>JAABNX020000021.1:4525032-4536396 GCA_015163995.2 Mormyrus lacerda
GTCAGAGAGACCTTGGGGGGGGGTGGGGGCAGTATTCTGGAACGCACTCATTGGCCAGCCCTATTATTCACACCAGAATAAGCTTTATGCCTATTTCACAACCTACTCTCCCAGCTTTGGCATCCCACCTGGCTAAAGACTTATTTAAAGACAGCACAATATATCATTTTGCCTACATTTGTATTTATATTCTGTGCTTTAACTTACTGTATGTCATGCACTGCACATGTAAGAAATATTTAGCGATGGATTCTTGGATAAACCATAGTAGCAAAGCAGATGGTCTTTTCTTTGTCTTCAGTGTTCCTGAAATACGACATATTGATCTGTGTACGTCGACATCGTATGAAAGACGGAAGGCCCCACAACGACTAGAACAAAGAAAGAAAAGAACGATTAAAACTATGGAAATATTAAGAAAAGTTAAAATAAGATATCGAAGATCATGCTCATGGAAGTTTTACTTGGACGATTGGTTTAGAGAGATAACCAATCAGATTGTAGAAGGAGGGAGTCCAAGCAAGTAGAGGATGTGGGAATAAGACATCTGATTGGCTGGCCCTGCCACTTTTGGTTGCTTGGATCCACCTCCTCTACAACCAGATTGGTTATCTTTCTGAAGCAATCATTTTTTCTTCTGCCCTATGAACATTTTCATGTAGGTAAAACTCTCATGAGCAAAGATCACTGAAGATGCATTGTTTGGGCTGTAGTGTATAACACCTTGGCTTCAGTGTGCGCTTCATGTACTCAAGAGTCTTATTTGTCATGTGCAAGGTAAACAGTCTGACTGTAACCTACAGTGAAGTGCAAGGTGGTAAGCTCCACAAAATAAATGACAGCAAAAGCAATAAAGAGATAAAAGTAACAGTACAATAAATATGTAATAAATAAGTAACAGAAAGATACACTGAAAAATAAGACAAGAGATGTGCAACATAGTTCAAATACAGTGTGTGGAACATAAGCAAGGAGCGAGTGTTAAATTATGACTGTCGATTAAACAGTAAGTAATCTTATGGCTTGAGGATAGAAGCTCCTTCTGAGCCTCTCAGCTCTCACTGAGGGATTACAGAAGCACACCAGGACCTCAATCTGGTAAGGAGGTCGTTGTTAGGGTGGTTTGTATCCCTGCTGATCCTGACAGTTCTGAGCCACCATCATCTGGTTACTCCACGTCCTAGCTGCCCGCTTGTGGTCCTGGAGGGCCAGTTTGCAACATCGTCTGCAGATTTCTTTGCTCCGACACACCTACTGAACGTGGCAATTAGCTGATTAAGATGTGCTTCAGCAGGGAAATCAGCAAACTATGTTGGATCCTGGCCCTCCCGGACCAGATTTGGGCAGCCCTGCTGCTCTATGTGATCCACACGATTAAAAATGACAGTTTTAGGACCTTTTAAATGTTCATTACTGGATTATATTACAGTCTTATGAGCTGTGATGGATTATGGCAGGAGAGAAGTAGCCTAAGTGGGATACCAACCCACCAACTTGGAAAAAAAAAATCATAATTAAATGTTACTGCAGCTAACCATTTCCCACCAAGTGCCAACGAAAATAACCCTTGGCTCAATAACAAATGACAACACATTTATAACTGTAGATTAAGGGGAGGGTCAGTTTATGGACAGGATTATAATTAAGACCTATGAAACACTGCAGGGATAATACAGAGCTTCTCTGAGCAGTGGGGACCAGCAGGAGCCCATTAAGTCTGGCAAGCTATGCTATCTGTCAGTTAGCTTTGCACTTTGCACCTTGGGAGGACGATGAGGCCGCAGTGCAAACAAAGGATGCGAGTGGCCTTGGTCCTACCTCTAGCTGTGATGATGCTGATGCAGAAGCATGCTGGTAAAGCCTGCCCTGCTAAGACTGTCAGGGTGGTCCCCAATACAAGCCCTGTGTAGACAAACCTGGTGTTTATAGAACCTTCACCGGAGCGGATTTGGGATCCTCACATCTTCTCAGCTGAACAATTCTTCATGTCTCTTCTCCCACCCCCCCATTCACCCACACCTCTTCGGTATGACAAATCTATGAGCAATGGCATACTCACCTACTTGAATTGGATTTGGAGATAAGCTTGCCAACTACTGCCTAGATACCAGCATCTCCTTAGCGACAGCATAGCCAGCGGCTACATCTGATGCTTGGCAAAGACCTCAATTGGAGGGTTCAGCTCAGCTGTCAGTTAAAGATGACTATCTACCCTCTCATTACTGTTTTGTCCATTGCTGGAAAACACACTTCCCCCCGTCTATTCATCTGGGATTTTCCACCTGAGTGTACAAAGGATTAATTTTTTCATTTAATCACAATGATTCAGTGTAATAAGCATGAGCAAAATCCAACACAGGAGGCAGTGTGATATTTAACGCATGTGAGGGCCTGACAGATGACGACTTTAAAAGGTTCTCAATTCATATTGATGGCATATTGAACCCTGGCCTTGGGGACTAACTCAGCGTGCTTGATTTTGTCCCACTAAGGGCTAATTGAGCTGTTGACTGATTTAAAACTGTTGCCAAATTAACTTAACACTTAAGAGACTTAGCTGTGTGTTTTTACTAATAGGGAAAGTAAATGCTATTCTTTAACGTGAATTTGTGTCCCTTAAAATGAAAACAGGGGGACTGACTTAACAGAAGAGTTGTGTATTTTCAAGCAAATGATTTTCCCAGTGCTGTCAATGACCAGTGATCAATGAAACAAACTACGCTAGATTTAGATTTTGCTCGACAGTTTTTATTTACAAAGCATAGTAGCCCAACCCCCTCTAAGCAAAACAAACAATCCTTAAAGGAGGATTTTTTTCTACTAGGATTAAATAAATGACATTTTTATTTCAGTGGGTAAAAAGGACGGAGAAAATTACAAAACAAATATTCGTACAAGCAAACAATTCAACAAACCAAACCAAAGAAAAAGAAACCGAGAAACGCGGATGATTAATGTATCGCATTTATACAGAGACCAATTAAAACCTCCCACAATCATACACTCATGCATATTCATTAGCATTATACAAAACAGATGGTTGCATTTTTGGTTATCAACCTGGGACCCTGGTAGTAAACATTTTTACACACATTCACCCCAATTTGCATGAATGTGGGCCATGGGAGGAAACAGGAAGCAGGGAAGCCGTGCAAACATGGGGAGAACACAGAAAGTCCAGGAATTAAACCGCACCCTTAGGGGAGTGGCACTACTGACATCACAGCCATTATTTTAAGTTCGGCATCTTATTTTCTATGTGCACTATTGAACAGCCACATTCAACTGCAAGAAGGGAAAACAATACTGTATTGTCATTTGGAAATTTAGTGAAATATATTTATTGACTGCATATAGTTGTGTAAAAATAAACATCCCTTCACAGATGTTTTATGTTCCAGCTCAGAATGTAAAGCATTGTCTGTCTGTGGTTCTACTCTGCTGTGTCTCTGTTCCTGTCTTGTCTCTTGTTACAGCTTGCACTTAGGACAGGGAATTCCCAGAATATAAGTCACACACAAATCCAAGGGGCCCCGCAAAGCACAAGCTGTAAAAAGGCAATTTAAACTTAGCACTCTTGTACCCCGGAGCTCCCCCTTGATGGTGGGGGGCAGGGGGCGGAGAGGTTGACGAATTATTGTGCGATGTCATCGGTTGTGTTTAGAATGCGGGAACAGGCATGTTTGTTTAACACACACGGTCCCAAAAGCCCAGGGGGAACCCAGCCAGTAGAGTTAGCATTGTGTTAAACTGACACTTCCACATGTGTAGAGTCATCAGGTATAAAATCACTGTTTACTCATTATGTGGCGGGGGGGGTCACAACTGTCTGTTTCTTTCAAAAGAAGATATGGCAGGGTCAGAACTGGAAAGCAATTACTATTCCCACACAAACTGACAGGCAGTAAATTGCATGTTTCAAATTAGAATCTCTTGGGCTGGAAACCTTGTTCCTGCTGGCTTGTGCATTAACAGATCTCTATGATATCTGTTTTGGGACAAAACTGACTGTCACTGACAGTGTCAAACCACCGCATAGCTACCGCAAAAATGCTTGTAACAATGAAAATCGAACAGGAGCGTTTTGGGAAAAAAACGGCTGGCAAAAGAAGGTCTCGTCACATGGAGAATGTAGCTAGCTGCTATCAGCTCTCACATATACCAGTCTGTTATATCTATCACTATTACCAGATGACAAGCAATGTATAACTTAAGAATACAGCTGAAAGCAAGACTGATCCTATCATGAAAACATATTAGGTACACTCTTTTCGATTCCCTTTCCATTTGCAAATTGAGTCTCCAGCAATTATCAATTTCAGCCATGTAACTGATATCTGATAAGTGATTCACTATACATTCCAGAAGCAGCTGGCTATATGAGACCGTTTGGTAACCATTAATAACCTTGAAATCACCTAATTTTCCATAACATAACTCCAGATTGCCATGCCTAGACTCCCTTAAAGGCCATATTTGTCCTACAGAGAGGCTAGTAGCATAAATCTATGAAGCCTTCTCTGAAGCCTGAGTGAAACAGGAAGACAGAGGTCATTAAAGGCTCGGATTTTGATTTTTATCAAGGAAACTTGCAAGTCCAGACACTCTTCACTCTGCCTCTCAAGAGCCCTGATCAGAGCCTCCATTGAATCTGCGAAGATCACAGCTTTGTTGGCAAAGTCAAGATCAGTGAATCTCTCTTCATCAAGAGATGCCCCACAGCAACTGGACCCTACAATCCTGGCCGACACCCAGTCCATGCGAGCATTGGACAGAGTAGGAGCAAGAACACACCCCTGAAGAACCCTAGAATCACCTAGAAAGAACACAGAGGTTCTGCCTCCGTTCTACACAGCACTCACAGTACCAGAGTACAGGCTATCCACGATGTCCAACAACTTCGGGGGGATTCCGCTAAGTCTTAGGATGTCCCATAAGGCAGCTTGATCAACTGAATTGACCCCTTTATAAAAATCGACAAAGGCTACAAAGAAACTCTGCCATTGCTCGCGTTTGCGCTCGATGAGAACCTTCACTTCCAGAATGGTAGACTTCTTAGGCATAAAACCAGACCGCTCTGGTAACTGGTAGGTAAGCAAGTGATCACGGATCCTGTTGAAGATAACCCTAGCAAGGACCTTACCCAACACTAAGAGCGGTGCTACCTACCTGTAGCTGCTGCAATATAGGTGATCACCATTCCTTTTCTAGATAGAGACAGCAAGTCCTGTTTTCCTGTCAGTTGGGATGACGCCCATCTCTCAAATAGAAGTAAAGCTTATTTTGTAATGCCAGGAGGACAGCCTTACCATTAGCCTGGAGAACTTCACTCCAGATAGCACAGATCGCCGTGGCCTTCCCAATCTGTAGCTGGTTCGTCATCTGTGCAGTCTTAGTGAGACTGGATGGTTCACAACTAATCGGAGGATCAGTCTCAAGAGCCATGTATCCAGAGATCTCCAATGTCCTAGCTGGAGGATTGCCTTCAAACAGCTGCTCAAAATAGCTGACTCAGCAGGTCACAACTCCAGTGTCATCCATAAGGACCATTCAATCACTTGCCCTGACTGCAACTCTCTGAGGAACTGATTCGGATGTGTGAAATGCTTTGAATACTCTGTTTGCAGGATGTGGGTTGCTAGATCATAGATGGTGAGACACTTGCGCACAGATTCCTCTAACAAACATTTCCTTTTCTGCCCTCAGGGCCCTCGCAGCCATCCTTCTCAGTTCCTGGTGCAGACTGGAGTTGCCATCAAGGCATGCACTATGACTCCTCTTGATAATATCCAGGGCATCCTGCGAGAAGAAACACGTTTCTTTGGGAACATCAGCAACACCGAACCCTCAGCAGGGACTTGTCACGGAAGGTCTCCCACATCACATTAGAATCAGTAGTTGCAAAGTCTGCAAATTTGTCACACAGTCTGCATTAGAAGCAGTCTGATCTTGGAGTATGGCTGGGTCCAGCCTCATTCTCTTAGTAGGTGGTAGCATACTGGACCTAAGCTGAATCTTCAGAGTAGCAACATGTCTGTGGTCAGAATTCAATAATTGGGCACTTATGTTGACCCTGCAGTTCTGTAGGAGCCTCCAGCATCTGCCTGATCTATCTCCTTCGCTGCACCACCAGTATTAGAGTACCATGTCCAACAATGTGGGTCAGGGTGCTGGAACCAGGATCTAGTGACCTGCAGTCCCTGACATTATGCAAAGTCAAGGAACCTGGAGCTACTTTCACCATGGATGCCAGACCCATGGGAACCAACACAGTCCTCATAGTGGGTCCTTTCAGTGCCAGTGGTGACACTGCTTTATACCACCAAGTGAATCAAATATCTCCTTCATCGAGACATGATTCACCGCGATTGAAGCATATACCAAGACAACAGACAAGACACCAAAAGAGTACCTTAGTCTGAGTCTCATAATTCACTCGTTGAATGGAGTCACCTTGGACACCACTGGAAGGAGCTGATCCACCACAGCGACAGCTAACAGCCATCAAGGCAACCAGACCAATAATAGGTGTCCCCACTTACAGAGATCTGGCCATTCTCTGGTCTATGTACCTCAAAGAGTGCCGTCACTGAAAAGTGGAGCTTTCAAAGCTCCCCTGACAGCAGAGGAAGATGGTCATCATGCTAAAGAGGCAAGACATTCCATGAGCCTACCTGGATGGACTGCCTCAAATTAGTACCAGAGTGCTGCCATGCAGCAGGCAACGACTCAGCATCACACCCATTGGCTCTCCAACAGTTTCGACTCTTCCAGGGACAAGGATCCCGAAGACTTACCCCATCCCCTTCATGGTGTGTGCAGCCTTCCTGTGAGCAGCTGCAGCAGAGCTACTGCTGTGGAGAGCAAAAGAGAGTCCTGTCTGCTTTGTCGGAGCTGTGTGAAGTTTTTATGATAGCTGGAGTGCCAGTCCCACCACTAACCCACAAATTTTCCCCAGCAAGTTGGCGGACTGGATGCAGTTTAACGTCATACCTCCTCCCGAAGCCAAACTACCATTATTTTACACTCTGGCCTTTTCGAAATAACTACTTGTTACATGTCACGATATAATAAACAGCAAATGTTTAATAATTGAACCAACCACTGCTTGAAAATGGGCAAATCTGAACCAAAATCCAGCTTTTGTTCCAGAGTCATCTCCGTGTTTGTCCGAGTTATTGTGGGGCCTTCTGTGTTTCACGCAATGCCAGTGTACACAGATCAACAGAGCATATTTCACAAACCGCAATCTGCTCTGGTACTACAGCTATACCATTTCAGTCTTTGCCAAAAACAAGTTAACACACGTTCATATGGGACATCTGTTAAGCTTAAAGGATCCGACTGCTAAATGCAGGGCTGGAATGATGATAGTCTACATTGGAGTCAGTCATAATTTTGGTGGCACATTCATTCAAGATAGGGCAATGAGCTTGCTCTCCTCCATAGCTCCTCCATGAGGCTTTCAAGCAGAAAGACATTGCTAAGTATATCGTTCCCATGGTTACTTGCAGGAGTTCAAATTGTCAGCCATTGCCATGATTGTAGACTAGGTTTATACTAGGATTCCAGGAGATTTTCCGTTAAATAAGTAATACATGTTTGCAGGTAATCATAAGCTATTTTCTCAGTTGAATTCCAGACGTTGTCAATAGAATCAGCTCCAGACCTTTTTCAGAGTTGCCCTTTCACACATGTGGTAGACAACAGTCAGATGTTTTCACACCCTACTAAAAAAGTCTGGTTGGTTTAGTCAAGGGGTGGTCCTTTGTAGAGCATGCAGTATACAGGATATGACACAAAAGCATGCCGTGGAAATTACAGTGTTTTGTTTACAGCACATCAAAGGTGTTTGCTGTTCACCTGCACCTTAGTTACACCGGTTTGTAATCTGATGATACACAACTTAGTCTCTTGCTGTTCCTTGAATCTGTCAGATAATTTCAGCGTCTGCCCTTACCAACAGAATTTTTTGGCTGTTTGCTTTCTTCCATTTTCGCACCAGTCGCTTGATAGAAACGTCATCAACATGCCCACTCAATTGCTGCGAATTCTCCGGAAAATCTCCTGCTCCATTCACACATGAGGGTCAATTGGAAATGGTCCAAACGTTACTGTTGACTGTACAAGGGAGCTAATAGGGTAATATCTGTTTGATGTCCGGTATGACTGTTTTGAACATTGTCCGTTCACACGTACAGCACCTCTGGGTAATGTCAAGAGAAGTTCAGGGTGACAGAACATGTCTGGACTGGGCTGTATAGAAATATCTATAAAAACCAGGCCACCTACCCTAGTGTACCTACCCTATTATTACTGGGAAGAGTCATACATCTGTATGAACCGTACACCTTGCTTGGTGTGTACCCATTACTGCTTTATTAAAATGTTTACCCTGAAGAAAACACATAGCTAATTACTTGTAACAATGCTGCAGCAGCTGCAGGGGAAAGCGTTCAATTATTAATGTATCTTCCAGTCTCCTGGCGTTAAAATGACAGATCGCAGTTAGGAAAACTGGAACAAATTACCACACATTTCTTCCCACCACTTGAATAGAGATTAACAAGTTCCGGCAAAGCAAACGTCATATATTCAAATTTAAGAAAAACAAAAAAAACATGGTTCTTTGCATAGTGATGCTGTTTCTGCTTTAAAAATAATTAAAAGCATATTATTTGTCTCAGCCATCAACCTCATGAAAATTATGTCAAGTGGCTGACATGAACTGAAGATCTTGCCACTGGCAAAAGGGGCTGATGTTTAGATTTTCATTGAAGCATTAATGGGAGCTACAGATCAGTGCCAAAAACGTTTTATATGGAAATAAACACAGGCATGCCATCACATAAAAAAAAACAAAGGGATATTTGAATATTTGAATCTCACGTACGTGAGATTCGGAGCCATCAGACAACTAGCAGTTAAATTCACAGCCTTTGAGGATTACAGAAGACATTTAAAATAGTAATTATGAGGGAAAGTGAATTGTGGGTGGATAACAGAATGGGCAGCGAGAAAAACATGCAAATGAAGTAAGTTTTTTTTTTCATTGTTCCAAGCGAGCTAGAATGATTTTCCCCCAGATTCGGGCTCCTATCAGACCAAGCACAGCACAGGAAGTCCAAGGAATAAGCTTCTCTTCTGAACCTCTTGAGGACATATTGAAACAAAATGTACTTTACATAAACCAGGAGGGAAGGAGATAGACAGAGTTCACAAGAAATCGTGGAAGGGTGTTGGGAGAAGGAGGAGTTAACAGCAGGATGAGGTGAAACAAGAAAGACAAACAGTAAACAGAGAGTGTCTGTCCTTCAGGGAACCGGGGGTGTCTATAGCACATAAAACCCACAAAAGTCTGAGCTGAACCCGGAGGCCCTGGGCAGAGACAGTTAAACAAGGAAGCTGACAAGAGCAAATCTGGTAAGTTTCCATTTTAACAAAGCCTACATATTTGACTCAAACAGAGCAGGAACAGGAGGTGCAAAGGAACAGGAGGTGAAAAGCCCCCTGGAAGCTAGGAATGGAGAAAGTTTAAGATTTTCACACTCTTCCATATTAGTGCTGCCCTAAGTAACTGGTTTATTCTTACTTTTATCTTATATTTTCGAAAGGAAAACGTCAATTTGTGGTCATTGTAGAAGTAAAAAGACAAAAAAAAAACTCCCCTGAAAAAGACAGTTCCTTGTGTTTTTCAGTGGAGGTTTTTTCTTGCAGAGTTGGTCACCCTCAGGCTGACTGATGTCCATGACAATAAGTCCCAGCCTTCAAAACACGTGTGGAGGAATGGCAGGTGAGCACCCACTCCTCCTCCTAGCACAGAGAAAGAGAAAAAGAGAGAGAGAGAGAGAGAGAGGGGGGCAGCCAGGGAGCAGAGAAAGAGGCTGGGATGACCAAAGCAGAGACTCTGCGTGTTTCTCGGACCCAATTCACCAAAAATGGTGGATCGAGTCAATTCTGTCCTCCCTACTGTAAGATAAATGTACCGTTGCCTAAACATCATAAATATTTATACCCATGAATAATAAAACCCCCGGCAAATTTGTGCAACCTGTCATACTATTGCCCCGGATTTCAGAGGGGAGCTACCTGAACCTCGACGGTTCTGTCACCATGACGACAAAGACTTCAGCATCCAAAGGCTTGTGCCATGTTGAGTTCATCTTGCCATGCAGTCCGTGCCTACCGACCGCACGACACAGGAAATGCATGACATGCATCAGTCTGGCCCCGTGTGTTTTTATGCAGAATATATGCACACACACACACATATATATATATATATATATATATATATATATATTATTTTTATATCCAAAGATACATATATATCTACAGAAACAAGCACTCAAATAAGAAAAGGTTACAGATTATTGCTGTTATATATAACTATGTGTTACAGAAATCCAGCAAGCCTATATGAATTTAATCTTCATGCTCAATCATCTGAGATATATTTCTCTAAGTATAGTCAGTCCTACTTAGGAAAGACTTTCCATACCACACTTCACTTTGAGATAATGCAGAAATGTTCACATGCCTGCGAACATTTCAATAGTTGTAGAGGGTGTTTTGGAAATGTTTAGAGAATCACACAAAAAAAATAGTACGTTCAGTACACTAGGGAACGGACAGTTTAGCCATGAGTTACATTTCATCTGTGATGAGACACAGTTGCTGCTGATAGCGATAATAAGAAGAAGGAGCGATAAGTATCGGGGTGGGCATGTGAAGAGGGAGACCTTGAACTGCAGCCGCACATTCTGGATGTGAGCGAATACACCTGTGCAGGCAGTTTTTTCCTGCAAGTGAAGCTCACAGATGCATTTTCAAAGAGGGAAAGTTTTAAATCAGAGCTCTGCAGTTGGGACCTTATGGGCAATTGGTGCTGGGACAGAAAATTCCTGCGCAAAACAGGATGTATTAGGCTGTGGTTTAAATGCAGGAAAGGTTTGGGTCATTCTTCTGTAATCTGCGCTTTTATTGCTCACCTAGTGATGCACGTTCCCCGTTTAAAACTTCCAGAATGAATCAGAAGATTCAGCTGCACTTAGGAGCTTCAGTTGAAAGAAAGTTCATTTACTGTACAAAAACCGACTGATTCTTGACGCGTTCTTAAAGAGGCAGCGGCTTCCAGTTCATTACAGAAATGATTCATGTTCCTTGGCAAATCAGCAAAGCGCTTCCTGCTTGGTCTTGGTCCTTTTTAAACTGCCACAAGGCTCTATAATTCCATGCACCAAAAAAGTAAAAATGCACAGTAGGATTAGACAGGATTTGCGGGTTACCCATCTTTGTGGGAACATTGCACACCTACAGTGAGTTTCTCCTTGATCTGGAGCCCGGGGGGGGGGGGGGGGGGCG
>JAABNX020000021.1:4545570-4558702 GCA_015163995.2 Mormyrus lacerda
TGGGGGAACTAGGGGGTGGGGGTGGGGGGGTAAGGTGAGTTGTAAATAGAAGCCATCTGGTCCCGTGGAGAGCATGTTTGGGCCATGCTGGTTCTTCTACCGGAGCGGAGGTCCAGACCAGGTTTCGATAGTTCTAGGAGATGCCCTCACAGCGCAGTCCTTTGGCCATATCCCTATAAACTCTCATGTGGGCTCTCTGCCCAGGCCACGGGCTTCTCAGATGCCCACCAACCCCCATTACGAGGTCCCCGAGGCTGCAGGCTGCTGTCAATCTGCTCAGAGTTCTTCTCCACTTTTAAGTGCATGTATGTTTTATTTTTTTGGGAGGAGGGGGCGGGGGGGTTAGGCTGAACAAGACAAACGCAGCGAGAAACGAATGGAGACTGGATTTTCAGTAGCAACTCCCTTAACCATCATCTGATCAATAATCTGTCAGCTATTCTCATGTTTTCATATTTTTCCACCCAAAAAAAATTGGTAACACTCTCTATGGATGCCATATCTATAATAATTTATGAGCACATTCATAATACATTATAATGCATTGATAGAGCATTATAAAC
The DNA here is from genome assembly GCA_015163995.2 of Mormyrus lacerda. Classification (NCBI taxonomy): domain Eukaryota; kingdom Metazoa; phylum Chordata; class Actinopteri; order Osteoglossiformes; family Mormyridae; genus Mormyrus; species Mormyrus lacerda. Next base: position 4,546,134 of record JAABNX020000021.1, read on the forward strand.
ATGGCTATAAATATTTATAAAAAGGCATAACACATTATAGCCATGTTTATTGTGCATTATGAATACTTTATGAGGTTCTCATCTATAATGCACTATAGATACCTATTCAACGCATTCATAAAGCATACTTAATTCTTATACCTACCATTATAATACAATATGAAGATATCTATTGTGCACTATACATGACAGCTTTATTGGTGCTAATGAAGTATTATAATCAACACTATGATGTCTTACAATCGTCAGTAGAAAATGCTGTATTATTATATTATGCTATATAATTATAATGCATTATAGATGACAGATTCCAGTAAAGAATTTAGTCTTGCAACCATAGCTGTTCCTGGACACCAGGAGCAGCAGCATAGGGTAGGAAGGTTAGACGCTGACAGAAGTGATCTCCTGTAGAAAAAAGGACAGAACAGTGAGCCAACCATCCTGTCTAGATGTTCCCTACCTGTATGGCAGATGGAGAGACAGTCAGCATACTTCTGTGCTTAATGGAGAAGAGACTGGTGGGAAGGTGCCGGTCCTTTGGTACAGCAGGCTACTTTGTATGTTTACCTATTCCTAATAGCAGACTTGGCTGCTGTCGAATAAATTATAACAAAGAAATTTTACGTGTTTTCACACTTCCAGGATTTGCAAGTGTGAATCTGGCCACGTCTCTGCCTTGGGATTTTATTGAAATGCCCTCCGCATTTATAATGCTGTTCTTCTGCAGGCTGCTGTTTTAACCGGGTAACACTAAATTGCCTTTATTGCGCCAGTATAGTCAGTATAGTGATTACCATTCCAGGGTATACTCTGCCTCCTGCTCTTTATTTTCTAGGAGGGGAGCAAAATCGAGTTTACGTAGAATATACAGATAATTCTTTAATATTTTTGGATGTCATCCGGCGATGTAGAATGCCCTGAGTTCCGGGCTCCCTTCTGTCACCATTCTCAGTGCTCATTATCACAGGAAGATCTGGCTGCGATGGGCGAGCATAACCACACTTCTGCTATTCAGCATATCTGCGGCGGCAGACAGCACGGAGCAGAGCGCATCGCGGGCTCTGCCGCTCAGAACCAAACAGAAACAGCACGACAAAGAAACCCAGAAGGCAAGCCAGATAATGCATCAAATCCTCCTATTATATTGGGTTTCCGTGGTGATCGATGAGACTGATTAATAGTGGTCCACGCAAGGTGGAGATATGATTTATGCCTACCATGGACACACACTATGAAATATTTTCCATTTTTATTTGCCTTCACTATGTTGCAGGGAGGTGAGGCCACGGCGTGTGAATGATGGCTGTCCAGCCTGAGGTTTGGGGGGGGCGGGGTGGAGGAGGGGGACAGCTGTAGCTGACAGCTCCGCCTGTACATACTTGAGTATGCATTTGTCTCCGCAGCTCGCTGCCATGTACCCGGCCCTGCAGCCAACAAGCTGTCAAATGCTCGCCAGGCAGCTAGCAGCCGTGGGGGCCGCCCTCTGTGCAACATTGCTGCAGAGCTGCGGGCAATTGTTCCAGCCTCCAGGGGGCGCTTTTCCTGCGGGATCAGAGCTCGGGGGGAAAGCTTAGTGATGCAGCTCATGGAGCTGAGCCGGAATGGTGGAAACGGCACTGAAACACCAGTAAGGCCAGTGCTGAAGCTTAGTGGAACAAGCAGGACACCTGCCTGAGGCGGAACCGCTACAGATACCTGCGGATCAGCAGGTTTTTGAACGGATGGGGTCAGTTAATTGCCAAGGTTGCCTCGGAGATGTGACAAACGGGACAGGGTGCTGTCGACGAGTTTTTGCCAAAGGTTAATAGAAGTTGGTAATCAAGCCTTGGGTGGAGGTACTCCCCAGCTCGAGGTCGCCGCCCTGCAGTTCAGACCAGCTGTCCGTCCCACAAATGAACCCCGACCCCCATGGAAAGAAAGAGTGACAGGGACCAAACATGTCACACATTAAAGCAATGACACAAAAATGAATAACAGGAAGGCTCCGTCCAGGCCGAAGTGCAAAGGAAAACCACGCAGGTACACGTGTGTACGTGTGTGTACGTGTGTGTATGTGTGTGTACACATGCAAATGCTCCTTTCAGGGAGCCGAGAGGCAGCAAGATGTCGACTCGATAATGCGATTTAATGATGCAAAACAAATTCACGGGATATCAGGGTGAAGCCTGTTTTTGGAATCGAGCACCAGATCATCCATTTGTTTAAATCTTCCCATTGTGTTCTCTTTGTTACGGTTATTGACTCATTGAGAGCTGGCAATGAATTGCTTCTTTGTTTCATGTGCAGAGAGGAACACATGAGAAAATGCTTGTTGCTGACTACTGGGTATTCTAATTGGTTAGGGGTGACCACTATTTATAATTTACAGGAGTAAACAAAGTGAGCCTTTTTTTAAAATGAAATTCGTGACAGGATCCCCCAGAGGACCCGGCCATGAGAGGGGTTTCCGTGTGTCTCAGCACTGGAGGAAAGGCTGGTCATGGAGGTCAGAGGAAGTACATGAGTGAGCTGTGGGAGCCGGATGAGGAAGAGGCCAGTCAGGTGGAAGTGGGGTCCTTGCCGGCCCATTGTTTGCGGGAAAAGTAGAGATTGGGGGAGGGGCGATGACCCTCAGGAAGAGTGTGAACAGGATGCCAGTGTTTGGGGGAAAGAGCACCGCAAGCAAAAAAAAATAAAAAATCCTGTGGATGGCCCTTCCAAAGAGCTTCTTTATCAAATTATCACCGAGGACCAAGGGAGTCCACAGGAACCCACACCATGTTAGTGCCAAATACTACTGTAACCACATCCTGTAAAATAAACACGGCAGGGAGCCCCCGCCTCGCACCCACTCACCCCCGCTGGAGTGCTTAGGCTCCGCTCTGACGTCCATCCTTCCCCAGAAGTGTCACGAATGGCGACGTTTCCCCCTCTTTGGGTTCCTCCACTCCGATGTGCGAACCGCTCAATACACCGCAGATCCATGGCGACCCCCCCCCCCCATTCATATATTCACAGGCTTTATGACTCACTTTCATTCTGGTCCGGACATTTTTCACAGTTAACAAAAGCCGGTGCTTTTATCGCATTCAGCTTGACATGACAACCAGAAGAACTTAAATACCAAGTACATTCAAGTACAGGAAGAAACATTTCCATTTTGTGTGCAGCTCCTGTGCCTATCGAAGGCTCGTAGGCACAATAAAATAAACGCGGCAATCCCACCGTGCGCCGCAGTTTGCCAAGACCTGGCTCACCTGAGGCAGTTTGAGATCTTCCGGCGGCCACAGACCACGGGTCCAGAGCCAAAGCACGCTCCCGCCATCACCTGCTTCCGGCTCCTTAGCCAGGCCCTTGGCACGCGGCCTGAGAAGACTGGGCACACAGGGAAGCATTCCTTGTCTAGCATATGCAGAGGTGGACCGGAAGCAAAAAGGCTTAAATGGGATCTAAACCAAAGCGCAACACTGAACCCAGAAAACATACATACCGACATGGGTCGTCCAAAACAGCTTCACAGAGCAGAGTTTCAGGTTCTTTCACAAAACAACCTATTTTCCAGCAGAGCAATGTTGACACTCCCAAAAGCTTAAATAGGGGTAAAATTGGTCACAAAATGTCATGTGAAATCAGTACTTCAGAAAAAGTATATAAAAGTAATTTAGGATGATAGATTGAGTTTCTTCATAACCTTATGAATCAGCAGAATTTTTTACTATACATAATAATAATGATGTATATAATTTAATATACATCATACACACTGATAAAACCCATCATGGACTCTGGCCTTCTTGTTGATGTTTAGTTCTGTACATCCTCTTGTAAAAAAGCTAATTCATAATAGATAGATGCCACCCCATCATCTCACAGACACTTTTTTTTGCTTTTCTTTTGTTCCTTCAATCAAACACCACCACTGAAAAACCAGACAGACACTGCCATCTTCTGGACATGTGTGTTATTGTAATCAACCAATACAGTCACAGGGATCATTTCCACAGGAAAATATTATGTATTTAAAAAGAAAATAGTGGAGTAATATTTCAAGGTTTGGAAGAGGAAAAAAGAAGAGAACGATTGTGCTTATGCCCAGTCTCAAACAAATTTTTATAATTCTTAAACATTATTCTGATGCAAATTTAAAACATAATTTCAGGACAACATGGAGCAAAATATTATTATCCTAATATGAGATCACTAACTAAACCCCACATTCTCATCTACTAATCTTCGGTCTGAACCTCTGAAGAGTTTATTATGGAAAAAAAATTCTTTCCTTATATTCCAAGGATAAGTCTGATATCAACCGGCACCGGAACACGGGTACAAGTTTCTGGACATTAACAGGGAAAAGGCCATGTGGCTCATTAGCAATTAAACTTATTAACAGTTAAATATTAGGAAACCTTATCCACAAATTGAGTGACTCATTGGCACGTCAGTTAAGCCACATCCTCTGGGCTTTAAAACCACTAAAAACCCACCCTCTATTCAGCCAAAATACTAAAAATTTACTTGGTAGATATTCAAAGATGCAATGTATAGAAGCATAGAGATGCCAGTAAAGAGAGCAATCTACGAAGTTCCATATCTGTTTTCCATATGGACAAGAGACTTAAATCAATCAGAATGAAATCATTGCTTCTCGTGGTTGTTGTCATAAATTGGACAAGGGACACATCTGTGAGGTGTTCACTTTATTCCAAGTTCCAGGGATTGAACAAGAAAAAAAAAAGTGGAATGGGAAATGGACATTTACAATAAAGTGTTCTAGGGTTTTAAGGACAAATTGTGAATATACACCATCGTACTCGCATTCAGTATTTAACCGAACCTTTAAACTTTTAATTCGTAGAATTAAAACAAAGGAATCACTCAAAAAAAAACATTTTACATAATAGTTTTATTCTAAGAGATACCAAGACAAAGGCTCTTACATTTTTTTTTTGTTGTTTTGTATAGGAAATGTACCATGTGTACAACTAGAAATATAAACTACTGGAGCTGTAATACTTCCACTCATCTGAAATTTGCATCAGCTATTACACAGCTTAAGAGTAGCAGTTCCCAGGGACTCTAGCAGCATGTCAAGCATAGATGAGTTCAGCAAGCGTTCTTAAACAAGCAGCGGTGTGCGGGCTAGCTAAACCAAAGCTACAAGTGGGGAACGTGGGCAAAGGAAGGTTAGCGATTGTAGCTGGTTGGCTTTAAGGAGAGCAAGGGATCTGCAAAACACTGTTTCCTGTAGAAACTCTACGGATCTTCATGTTCTGCTATATACTGCTGACAATGCTGACCGGCCGGCCAAAAATCTGTACATCAAAAACAGCATGGAAAATGAACAAAGGCTTTTCGAAAGCGATTAACATACGGATGGCGGCTTCTCCCCAAACAAAAATGCTGAGCAAACAGTCTAACCACTTATACGTTCTTTATATATATAGTCTAAATTATATACACAAAAAAGGACAGGAAAATATCATGCACACAAAAAGATGATAAAGTTTAAGCAAAACAATTCTGTTTGGCACTTTTGTTGACAGACCAGTTGGCGTGGAGCTCACGGGTGGAGGGAGTGATTGCTTGCCACCTCAGCTGGTACGGCCATAAGGACAGCGATGACGAGACTGAAAGGTGGCAGCCGTAGCTAACAGCTTCCTGCTGACAGACTTGTGCCGATAGCAGAAAGCCCACGGGGAACTGGAAGCTGCAAACTCAGCAACGACGCGCTTTCAAATCTCGCCAACATCCTCGGTTTATGCAGTGGGACAGTGGTAACAGGGGGCCCTGTGAGTGCCCCCCTCCCTGTCCAGACCACTGTTTGTTCCTGGGCCTCCCAAAAATGGGAGCTTTATAATGAACGAAAAACCCCACCGACAAACCCAAGAGCCCCAACTGCCTCATCTCAGTATTGCCACCGAGATGCACACTGCCCCCCCACCCCCACCTCAACATTAACAAACCTCATCTCAAAATGTAATAAAGTGCTCAGAGGAAACTCGGCAACAGAATAAAAACAAAAAGGTTTAAAAAGTACAAAAAAAGTAAAAATTACTTTAGTTAAGCAATTACCTTTCTAGATGTTCTATCTACCACACAATCCAAACACTAAGGTGAGTCTGAGGGACACAGTAAACTGTTTAAAAAAAGTTCAAAATTCGGCCTACGCAAGATATAGTTCTTCCCCTTTAAAAAAAATGTAAAAATAAAGATTTGTCGTATGTGCTATTGTAAAGTACCAATTATAATTCAGGGATTTTTCGTTTCCATTACTTACAGAAATCACAGACCACTGTGTTGTCTGACTGGGTGTACCACCTGAGGCAGTACTTGGTCCTGTTTTTTTTTTTTTTTTTTTTTGCAAGTTCAAAAATTACAGGAGTCAATATTTGGAGGTTTTAAGGGGAGAGAGAGAATGTGAATTCTGTGGGCTGGCAGAGTGTGTAGCTTGTGCGGGAGTGCAAGCGAGCAGTCCCTCCATTCTCAGATTCAGTACTTCGGCACTTTAGTGTAGTCTTCCTGGTGGACACTCTTGCATAGGCACAAAGACAGGATCATCCCCAGCAGCTGGAAGGGACAAAAAGAGTCAGGACACAGGGACTCAGACCCAGCCACTAATGGTGCATTGCTTTGAAAGTACTACTTAGTACACCGGGAACAACGTCAGCCAGATGATGAAAAGAAAAGAAAAAAAGACATGCGAGACTACAGATTATATAGAAAGTAAGTAAGGAAGAAGTCGCATTTTCCTCATCGTACTGCTCTCAGTACCCAAACAAGTGGAGACACCAAACATTAACATTTCTTCTGCACACTCACATATGTGACTGGCTCAAGTTACAGACAAGATCTGTCCAAAGGCCATAGTTGTGACCATTGGAGGATAAAGTCTAATCAGGCCAGAGTTGTTCTTTTTTTTTTCTGGCACTGGAGACCAAAAGCAGAGGTCCAAGCTCTGTGATGCCCCCAAGGTAGAGTGTCACAAGCATACAGAACATTAGAGATCATGATGGCGTGATCAAAGTACCTCAATGAAAGCTACTGCTGCACAGATTCCCAAAATAACTCCAATGTTACTGAGGAGCCAGGTCTCCACACTGGAGATGCAGCCCTAGAGACAAGACAGAATAAGTGGAAGACTCATTTAAAAACAAATGTACTCCACTGACCACCACTTTAAATCGAGATTTAAATATATGCAATCTAAAAGGTATCCTGTCACCGGAAAAACCATTGAATACTTTGCATAAAACGACAATTTATTGTGAGTTATTACAATGATTTCAAGTTTCATTGCGGCATATGGATCATACTCTGGAAGCGATGTTTATTCTAAAAGCAACATGGAAAAGTATCACAGAACATTTTTTCATAAAACCACAAATCAAGAGTTAAGTAGAGCGCTCAAAGGGGCCCTACCCTTTCATAGACTGGTATGGCTTCACAAAATCCGCTCTCTGACTTTTGGTCACTCTGGGAGGTGTTGTAACAGGAACAGGGGAAAAGATTCTTTGTAGCATTCCTGATCACATTGTTCTCAGTCCAGTTACTAGATCCGGTCCAGCCACAGCATTGGACCTGTAATAAAGCAATATCTTAAGAGAATTAGACAATAAGGAAATTATACAGGTAGCAAGTTGGGCCATTGATCAGATCATCGATAAAAGTTGCTCAAAACAAAAAATCGGCAGTCGGGGTGCCTAAACACCAGCTCTGACGGAGAAAAAAACCCCTCCAAAGGCTGTATTACAGTGTCATTCCGAAGGGACTATCTGCATTTTCCGTTTCTCTTTGGACATCATCCAAACAGTCTTCCAGAGAATACTTCTCAATGTTGGCGATATTTTCATAGTTTGAGGCATGTTTATTTTCGCTTTGCACTGTCTGCTGAATGCAAATGCACTCACACCCCATTCCGAGTTAATGTGCTCTCCTGCAGGCAGACACACTGACTCACTGTGCAAGCCTTAAGGAAAAACCTGTTTACACACATCGCGCACATGGTGAGGCCTGTCCTTAAAGCAGCCTTTTGTTGGTAGCAGCTGCCTACATTCTATTCACTTCACATAATATTTCTAACCCTATGTTTTCTAGCTCTGAACTTACAGACCCAACTTAACTTTTTCTCTTGAAGACTGTTTGTACAAGGACTAGGAAAGTAGCTGAAGATTTAAGAACTAGGACTAGTAATGTGGGCGGTGTGCGACTCTGTGGGTTAGAACTCCAGCCCTATGGTCGGCAGAGATGTCACTGTGTGACTGGTTGACCCTGCTTCTCAACTGCACACTGCTTCAGATACAATCATTTATTTAGCAAGAATAAAATAAGTATCCCATAACTGCAAAACGCCAGTTCACCAATCACCTAAAGGCCACATCCCCTGGGACACCAAGAACCCTACAAGCAGTTAATTCAGCCCACAAACACAGATAACTCACATTCATGGACTTCAACTGCTTGATGTTTTGAATCTAGCAATTTTGGTTTGTGATGCCGAGAACAACTCAATATTTCACTTATTTATGTGTGTCAAATTTGGCTTTAAGCTCACTGCGAGGTAGCCAATCATCCTAGACTTAAGGCCACTTTGAAATCCTGATAATGGATAAATTTTTAATAATCTTCAGTCACAACCTACTGCATACACCATTGACTGCTTTTCATACCCAAAGACCGGAATAGATATAGATGCTAGGTGTGTGGTATTTTCCTAGGGTTTAAATAAGTACTGACGAATGTTGATTCTGTTGCTTATGCCAGCCTCTCCACAGGCCTCACTTCACTACCTTTGCAGGCTGGTGCTTGGCTCATTGTCACTACACGCGGAGTCCCACATAAACCCCATCCCATAATGCAACACTGCACTCCCCCAGTGGGGCGAAGTGCACGTCTGAAGTACACAGCTTCTTGGCTCACCGTCCTCTGGATGTAGTCCCAGGCCTGATCCGTGGTCTTGTTCTGCCCAGTGTACTCCACGATAATCTTATTGACGATGCCGGACAACTCGTTCTTCAGCTGCAATGAAGCGAAAAAATGAGCCGACGAATCATTTCCCTGATACGAGAACCGGTGGTTTCGGCCGTATCGTAAGCGATACCGAAGTGTTTGCGATGAAGCGGAATACAGGAACATTAATGAAGCCATCAGATGATGAGAGCTATCTAAAGCACGTGACTATATGTGTGTGCGAAGGCAGGGAAGATGGGAACGAGAAACACCAGGATGGCGGGGGTGTGTCACTGGCGCGATGCTGGGAAAGGGCATGGCTCCGTGCACTCGGTAACCCAACACTGAGGACATGTTTTCACTTGAGGTGGCTTACATGACAGCCTCGCTGGTTCATCAGGTAGAACATAATGATGCTTTGTATTAGATCATGCTTAGAAACAATCAACTTCAAATCGCAGAAGCAATCTGATAGCCGTACTCACAAACAAACCAGAGGGTGAGCGGTAGAGACTCAGAGACGCAAAGACCTGCAATTGCACCCCTTCCTATCACACTGCAGCCAGTGGCCTGCAAACCACTTGTAAGTCAAAGGAATGAGTCACACGGCTATCAGCAAAACAAATCAAGTTATACTGACGGGGCAGATCTTCTTACTGCCTGCAGCTCGGTGCACTGAAGTTGCTTAGAGAAGAAATTGGACAAGCAGCTGAGGAAACAGCACCTACTCCGCAGCCCGCAGGCCCAGTAAATAGCCCAGGCGGCAGCTGTGGCTAGTGCTGCCGCCTGACCCTCCATCACGGAACATAAACGGGGGCCTCCGGGGCCTCGGGCCTCACTTTGTGCGCCGTCCAGGACCACAAGCTTCCCACCGGAGCTCCTGGGAGGGGCGGGTTACACCGCCACACACCCTGTGGGTGACCCAGCCTTGTCAGACTCCTGGCTCCTCTACATTCTCATTCTGAGGCCTACCTGGCTACACCAGAGCACAGAGAACTTGTTCTTCCAGAGCTAGAATCCTGGGTTGCTCAAGGGGATGTCAGTTCTAGTTCTAGAGCAGCAGGCTACCAAGCAGGAACAGAAAGATCCCTGCTATAGGGCACTTCTGTTCCTTAAATGTATGGTGAAAACATGCTGAATGTGTGGAGGACACCTCCCCACACAATTACAGGCACTACACACACACACAGGTTTGTAATTATATCTTTATGGGGACTCTCCATTAATTTCTATGGGGAAAACCAATCCCAACATAACAACCAAAAACCATACCCAGCCATAACTTTATCCACAAGTAACCAAAAAAAATTTCAATTTCAAAAAAATCCATTTTTAGCTTTTTGATTGCAATCACAGATCTTTGTGGGGACCTGAAAAATGGTTTTCATCACATTGTGGGGAACATTTGGTCCCAGCAAGGTAATATACACATTATCTTCACACACACACACACACACACACACACACACACACACACACCAACCCTAACCATAACCTAAAAAAAAACCCAAACAGCACAACTCCACTACGAAACATTTCTACCTCACTTCCTTTCCTAGAACTGACATCGACACTTGTCCCATCCCCAGTCGATAGCCACGACTCATGATGAGCAAAGAGGCCGCAGGGTACTCACCAGGTCCCTCTGGAAGTAGATGAGCACACCAGCTGTCACTTGGGCAATGAGAATCAGCAGCAGGCAGGTAAAGTACTGTGGACAGTGGGGGGGGGGGGGGGGGTTCACGTCAAGAAACCAATGAGGACTCCAGTGAGGCTCACAGTAACAATTCCCAACTCCTGAAGGAAGAGGGCTTCAATCTAACATCTAACTCTTTCACTTTCATGCCACATAGGGCTTGCATTTACACTGATGTCCTGGCGCTAGTAATGGTACGTAAAGGTACCTTTTCACCCCTCTACAGTGGCGCTGAAGTGCAAAACACATCAAAGAAGAAAAAAATAACACACAACACTTAAGAAAACACGAAAGTCAATTTCTGCTCAGCGTTTTTCCTAATATGCTGCGTTCTGTACATCAAGGCTGGCTGACTATTTCCAAAATGGATGTGCTCCCAGCCACCTGGCGGGAAGAAAAACACCGAGAAGTCAACTGTTTTACTTTTTTAACGTTTTTCATTTTTTTAAGTGTTTTCTGTGCCTTCTTATTGCGTTTTTTTTTTTGTTCGTTGTGTTCTGCTCCAAGCCCCACCCCCCAAAGCCTGCAGGCATGTGACTGAAGAAGCAGAAGACGAGGTACACAGATGGCGCTCTTTGCGATTAAAGTGGGACAAGCACAGTCACGTGTCTGAGGCAGTTCCCCAGCACAGATATTTCAAATGCCCTCAGAAAGCGTCATGCCTAGCGCCAGCGGGGACACCGGCATTAGGTAACACTCCCAATAAGTTGTACTGCTCAGCGTTAAGCTCGAAGATCCTCCGCGAGAAGGTCGTATTGCGGTTTTGGAACATGCTCCGTAACGTTTAGAGGACGACTGACCAGTCCCAGCAGGCAGCGGATCTCGTAGATGGCTCCCAAGCAGCCAAGGAAGCCCATGAGAACGGAGAGGGAGCCAACGCCGATCAAGATGTAGGAGGCCACCTTGAGACTGGCAGAAGACTCCTCTGCAAAAGAGTTTAGAAACAGGATGCGGTTTTGACTTCCTCTAAACATTACGCTCTATGCACATGGCCCAGTCACTTTTAGCATCTTGCATGTTTATTTTGACCAGGTGGGGGGGGGGAGGGGAGTCAGAAAGCTGGGGCTAGAACGAATAAATTGCATCCCAAAGCATTACCCCACCAACCGAATGTGTACACCCGAACAGACTGTCTGGCATAGTGTCACAGTCTTGGTGGCACCTACTGCAGGCCCACGATGCCTCAAACCTCAAGTCCCATGTGTCGGCTCATGCCTCAAGTACGGTCGGCACATGCGACACTGTATTTCCGCTGCTAAGCAAGTGATGCTGCTAGCGGCGTCGCCACGGCTGCCGACCTGTCAAAACGCAGTGCGAATGGGCCATGATCACGTCGCACACGTACAAACAGGCACAATCGGAGGAAGCTATGGTTTGATACACTGCGGTATCAATCTCCTCCTTGCCATGTCTTCGCATGATCCCTTTTGTTATAATGAATCCAACTTTGAGAATTACGGCGATTAGGACCTTTTCCAGTGATCCACTGTGAAATCCTGGTGTGACTTAGCACCTTTTTAAATTATAGAAGAAAAAGTTACCAGATTTTCACTATGGTCTCATGGACCTTCTGGACCCTATTGTATGTACAATAAACAAACAGTAGATAAGCATAAGCAGACCGGCAGACTGAGCCACATGCAGTTACTGTGGGTCTGAGTAAAACAGTTAGTAAAAAAGACATTATATGCTACACATGCATCTGCATATCAGCCCCCAGCATGAGGCACAGTGGGGGGGGGGGGGCAGTCCCCAATAAGAGCTTTCCATCTTCGTTCCACTTTTTCCATGTATGGCTATATGTAGAAAACACTTTGACAAACTTTCCGGCCCGGAACCTTCCTCCATATCACTCCACTTAACAGCTAACATCTGTTTTTCCGCGCTAAGAACAAAGGAGGTGACGCGCCCCCATACCCCCCCCCCCCCACACCCCCCAGGGGGG
>JAABNX020000021.1:4573224-4596587 GCA_015163995.2 Mormyrus lacerda
ACTACAAAGGACCAAGCCTGTGCAACTCGCCTACACCCAACCATGCAGTCCATGATGCACTGGTGCCGGCTGCATGGCTGTCGTAGGGAGCAATGCTTAATTTAGATGTGAAATGCGGCGTCTCGGCGCAAGAGCAACAGCATCTGAAATGTTGTCAACGGAAATGTGTTTTCAGCCCCGATTTACAATTTTTCTCTGCAGGGTTCAAAGCAAAGGCAACTTCAAGCAGTTTAGTTTATGCTTTGACAAAGCAGGTGGTCACAGCCAATGTAGAAGAGAGAGTCACAGAAACGGTTCAGAACATGTGATCCTGTTTTCTAATTTTATAACAGGAGAACTTCAAGCCTTGCCTGAGAACACCCCAAGTAATGGCATTTTCATTCAACAATTAGGTGTTTGCACTTAGTCTGAATTCAATGCAGGATCAAATTGGTTGAAACACTGAATTGTAAAAAGAGCATTTTTTCTCTCTGTATGTAACTCAGCTTTGTTATATCTGGCTTCCCGTACTCACCGTCAGCCAATGGCAAGGCTGCTCAGCGCATGCAAAACACCCACAAGCCTCGTAGGGGCACTTGTGTGCATCGGTTAGCGCAGATCACAACATAAATTCCAGACCCCCCCCCCCCCCACTGCCTGGAAAAGCTACTACTTCAAACTCCCTGGTCAGATATGGCATCTAAGAGTAAGAGCCAAATCAGGAACCCTGCAATCTAAGAATTGCTGAAAGAAAAGATGAAGAAACACCACGCATTCTGGCCAGGACGAAGGATGAGGCAAGCACAAAGATCCAGGTCTGTGTCCCCTGCAGCACACCCATCTGGCGGGAGGGCCCTCTCGGATGACACACCACCAGCGGGTCTGCGTAGCAGCAAGCTGATGCAGAATGAACACTTTTCCCCCCTGCTAGGGTTCCGGGCCTCACTGCTCTAGTCGTCTATATTTTATAGTCCATATTGTCATGTGACAGGGGTTGAAAGGTGACACCATTCTACTTAAACTGCAACCTACTAAATAATTATAGGGGCTGCAACTCGGAATTGTTAGTGTGCTAATGACACGTTCCTTAAAAAAAAAAAAAAGTAAAACCTCACACATTTACTAAACAACTTTGTTAGCCCACAGCTGAACGAAAGAGCTTCACTCACAGTGAGCCGTTTCCAATGGACCTTATGTACTGGACCCTGATTAATATAAACTGCTGTCTTAAAAGGTTGTAGGAAGAAATTGTAGGAATTGTATTCAGCCCAGAGCATTGGCACGCCACAGCTGAACAGCTCCCTGAGGAGCTTCATATATCATATCTTCTTGGGACGCCGTCCCAGATGGTAGTAGTAGCAGAGTGTGATGATGAGGAAGAGCACCCGACTGAGGAGAAGGATGATGCCAGAATTGGATGCCGAGCCCATCTCGATGAAAGTCGCAGTCATCACTGCAGAGAAATGAGAGCATTTCAGTCGGCAGTCAGTGAGCGTCCACTTAAAGATTATCACTCATACATAAATGGAACATGGTTTAAAATAAGTACAATCAAAATAAGTTAATTCTTAATAGTTTAGTAAAAAATTGACGCCCCCTCTTGGCCTTTCAGTTTACAGCACATGTAATACTAAAAGTTTGCCACTAGAGGGCAGCATCGTTCTAGAAGAGCAGGATTTAAACGGGTATTCAACGCATTATTATGTGGAAGTTCTCATACCTAAAAACTGGACAGTGAAGTAGCAAGCTTCTGTCAGCAGTGTCCACTGGATTATGACCTTCTCTGCCGTGTACAGGCCATTCCACATGATTAGAGAGATACCTGTAGGAGGTGAAGAAACACGCTTTTAGTCACGCAGACTTTCCAAGCAGAAATGCTGTGGGCAGCAGACAGTATAATGGTTAAAGCAACGACTCTTCATCTAAGTGCTGCCAGTCCTAAACTGAGCCCGTCTGTTGCATGATTAAGCAAGATGCTCGTTTACTCTGCTGAAATATGCAGCCATATATACAGTGAAAGAAAGTGTTGACTGCACTCCTGAATGGACCTGAATGTAACACATTATCAGCAATACTTCCCCGTAGTGTTTAATTTATGTATGCAGCACTTTTTACATTTACTGTGTAAATGAATGTTTTTTCGCTGCATGTGAAAAGGGTAACCGCTGTGCAATTTCGTTATACGTGGTATAATGACATTAAAAGGCTTCCAATTCCAGTTCTAAAAGCAGCAGCTCTCATTCGAGAATTAGGTCTGTCGATGTACTTCCTGTCCACTCTGTTCAGTTCTTAACATCCCAGAGCATAGACCTACAGAAACCTACTAGAAAGCTACAGTAAACAAGCCTGGCTGTTTGCAGTATGCAGCAAGCTATACGTTTTGTTTGCAGTATATCGAAACGACAGATCTATCACGTGTGTTTCTCAGCAAAAAAAAAAAAAAAAAAAAAAACGGAGAGGGGCAGGATATAGTGCCGTGCCACCCAGAGGGCACCATCTGGGCGATGACGGCCCCCCCGTGCTGAGTGTGACTCTGCTCTGAAGCCCACCGCTTCTGGCTGCGAATCAGGGAGCAGGTCAGCCCTCTGTTATCTATATAAACTATAATTTTATTATCATTAGAGTGGCAATATTCATAGAAGAGGGCTACTGCCAGACAGCACTCTGATCTGAATCACCAGGGCAGAATCACTTTTCCCGCCTCGCTGGCAAAATCTACCAAGGGGGACATCGGTGGGAAATATTTATCAGGGGAACTGGACCTTGGCTTTGTGTCGATGGTGGAATTTAGACCTCGTGGGGGGGAGGGGGAAGGAAAAAAGTTCCCCTGATCTAGAACATAAGACAACGTCATTCCTGGCACAGTAACAGCAGGCCGTGACATTAAAAGGAGAGGTTTCCAGATGGAGTTAACGTCCAAGTCTCATCCAATGCCTTATCCCTCCTACCTCAAGCATGAAGGCGATGCCCTTCATGACCAGTGAAAACTGGCGTTTCTCTTCACAAGTTGTAAATGCGTGAGCCACAGTGAGACCCCGGGCCCTCCCCCCACCCATCTTGCCCTGGTCTGCTCGCGGCCCTGCCAATCATTACCCCCCACCTCTGAAATCAGCTTGTCCTCTTCGTGTGTTTAAGGTAAGGGACAGCCGAGAGCTGTCTGTTCCACAGGCTTTTCCCCAGAGTGTGTCAAATGTTTTCTGGTCTAAACCAATTCAACTATAATAAGTTCACATCTTCTGCCCGGGTCTCCGTGACATGGAACAGAAGTAGGACAGAATGAAAAATTGGCAGGCAACCCTCAATCTCTTTCTTATAATGGTGGATCCCATCCCAAAGGACAGTTTAATGTATAATTAAAGAGGGGAGTCGCATTCGGTCTTTTTAACCTCCAGGAACATTCGTCTCTGTACATTCTGCCTGTGGTCTTTTTACCTTGTGCATCTTCCACTGAATTTTTTCAGAAAGTCCCGATTAAAAGCAGCAAACCTATTTTGATCACCTAACACGCACATATTATGCCAACAGCCTCCAACAGCTGGGTCAAAGGTGACACTGGGAATTCATGGTGTTGAAATATTAAATCAGTCAATAATATCGATGAGTCACAATCACGCTGCTCTGTGGATTTGAGTTTGCATGCAACAGGAATATTTCCAAACTGCCCTCACTTTCCAACTTTTTCCTGATGAACTGCCACTAGTGATGGGAATGTGGGCTTTAATATATCCACAGGAGGAACCTTTCAGTTCCGTGTAAAACGCTGGATGAAAACCTGATGGTTCTTAGCTGGTCAACAGCAACGAGTGCATGAGGAACTGAGCGATGGCCTGACCACGCGACCACAGCACCGGCGTGGGAGGAGGCGGCTTCCTTACTGAGGAGGGCTCCTCCGTAGTGGCGGATGGAGATGCTGGTGCCGGAGAGCTCCTCTTCAAACACCATCTCCGACAGCTGGCCGGGGAACGCCAGAGCCTGTGGGGAACCGAGAACTTCAGATGTTTCCCACAAGAACGCCTGTCCACTTCAGACACCTCCAGTTTGTGTTCCGGACCGGCTGCGAGAGTCCTGATGCGTACTAAGGCTTCAATACACCTTCTGGCAAAGTCCACCGCTTTCATTACATCTCGAGATGCAGCACAGGGCCACGCCGCCCAGGCAGAGGGAAACAGCACTCATCTGTAATGCATTTCATTTCTGCTATGGGGCTGCGGGCTTTTCTAAAGCGGACGCCGTTCTGCAGATATGGGAACCTGTGGAGCGGCTGCTCTCTTCTCTGAGACAGTAGGGTGAAATGTCTGATACACAGTGTGCATTCTGTTAGCACAATGCTTTTGAATTCAGAACGCAATTATCTGAGAAATCTCTGTGAACCAGTTTGAGCGGCTCTGTGGGGGGTAGGGGGGGCGGGCTTCAGACCAATTAGAAGAGCCCGGGCCTTATCTGTGGCTGCCCAACCACTGACATGTTCTTACATTGCTAAACTGTGATACGTTTTTCTTTGTGGGAGATGCGAGTTTAAAGCCCCTCCCCCGGCAAACCCACCTCCCGCCTAAAGGCCGCTTGTACATGAGAGACGCCGGCACTGTGGCATATCGGTACTCACCATGAGCGCCATCACTGTGAACATGACGGCTGAAATGAGGATCCACAACCTGCAATGAAAGGTCGCTCTTAGTCTCTCTCTCTCTCTACTCAGTAGCAGGGCAGGCTGAACACTTTGCCCCATGCAAGTTTGGCAGGTTTAATTTAAGCTGGGGAAGAAGCTCCAGAATAACGGGGGCATAAAGATGGGAGGAGACTCCCCCCCCACCCAAAAAAAACGACTCCCTAATGTTAGTTCATCCCCACAGTTCTGCCAGGAGACACTGAATACCACACCCCCAGAACAGGTACCCAATCACAGGGAAGGAGCTGCCAGATATGCCCTCACCCCAATAACACCTCCCCCCCCGCCCCCCATGCTCACCTGAGGCCCATCGGCTCCCGCACCGCAAATTTGATTTCGTTGCCAAGCATCTGGCTTATCTGCAAGAAAGGGGTGACATTTTGGAGCCATGTCAATGAACAGGGCGCTCCAGAGGTCAAGCACATTTCAGCCCAACGGTCACGGGCGGCTTCCATACTCCTGTTATGGAAAGGTCACGTCGGACACGTGTGGATATTTTGGTCGCGTTGCCTCTCTGAGGCGCAAACAGAAACCCGCCAGTCCGTTCAGACCACAGTCTAAAAACACGGAGGATCCAGGTTTGTTTTTAATTAGACCAAGTTTTTTTTATCGGAGATGAATCAGAGATTAACAGGAGACGGGCAATCAATCAAAACATTACATATTAATAAAGGCCTATATTTAGCTGGAAAAGCTGATTATGGATCGCATGAGTGACACCCCTGTTAAAGCGTCTCCCCCATGTAATTTACCCATTAATGATCTAACCCTGAAACACCCCTGTCAGGCTACAGCCACCATCCGTGACATACTGGACCTACAACAGCTGTTGCTAGAAACCGTGCAGCACTTAATCTGGGCCAGGGAACAGTCATCGAGGAACGTGGTGAGTGAGGAGGCGATTGAGCCAAAGGTGCCCTATTAAGCTATAAAAACGGGATCCCCCCCCCCCCCCACCAGAAAAAAAAAGCCTGGTGTTCCTTGTCTATCCTCACATTGACACCCGCTGTAGTTTTATCACACACTCACAGAGACATTGGAAGACAGAGGCGAGGGAAATGGCAATGTATAGCTTTACAGTGGCTGCAGGCCCCACTGTGCGATGGACGGGGGTGTCAGCACTGGTGCCTGCAAACACTGCAAATTGAAGCCAGCATAACACACAGAATTCGCAATCAGAATCAGCTTATTCACCAACACTGTGCATATACCGCAGCATATGCAGTTCATGCAGTGAGGACACGAAACATGCATGACACACAAAGGACAACAGGTGGACAATTGCGATGAGGTGGGAACAAGTAGGACAGGGCAGTGAGGGGTTCCTCTGTGCAAAGAGTAATAGATGACAATATGTACGAAAGCAGTTGCGATAAAGTGTGAGAGTACTGCAGACTTACTGTACAGTTTTTGTTTTATGACTATTACAGTGTGACAGTGCCAGTGTTGTAGAAGATGGTGACTAACAAGCCTTGTTAAGAGGGGAGCCCCGAGGAAGAAACTGTTCGGGATCTGGCTTATTCTGGTTCTCTGAAACCAGTAGCCTTCCTGAGAAATGAGGTCCTGGAAGAAACAGTGATGTGAGTGGGCAGGGATCTCTGAGGATACTTATTTGTTATTTTCTTGTCCTGCAATTGTAAAGATGCCCAGTGGAGGGCAAGATTCAGCCAATGACTGAAGACGCGAGGAGATGCAGGGCCAAACCGGACTCGCACGGAGAACTGGAGGGTACTTCTGGAGGTAGAACTGTACCCAAAAGGGCTTGATATCCTTGAGTCTGGTAATCTTGAGAGAGCTGGAGATGGTTGTCCCCAAGCTTGACTGCATCCAGCCATCCAGCAGTGTTAAGCTCTAGAAGGTTCTTTGAACACCATGACACAATGCAATCCCCCTATCTCTGGTACATAGTCACATCTGTATTTGCGATGAGATCCGAAACCGACATCATCTGCAAACTGCAAACATCATCTGCTTTGCGGATGGATCATGAAGGTTCAGCCAATGGTGTCCAATGAGATGCGAAGAGGGAAAAGCACGACAGCACACTTGTATACTCACGAGGGATTCCGGCAGCCACATTTACTGTTCTGTGATTGGCAGAAGGTTGCCAATACACTAATGGATGGGGGGTGTGCTAACATAGAATAGATCAGATCTCCCGCACATCAGATAAAGTCAACAATCGGAACCATCCCATATGTTCCACAGCTGTCCAGATGTTCCTGTATACAGGGAAGGTCTGATGCAGAACCTGTAAAGTGTCAAGAAGTGAGTCACTTTTCAGATTGGAAAGAACCAGGGCGATGGGAGTCACTGAGGCAAGATGCTGTGTCCTTTCTGGAAGCAGGAACAATGACAATTGTCTGGAAGTGGGACCCAAACAGCTGTCAGACGTCCCGTTCTTTGTTAAACAGCGGGATGCTGATGTCGGCGGGTGAATAAGGGACATTCCAATTACACCAGTTCGAGATTTCTAAGTGGGCAAACAAATCCATCAACAGGAAACACTTCAGGTATAAATATCTGATGATGATGATGATACTAATAATTGTTTTTTTTTTTGTTTTTTTTTTTAAATAGAACCTTTAATATTATTTTGGTGCGAAAAATGGGAGCAGAGCACAAACTGAAGCTGCTGAAAAAAGTTCAATCTTACGGTAGCAAAATGATAACGGTTGTCTAAGACAATCTCTAAATCTCCTGGGGGGGGGGAATATTAAACAAAAAGCTCAGGCAATATCATCCCGCGAAACAAACTCCACGTGGGGTCCTTTGCTGGCTCGGTCTCAGGGCCGAGGAGTAAATGAAACACTACAGCCAGCCAGTACTCCTGGGGGCAAAAGCACTCGTGGCGCAATAAGGGGCAGACGGCAAAAAAAAAAAAAAATCGCCGTGTTTTCTCTGCAGCCGCTTCAGTCAAATGGAGCCAGTTGGGCCCCATTTGCCAGGCCTGCTGCCGTCAATCTCACCCCGTGCCAATTAACTGGACAAAGCAAAACCTCCCCCCCTTGGTCTGCTTTTGCGGCAAGCCGCCTGTACGGAGGAGTTTATGTAATAGGCAGCTCCCGGTGCCCGGTTTCATTTCACTGGCTCGGCGGATCTTTCCAGCAGGCAGGGACACTCATATCCCAGGGAATTTACCGCGAGACATGAGGAAGCTGGGGGCTATGTGGACCTGCCCAAGCCGACAGAGAAAGATGAAGAGCAGGATGCTCGAAATCTGGGGGCGGGGCCACGTGCCCTCCGTCGAGGCATGGAGACGGCGCCCCCTACTGGGATGGGGCTACAGCTGAGCTTTGAAGCCCCATGAACACCAGGACAGCACTAATACTGGTGTGGCCTACTTAAATCTGCAATACTGGTGCCAGCTGACTGGAGCTCCCTCCCCCTCCCCCAAGACTCCGCACCGTGACATAACATTACAGCAGATAGACCAATTCATTTTACACACATCTCTGGCACGAGTGCACTAGCTATCAATCAAAACCATTTCCCCTCTTCTAAAGCAACAGTAAATGTCTTAAACGACTGATTTATGACTTGGCAAGCAGACGAAGATTAAGTGAACTTCACATCGCGCTGAAAATATTCTAATAGCATGGATGTGCCAACTATTATTACACAAACTTTCATTTGTTTAATCTACCATACTAAAACTCTCATTCTGAAATATTTTCGGTGATGTTTAGGAATTTGTAGGCGTCGCCTTAAGACACATCCCCCGAGTCCTCGGAGTAACAAAATTAGGAAACGTGTCCTTAGGATCAGCACCAATGAACACCTACATTTAAAAGTCTGCCTTTTATAAAACACTGACACACACCATTGTTCAGTTTCCTGGGTACCGCCTGCTCACTTCTCAGCCTCAGCGAGTCAAAACTGCGTTCTGCAGGCGGCAGCAGTGAAAATCGCACACGTGCAGCCCTCTCTACAGTACAACCTCTGCAGCTCGTGTTTGAAAACACACAACCACGGCTACATAAATTATTCTAAAATAAGGGGCTTGTCAAAGTGTGCCGGAGACCCAGAAAGTGTGAGCCGCAGCTTGGCACCGGTCTCTAGTGCCCATCTAGTCTGTGATACTGCGGACGCCGAGCCGTCTGCGTGCTCCATCTGGGTGGGAACTGACCGCTGAGGCTCTGAAGTGGCCTGAGCCATAGGGCCTTCAGGATGGTGGGAACGCTTAAGAACCATTCCGCAATAGAGTAGAAGATAACAGCCGCTTAATGTTGTAATGGAGAGATAATGGGGTTTCCCAGGATGCCAGAGTCTCTAGGGCCTTGGGACTGGATGCAAGACTGTTCTGGGGAAAAAAAAACAGGTTCATAGCCCCCCCATGGCATTTTCATCTGTCCAGCTGGACAGAGCCGTCCCACAGAAACAGCTTGACCCAAGAGGTCATCAGACAGCCAAGCCCCTAGGTGGCGCCGGGCCTTTGATGCACTGCCTGGGCTGGTCCCTGCAATCACTTCACTTGACCCAACGAGCCCAGCTCTGTGATGCAAGGTGGATCATTCGTTCCCCGCCCACAACAGCAATTTGGTGCCAATTCCTTCTTGATCACTGGAAATACTCTGCCAGCAGCTAAGAAAACATCACAAAGACGGGTGGATTGTAGATGATGCTGACTGGGGAAAAATAAAAGTCTGTGATACACGTTACCCAGAAATCACTCCCTCAGGAACAAAAGGCTTAGAGGCACATAGTAATATCTGGTTTCTATGCGAAAGGCATGTGTTTGTGAGTTCTGATAAGAGCAAACAATTAAGGATCAGGGATTCTGCTGAAATCCTCCTCAGGTTCCCTGGCATTAGCGGACTGAGAAAAATAACACTGCTTGCCTTCAGAATGCAGGGTTCTGTGATCCGTGCCACCAGACCAAGATAATCATCCATCTTGGCTGCACCAGTTCCTGATTCTTTTTTGGATTCTTGCCTTGCTGCACAGAGCAGAGATTCTAGCGGAATTCAGCTGCGTGGGACGGCGGGGCAGGACGGCCACGTGAGAGAGACGGCAGACAGCGGCTGAGTTATGGCGCCCAACAAAAGAAGATGGCCTTTCCTGCGTATCCCTCGAGAGAAAACGCGAGCTTTCATAAATAAAAGTTCAAGAGAAACATTCCACGCAAAATAGTTACGAACCTTCCTGCAGCCCCTCTCCCCACAGATTTCTGAGAACTTCCACTCTCCTTCCCCCCTAAGAGTCAAGGACCGTTTCCTTGTTTCACGACAGGAAGAGCCAGACAGCAGCCGGTGCGTGAAAAGCGGAACGGCGCTCGCCTTAACGAGGGTGCATCCTGGCATTGTTTACAATCGCCGCTCCCAGCCCGTCAAGCAGAGCCCAGCAAGCTGCCCCCCACTTGTGCCTCTGCGCTCGCGTTCAGACAAAGACCAAACCGAAAACATGACGCGTTTTTAACCTGTTCACCAGTCCACCAGTTCACCAGTAGATATACGTGGCGACGCCGGTGTCAGGAGCAGCCGCGCTACATTCCCACGGAGATCCGCGGCGTGGAGACCGGTCGTTCACCGCCGTCACACTTCCAGCCGAACGGAAGGCGGTGAGGATGAATTACGGCAGCGATTAGGGCCCCCGCCAAGATAAACGGCGTCCGAGGAGCAGACTGACGAGCGACCGCAGAGCAGGACAGGTCACATGTCAGCGGCATTCCTGCCCTTTTCCTGTCAAAATGTTTATAAGGCAGTGGGGCGACACTGGAAGAGGAAGCAGCTCTGCTAAGTGGAAGCTTCTTGTCTGATTTGTTCTTCAGTGGAAAGGAATGGCTGAAAAAAAACACAGACTGAAGCCTGCAGGTCACTGGTGCGACTGCATATCCCTCCCCATTCCACACAGATAAGATGCACCTCAGTACAAGGCAAATCGTATCTAATATCCGTACCTGACACCATGCTCTCTGCCAGTTTTTCTTGAGATGGAGCACCTCTGCCCTTCCTATACTTCATATCACAAGCAGGCTGACATGAGCTAGTGTTTGGGTGCGCTGCAGAGAGACAGCTCACTGCATACCCACTTTCTGCATTTTACACATTGAGTCACTGGGTTCACGATGCCCATTAGCTGATGATTCTGGGCACATTTCTATCACACTGGGGGGGGCTGACAGCCCGTCATGGTGCTGCATCTATTACCTTCAACCTCTTCATCTCGTCCCCAGCGGCTCTGTTTTTCCCACAGATTCCCCAGCTGTGGTTCCAGCTCCGACTGAGAGACCGGCCGACGTTTCCAGGCCAATTTTTCCAGGACGGCTTGCAGCCCCATATATGGCACCAGCTGCTGAAGCTTTCGGACCATTTAAAACCACCGAGGCGGAGGTTTTCAAACCGCGGTGGAACCAGAATCACAAGTGATAAAATGCGAAAAACCCCATTAAGCTCCGGGGGCCTATAGAATCCATGTAAGCCCAGTTATGTCTTATGAAAAGGATTTCAAACTAATTACATTTCAGACTAATTAATTACATACTGTCGGATGGCTGAACTCAGTGCAACTTTTAAACCGCCTTCATTCAACATCTAAGGTGGTTGATTTTGAAACTAAGAAGAACCCAGGACAATCATCATGGTGAAAGTTACAAACCCACAATCTAACACTCACTATAAAAAATAATGTCTCATTAAATGCTGTCGTTGTGCTTTACGACCTTCAGTAACAGCAAACTTGGAAATTTGTTTGTGTTTAAGAGTTTAAACAGTAAGAGAAAGAAGCAGGTGGCCATATTTTTGCCAGTGTGCGCTTAGTGTGAAAAATGTTTTTAAAAAAAAACCTAAAAAGGAGAAAACAGATACATGAGAGCTGAAGTGAAAGCGTGTCGTGTGTAATCGTGAAATGAACCAGGTTTCCCATTAATCTGCATCTACTGTTTCCATTAAACATTTAAACATAATTTTCATGAAAACTGGCAGGATTTATGTTTTCAATTAAAGAAAGAGTCAGAAACGCATTACAGTGGTCAATCAGGAGATTGTTGTACATAATGAGGTCTGAGTTTAGTGCAGAGCAGACCACTTCCTGAGACTAACTAATCTCAAACTCTTAATTACGGTCCTGCAGGCCTGAGAGGCTCAAATAATTGGCCATCGAGCAGAAAAGACGGAAAAAAAAACTACAGGTCAGTTCCATCAGGCAGTAGTCAAGCAGCTATTTTAAGGTAACTGGTAATGGCACAGTTAGAGTGTAAAAATGCCTGCCAATCACAGCAGACTGAGGGTGACGTGATTGGCTGCCCTGCCTCGTAGGTTCCACCTTGAGCCGCATGCTGGGAGGCCCACAGCTTCCAAAGAGCATCCAGAAGAACCCGTAAAGCGGCACGGAGAGATACTTCGCAACGAGAGCAGACTTGGCGCACACTGACCTTTGACCTGTGCACTTCCCCGTCGTCATCCTCCCCCCCGACTCCCAGGATCTTGCGGGTCTTCAACCGACTGACCAAGTCAGTCTGACTGTGCTTCTTCATAAGTGGGGGGTGGGGTTTGGATGCCATGGCTTGCAGGGAGCGACAGGGAGGGGGCGGAGGGCCCGGGTGTCTTGCTACCTGAGGGAGGGAGAGATTGTTGAAAAGTTTCCCTGAAGTGCTGTTACTATTCAGCAGAGAAGGCTGTACCTCTGTGCCAGGGGCAGCTCCATTCACTGATACGCCTCATTACAAAGCGTCTGTGGAAGAAATATCCCTCCCTGCCGCCCATTTACACCACTAACAGTCTATGCCTAAACCACCATTTAGATCTCTATAGAAACTGTAAAAAACCGTCAGCAAACATAGAGCGGTTAAACAACTTAACATGTTAAAGTCCATGCTAACTCGTAAACTCAGCACTACATATCAAGTGACATTCAGAACAGGATAAACAGCCTTATTTACATAATACTATGTCCAAATGCCTCCAGAAAACCATGAAGCAGACATAAATTTGCCACGTTACAAACCTGCAGTTTTCTCGTTCCAGTAGTTGCTCCCTGTTACCAAAATAGCAAATAAGGACAGTGAGGGGACCCTTTTTCTTACTGACACCTATCATTTTATGTGCCAGATCACCTTCCTTTCATCACACAAGGCCCATACCTACCAGGTCTTGTAAATTACAGTGTTGATGGAACTGCCTGTTCCTCATAAAAGCACGGATTTCAGCATCGAGGTCAATGACAGCTCAGAGCGGCACGTGGAAATTTATAAGGTAGGTTTAGCTTTCCACTGGAGCCAAGCCAGCTGCTGCAATCCACCTCTGCTATTTCATGACCTCCCCCCCAAACCAGAAATGGGCAGGGGGGGTGGGACATTAAACATGAAACAAAGCACAGTCAGAGCTCATACTGTACATACTTCAAAGGGCTTGTGCTCTGCCATCACTGTGAAGAGTCGGCTGTGGTTTGTAACACGGCTCGTTCTGGATTTAGTCATCGATTTACAAACAGAGGAGAGACCAGGCACTAAGTGACGGTTTGTGTACCTCACAGGGACATCGACGCCTTTCAATTTGGACTAAGGTTTGAAAAAACATTCATATTTCCATGCACTTTGACACACTGCCGACTGAATCTACATATAAAATTAGATATTTAAGTACATCAGTGTTTTCTCCATGAGCCTGTTTTCTGAGAGATGACTACCATTTGGGGCATATTCGGAGCACTACACAACACAACGCAACCATCACTGTGCCTAGTGAGTCACCTGAAAACAGGCCTACATTATCACCTTCAGCAGAGGGAGGGAGGAACAGAGATGACAACAGCCCACCCCCACCATCGCACTGTTTACCGTGAGATATTCCGTTAAATTATACATTCATTGACAAGAATGACCAAGCACAGCATTTCAAAACCAATCCAAGAGACATCCCATGGAGTTTGTACACAGTGCTTGCTAGCTCGGGGAGAGGGGTGGTGACTGATATTAACAACCACCAGTTGTTCATATAGTACACTGTACCAGAGCATTTTTCTTGGACTGCTGATAACTCAAGGCTCATGAACCTTATAAAAGCAGGCCTTCAGTCAAAGAATAGACTGTGAGAGCACTCAGCGAATGCTTAAAGCAGGTTGACTTACACATCCACTGAGAATGACTCTCAGCTCACCAGTACTGGAAAACCCAAATTTTTTTTTATTTTTTTTTTTTTAAATGTAAACAAACAGGCGTGATGTAGACGGCTGCATGGGTCCTTGGCCTTTTGCAAAATACAATAAAATGGAGGTGACCCGAAAATGGCTATACCACACGGCAGAAGATGGCTGATGGCGCCAACGCTGAAGGAGAGTTCAGAGGGAGGTCACGCCGAGAGATGTGGCTGTAGACATGAAAGGTCACGGGTTTTGCGGCCGGTACCACCCTCAGGCCGAAGGGACGCGGGGATGCCAGAAGAACCGCGTGAGCAGGGGGGTGAGCTTCCCCCACAGGGGTCGCAGTTTCTGTTTAGGGTCAGGAAACTGTAGAAAACTGTGAAGGGCCTGGTGTCTCGTGACACACACACACACACAGGCAGATGGTCACATCTACATGACCTGCCACAGTTAACGACCCCATCGCACACCAGCTGCCGTCAGCGAGATCACTTTGGCACCATCGTCCAAACATTTTAGCGGGATGGATAACATGTTAGCAGGCAGCTGGGTAAGATGGGGAGTCAAACAGCAGCTTACTAACGCAAACAGTGGAACTCTGGTGCCTGTGGACTGTCAAATTACAACAGATCACTGGGTACATAGTGACTGAGGAATGCCTTTACCAGTTTTTGTATATATAGCAGCGATTTAATATATCAATGATAAACACGCATGCATACATATTTGCGCGCAGTCACACATACACTCAGCGGGCAGTTTATAAGGTACACCTGTTTATTAAGACAAATTATGTGGCTCTACTCAACATATGCAGCACCCAGACAAGGCCAAGAGGTTAAGTTACTGTTTGACTAACAGCAAAATGGGCAAGAAGCTTGGTCTAAGTGATTTTGAATGAGCTGTAATTGTTGGGGCCAGAATCTCAGAAACAGCCACGGTCCTGGGATTTCATATAACCCAGCGTTCGGAGAATGATGTCATGAACAAAAAACATCAGGTTAATGGCATCTCTATGGCCGAAAACACCTTGTTGATGAAAGAGGTCAGAGGAGAATGACTCAAAGCTAACAGGAAGTGCAAAAATAACACTTCAATACAGCAGCAGTATGCAGAAAGGCTTCTCTAAATGCAAAACTCACCTACCCCTGAAGCGGTTCTGAAGGCAAAAATAAGTCAAATCCAATACTAGTTTGGTGTACCTATTAAAGTGGCCACTGAGTGATATATAATATACGCACACCCATAGATGGTACATGTATGTATGCTACATGCACATGCTACACATCTGTAAAATACATTAAGGGACCACGGCACATTTTTTTGTTTCACTCACTTCTCAATTTATGGGTGTTCGTCTGTGAATAATATATGTATTTTTTTTGGGCAAACTGCAGCTTGGCTCTTAGCCGTTTCTCATTAATGAAGGGCTTCTTCCTTGGTTTATGGGACTTCAGTCCTGCTTCTAGAAGCCTGATACAAACTGTCCTAGCAGTGCACTCCACACCTGCAATTAATATTTCCCATTTCTTCTGAAGGTCATTCATGAGGCACTGTTGGATAAGTTGACGGTCATCTCTGTCATTAGAAAGTTGCTTCCACTCTCTACCTGGTTGGTTTCTGGTCATTCTCAGTGTCTCCTGCTTCACCTTGTTCTTGTGTACTTTGAGTACTTTGAGCCTGCTTCGTAGAGCAGCCTTTTGCCACCAGAACCAGGATTAAACCAGGATTTAAAAATGCAGATTTGTTGAGTGGTCTCTTCATTTTTCTCACAGTTGTATATGCATTTCAGGACTTTATAGCTCCTTACAAAAAAAAGCAAACGGAACGACTGGCTGCCACAGTAGGACTGAAGCATCAATACTGATCTATGAAGCTGCAGGAAGCAGGTGGAAGTGAGCAAAGGTAGGGGAGTCATGAGAGTGGGAGGCTAACAGAACCTAGCAGCTAGACATTGGCAGCTTGAGGGTAGGGCAAAGGCTTAGGGAGACTTAAATCACTCTGGGTTTTATGCTCACAACAGGGTTTTTAAGAAGGAAACAAGAAAACAAGGCAACGTGCAAACAATTCTGTGAATTGGTAGACAGACAGACAGATAACACAAAGATTTTGTTTTCTGTTTGAAGTAGAATTTTGTCAATATTTTCATATTCTCATTGTACTGATAATTTCATATTCTCATTATTTTCACTTTCCTCATGCATCCTACTCAGCTGGAGTAAGTTGAGCTGGCTGCCAACCTTGAGCAGTTCACCATTTTTTTTTTTATCTTGTGCCCCTGCAACAAAGATCCTATTATCAGCAGAATGTAGAAGCAGTGCATTATGGGTCACAGATTAGTACCAACCCAGTAATGAGCGCCAATGACCGATTCCTCTATCTATAAAAGCAAAAAAAGACCAAAAGAGGAGACATTTAACCACCCAGATAATTTTGTGCAACCTTTACAGTTGCGATCATTTTTTAAATAGTTGAGACACCAAACTCTCCACTTGGACCAGATAAGTCATAAAGAGATTCTGATAAATGATTATTACTATTACTGATCCACAAGAAGCATACAGACAACAACTGCTGATCACAAACCACAGTCAAACATTCCAGGGTATCGCATTTTAACCAACCTCCTTATTGTGAAGTGCTTGCAGGTGCAGCTGAAACAAACAGGCATGTTGTGCTTCAACCCTAATGCCAGGAAAAGCACACAGTCATTTGAAATTCAGCTGCAAAGGAAGCAGTGACGTGCAGCATATTTGAGATGAAAAGGTGCATTTTGCTGCTTCCCCTGGTGTTGTGACACAAGACATTGACCTTTCCAGATGACTTTTACATTTTCCAGCCAAAATAAAGCCATTTCCCAATGGAATACAGCATTTCAACAAGGGAAGGGAACTTGCTCCTATCATAAACAGACAAAGCTCTTACCACATATAGAATTTTTTTGTTCATTGCCAGTTTCTGGCATCCTTGCATTATCATGCAAAGGAAAAATAACACTGATTTAGAGTATAAAAACCAGCAGCATCTGACCCAATGATTTCTTACATGACTGATAAAGATGTTAAAACCACAGCAGACAAATCTTGTTCTAAGGTGTAATAATTTTGCAGTATAGGACCTTACAGTAGATCAAATTAGGCAACATATTAAAGGCATCAGGATGTATCAGCACTGACAACAGTGGTTAAGTGCTTTGTCTTAAGAATGAACCTTAATGTTTCCTGCCTGCCAATGATACTGAGGCAGTTGCCTAGCAACTTCAAGTGAAGTTGTGTTTTTCCCATCCTTGAATGTATACACATACACACGCACACACACACACACACACACACACACACATATATGGTCTATGGAAGATGATGTTTCTATTTTAACGGTTGCTACTTTCATAAACAGACTAGAAAAAATCCAGTGCACCATTCCAAGCATACGGTTTGGATTTCATACTTAGAGTGGTTCAGTTCATCAGTCTGCATGCTTAAAAATGTAAATGAACCAGAGAGATCCCAGAGCTACTCCTGTAATCTCACATTATTTTCATGTCTCAAAGAGAAGAGAGACAAACTTCAGTTTTTACACAGAAACACTTATTTAATCTTTGGACTAAAGCAAAGGCACTACAGCACACGTAGACGCAGATCCGCACTCTGACATTATGAATGCTATTAACCAAGGTGCTAGAGGCCCCGTTTAAGTCTTACCTCAGCTAGCCAATAAATGAGAGAATGCAATAGGGCTTGGTTTAATATTCCATGAAGGCCCTTTAACGGGTGCTGTGAACCCTACCGACAAGAGGAAGTGCCCCCAGGCAGACACCAGGACCTACATTCATCCTTCCATCCATGAAGACTCAACCAGTAGGGCCATTTCCCAACCCAGTCCTCAGGGACCCACAGACAGTCCACATATTTGCTCCCTCCCAGACAGTCCACGTTTTTTTTTTGGATGGAGCAAAAATGAGGACTGTCTGATGGAGGGTTACAATGAGCCTAGAGCCTATACTGTACCTGGAAGCACAGGGCACAAAGCAGGAAAACGCCTAGGAGCGAATCCCAGTCCGTCACAAAGCACACACTCACGCACACAGTCACACACTAAGAGCAAATTAGTGTCACTGATTCAGTGTTTTTGGACTGCAGATGGACACATTCACCTACAAAACCCATAGAATTCCGTACACAAAGTGCTTCTTGTAATATTAGTACTGGCCCAAGGACAGAGCTAAGATCTTCCCAGTTGATGAAAGCTATTACACACCTTAGAAAGGTGTTACTTCAGAACAGACCATAGTATATGACATTTAAATAGAGTCAAATGTTAGGATGTCATGTAATACTTAGGTTCCACATCTCCAAAAACGTACGCAGTTGTGCTTCGGCAGGAGGAGTCTTCTGTCATAAATAAACATCTAGCAAATAAACTTCAACACATGGCACTGACTTTATAGTTAATTAGTTCTGAGCAATGTAGTGTGATCAACACTGCGGATAATTCCATGATACAGATGGACCAAGTCGTGTTCATCCTGGAATGCCTGCTCTCTCTGCCTATGTCCTTAATTTAGAGCCATCTTAAACAACAGAGAGCCCCGCCTCCTCACTCTCTCGTGTATAAATAGCCAGCGTTCATGGCTTCTGCTGTGTACCGGTTTATGAATGCACAGGCTGGTTAGACTGCAATAAATGCAGAGTTTGGTCACATGCCCTTAAAAATCACGTCTCCACTCCAAAGAGCATTAGATGTTCCACCCAACAGTCTGCCTGTTTGCTGCCACCGACGGGGGTGTATTCAGTTGGTCTCCAGCTAACAAAATAATCAGCTGAACCAATGCTCGAGCTAAGACGATTATGGGAATAGCTGGGATACTTCAGGGATGGTCACTAGCAATCCCAGCTTCCCATGCTCTCCGTGACCAGTGACATGTTGCTTGCAAGCAGTAACAGAACTGCACAATGTCCCAGATACAAAACAAGGGGCCTAATGAAATATTCCAATATAATTCAAAATTAAAAGGTTTGTGTCTGTGTATTTAAGGTTTTCCAGTAGGGGGCAGTAGTCCAACCATCTCATTTGTAGGTTTTCACTGCAAAGCGATTCTCCTCTTTGTGCTGACGCTGCCTTCAGCAACAGCAAATAAACAGATAGGTAACAGCCCCTTCCATGAAAAGTTGTTGTCCCAGATTTATAGCTGATTTACATTAAAATACTGCAGCAGAGCTCATTAACACACACTGCTGTGTCTTCCTGACGAGACTCAATCCACTTCAAAGCAGAAGCTGTTGAAGGTGGGCCAAATAGAGGAAAAGGTAGCCAAACATCTACTCGATTGCAAGCAGTTTAATGAAGGCCGTAACCCAAAATCCCAACAGAGAACAACCTCCTGCAGACAACAGCTAATATCATAAAGCTGCCTTGTGGACTAAATTTGGATTTTTCTTCCGACTGGCTTGGATTAATTGAGCACATCTCTGGACTTTATAATACCCTGCGACCATGAACATTGTCCCGCTCCTCAGGAAAATGCCGCTATTGGGTGCAGTTGACGCGAGTCATAGGGTTATGATGAGAAATTCTTGGGCCATACCTGTTAGGTGCGGTTTTGATCCTATTAGACCTCGCATCCACCCATCTTTGCCGTTCTCCATGGCAACGCACGCTCCCACACACCACCTCAGACACGGCAAAAGTTGCCAAGGAGTTGAAGCTAATCGTCCACACATTAGAGTGCAAGCGAAAAGCGCCAGCGTTTTGCAAAGGAAGCAGCGTTGGTGGGGTTCAGGCTCGAAGCTAACATTCAGTCTCACTCATCTGCAATTCGTTCATAGGGCAGGTGCGCTATGCAAGCCTGATCAAAGGGCACAGACACATGGCACTCAAATTCTCACGCCTTTTTGTACGGAACGTAGGTCCTGATGAGTCAAGCTCCGCCCCACGTAGTGCCACCCAGCTGTGACAGGCCTCGCGCAGTCTGCCAGCACATGGCTCTTGTACACTATTTCAGGGTCTGTCACTTCAGCTTAGCCCGACTGACAGGCAATTAAAGGAGGCCAAACTGCGCATACGAGCCCTTGCTGCGCAGCTGTGGCTCCGGGCGCGCTCTCCCTTACCTTTGGCAACCCGACGGAGAGGTGATTCAAAACCACCCAATCACCAAGATGGCCCACCTGGGCACGAGCGAGCAGTCGACGACTGATCCTCATACATGCAGTTCATGGATCTTCTTGTATATTGTACTTGTCTTGCAGGAACCTCGTCATCAGGGTGCTTTTGATCAGAATAACGTTTCCTGTTAGGTACCCAAAGTGTTTTCTAATGCATTGTCAGCTCTTGCTCCTCTGCTTTGCTCTTGCTGCTGATCATTCATTAGAAGCTCAGCTTAGCAGCTCCAGTACCTGAGCTGTTCCCCTGACAGCTGTATGCCTGTGATGTACATTATCAGCCTCCCGTTATGTCATGCTGGACACCACCATCCGCTAAACGAGTACATGTAAATGTTAATGACACTGAAGAGCCGTTAATCTCAGGGGTCAGTTTCTCCTGGATGAATACGTGTGCCAGCTGGACACTCCCTCCCAGATGGGGATGTATACGGTAGTATTTCTCCACTGTGTACATGGGCATCTGAGCACTCAGTCTCTCTCGTGTGGAACAGAACACCTGAGCACCCAGTCACAGTAGATACGAGACCCTAAATATGGATACTACACAACCTCCCCCCACACCCCAGCCCCACAGGCCTGCCGAATATCAGTCCAAACCAGGTTTGTTTCCATAGGCTCATTTATAACTGAAGCCTCGTTCACCTAAAGCATGAATATCCTTTTAAACATTTAGGATACAGACATCGCAGGTGAGATGTTTGTAGAGCTATGCTACCTAGGCTAAAGTACTAAGCAAAGGGCCGGACTGCACATGGGCAGGCACGATGCCATAGCCAGAGCAAGAACAAATCGGATTTCCTGACCCATTGTGTGCACTAACAATGAGGTAATTCAGCCAGCCAGAGCTGTGGATTGTAGGGGCTCCTTTCACTATGGGCCAGATCTGACCGGCTGTTTCTCCTGTCAAAAAGTAGCATCTTCTCTTGTGGTTATGGCGGGGATTTTCAAATGGGGGCTCAGATACTGACTGTAAATTGTCATCGTCGTTATCAACCATTATCAACATAGAAAAATAGAAAAAATAAAGCCACCTCGTCCCTAGTGTTTTGGTTACTATGTCCCTCAGGAGGACCAGAGCAGGAGCAGCCCCCCCACTCACCTAAGTGAGTCATTGGTGGCCCCCTCCTTGGAGAAGCCAATGGGACACAGCAGAAGGCTGCACCCCCTCACACAGCCCCAAGCTCCCCCAACAAGGGCAGGCAGTAAAGACCGGAGCAGACAGAAAATTCCACTTTTCCATCCTCGACACAGAGACGTTGAAGCAAAGCCTTGCTGCACCTCCCCCCCCACCCCCAACAAAGCAAGCCTACAGGAATGCAGAGCAGAATTCATGTATACATAACAAACTTTGCGATTACAGTTGTACAAATTTTGTCTTTGACAGGTGTAAGAAACATACAAATGCTTTAGAGTTCAGCTCAAGTCAATGGCTGCAACCTAAATCAAAATTATCTTCAGTGTCTATTCGATTCAAAAGCTTTTTTCCCCACTTTCTATGTAAACAAAAGCAAAGAGTGTTGACAGCAACAGCAACAGAACCATGTGACAGAGTAGTGAACGACGGGTTAATTGGGAAAGGTTAATTTTCAGAGATTACTTGTCCTTACTTGATCCTCATTAAAACAACAAATTAAGCTATCAAATTCAGCTACGGGTCTCTGGGCTGGAGCTACGTCTGGGTTACCAAGAGCCAAAAAAGAACACAGCAACTCGTCTATATCGAGAACAAGGCCAGGCGTACAGAATGCTCAGGGATAATCACTGTCTGAAGACAGGCTGAACCCCCCCCCCCCCAATCTACAAAAACTTGGGGTATGAAATCTGGAATAATCAATGTGCATAATAGCCCACAGAATTTTAGCAATGCAGCAGTATCAGTACAGTTCTGTATAGATCCTTTAAAAGATACACTAGAGTTTATATGAGACCAGATCTTAGATCTTAGGCATGATTGTATCTCTTCGGTCTGTCTGGGTATTGCATCAGTCCACTCTACCATGCCTCCCCCAAAGTTGAATATCACCAGACTGCTGTTTGGCAGCGGTAGTAGTTTCTTGTGCTTTTCTGTAGCGGGGGGGTCACACACTAGCTGAGCAAAGCCTTGAGAGAATCACTGTTTTTGACAATTTTAAAGTCAGATGTCCATTTTCTCATCCCACATACAGTCCCCCCTCGCCAACATACTTCTTAGAGGGGAGGAGCTTGACTCTGGTATCATTTTGAATGAGGTAGAGTTTCATGTTTCCAGGCTGTTCACATCAACCCTTCCACAAACGGTGCAGGTCGTAGCCGAAGTGGCAGATGCACGCAATGCCGATTATGTGGGAGGACAGCTGGAACGCACTTGATACGACTACAGTGTTGGCACCTGTTGCCGTAGTTACCTGAACTGTAATATGCACATTCCTGCACATCGCTCTCCCTCTGTCCCTGTCTCCCCATCTCTAGAGAAGAGGAATTTCAAGACCCGCCAGAAATTCTCCACCCCCAACAAAATGCAAGATGACCGGACTGATGATCTTTTCAGATGTCAGGAAATGCCGCTGATGTCCAGTGCTTTCCGTGGCCCAGCTCAGAAACTGATAAACCGGGGGGGGGGGTTGGGGGGCAGCTGGGGGCTATGACACACTCAGTGCCACTGCCATGACCGCCCTCACATCTGGCCCATGAAGCCAGGAATGGTCCTTTCATATCCTTCAGCTTGTGGATAATGGCCGGTTTGTAAAAGGTCCCCCACAATCCTGCTCAGAAACTCCCTCGATTTTCACTGTACTGCCATGCAATCAGGAAAAGGGAGGCTACTGTAGGACCACTGGCAAATAATATTCCACAAACACCAGTGTAACCACAGTCCTGTCTGGCACAGTTTTACTACTATTTGCTCACTTTCCCACTCATCGCTTACAGCGCAGTCCTCCTGCATACATCCACCATTTTGCTTCCGCTATAAATGTTATGAGAAGCCTTACAAAACACACAGGGACCTTCCAAGAAAACAAAAACCCAGAGCAGAGCAGCTCAAACAGCCACAGAACACAACAGTCAGGAGCTTCCTTCCTGCCACCTTTGGCCCCTAAAATCCAACACACCTTTAAGGGCTCTTCCACTGCAGTTTTCAAAAGCATTTATTCACATTTCCAAGCAAACCTCCATGGCAGACGCACATTTCCTTGAATAAAGGAAGTATAAAAAGGCAAATGATCTGTCTGGTAGAGACAATTTCACCACACCATAGCAAATGGGCTCTCATTCAGAGGTTGTGGACAGTTGACCTGGGCCACGGCTAAAAGCTAAAACTAAACCCATTGATTCTCATTGGGCCAGTCTAGCAGATCACAGGGAGCTACCAGTACAGTGTGAGGTTCCACTGACTCAATAAAAATAAACCTAGATTTTATTACTTCAGACCAGTCACCCCCACTCAATGCACGTTGTATCTGCCCCCCCACCCCGAAAACAAACCATAAGCTCAAGGCAGA
>JAABNX020000021.1:4596687-4619116 GCA_015163995.2 Mormyrus lacerda
TGCCCTGCGATGGACTGGCATCCCATGTGCGGTGTCCCCTGTCTTGTGCCCTGCGATGGACTGGCATCCCATGTGCGGTGTCTCCTTTCTTGTGCCCTGCGATGGACTGGCATCCCATGTAGGGTGTCCCCTGCTTTGTGCCCTGCGATGGACTGGCATCCCATGTGCAGTATCCCCTGCCTTGTGTCAGTACAGCTGCTACATATAAAATTTTATCTTTACCACTAGAGGTTTTAGAATTGTTTGAAATGCAAGAAGAAGATGTCATCTTTCATTGTTATTATTAGGTTAGCTCATGTTTTATACATTGCTGTGTTCCCATCATGCCTTGCTCCAGGAGGCCTACGTGATGGCCAGTGTGGACAGCCCTTACGTCTGT
The DNA here is from genome assembly GCA_015163995.2 of Mormyrus lacerda. Lineage (NCBI taxonomy): Eukaryota > Metazoa > Chordata > Actinopteri > Osteoglossiformes > Mormyridae > Mormyrus > Mormyrus lacerda. The sequence goes on from JAABNX020000021.1 coordinate 4,597,067, forward strand.
CGCCTGCTGGGCATCTGCCTGACCTCCACTGTGCAGCTCATCACGCAGCTGATGCCTTACGGCTGTCTGCTGGATTACATCAAGGAGAACAAGGACAACGTGGGCTCCCAGTACTTGCTCAACTGGTGTGTGCAGATCGCCAAGGTGAGGCCTGACCCTGGGCATCGCGGTGAGGAGATCTGTGGCGGAGTGTGTTTAGCAGACGGCCTTCCTCTGTGCTCTCTGTAGATACAAATCTTATGGCTTTATAGAGACTAAAGTATTCAAAGAAAAAGGAATTCCTTTATTCTTTTTGTATTTTTTTAGAAAAAGATTCTCTCTCTAAAACAGGGGTGGCCAATCTTATCCGCATAGAGCCACTGTGTGCAATATGTGGGTTTTCGCTGCAACTCCCTAATTAGAATACTAATTAGAGAACTGATTGGCTGAAGAGTCCTCACACCTGGGTTTCAACAGCTGACCTACAGGTTATCCCAAAAACCTGCATACACAGCGGTTCTTTGTTGATAAGGTTGGCCAACCCTGCTCTAAAACATGCTCTGCCCAGCCATGGAAGCCCAATCCATGAAGCTCCCTGGTCACAGTTTTTGTGCTGGGGTTAATGACAGAGGAAGACTGGAACTCTGTGGTTGTTGAGTCAACAGATCAACAGATCGTTAGCAACTTTTACACCTTACAGTATGCCCCTCAGCACTCGGCGACCCCGCTCTGTTACTTTACGTGGTCTGACACTTCATGGCTGAGTTTCTGTTTTTCTTAGACATTTCCACTTTACAGCAATACCACTTAGAGTAGACTGTGGATTATCTAGCAGGGAAGAAATTTCACAACTGACTGATTGCAAAGTATAACAGCACCATGCTTGAATTCACTGAGCTCTTCAGAACAATTCACACATTTCTGTAAACCTGACTGCATGGCTAGGTGCTTGGTTTTATTTGCCTCTGTTAATGGGTCTGAATGAAATACCAGTGATTAAGAGGTGTGACCCAATACTTTTGTCTGTATAATGTATGTTTAATTGAGGTAGTACTTTACAGTATACTTTGAAATGAAATGCCAGTTTCGCCATTCTGTGGACTTGATGGCTTAAATGTGCAGCTGATTCTTCTGTTCTCAGGGCATGTGCTACCTGGAGGAGCGTCACCTGGTCCATCGTGACCTGGCAGCCAGGAATGTCTTGGTGAAGACCCCTCAGCACGTCAAGATCACCGACTTTGGCCTGGCCAAGCTACTCAACGCCGATGAGAAGGAGTACCACGCTGATGGTGGGAAGGTAAGTTTTACTTATTTGTGGCACCAGATCCTCTTATGTAATAGACAGTTGTAGAAGTTACTTACAAGCCAGGATTAGAAGGCAGAGTCAGCCAGTCCCTGAAGTAGCTGGGGTTAAGGGCCTTGCTCACGGACCAAAAAGTGACATTGGCTAAGGGATTTGAACCAATGACCTGTGTCACAGACATCGGTTTTTCTTCCTCATTTGTATCTTTCATGAGTTGAAGTGAGCCATATATTGTATATTGCTTTTACAGAAAATATTCAACAAAACAGCTGGTCAGAATGTTATCACTTTAATAATAACATGATCACTGACATTTAATAAAAGTCAAATAGTATGAGATCGGAACTTTAAGAGCCTTTGTCATTAGGTACCAATCAAGTGGATGGCCTTGGAGTCTATTTTGCACAGGACCTACACTCATCAGAGTGATGTGTGGAGTTATGGTAAGTACTGCAAAGTTTCATCTTGAAAATGTGACCATTATTTTGGTAGGTGTAATGTGATTGATCAAGCTCTGAAACATATCATTAAAAAACCTAATGCTGATTTAAATCTACTTTTCCAAGAGCAATCTGAACCATGAAAGTAAAGCAGCACAAATCACTCAGCTGAAAGTAGTTTTCATGTCCAGAACAAAAATATAAACATTTCTCCAGACTTGGTCACACAACACTGCTGGTGACAGATTTAAGGTATAGCTCCAGTATTAATTAATTATTACAAACTTATCCGACCAGAGACAATGTACAATGCACTTAATTTTTACATTAAATTGATAGTTCTTATGCAGCCTGTGTCCAAAACCATCTATATGACTGTCTACTTTGTTGCAGTAGTTGCATATATTTAATCCACCAATAAAGGTTGGAGATAAAACATAAAGTTCTGAAGAGTAACAGAGCAAGTCTGTACACCACTGTAGGTCCCCTTCCGTGCTTTCTGGGCTCAGAGCAGTAATGATTTTCCCCATAAGATGTGGGTATCCCACGCACCCAGTCCAATGAACCTCCTGCTTTCCCAAAGCCCAAAAGTTGCTTACCATCTATCACGCATGAATGAATTAGTTAGAGTCTAACCACAGACAGGAGCTCTATTCTTCTCGTAAACCTTCAGTGCTCCCAGGGAGACGCTGAGATGGGTTTATTAACCTGTATGTGTGATATATGATGAATCAGCTGCTTCCTGGTAAAAAGCACCATCTGAGAAGTTAGCACATGCTCATGCAGCTTAGCAACTCCCAGCTTTGTGTTTTTCGGAAGGTTGAGAGGGACTCAACCGTAAATGCTTAAATGTACCATAAATCTCACAGCTTCAGTCAACTGAATTTTTAAAAGACAACAAAATGTGTTTATGGGCTTCTGTGCATTTTCTTTTTGTAGGAAAATTTACATGAAAAGCCCCCCCTCCCAGCCCCAGGCTGGTTCTTACACAATCATTGCATAAAATCATCCTATGCTATACTCTTGTCAGGACAGCTCCGGGATTTTGATTCTGCCCTGGGGCAGCCTTTACGTTTATGCTTGTTTTCTTCACTCATACTGTAATTATTTTGACGGCCTGAGACAGCAACGCTCAAGGTCCTGAGACAATTGCTCTCAGCCTGATTCTGGTTCTCCTTGGTAGGCGTGACAGTTTGGGAGCTGATGACCTTTGGGTCAAAGCCATACGACGGCATCCCAGCCAATGAGATCGCCGGGGTCCTGGAGAAAGGCGAGCGTCTGCCACAGCCGCCTATCTGCACCATTGACGTCTATATGATCATGGTTAAATGTGAGTCCGCCGGTGCTTTTACAGTAAGCCTCAGTCACTGCAGCCAGATCAATATAAAGACAGTAAAATTAGCATGTTTGCGCTCGTCGATTTCAGAAATGCTCTTTTAAGAATGGTAACAGGCATCTTATAATTTCCAAATACACTGACGGAACAGACCAGTAAGCTCATTTCTCATATAATATGTTTCTAACAAAAGTTCCTACCATAAATTTTAGTTTCATTGAATGTGCTTGATGTCTCACAGAAACTTGGTTAATTGTGACATTTAGGAATGCACCTTTAAAAAAGAAAATAAAATGACAAATCACGGACTTGTATCCAATGCAAGCAATTGCTGCTTGTACATTAATTAAATGGAAATTTTCCTCCTCTGTGAAGTTGCCTTATTTCCCTTAATTCCATAGTTTCTGGAGTAATATCAGAATACAGTAGTTTAATGTTTATTAGATTTTGTTAATACAGAAAATAGCAGGTAAACCTTTTTTTTTTACTTCTAAAGACGCAATTTAATACCTTATGTGAGTGTCTCTTTGTCTATCCCCAAAAGCATTCTCACATTCAGATTACCCAGATAAATGTTATGTATCTTAAAAACTGCCATGCCTAAAAAAATGACTCTTTTGGTGAATGGCAAGGTGTCAAGTCAGTGAAGCCCAGTCTTCCCCTGAGGCCTGTCTGGCTCTGCGATATGACACATGATGCATTCTCATGAGACCTGATGTACTGTATAATGGGATCCGTAAGGCATGATTTACCATACAATATGATCCATGATGCATTCCTGTGAATGGTGACTTTACCACCTTGTTTCCTGGCCGGGCTCCTGCCAGGCTGGATGATTGATGCAGAGAGCCGGCCCCGTTTCCGGGAGCTGGTGGCTGAGTTCTCTAAGATGGCCCGTGACCCACAGCGGTACCTCGTGATTCAGGTAAAAGCACATAAATAACAGCCCAACCAAACAGGTTTGTTTATTGGAAGTTAAAACATTGCACATCGTAATTATTAAATGAGGGAAAAGAACACATAACTGCTCAGCCAACCATGTTTAATTGTTTATTAGAAGTTAAACTGTTACTTATCATAATAATTTAATCATGTTATTAAGATTTCAAATTACAAGTGCAGAATTAACTACTTCATTTAATTTCTGGATATCAAAGAAGGTTTACTCATTTTCAACCCCAGTAACGTCATACAATGAATGATTCATGAGACAATTTAAAGAATTTCCCTGATATCAGTAAAGTATATCTTGTGTTTATTATCTTTCCATTAAATGAATGAATCCATACGCAACAGGGACTGTAAATCTTCTTTAACAATCTTATAATAATAGGTGTCAATTTGGCAAAGTCATTCTCACATTGAGTAATATCGGTGCCAGTATAAATCTGAGCCAAAGATTTGCTTTGGGGGGTACATTTAATTGATTGCAGGGGTCTGCCCCCCCGGCCCCTTTGTGGCGCCAACTCTGACATTAAATAAGCAGTTGGCACGTTAATTCAAAGTTATTTTGGCTTTCTATGCACTGTGATTTTGCCACAGGGGGATGAGTGCATGAACCTTCCAACGCCCACCGACACAAAGTTGTACCGCACGCTCATCAGCAGTGAGGACATGGAGGATGTGGTGGATGCTGACGAGTACCTTGTCCCATATCGCGGTTTCTTCAGTGGGCCCAGCACTCCCCACACCCAGCCACATCTTCTGAACTCCATGGTAACCGACACAAAGTGTTACTCTTCAAAGCTGTAGGGGCAGCGAGAGATCCAAAGGATTTTTATTATCTGAAGAGTTTATCCAAAATATATATAAAAAATAGAAATTAACAGATCAGTACAGGTATGAAATTTTGAATACCAGTCAATGGGAAGTAATTAGTTTGAGGCTGATAAATGGATCTAGATATGTCAATAAGTGAGATTTTGAGACCTGATTTTTCAGATCCATCTAAGCCCTCTGCTAGAGATGTCTGACAATTGTCTTGGGTTAGATTGTTGAGATTTCATATTTATCTCATATGTAGGCAAACTGGAGCAAATAAACATTGCTTATTTGATAGTTTATTTTATATATATTTTTTTTTCTTCGTAGAATGGATATCCCAATTTCATCCTCCGTTACATCACGGACCCCACAGATGGCTCCTTTGAGAAGGACCTGCAATCTATTCCAGGTAAATTCTTCCAACTTTAAATCCCCTTGTAGCTAAACTCAAAGGATGCAAATTTTCCGTGTTATTTACATATTCTAAATGTAGAGACTTACACAGTCATTGAAGCGTTTTCCCAAACAGAAGGAGCTGATCTTTAATAATCTTAATGATCTTTTCCATTATAATTAAGGTGTGTGATCTGCTTTCTGAATTGATTTCAAGTTCGGTGTAACTAATTAGTGAGTACTAGTGAGTAAAACCTAAGGTGGTTTGAGAACAATGCTACCATTAAATAATAAACGAGCTCATCACTACCATTTCATCCATCTGTCCATTAATACACACCCTGAGTGTTTCTGTCCTGTTTTCTAGAATATGTGAACCAGAGTGAAACCGCTTTGTCAGACGTTATGAATCCAAACTACCAAGATCCCGGGCCTCCCTGCCTCAGTCTGTCCTCTCATATTGGGGGCGATGTCGAGGAGACAGAAGCTGAGTACCTTAAATCCTTCAAAAGCATATCTGAGGGACCCGAGTACCTGAACACAGCACAACCCACCCTCCCCAGGGCCACCTTCACCCGGCCTCGTCTCGGTGACTATCAGACTAGCCTGGACAACCCGGACTATCAACAGAACTTCTCCCCCACGGATAAGTCTCAACTTAATGGGCACTTCCTGCCAGCTACAGAGAACTTTGAATACTTGGGCTTGACCACTGCTGTACAGGCTGAGGTCCACTAGCGGAGTTAAGAGGAATGAACATTTCAGGAAATATTCCTTTTTTTCCAAACTCTTGGGATTCCAGCTTGTGTAGCAGAAAGTGTTTGGAAGTGTTATAGGTTGATTTCATTTGTGTTTGTCTTTGCTTAATGTCATAGAAGTCTGCTTTGAAGGCTCCAGTGACTGTCTGATGAGGAGAAACCGCCAAAATGCTGCACACAGGAATCATCTCTGACCTTTAAATGACATTTCCGTTACTTAGTTCATAGTTATTGTGTCTTAAAAGCTCTTTTTCGATGGTTATGTTTCGTTTGGAAGCACCGGAGGTGTCAGGGTCAAGTGTACATTTCAAGCCATCGACACCTTTTCTAAAAGAGCTTCTTGTGTATAAATCCAGCATTGATCCAGTGCATAACTGTTATTTTAATGTTGATGATTCCATCAACCTTTTTAAAATGTTCTCAGAAAAAAAATGTATCCCAGTTTCTCTTGTTTGTTGGTTTTTTGTCTAAAATGTGAATAAGAAGGATGTGGGTCAATGGAAGAAAGAACAAACAGATCTGTGATGATCTGTGATGATCTGTGATGCTCATATGGCAAAAATAGTTTAGATTTAGAGTTATAGTTTTACAGTTTTGGCCGTGAGGGCATATACACAGTGATAAACAGTAAAGAAGACATTGCTACTTATTGTCATATGGTATTTATGTCAGAATGTATTGATATACTGCCAAACATGTATGCTTTAATATGCTTTTAATTTATGTTTTTTGTATAAACGGCCATTGATGATTGTGTACATTTTTTATTTCAATGCCAAAATTCTTTATGCTTTGGGATACTAAGGTCTGTCATAGTATTGGGGTTTAACTTTATTCAAAAAGCTGAATCAACCATCTCTGTCTGTTTTTCCGTGTGATTTAGCTTTTGCTCTTCCTTGTTAAACTGCTTCATATAGATGTAATTTAACAATTAGGATTGAGTGTCAATTAATGTTCATTTCAAATGAGGTTAAGGTAGCAAATCTTAGAATGCAGTAGCACAATATTTTAATGGAAAAAGCACTCAGTCTCAAAGTGCTTAAAATCATTTCTTTTACCCAAAGGTTGCATTTGAAATTAGCTTTTAATAATTGATGTTCAATTGTGGTTATGTCACTTTGCTTTCTTAATCTAGGTTAAGCATGGAAATGCCATTTCAATGTAATGAAATGTGTTTTTAAGCTAACGTTGACCTTTTCTATACTTCCGCCCTGTCTCAGTAGAATGTATTTTCATGGAGTGAAGACAGTTTGACAACATGTGACAGGTTTTACCATGATTATCAGAATGAAACTTCAAGTAGTTGATTTGAGATGTCAACTACATTTTATAAAACCAGATTTTGAATGCCAAAACAGAATTCAGTACAAAAATGGCTTCTTTTGGAAGTTTTTCTTAGGCATATCTGACTCAACAGAGATCGAAAGCCGTTATTATTATTATTAGACGTCATTGAACCAATGTGGATGGAGACTATTAGACTGAATTGCTTCAGAACCTTCTGTTTCCTCGAGGCCTTCAGATTTTTGAGTTCATTCATCTTCTTCTTGGATGTATTTTTCTTCTTCTGTTTTCAACTATTGCAAGTAATATGATCTTTTCCAATGCACTGGGCCTTCTCAAGTGAAAGTCTGGGCTTAATTTTATGAAGAATACTTTTGTTTGTTTTCCTTGCGGTGCAAAGCTTTTTCTTAGAAGTCTTCACCCAAACCACAATTCAAAGGCTGCCTTGCTTCTTCATTTTCCAGCTTTCACATCCAGAAATAGTGTCTTCTGAACAAATCTAATCTTTGTTCTTAGAGATACTTCAGTACTTTTGAAGATTTTACTCTAGGCTCTTCATGATTATTGTTGAGGTTTGATTCAAAGAGTCAATAGTCGTCATGACCTATAGGCCTTCACCAGCAACACTACACCTGACTGCAGTTTCCATGGTCACAACCTCTGTTTTCTTCACATTTAGCCCCATCACTTCATTTAACCCTTTAACGATATAAAGGTTCTTATGTACCGTTTGTCTTCTGCTGAAAATGTAGCGTTATAATGTCATTGAAGGTTAATAACATTGCTTTCTTCAAATGACTTCTCTCTTTGCTTTCTGTTCTACATATAAGGTGAACAGCAATGTAAATGCATACAGGGAAGGTAATATGTTTGCCTGGCCTGGCCTCACTTTGGAACTCACCAAGAGTAACATAGTTGCTGTGACATTGGTTGGTCTGCATGCATCCTCCTTAACCAACTAGATGATTGGTCTACAAAAGTCATGAATGTGTGGACTGATGGACATTGAGTTTGGTAATATCCTTATATTACATGTAATAGATTCCTTTTAAGAGCTGTATAAAAGGATAATATTCTGCATAGACTTCATATAGCATTACACAAATAGAATTACTTGCTAGAATTGTTTTTATTTTCCATTTTGGAAGTAGAATAATGCAAGTCTTTTTTTGACCTTAAACTTGAATATTATAACCTGGTAAACACTGTGAATTTTGTTTTATACTTTTTCTCTGTTCTGAAATGTTCTCTCACTTTTGGAGAAGTATCATTAGCCATTGGTGTTACTGTTGATTGTTTGTTGTTTAAAAGAGATCTGGTACAGTTGTTAAGCCAACTGAAGGCTCCTTTTATGATGCTTTCATTATTATAAACATGTCATAGCAGGTTAGGACAGCTTACTGCCATAACCTGATGACAGTACAATGTTATGGTGAAGTGACATAAACAGTATTTCATGTTTAATGTCTTATGTCACACATTTGCTATGAAACTACTGTCAAAATTCATTAAAAGATTCCAGTTACTATTCATAATCTTGACTAAATTGCCTGTTTTGCTCTCTTAATGCTGTTCATTAGAAATGTACTTCTAGGTTAAATGTATATAAAATCACACTGATGGTTGCACATCCATAAGTCACATTGCTAGTCCACATTCCCAGTGATGGCACTTGTACAGCAAAGGCTATTTGATATAGTTAAAATAAAGTGATTCTTGTTTTATGTTACAACCTTAAACCTGGACACATGACATCCAGACCCAAAAGATGACCTCAACACACAGCTTAAAGTGTCTCGTAATTTATTTGACCCATAGACATCAGAAAAGGGATGTGGCCCAAACAGCAAACAGAACCCCAAATGCTAAGTGAAACAAAATAAACCACTAACTAACCTATTTCCAAAACAAACGATAAAGATAAGATACAGACTTACTACTACTAGTAGGTGAACTACTAGCTAACCAAAGCACAGGCACAACCCCCCCCCCCGAAAACAAACCATAAGCTCAAGGCAGAATAAAGGATTCACATCATCAAGCAAGATATTGTCTACAAGGTCGTCAGTTGAAGTCAAGCTCATTGACACAAGCGATGAAAGGCCACTTGAATACCTTTGTTTAATTTGCTAATTAAAATCAAAAAAGGCTGGGCCAAAAGTAGTAAAAAAGGCCATGTGCCCCTGACCGACCCCATCCCGGTCTCAACCTGCTCCATTCTCGTGCGTCCACAGAGGTACCACCTGGTTGCTAGGCAGTGCACGTGGCGGGGTCTCTCAAATGGGAGGCGGCCTTGCTATTGTGACACCATTCGATAAATCACTAGCTCTGCGTCACGGCGGCTCTCCTCCACGACGGCTCCAATAGCCTGTGAAAGGTCAGCAACATGCATAGGGGGTGCTGTTCTTTTGTGCAAGAAAAAACGGAAGCTGATTGCAAGACGGACCCGGTGCCCATCTTCCTGGAGGAGACGTTTAACCAGAGCCACAGCTTACAACGGTCATTAAAAATCCTCTGGCAACAAGCAGGCTTGTTAAACCCAGACTCAAGGCCAACAAACTGACCTGTGAATTTCTGCATCTCCTTTCATATTAATCCCACAAGTTCAGATGGTGGGAACCGTTGGGGACAATACTTTGGGAGAATTCTTGATGAAACTTACAGGTTGGACCCCAATTCCATGAAGCCTATGGCACAAGGCTGGCCTGGGTGGCAGTCCACTGCAGAACCGACACACACACAGATTAGGGATCTATACCTTTGTGGGGACTCTGCCCTTGTTTCTCTTGTTTCCAGCCTAACTACGACGACCAGAACCCTTTCTCAGCCCCAGTAACCAACCGAACAAAATGCAAAGACTTTTGGCATTGTTAGTTTTTTTAAATGCAATCACAGATTTTTATAAAACAGATTTCCCCCCCCCCGTGGGGACTGAAAAGATTAAACGCGCAAACATTTGGTCCTCACAATGTAATATATACACACAGACACAAACTACGATCAGTTTTGAGATGCTAGTTCTCCTGTGTGTCTTTGCACATTCTCCCCTCATTACACGTTTTTTCCAGGGCTGCGAAGCCACAGTGCTGCTTACGAAAAATAATTCTGATCCAGTTCCACGTTGCAAAGGAGAGTTCTTCTTAAAAACAGATCCAGAAGCCTACCGAGCCCTGACGTTACGGTGGGCAACACTTTACTTGAGGAGGCACAGATGATGCAGTAATACTGTACACTCTTACTTAATGCATTAATTAATCAGAAACTAAGTGTTAGTTACGTACTGATCCCTTCTTCGTTCATCATTAAATCAGCCACGACGGTTCAAGTCTCATGCAATTATTATTTTTGTTCATGATTTGCTTCTCCTCCACCCCCCCCCCATCAGAAAATCAGGTGGTCCCGCCATCTCCTGCAGCATGTAGCCGGGGAGCTGGTCCAGTTAACAGCCTTGTTCTTAGGACTGGTCCGTACTGGGCGGCATTATGCCCCTTGAGATGTGTGCCAAGGCCATCAGAGTTTACACGTTCCTCCTGATCCTCATAATACCCCCCCCCCCCACACACCCCCAATTAGCACTGTGCTTGCCTCTTAGCATACAGCAATTATCTTTCAGACCTGGACCAAGAAACACCAGTCATGCTCAGCTGGCTGACTGACTCACTCTTGTCAACATTGTTAAACTAAAAGTGTTTTGTAATTAATTGTCTCTAAAGACTGCAAGAACAAAAGAAATTTAAAAAATAATAATATTTCTAGACTGTCAGCTACAGAATAAAAATGCTGCAATCATTAAAGGGGAAAAGTATTAATGATGCGTAAACATCTCACAGATGCTAGCTGACTTTGACCTTCCCAACCGTGGAAGCAAATCACCTATATCCCCTGAAACTCCAGATTCATTTCTGCTTTACAAATGAATCATGTAATTAATTTATTCTACTTGTCTAAGATTTGTCTGAATGTTTATCTTGAGCTATTTTTCCCTCATCTCTAATGTCATGTTAATCTCAGGCTCCTTTTATTAAATTCATTCCATTTCCAGCACAATTATCCATACTACCACATTTGCGTGCCAGAAGATCTCATTTAGGAAACAAAAAGTCACAAAAAAGTCACTCCATTTACTAATTGTTTGCAGTTTCCATTGATGACACCCGTTTATTGTTTGATGCACTTGTCGCTTTGGAAAAAAGCACAAGTCAGATAAAAACATCAATGTAAAACCCTAATGCTTCCACGTAACTTCAAAGGCAACAAAGAACACTTGCAATGTTTCTAACTCTGGAAGAGTCACCCTCTGTCATATTGTTGTCATTTATCCTAGCTGTCAAGCAAGTCAGGTCCCTTGTTTCAAACAGGATACACTCAAGTCAACTGGTTACTTGCCCCTGTGACATTGCACATGTTGGCAAACTCACATGTATCCTTGGTTATCTGGTTCTTCCCCAGTTTAGTTTTGACAGTTTAGTTTTTTTTGGTCTCACCAGTAGTTACTAATCACGCCATATCACCGAGTTAAAAACACGTTACGTTAAGGCCACTTGACTGCCAAATGGCCAACCTGAAGACCAGCACTTACCACAGTACAGTACAGGAGACACTACCCCGGCTGTGTCCTTGGAACCCATGAAATCCTCAAACACAAACACTGCTTCTATTCTCAAAATGTCTCGAAAATGTCCTTGCTGCATTGTTCAGCAGAAAGTGAAACCCTACCGATCGTGGTTGGCTTTTCCCACAGAACATTACAAACCCATTATTTCCTCTTCTGCCTCGACTACATAGACAGAGAATAAAAGTAGGCTTTCATACAGCAAGCGGACTCCACAGAACGTGACAAACAGGCTAAATTCTTGAAAAATTCCATAAATATTTCATACCAGTCTTGAAGGGCCACATATTCAAAAAAAGAGAAACAGTAGATCACAACATGTTACCCAGGAGTGGCAAAAATAATAATAAAATCTCTCGCCACCCTTCAGAAGTCTTTTCCTTTACAGTCTCCATGTGGGCGATTGCCAGCAGGAGAAAAACTCCTCTTTTCATGTTAGCACTTAAAAAAAACTTTTCTAAACCGGCACCAGCATTTTCGCCCCTTTGATCTTCAGGACATTGTCTGACGTGTGTGCCTGCTCAGGGAAGCAAAAAAAGGCTACATATAAAAAGTAGCAATGAAAATCAGAGATTGAAAGTCCAGCTCCAGAAAGTAAAAATCCAGACCAAGATTTTGTTCCAACCAACCAGTTGGGTACTCTCTGACAGTGACTCTTTATACTCAACTGGTTGGTGGAAACAAATCCTTTGTCTGGATTTGTACTTTCTGGATCTGAACTCGCTACCTCGGATGAAAATATAAAAAGTTAATGCAGCCGCTGAGCCTGTCATAAGCATTCGATCAGCCGAGTGCATGCAGAGATTTCTGACGGCGCCCAAGGCACCCTGGGACATTAACATGAGGTGCAAATGGGACAATAACTTTCAGCTAAATCTGACAGGTTTCAAATCTGAGCTATGCTTCCAGCCATGCGTGAGGTGTCAGAAACCCCAGGTCAGCCCCTCCCCCTCCCCAGATGGCCTGGGGCAGACATAGTGTTTACATAACAGCCTCTGCTCTGCCACCCAGCATGCACCCACCCCTCCCAATCCGGAGGCTGCGGCAAAAGCAGTTGTGTCTCACGACGGGCTGAATTATTAACCATCTCAGCTGCAGCATCCTGCGGCTCAGATCTGATTATCCTCCCACTCAGATAATTACGGGAAGGCAAGGGAACACCCGTTTCGCGGTACTCGGAGACACATGCAGTGCTACGCCCAAACGCGGCCGGGCATCCACTCGCTCATCACTGATTCAGTACCCTGGAAAAAAAAAAAGCTGATACAGCCTGAGCGACAGGTCGGGAGGGGGATGGGGGTGTAGCTTATAGTCCGGAAACCCTTACCTGACACGCTCTTACGAAACACTGAGGACCTTAAGAGGAAACTGCTGCACAGGCCCAGCAAAACATCACCAGCCGCAAACGCCAGGACAAAGACTGAAACATGCAGGAGGCAGGAGGCCAACGAACCGTTTGCAGATCCCAGCTAGGAGCACAGTAGCACACTTGTGGGCCCCCTACCACACCATCATAGCTTAACTCAAGGGTTCTGGCCTTCCAATCCCACCCCACCCCCAAGTGTAGATTAACGTCCTCAATTACAGACATAGCTTTAAAAAGACTACCGTAAGGTTCAGTACCGCTAAACCATAAGGCAGGTAATGCAATAATCAGTTAAGGCTATGGAGAGAAATAAGGAAACTATGGTTCTACATGCTCTCCCCCTATTTTTAGGATGTTGAAAGAACAAAGTTCATCGAATTATGCCTCCTCGGGAGACGAGATGGCACCATAATCAAATCCCAGTCCTTTAATCATTTTAAAAACAGGGAGAGATTAAGGCAAGCAGGAACTGCCTGTGTTGATATTGTATTGACTGCGAGGTGTGAGTCATAATTGCCCATGTGTAAACACCTCCTCAAAAATGCAGAATGAATTACGGATGGGACCCATCCTGCTTATTAGCAGAAAAATGCCCACAATCAGTCTGTATTAGCTGAGAAATGAACAAAGGCCTGTTATACAAAAGACAACCTCTCCCGGAAAAAATTGCCCCCGGCATCCCTTCCTAAAGGACGGAATTCCAAAACTGGAAAACCAAATCAGAACAACTTATTCTTATTCTGCTCCAGAGTGTCTGCAGATTCAAGCCAAAGGAATTTTCAGTTCACCTCCTGCTAGCGATGCATTTGGTTTAAATTAGCAAGACCCTTGTTTGGGTTCCCCGAATCTGCATAAATCTGTATGCATCAGGTCAAATTTAGAGCAATACATCATCTGTGACTGCTTATCAAATACAGGTTCACAGTGTTTAGTTACTCTTACTATTAAATTATAGTTTACTATGGAGAATAGAGTCCCCCCCCCCCCAAAAAAAAAACTTTTCTGCAGATTTTGAATGAACCTCTTGGCCTTTAAAAGAGATATAATAACTCATCTGGGTCTCTTTTGAAATACTGCAATTGTACCTTGGAGACTATAATTACCAGTTAAAGGAGCATGGAATCAACATTTCAGGCACAAATAGCAGATTCGTAGCACAAGACCAGCTCAGGGTATTAAGTCTCTTAGAATATCATTTTTGTCAGATTTACATACACAAATGTGATGGAAAAGCCATAGTAGAAGAGAAAAGGCAGGGAAAGACAAAAATCCCTATTCCATCCAGCTCTTCAGATGATAATAACCAAACCTTCCCCCATCTTCATCCTTCACACCAGCCTGGCAGTAGAGGCTGAACATCATCTATCAAAATCTATCAGTCTATCAAAATGCAGACACATGCCAACGTCAGCGTCACATAAAGCTTTCATCATGTCACTGGAACTTGTTTCAGGGATTCAGAAGCTGTCAGTGAACTAGTTAAAAACACTCAAGGTCTGTATTGGCTACGGAGTATTTCTTAAGAGTAATAACTGATGCAAAATGCACCTTCAAAAACAGGCTGAAATCCAAAATAAGTGTTCTTCCTGGCCTTGGGATTCTTTCATTTAATACCATTAATACCATAAGAATGAGCCTTGCTTTGCTAAAGGTGGCGGTATTGATTTCCATGGAAGGGAATCGGTCTTGCAAAGCACAAGGTGAAGTCTTGATTTAAGGCAATACCAGCGCTGGATGGAGGAGGAGAATGAGGAGGAGGAAGAGGAGGATCACAATGATGAGTATGAGGATCAGGAGAGACGTGTAAATGAAAATCCACTAGACACAGCGGAGGACATTCAGGTGATCATGAGCAGATAAACCCACCAATGGCACATTTCTCAAAAACAGACAGCATTTCTCTTTTAAATACTCAGCTCCATGCCGCGCAAAAATATGCTGAGATCTTATGCGGCCCAGAACAAAATTATTTATTGTCTATTAAGACAATAATCTCCCTAAGGATCATGGTGGAGATTCAGTGGAATTCGAGGCAGAGTGAACAATTCAGTTGCATAAAAATGACCTGAGAAAATTTTAGGAAGGAAAAGTTGCCTCAGGTATTACAAAATTACTGAAGTAACAGCAAACTGCCTATTTCAGGAAACACAGGGCAGAAGACAATGCAGATCCGGGACAAGGCAGAGCCTCAGAAGGTATGCACCTGCAAACAGGGCAATTTCAATTCCTATTTTAGGTCTTTCCCAAGATAAGGCCTACCCATTGCAAATTCTGGTACTGCAAACACATTAGCATAAGCCCATTCTTAGAAATTCAGGACAGATATTTTGGAACCCAGTGGTATTATGGGTTATGTTCTGTGGGATGATCTGCCCCAGTCCGCATTAGGGCATGAAGATTCCAACACCAAATAGGTTAAACTCCACAGACATAACTTTGAGTAGCACCAATAAAATCACACCAACAGAGGTACCATCCCATTCAGAAGAGAGGGTACGGTCTGCCGCATTAATGCCAATCATTTTACATTTTTCATTCATTACTCTCCATTTTATTTGTATTACTCTCCAAAGCAATGTGCATTTTTGAGAAGTGAAGATCAGACAGTCCCAGGGACAACTGAGAGTTAAGACTCTCGCTGAAAAAGCTGACGCTATAGTCACTCTGGGATTTGAACGGGCAATCATCCGATTACAGACACAGCATCCTAACCCAGAGCCACACAATCACACTAGACTGGCTAGTTCAAGCAGACTAGATTAGCTACCCTGCAACAACTTTCCCAAAAGGCTGTCAATGGAGGACAAACGCCAGCACGAGATCTTTCATCAGCGCTCAGTTACCTGACCAGACACTCATGGGAACCCCTCCGCAATGCCTTCAATGATTAAGCCACTACATCCTGTAAGTGCCTGACCTCCATATGCGCTTCAAGTGCATGATCATCCTCGTGAGAAAAACCGAAAGCACAAAGTTCTGTGAGACATGAAAAATGACTCATACAGTCATTAGTGTAACTGCCTTAGAGGGGAGGGTAGAAGAATTCCAGCAGAGCAAAACCAAAATGTGTCTTCAGAAACTGCACTACAATTAAAACGAGTTTAACATTTAAGATTAAAAGCAACAGACAACCGACCACAGACATCACCTGATGCATAAAACGCCAAAACACAAAGCCGGTTGAATAAATAAGAAGCACGGCTATTCAAACAGCTTAATCCCTCTTTAGAACATCTAATTAACCCAGCACCTTCTAATTAAGCTACAATAAAACAGGAATTATACTTGAATCTGCTTTCATGGGGTTGGAAAAGCAGGAAGCTCATGCTGAATTCTTGGGAGCCATCCTCAGTTGTGCTTTTGTGGCACTGAGGCAGATAAAATGGACAGCCAGTCATAGTTCTTACTGACAAGTGACGGGACTCAGAGTGACAGGGCCCTTGACTCTCAAGATGGGCGCAGATCTCACAGCAGGACTACGGCAGAGTGTCCAACACCAAGTGCTTCTTTGGAGACAATGAGTTGACTCTGCAGGAACAGTGGAATCTCCACAGCTGGCATCTGAGGGACACGGTTCTACCAAAGCCACTGACCCAGGCTAACTGGCATCAACATGTCACGAACCAGAGTTCCAACGAAGGCCTTTTCAGCACCGCAGTCATCTGCGATTCCCGGGCCAAGGCACGGCTCGGGTAGAGGGACATCGATCATATCACCGGTGAAAACAAGCGCCGCTTTTGCGTACTGCGAGAAGCCACTCTATTTGACGTCAACAGCTGCGGACCTCCAGGAAACAAGCGTGAAAAGGGGATTTGTCCCAGCCACCGCAAGATATGCGATACCATGTCTATAAAGGCATGAAACAATGTGCTACTGTGAGCGTGAGTCTGAAACTGCACAAAGACGGCAACAGTCCCCCATCTCTGTAAGACCGCTTACATGCCATCTCAGCAAGTACATCATTTCTAGTCAGTACAGAGTGGAATCTGGGAAACATTAACTACACATGCGTTCCGCGTTCTCTAATCTCATCTAGAACATTGCAAGTCCAAATAAAGACCCGTAACTGAAAAAGCAGTGGAAAAAGTCCCGGCAATACCTACTCAGGGAAGAATACTATCGAACCCAAAGGCTGGTCTTCTCATTCAAGTTTAAGGCCCAGGTAGTCTCCTCTTGGTTCGTAGATTTTTGCAGGCACGTGTCCGACAGAACAGCTGGCCGCAGGCCCACTGGGACGGAGGAGAAGAGGAGGAGAGGGTCAGAACTCCAGGAGATCAGAGACTGGCACCAGTTACTGCCCCAGAGCGGATACTGGCTGAAATTTCGGCGGCGTGCAGGGTCATCCCGTCTGACTGTGCCTCATGGCCAATCCCTGCCTCCCAGTAGGCAATGGGTGGGGCTAGTAGGCCGGACATAACAGCAATGTATCACCGGGGAGGTCATAAGGGCCGGACGGGGGGCCCAGAAGATCAGGAAACAGTGTTTCAGGGCTGGGAAACCACTGGAAAAAAAACCCTGCTGAATGAAGCAGCGGGCCATAAACTATTCCCTTCCTCCACAGTTATTCCATTACCCCACTATTCAACCCCCCATTTTCCAAAAAGCACATCTTACATCATATCCTGCTTGTCATTAGCTTGTTTCTACAAAGGCTGCACAGCGTTCAGCGTGCGCCAGGCCGTAGATGCACAAACAGCCACTTTACTACATCCGTCACTGTTACAAGGCTGCAGTTGATGGATAAGCAGTGGCTTTTACCTCGTCAACTGCTGAAGATCGCTCACCGCTTGTGACAGTGCGGCTCAGCCTCTGGCCGCCAATCGGTCTTCGTTTGCTGACTGTGTATCATTACTGCCCAATACTTGACATGAGCAATGCATTTCCAATGAAATTCATCAGCAAAGAAACAAAAACAAAACAGCTGGTGTTTCTATAATCACAAATGGTCTTCAGAAATGATGCACTGACCCAAACTAAATTCTGTGAATTTCCCAAGTTAGAAACTTTCTATGAGAATGGATGGGACCATATGAGACCAACTGGAAATTTGAAAAGTTGCAGGTTGGCCTGTAACAGGAAAAAAACACCTTGACGGCACTATTAGTGATACCATTGTGTAACTAAGTGCTTTTGAAATTATGAGTGTGCAAAATCCATACAGTTAGCTTTCTTTGCTGTATCTCACAGCTCACACAGAGTTCCACAAAATTCAGTATTTTCAAAATTCCCCAGCTAATCTTCAGACGGAAAGTTCCTGGAAATTTTCTGCCCCTTTGCAACCCTAATCCCCACTAAGACTTTCCCCAAGAGATATATTTAATACAACAAAAATTCTCTAGTAAAAAGAGACAAGAAAATATTGACTTAATTGGAAGTCTCAGAAAACACTACAAGACAAAACAAGGCAGTATATAAGTGGCGGGGGGGGGGGGCTGGGGGGTAGGTACACACTAATACTTTGCCTTAAAGGCCTTTAGCGATCATGGCTGCCGGCTTTTGAACCACGACATCAAGGGCAGTTTGTGTAAAACAGAAGGAGCAGGGGTGTGCTGCTTCCTGAGGAATAGAAATGCATTATGGGGACATTTATTTCCTACAGTAAAACCACAGGCCGCGACGGGGAATGAGCGGACGTGCGCTATTAGCTTGGTGACACATCAGAACTGCTGGGACTCAGAGAACCGTTAACACAGATGGAGCACTTGTAAGCCATAGGCCCCATGTTTAGCTGTCGTTAATGCCCCCTGAAGGGGGTATTTTATTGTTTTTGAGCAAAAAAAAACTGGCAATGGAGAATAAAACTCAAGAGCCCATTCTTATGAGAACTGGATGCGTGTGTTATTGCGATACTGGTCATTTATTCTGAGCTTTGGTTTTCCCATGTCACCAACTGAAATAACTCAGTGATGGTGGTCACAATAGTTTTAAAGTTAACCAACAGATACAAGAGTTATTCATCTATCTGCCAACCACATATGTTGGGCATGATTATGGAGGGGCCTGGACCACAACAAAAGGATACAAAATACCAGTCCATCACAAAAAACCACACAAACTCACTATGGGCAATTTAGGGACACCAATGACATTGTCCAGAGAATCAAGTCCAGACCTTTTCTGGAGTCATTCTTTCGCACATGTGGTTCACAAGCGGACACTGTCCATGTCAGACACGTTCACGCCTACTAGAAACACTCCAATTGAAAATGTTCCTGGATTACTTTATACTAAGGAGCTAGAGCTAAACGTACAGTATAATGGTTTTGGCCATTTGCATTCACACATACAGCCCCTATGTGTAACGTCTAGAAAGTTCAGGTTGGCAGTACGAGTCTGAAAGGGGCTTAGCTAGGTTTCATCTTATAGAAATCCACTCCTCTATGGAAGAATGTGCAAGCCTGCACAAAGGGTAGGGCAGGGCTGAAAACCCCAAAACCCTGGAGGTATGATGTAACAATGCTCCCCAACCAACCACAGCGTCTTACGCTCAATTCACCACCATTCAGAAATGAAGACAGAGATCAACAATGACTGAACAATCAAACAAATTCAAGACACTTTCAACCCATTTCCATTTTTCTTCTGTCCTCCTTTATCAGGGCCAGCTCACTAGATCATTTTTCAGAACACTTAACAGAAATGATTTGCCCAAAACAAAGTTTCCATTACACATGAGACAAAACTCATTACTTATTTCATTACATTTTAATTAATTTCTGGACAAAGCAAAGCACAGAGACGTCCAATGAGATCAAAGGGAAACAGTCTGTCCAATGTGATGCCTGCTGGGATTCCCCAGAGGTGTTATCAGAAGGATTCCCCAGGGGTGACCATGGACCATGGCACACAAAGTGACACACAAGCACTGCAATGAGAACAACAACACCAGAGACAATGAAGCTTATCCCTGTAAAACAACATGATACAGATTCAGACTTATGGGCAATAACAGCTAAAGATTACAAAAACAGGAATTACTCAACAAAATTACAGAACAAAGCCGGATGCTGAAACAATACAACACCATGACAAAGAAGTGTGTATTTGTGTAAAAGTGTATATACACATACACGCACAAAAAATGTGGAAACGGCAAATGAAGTCATAGACAAGGTTCTGAATTCCAACAATGAACAAAAAATATTAGACTCCTTTGAACTAATACTATGGACTACTATTCATTTTCGTTTCGTTTCAATTACTAATGACTGTGCCAACACACATGCGGCACAGTTGACTGTTTTCGTAAGCAGATTTAGAGTAAAACCTGAAAGCTAACCCTCCACAGTGTGTGAAGGATTTCCCACAACACATACAACAGCCGTATGTAGATTTATTCGTTGCTGGCGATCTTGAATCTTGCATATTCCTTGCAAAGTAAATATTTATTGGGATCAGCTTAACAAATGGGCAGAGTAAGTAACAGTAATAAATTTGAAAGGTAATGCATTGCGGCAGTTTCTTTTTTCAAGTGAGGTTGTATTACACTAGAATATTTGTGTTGGGGTTTGGCACGTGGGCTCACGCTCACTGTGTCATCCTCTTCCCCTCATGGACCCCGGACAGGGAACTGATTCCCACACCGAGCTCCCTAAGCCTGCCTGCGTGTTCTCCCTCTTTAGCAGGTGCCCTGCCACAGCTTAAAAACCTGTATTCAGGTGAACTGGTCTCTCTAAATTACCCTTAGCATAATGCTGTGTATGACGTCATGACCTGCAACACAAAGTCCAGTGCTTGCTGGGATGGGGTTCATGAATCCTGCTGTCATGCCCTAAGAAGAGAGATCGATCAATTCAGAGCTACAACAAATCAATACTTATACTGGTAAAATCTGACTATCATTAGAGCCCTGTTTGAGTACTGGACACTATTTAAATGTTGTATATGTGTGTCACTGTAAAGGGCATTGATTATTAAATTACAGATTTATGACATAAAATAACCAGAGGTACCAGTGCACAAAAAAACTAAGTTTGGTGTTATAAAAACTGATTATTTGGCTGTGAGTACAGCTGCTATGGTCAGTGAGACCATACTTCTGTAGATGATGCTCGCTTTTCATAATTTAGATGTTAATGGTCTAACAGTCTGCTCTCCTCCCCATTTAGTTTTCCATTCTACCGTGTGCTGGATCCCCCAAAGTACAATTAAAGTTACTATTAATCTGTAAGCATCTACTATCGGAGGCAAGTACCAGTCTCTTTGTGAGCAAGTCCAACTGAACATGTTGCACTTTACAGTACAGTGACTTTTTGAGCTTATTTATATTTTGAGCTTATATTTTTAAGTACTACTCCATGTTGTTTTACAGGGATAGCTGCATCCTTCAGTCCCACACAAAACTGGATTCCCAAGGTTCAGCGAACCAGCAAGAATGATTAGCCTGGAGTGTGTGTGTGTGTGTGTGTGCATAAGTAAAGTCATTTAAGGCCTTTAAGGAACAAGACCACACCACCTCTCAAACACTGTGTTCTTCAAAAAGAGACGCTCATCTGCTAAATAGCAAAATTATGAAGCTCCTGAAAAGTAAGAAGTAGATTTCCGACAGGCACCATCTATGGACACCTCTGACCAAAACTGTTACAGGTAAAACACAGACCATAAGACCTGCCCCCCAACGCGGTGACACACAGACTGCCAAGGCCACCTGATCCTGGGCCGCAAATTGCTTTATAACATTGAATCAATATGAAAATCGAAGTTCAACGAAAGGGCAGTTATTGCGATCCGTGTAACTCAGCGGGGTGCCCTGGCAGCTCTAACGTGTTACAAAGGGCCAAATCGACACTGTTTTCCTTCAGTAACGAGCCAGTGG
>JAABNX020000021.1:4619216-4634399 GCA_015163995.2 Mormyrus lacerda
CCCGCCACACCTGCTCAGAGTAAAGATCTGCTCTGAAATAAGATTACTTGCTGTTCCTCTTCAATTCCTATGGTGTCAGTCATTCTTCATCATTTACTGACTGAGCGATATTTTTTTTAGCAACGTACACTGGTGTCCTGTAAAGCTGAGCTAGCGCAGGATAACGACATGACCTCCTCTCCTGGAGCCGAAATGCAGACTTGGAACATCACATTTATTGCTATTGTGCAGAATGCCTGCTGCGTCCCACAGGGGGGCTCTCCTCAACGTTCGGCTCCCTCCAAGATACGGAGGTGTGCTGGAGATGAACACCCACAGAAATGCCCTCCTGTTCCACACTTGAGGACTACCATCTACGGAGACAGTTGAATATATGGTTGATATGGACCTGAACAGCCGGTAGTCAGCGGACCAGGTCAGGTCCACTTCTGTGGCTGCACAATTTGGCTCTGAGGAAGTTAATGGATGTCAATGGATTCACCAGAGAGGATAAAAGAAATATCTGGATGCCTGAGATAAACATCTCGGGCCCTAACATTATATTTAGGTCTCAGATTCCAGGCCTGCGCCCAGAGCTCTTCAGCCAAAGTCAGTGTCTGCCCCCTGCTTACACCTCTGCTTTTCGAGTAGCAGCATGGATACCTGTGTCATCCTGAATTAAGTGTTACATGGTAGTGACCCCCCCTACCCCTGTACCACTGGCATCGCTTCCAGGGAAATGGGAAATGCAAACAAACCTCATCAAAGTACGCCCAGATTCAGACTTCTTCACCACCAAGTGTCACATACAGCAGTCAATTATCTTTACTGATCACTATACCAACACAGAAAGAAACCAAATCTGACATTTGCGGCTTCCCAAACAGCTCTCGTTCAAGGTAGCGGCACATCGCAGCAACTTTTTTATTTACAGACCCTTTAAAAACTACCCCGGTACTGGCCAAGATCTGTCATGGCTGAATCTGAGCGTAATTACGGTGAGCGACGGCGCCGACGGGTAATTAAGAGACCGTTGAAAACAGAAATTGCTACCCTTTCGGCCCTGACAATATGTCACTCACAAGACTATGTCCTGTATAATAACATACAGCTCATTTGTTAAATTTAAAGCAGGGGAAAAATTGCCTAAAATTATACGGAATGTTGTAATGGTTATTTATGACAAACTACGAGTAAAACAAGCAAATATTTGTATGCATCTTACATACGTAGTTGCAGTATAACTGATCATCGGGGATATATCTGCGGAGATGCTCATGAGTGGCATGCCAAACTTCACCGGCCGGAAGAATAATAAAGAAGGAGACTCGGGTAATCAATGGAGACCTGGCTGGGTCTCTCCCACCGGGCTGGAAACCGGCCGAGATCCCGGAGCTAAAAGCGGCGGCGTCACCGCCGGCGTCAACATCGGGTGGGAGTGCTGTCTAAGCTTTGCTGTCAGGAGAGACAGCCCAATTTCAAAGTAATAAGAAAGGCGGATGCATGCTTATCCACAGGGTGAGCGGCGCAATTACTTTAAAACGTCACGGCAATTTTGCACTCCGATTGTAAACATTCATTAAGAATGTATTTATTTAGGAGCGCGGACTCCAGTTTCGAAATCAACAAGTGGTAAAAAAAAAAATTGCTTGTGTCAAATTACATACTGCTACTAGGCAATGCCATCCTTGTTCATGCAAACAAAACTGTGCGCCTAACACCCTGAGCTGGACAGGGGTACAACATTCACACGTAAAGCTATAAACACCCTCCATAATAAAGCATTAAAATCCGCCTGCTTCGTGGACGGAGCCAGCTACAAGAGTGATTAAAATGATCTGGTAAAATAAATGTTGCAACCCTCTATTCGGTGCATGGTCCCCTGATTTACAGTTCACCCAGGTTTCTTTATATCCCGTTACAGGCTTTCAAATGGGGGGAGAGATGCGGGGAATTAAGAAGCGTTGTGCTGTACGAAGACTGCAAAAAATACACGACTCGACGAGATTCCTTTAGCGACAAACTTTCTCTCGGAGAACAAATGAGACTAAATACAAAATACATAAGTTAACAACAGCAGTAGCAAAACTGTACCCTTGCATGATTGCATCGATATAAAAGACTGGGGGGGGGGTTCTGTGTGCTCATGCTGCGTGTCATTGTGTAATGTCAAATATTATAGAAGCAAGTTCCTTAAACAGTAATATATTTACGAAATGCATTAAAATGTAAATATAAGTGATTTTAATGTATTATACGGATAAGAAGACTGGGCAGCAATGCAGGTGGATGAGCGCGCGTCATGCGGCAATAAGTAAGAGTTCGCAAACGAAACGTTAGCAAAGAAACTTGCCATTTCCGCTGAAAATGGTTAGGGTTGATAAAAGATCCATTGCAGATGTTCATGTAAATGTACGGTTGTTACTTCGTTACCAACACGTCGCCGTGCTCCCTACGTAAAATATAAGCTTAGGTGGGGATAAATCCAGAGTCCAGCCAGGTAGCTTATAATTATACGCTTCCCATTCAGGATTTTTATATCACTTAATGTTTCACCAAAATAAATAAACCTTTAACAGGAACGGCTTTGTGTTTACGTTTAATACAATTTAGTGGATTGAGTTATAGCAGATACGGCGTTGTTGATTTTATTTTATCTAGCTCAGTTCTACGGCTTTTTATTAGTTGGTGTATTTCAATGCTTACTTGTTCAGCCTCCTCACAACAAAAAAATACTCAAAATAACTGTGCCCGATCAACCGGTTTTTCCGTAGTAAGTTTATATCTTAACTGCAATTTCAACTTCTATGTTGTTTATTTCCTATTTGCGCATTTCCTAACAAACTTAATCAGGGAACCGCACAATAAACAGCGAGTTCATGTTACACATGCCTGCAGAACATTCATGTCTACCATCTAATTCTCTTTAGAAACTGTCAAAAAAAAAAACACGAAAGCAACACAGTTTTTAAGTAATGGCTACGCTTTCATCACATCAAAGGGGGAAAAAAACTCACCTGCAGGCTTGAAGCACTTTATCCCACGAGAACCTTTGTTTTTCCTTCAGTTTTGATCAGTACGTGAGTAGATTGCGGCTCATATATTTACATCGCTGGTTTAGCAAACATCGGAGAATTCGACAGATCCCACATGCTTTTACCGTAATGTGACAAATAGACTGAAAATTCGCGCCTATCGCGCCTACCGTAATATATTGACTATGCACCGCCCTGCCCAGAGAGATCATGAATTTTGTATAATTAATGACCGACGGCATATTGTAATTGCATTTCGCTACGTTGCGTTTTACAGGCATTATTCAAACATTTATGACAGTTTGATAGAAGGTAGTGTGCATTATTTCTCTCTCTGATTTTGCAACATAAGGCTTTTTTCCGTTTATTACATCGGCAAATACAATTACACTGTACTACAACAAATGTGACCCATGATCCAATGTAGAAGTATTCAGTGCTTGTATTGGAGAGGTACAGGTACAGGTACTGCCCTTGTTATTCAGTACCAGCAGATGTTGAGAGATGCCAGTACTCTGAAGAGAAAATGAGGGAGGTGCTGTCAGAGGCACAGAGGCAGGCAGGGAAATGGCACGGAGATCCCCCCCCCACCCCCCCGAGGGCGGCATAGTACACTGCAACAACAAATCTGCTTTATTCGTACTGTGTATTCTGTTTTTCACACAAGTGAAAATAAAGGTCTTATGTTTATTAAATTCTCTTTGTTGATATCAGGGGTGTATTTAAAGATGAATAATAGGGGGGCGGAGTCTACTAGGGGGGGCTGATACCAAGCTATTCATGACTTAAGCCAATAAATAGACATGAGGCTAAAAAACATTTTGGGGGGGGATAAAGCCCCCCTAAAATAAGTCTAACGACACCCCTGGTTGATATTATAAATTTACACTTTACAGCAAAGATAATAAATTTTGCCATGCCAGAGGAGGGGGGTCTTTCTTTGGAGGTCCCCAAAGTCCCTAGAATCGCGTCTGGGTGCTGATACTGCTTACCGGTGAGGTCCAGCCCACTTCAGGCACTACAGGTTCTGTCACCTGACAAGCTCAGTGATTGGTGTTCCATCTTCTCCAGCTTCAAGTTCCAGTCTGCCAACTCCTTAATTTGGTGGTTTTATTGTCCTGGTGTTGATTCTATACTGTCCTGGAATTCCTTTCCCCTTTGCTCCCGGAGATGTTTCCTCGTTCCTGATCCTTGTCTTATTGACCTCAAACTGCTGGCTAGATTTCTCCCTCCCGGTTTCTCCGTCCCTGGTCTGCTTTGTACCTGAATCTAGCACCCCCATGCTCCACCTGTATGTTGGTGCCACTCTCAGAATTCTGAAGCCCAGCCAATGGGCTTCAGAATTTTGCTCAGTTGTCTTGCTTGATAGTGGTTGGGTTTAATGGGAGAGAATACAGTGACGGAGTTAGACTTTTATTTACAGGGGGGCCTAAGGGTGAGCAAAGGTTTCTCAGAGGGGTCCATATAAATATGATAAATGAAGGAAAAAAAATTTAATTAATGAATCTAGCCAGCTAATTAAACCCCCACATTACAGTATAGTGAAGTTGATTCAAAGCTTTAATATGACATGCATAGCCTGCTTACATGCAGTAGAAAACTAATGACTGGTTTTCCACATATACACTTGCCACACAGACTTCGAGCAAGGGCTAGCTTTGCTAAAATAATAAAACAACACTATAATTCAGCATGTGCACTAAAACATACATACGTACAAAGACGCCGTCTAAAAGACGATCTATATCAGCGCGAGCAGACAGTGCGCAACGTTTTCATGCTGCTATTTGTTATGTGCTGCAAGTGTGTGACCACCTCTCATTAGGAAGGTATTACAGTGTAATATGTTATGAATACCTGCTTAACTCCTGCTGTTATCAATACCGCGGCTGTGTTTTGGATCATGTAGGAACGCGCGCCACTGCCAGAGCTTTTAGCCAATGACGTGTCAGTAAGCAGCGCGCACAGGGTCCTGCTGCACTGGGATATGTTCAGGGGCTCTCGGAAATTACAGTTTTCCGGTCAAATCTTTGCTCGATCTCCTCATTGGTACATCTTAATGTTTACCATTTCCAGCAGGGTGGCACTGGAGCTGGCAAGGGCTTTGTTGGCTGGTGGCAATTACCCCTTTGGCTCCGCCCCTGAAAGAATAGCAGTTCTACATCATATTGACAATGAGCCCCTGGTAAGTAACACATCGTAAAACCACCGTCTGATGTTTCTCCACAAAGATAAACCCCAACCAGGCCAGAAAAGGTGAAGACAAGTGTGTAATGGTTAATTCCTCCAGTGTGAGAAACGTCATAGCAGCATTGTACACTATGAGCTCCCTCATTAACCAGGCAGAACCAGAGCAGATCCAAAATGACTTGGCCATGAGAGGGTCACAATTACCATAAACTACAGCTATTCAAGGTGTAGAATGCAGACTCTCAGCCACACCAGAGCAGCAATATCAGTGACCCCCTCCCAAACACCTCCCCCCCATCCACCCACGAGGCCCACATGTCTCCCATCAATTTCCTCCACAGTGATAGCAGTGGGAAACGGTTTAATGGGAATGCCACACTGGTGTGCCAGCTGCTCATCAATAACGTTCAGGAGGGACCTGAATCTACAAACACAGATGTGGAGACACCTGTTCAGAAGACAGAAGGGTAGCACTTCCCCACTTTTGGAGGGGGTTCCTATTAATTTTGTGAGCCTTAGAATCTTCCAGGCCTGCAGAGCAAACCACATGGTGGAGACTAGACCCACCACAATATATTCAGAGGTGGTCCTCCAATCAAATTTTATTACTCATAAAATAAGTCTTTTTCTTTCTATAGAGAGCTGGAGAGGCAGCGAGAGCCTTCAGAGAGACTAATGCTTTCTTTAAGTTCTACCTTCTCTCTTGTCCTTTTCTGTTGGTCCCTCATTAAAGTCAAAATGGTGGTTTTTGTGTATTTAATCTGCTCTCCCACTTTGTGGGATAGAGCAGAAAGGCTTCTCTGAATGGACAATACACTAATTCTTGAAGTGGTTTTGGAAGAAAAAGCGCATCTTGTTCAGCACTAGCGTTATGGGAAACATTATTACAACAGATTCTCAAGTATTCTGAATATAGTCGTGGAAGCATTTTTGTTTCTTTTGGCCAGACAACTAGTGCCTTTGCTTTTGTTTCTGTGTCATTTTGCAAAGTTTTTCCTTTTCAATATCAGGTCACTTTTTGTTGTATTTTTCCATTCAACACCTTTATGGAAAATGATCACGTACTATAATAGATTGGAATGTTACCATTTCTATTCACATTTTCCAAAGGCTTTTCATCTTCAGTTGGCTTATGTTTTCGCTTTAATGTTTAAATACCTTTAAATATATTATTGAAGAGCTTTGACTTCCTTGAAGATCTTGATATTTAAATGTGAGTGATGTACATTATATTATACTAAATAAACCAACTGGCTGATCAGTGTCCACTTAAATATCTGCTGCACTATATACAATGACTCAACGCTTTTTTGGTGTTTCTGTGGAAACATTAAATTCTAATCAGTCTGAAAGGTCACACCAGCTCAAAGGCAGAAAAGCAGTCCATGGTTAAAATAAAAGGATAATAGTCCTGTGCTTGCAGTCATTTTCATTGAAAGCCATGACTAAAAATATCACTGCAGAATGTATTATTGTAAAGAACAACATGTTTTCAGATGTGCATGAGTGTCACATCTCCTGCTGAATAGTCCACATCCCTCCTTACCCACCATCCCACCCCCCTCAAAACCAACATGACTTTCCACTCGAACCTATGGATTGGTGCAGTCTGGGGAGAAGGGAACTTTTTTAACAAGACAAAAGACAAGGTGATGCAACTGTGCAGCAAGTAAAGGGGAGACACTCCATCTGCTACACACAGGACTGTGAAGAGTGCCCCTTCCCCACTGGCCAATCACACTGCCGAATCCAAAAGGAGACCGCAATAAAAGAACTATGACTATGTTAAGCAATTACAAGCTCATTTAATACCATGACAGGAATTCTGCCCTTAACTGCTAGGAGGGCGTTTTATTTCAATGAGCAAAAACCGACAAATTATTAACAATTCAGATGAGTGGAAATGACTGGAATGGCAAAATTTTCAGAATAAAGAGGCAGCATGAACACTCTGAGCTAAACAAAGGAGAGAGGACATTGGATTCTTTCTAAAAAAATTGTGCGCTAGACCTTCTGATATCATGCCAAGTGATTTAATATTCCTGCTGAACACGGCGATTAGAAAGACGTGGCTTGCAGGCCCCTCGCTGAGGAGGGACACATCCCCTTCCGTAAAGGATGCTCCAGCTGAAAAACAGCTACAAAATCTCCATGTTCATCTAATTTTGAAATATGCTCGATGGCTACTGCCTGTTAAACATCACTGAATCACTAAATCCCTCCCAACGCCCCTCCCCCCACACACACACACTGTTTATTTATTCCTGTTCTTTCAGTGGATGCACCAGGCCACTGACTTGCCAGGTTGGCTTGTTTATTGACAGCTGAAGTCTTGCCTGAAGCGTGAGGGCACAGCCCCGGGTGTAGGAGAGTCGTGTGCAGCGCTAGTCATTAAATTTTCTTTTTTTTTTTTTTTTTTTTTGGTTAGTCTGCCTTTCTGCTTTGAGGAAATTTGCTGATAAATACCCTGAGGTATTTTGTTTTAGTACAAGCCCCTTGGTCAAGAGAGACGTGCATATGAGCAATGGCACACACTTATTTATAAATGAAAAAATACACACACATTGAAATACTGAAATGCACCAACAAGGACGCAAACCTTAACGGGAGACCACCCCTTTCCATGGAGATCTCCATGTTTCCAACATCATAGCAAGAGCAGACGCACGACAAATCAGTATCACATGTAACTTAGCACATAGCCGTCAAGGACATTCAGGATGCAAGTGTATTCAGAAAAGCAAATTTCTTCTGTACCGTTTGACTAATGTAAAGCACATGATGCAACTGAAGTAATCAACTGAAAATGAATGTCATTAATACTAGAGGTGAAGGGCCGAAAAGCAGTGAGGTCACACTCAGAGAAGAAGCGCGAGAGAAGCCGCTCCTGTTAGCCAAAAAGGGACACATGTCCGAGTCAATTGAAAGTAAACACTGAGAATTACAACATCAAAGACACACTAAAAACATCACGAGGCTTATCTCACATCTCCCGAAATTACCCCAAAGCCAGGATCCTATTATTTTTTCAAAAAATCCCATGAACACTGTTTGCGTAAACGTAAAAATGTATAATCAAAAGTATTCTGCGTAAATATGCTTTTTAGCATAACAATACGGGGGAAAAAAACTATAATTATATGCTAGAAGCAGCTAGAACACCCAGCTCCCCAGGATACCTGTAAAAATAAGCTCCTGGGGGGGGCTAAATCAATACCTGGGTGATGATAAGAAGATTCACAGGCTCCCATAGACAGTGGAGGGCTTGTGTTCCGGACACTAAGTGTGAAATTACAAGCTGCATTCGTACATAGCACAATCTACACCTCCTGTCACCACTTTTCCCCATTGGGAATGCTTGTACATTAGCACCAGTCCCCTGTTCCAGTCACAAGTCTGCTTTGATGATAGCCCCAATACCTCAGAGCCATCCCTCCCAAATGACAACAGTATACAGTTTCTCTGGGTCAAAAGCACAGCACTTTATGTCACACTGGTGTTTTTTTCCCAGAGACGTCTCGCTTGGTTGCCCATTTGAGAACCTTCTTGCTTTTGTCTTCTTTGCTCACGACTGCAGCAGATGTCAATGTGCAGATGACCTGATGGGGAGATGTGGAGCAAGCAGACGTGAGTCATCTCCAAAGCCTGAAACAAAAGCCGATAGTTATCAGGTGTGTTTCTGATGCTTATGTGGAAAGGCGGGCAGCGGAGGAACTGGCAGGAGCGGAGGAACTGGCAGGCAGCGGAGGAACTGGCGGGCAGCGGAGGAACTGGCGGCAGCGGAGGAACTGGCAGGCAGCGGAGGAACTGGCAGCAGCGGAGGAACTGGCAGGCAGCGCAGGAACTGGCAGCAGCGGAGGAACTGGCAGGCAGCGGAGGAACTGGCAGCAGCGGAGGAACTGGCAGCAGCGGAGGAACTGGCAGGCAGCGGAGGAACTGGCAGCAGCGGAGGAACTGGCAGGCAGCGGAGGAACTGGCAGCAGCGGAGGAACTGGCAGCAGCAGAGATGAGCGGGCGAGTGTCAGGCAACAGGGTAGACAAGCGTTCACACAGACAGGCAAGTGTCGGCGAAGGGAGCAAGGTGACGGCAGAGAAGGATGTGCAATGGGAGAAAAGGAAGTGCAATGGGAGAGAAGGATGTGCAACGGGAGAGGCAGGTAACACCAAGAATAGACGAGCAGCGAGAAGACAGGCAGGGGATGTGCAATGGGAGAGAAGGATGTGCAATGGGAGAGAAGGATGTGCAACGGGAGAGGCAGGCAACACCAAAGATAGTTGAGCAGCGGAGAAGACAGGCAGGGGAATGGAAAGACAAACACGCAAAGGCACAGATACGCAGGCAACATGAGAGATGGGAAAACATTATCCACCCAGCCAAACTGTTTTCATGAACAAAGTTCATGAAACTGGAACAAAGTGACCCGTGGCACCATCAGGAGGGGGAAAGAAGAGGAGGTCCACAGCAGAGTGGCATCTAATGCACCGTGGAGCCATGGACATTAATGGAATATGCTCTCAGACTCCAGGTAGGTGCAGTCACCCTTAGGCGTCCCAGCAAATATGCTTCACATAATCAAATAGTGTCATCTCACCACACATCACAACAGATTCCTTAGGCAATATGCATGACTGCAAAACATTAAGCTTGAAAAACTGAAAGTGATGAAAGCCTTTAGACAAGTGGATAAAACATTTAATAGCTTGAATTAATAATTTTAAGAAAGATGAAAAGTGATTATGTCATTGCATTATCTATATAAATTGACTAATTTAAATTAATGCCTCTGTCAGCAGATCTGAATGAATATGTGTTACCTGGCATTTCTCTCCTGATCCATTCAGATCATTCTGACAGAGCAGGACCTCCACTACAGTCCTGCACAGGACCCTGGGTGAATTCATGTCAGCTGTTGCTAATCAAATGTCCCATGAGGGCCTGGAGACAGCTCTTGAACCAAACAAGGTAGTTAGGTCACCCCAGTGTCCACTCAGTATTTTTCATGCATTGGGGACCCCTAAGGGAAAGAGTTTCTCGCCAGTGGAAGGTTGTCCTTCTCAGAGAGGCTATGAGAGGCTTAGTGGCTCAGGAAACAAAATGGAAAATTGTCTCATGGTCCATATCAAGTTTTTCTTCAGTAGACAAACACACAACATATGTATACCATATATATATATATATATAAAAGCAGAAGTAATTAAGGTTGTAGGAATCTACCTGAACCATTGATATCAAATGACTCGACCTCCCATCATGGGCTCGTGGGACTTTTACTTAAAAAAAATGTTCTGAGGGCAGAATGATACATGATTGGTTCAGAGAGATAACCAATCAGATTGTACCTTCTCTAGTTGCTTGGACCCACCTCCTCTGCAATCTGATTGGTAATCTCTCTGAACTAATCATTTGACGTTCTTCCATCGGAACATTTTTGTGTAAGTAAAACTCACCTGGGCCCATAATGGTCAGCAGTCCCCACAGCACAGCTTCCCTTCCATCCCATAATATAACATAATGTGCTCATCCCCAGGTCCCTAGGTTCAAACTGATGCTCATTTCCACACAGCAGAGCTGCAAGGCATTTACAAACTAGATAATCAGGCCAGAAACTTAATTGCCTTTTGGTTACGTTATTTCCGGGAACAGCGGGTAGATGCTGCGACGTATAAAACAGCACCATTAATGTCAGCATTTAAACTTTATCTGTAAATTAAAAATGCGGATGAAGCCACCCTCTAATGTATTATAAATTAAATTCAGATTCATAATGTTATATAAGTAGTGTCGATTTTATTTTAAACTGAGCCAATAAAGGTTAAATAAGACCCTGTCAATACCTCTTTGAAGTGAAGTTAATATGGCATGGGATAAACATTCCTTAATGGGCCTTCTTTTCAGCCGTAATGGTCCCTTTGTTTTGGGTCTAAATTAATTTCCTCCTTCCTTCTGCAAAATGCAAAATGGCTCTTCAAGGAAGTGGGTCCGTATTCTATAAGCAATTAATGCTGGCGGCAAATCCATGAGTCCTGCGGCTGCTGCGGTGTCTGGTCCGACTTCTCATCTCACCACCGCACCCTTTATCGTGCCTTAATGCCGCGACACCCGGTGTAAGCCGTCATTTGTTTCTCACGAGGCCCTGACTGAGATGATGGGATAGGAAAGATCTGACATTACCGTCAGTCTGTGAATGACCTCAGTGGGCACCAAACACCAGACCATAAAACAGCAGATGCTATTACTAGCTGGCAAGTACAGTAGCAGTGGCAGGAAGGTTGAGGAAAAACAAGCTTTAAATAAAAAACTATTCAAAAGCTGGTCCTAAAGTTATCAAGAGGCTATGATGTATACCTGACAATACCAAACACTATTATATATCTATCTATCTATCTATCTATCTATCTATCTATCTATCTATCTATCTATCTAATGTGTATATCATTAGTGTTCCTAAATTGTATTACTGTGCTTCTTAGAATAGGAACCCATGACCGTGTAATGCAGTAATTGAAGATGGCTGCACATTTTCAAATTATTCTCTCTTTCTCTTAAGGGCGTAGGAGTTGTTTTGTAAAGTCCAGCACACGGCTGGGAAAGACCTGGACTCCCAGGGTTTCCTATAATCTGCAAACCCTGAGGGGGTTCAGGCTCATGTTCCTGCAGCAGTGGTTCACTTCCAACGTGCTGTTTTTCAAAAAACAAGTGATGGCAGAGCTCAGAAGCACTGATAGTGCTGCATTCAGCTCGATGGCAGCCCTGTAGGTCTGTGGGACACCGGCAAGAATTCGAACTCCAGGGAGAAGCCTACAAACCGCAGTCAGGAAAGTCATTTGCTTCAACCTGATTATTAATCTTGCCAATTACACCAAGTTCACAGATCCTAGAATTTCCACCTGCTGGGAATTCTTGGAAGCCGCACCATTAAATTACTAATGTTTTTAGTAATTTAATGGTGCGGCTGAGTTGTGGACACATAATGACAGATTTTATTATGTGAAAACTTTGAAGTTTTGTGCAACTAAAATGGGACTGATTTCTGAATGTCACAAACCTTCTTGTTAGCCAAAGGCATAGCATATTTTAGTTTTAATTCCTAAATATAAATTACTATCTGATAAATGTCAGCCAACCAGATAGTCACATGCCTGTTGGACAGGGGTAATATTTGAGCTTTCCATGGTACCACATAAGGCCTGAAACAGATGGAATGAGGAGAGTGAAGGGCAAGCTGTTTCATTCTGTAGGAGAAGATGGACAAAATACTAACCTAAAGATAAACTCGAGTTAAACGGTCAGACATTCTGAAGAAGTGCGTGTGTGTGTGTGTGTGTGTGTGTGTGTATGTATGTGCATGTGTGTTTGTGTTTTTTACAATGTCAACATTATTTTTTAACATACACTAGGAGCAGACTAGGAATTTTTACATGTAGATGTTCAGCAAGGTGTTTAATCTATTACTTACTAACAGCTTCTGTCTTTAGACACCCTAGGGGCTTCCGGCCTAAAAAAGGAGATCACTGAAACCAAAAAGAACATCCCATGACCCCGAGTATAACAACAGATGACGATATGAGACATCCGGCACAAAAGGTTATTCTATAGATTCCCATATGACTGATACTGTATGTCTTTTAATGTTGTGAAATGCGGGAATCTTCACATCCAGATGGCCTTCATCTGAAATCCCTGAAGCCAGTCAATCAGGTCTCAGGGAGCTTCACTTAAAGGTGCAGATCCTAAATAAAATCTGTCTCTGATTTACATTTTCATCCTAAACACTAAACATAGATAAGGAGCAGAAGGACAGCGTGTAAGGCCCAGATGATTTTTGTTGTGACCTCTGCCATGCTTTCGAAGATCAGTCTACCGCAAGGGTCTCTAAATCCGGTCCTGGAGAGCTACTATCCAGTAGTTTTTCTATCTTACCTGGCTTCTGATGAACCACACCAGTTCCTGGTATTTACCTGAGAAGTGTGGCTCATCAGAAGCCAGGTAGGATAGAAAACCTACTGGACAGTAGCTCTCCAGGCCACAGGTATGATTCACAGCTCTCTTTGGGAAAAGCCTGCGTATTGCATGTTTCTAAAAAGATGCAGTCATAAGAGATGAAATCTGTTGAAACCTTTTGCTTAGTGTCTTGTTTCCACACTAGTCTTTCATTTTCTATCCCTAGTTTATTACATTCAT
This sequence comes from Mormyrus lacerda, assembly GCA_015163995.2. Classification (NCBI taxonomy): domain Eukaryota; kingdom Metazoa; phylum Chordata; class Actinopteri; order Osteoglossiformes; family Mormyridae; genus Mormyrus; species Mormyrus lacerda. Next base: position 4,632,603 of record JAABNX020000021.1, read on the forward strand.
CGTTTATTTACAAGAAAGAGGAGAACCATGGGCAAAGGGAAACCGACTCCAATTTTTGTCTTGTCATTGCAACAACAATGACATAATTACCTGTAGGGATTCTCCTTCCAGAACTTCACCTTCACTGAGCCAAATAAGAAGTCGATATGTTCTGTTTGTGCCCCGAAAGCAGGACTATTAGCCTGCTATTCACTGAGAAACGCTGGCAAAAGCATTATGCACAGTTAAATAAGTACAGTATGTAATTAGGTGCAGTCCTATCATCTTTCAAGTATAAGTTGTCTCCCCAAGCTCTAAAAAATACCAGCCAAGCACTCACCAGTTGAAGGCGCCATTAACTACACTTTCAGAAGACATGGTGTGACCTGTGTTTCTGTAAAAAAAAAAAAATGCATGGATTACCAGAGTTTCTGTGTACGAAATGATAGGAATTTGTTAAGCCGCTCGGAAAAACCACGACAAAAAACAATAACAGAAACTATCTTTCAGAAATTAAAGCCATTTGCTCCACTCAACTTTTTACTTCTGCATTGCCTCCCCAGCTTGAATTTGAATCAATGTACTGTACCATGCAGAGAACACGACTGCAAGTGAGAGAGAAATATAGAGCATAATATGGCCGTAGCAGGCCAAGTGTTAGGATGCTGAAGCTGCTAAATGCAATTTAAGATTAAGTGGGATGAAGCGTCTTTTCATGCTGCTAATTAAAGTCTAGCTGCTCATTTGTCAAACGGAACAAACTGTCTCTGAGGGCATTCTTATATCTATAAACATTTTTTCTTTCCAAATCCATCTGGCCACTTAGAATGGGGACATTATCTGTGGTTTTGTGACGGCACTGTTTTCCACAAAGTTATGTAAGCAAAGGACTAACATCAGCTCCGCTTTGTGAGACAGAAAGTACCCTTGGGCTGTTTTAGGGGCACTTTAGCCATGAAATAGTCTTTAGCCCCTCCCCCATTCCCGCCCACCCCACCCAACCAAATTAGTTTAAATACTGTGTTCTCATTCATTTTCACTGAAAAATCATCAAAAGAAACTTAGAGAGTACAAATTTAGTCATGCGATGCTGAAATGTAATAACCAAATATTTGGAGGCAAATCCAATAACTGAAATGTAACTAAATATGCATGGTCAGATTCCCCCAAAGCTTCAGCAAATAAGCCTTTGCAGAAGCACGCTGTGTGTCCCAGAGAACTGGTCCCTCAGCCTGAGGAGAAGGTAAATGAGCCCTGCAATAACATCTATTGCACATTCCATCTGTCCCTAAATTTTTACCGACAGCTGATCCAGCCAGTGTCTGGGTGCTCCAGATGCGAGGGATCCATGTCCAGGAACACATTTGGCTTAACAGAATAGTGCAGCCCTGAGCTGGACGCCTGGTGGTCTTCATGTTTCAGTCCAGTACAGTACAGTCGTCCCTCGGTATCTGCGGGGGATCGGTTCCAGGACCCCCTGCAGATACCAAAATCCACGGATGCTCAAGTTCCTTATATAAAATGGTGCAGTACTCGCCTATGTAAATCTTCCTGTATAATTATAGTCATCTCCAGATTACTTGTAATATCTAATGTGTAAACAGTTGTTGCACTTGTTTTTGTTAATGACAAAAAAGAATTTTCTGGAATTGCTTTTTTTGACCCACAGTTCATTGAATATGTGAATACGGAGGGCCGACTGTACTTCCGTTCTTGGTTAGATATACATTTTACTGGAATTCAAAGAAATGGTCCTTTGGGAGGAGAGGAAGAAAGCAGGAAGAAAAGCCCCGGGGGGGGGGGGGGGGGGGGGGGGGG
>JAABNX020000021.1:4634499-4648191 GCA_015163995.2 Mormyrus lacerda
CGGCTGGTGAGCAACAGTGGGGGAAGCAGGAGCAGCAGCCCCACCTCCCACGTCCATGTTCCACCTACTAAGCAAATAGCAGCAAAACAACGCAGTCGGCCGTAGCCTACTTACCTCCTTAAACTCAAGCTTATATTTCACAGTCATTATCAAGTAACTCATTTGAATGTTAGTCAGCCATGACTGGAGCAACCATCTGATGTACTGGGCAACTTCTGGGGAAGGGGCATTCAGTAAAATGTACCGACGGGGACTATTCAGCAAAATATTAGCCCATGTCTTGGGGCTATCAGAGACTCCTACATCCCTGAACTGATCCCAGTCCAGCCCCCCTATCACTTAGATGGTGATTAAGACCGACTACAAACAGGACGATGAACTTGCGTCACCACCACACACATGGGGGCGGGTCAGTGTCAAGTATGAACCAAGCTTTAGGTTCTGTGGGGGGGCATAAGCTGACACATCCCTCATCCCCTCCTCCCCTTCATGGGGGCCTCAATGTGCCACAAATTAAAACTCCGAAACAATTTCATTTTTTGTCTTTGAATTTCTTCATTAACAAAAAAAGAGAATGTCCTTATGGCCAACCATAACTAGCATAACCAGTGAAAATGGTATTTTTGAAGCTTAAAAATATTAGATGTTATTGCTCTCTGTCACATTTTGAAGTGTGGAAATCTATTATAATAATTCTGTATTTCTTTTTCCAGGCTATATTAGGAATGCAGCCTTGAATGCTTTGGACCACGAATGTTCCCATTGCTTGGCAACATCCCACTAATGATTAGAAATGGATTCTTCGCCATTGCAGATATTTAATGGATACTCAGTGAGTATGGAGGATCTCAGTTCTGGGAGAAAATGAGATTTTGTAATTTCCCACATTCATGTACAGACATAGAGGGGTGTGGGAGTGTACTACAATAGAAGAGAACAGTGTAAAGATTTTCCCTGGGGGGAAGCATTGTGACATCTTCTTTTTACAGGAACTATATCTCTAGCATAATAATAGATGCAACAACACAATTTCAACTGTATCTCTAGCAACGTAATAGATGCAACAACACCATTTCAGCGGGGAAATGCCAGGGGTCAGCATCTTCTTAACCCCTCCAGATCATGTTCAATGGCCGGAGCATCGCTGCCAAAGAGTTGGACGTAAATATCACCCCCGCCTGTTGAGTGCCAAATCCTTTCACCGCTGACATTTTTACATTCGTGGACGCTCTCCCCAGCACCAGCAGACAAAAGACAGACCCACCTTTAGAGGCCCCTAAGAACGTCAAAACTGCCCCCCCCCACCCCCGCCCCCTAAATGACCTTAAGGGCTACTGACCAATCAGTCTTTGGTATCTTTTGTCCTCCTACCCGAAAAAAATCTATATTTCACTACTCCCTCTTTTTTTCTGAGCTCGGCATAATGCCCTTAGCATGAGGAGCGATCATGTGATCATGTGATCGTGTTTCCCAGAGATCTGTCATCATGCTGGGATTGTATAAGAAGATTTACAGATTTAATACAAATCCAACACGGGGATGACACAAATTATTAAAATGATTTCCCTCCTGTCTCCAGTGAAAAACATTTATTTATCAAGTGCGGTAGATATCTAGAATGATCTCACACAAAATAAGAAAAGCTGAAACAGAAAACCCATACATGTATAAGGGTACTTTTGTACACCTGTTTGTAGTGCATATATAACAATATATACCAGTATATCCTGCATTTTGCACACCTGAATTTACAGTAGGAATGTGGTTGCAACGTTATTATTAGCCAAAAGGATGCGTAATGTTGAAGTTAAGAGTAAACATGCATGAATATGGATGCATATAGAACATGCTTGTAAGGCTTTTCTAGCTTATTTCACAAATAATTTCCCTTCTATCTCTCCACAACTTTCAGTCTGGAGCACAGGCTGTAGCTGCCCCTGTTTAATTGTACTCATAAATAATTACAACATTTAAGCTGCTGCTTGCACGCAATTAATTTGGGACTTGCACTACTCCCAATGACAGACTGTGATTATAACTTGGCACTGGCTGGGGGCTGAGCTTTTTGGGCCTGTGTATGTATGCCTGAGGGCACTGGAGGAAATCCAGTGCAGAAACGCTGTGTAGACAGCCAGCAGAGACATAATGTTAAGTGGAGCACGTGAGCATAATACGTAAAAGATGGCAGCATGCTGACCTGAGAGAGGTCTGCCTAAGGTCTCTCTGTTTGATGCTTCTGCATTGTGAAAAGTGCCAAGAAAGAGACAGACGGAGAAGGAAAGCCAGAAAAAGAGAGATTAAACAGAGAAGGGGAGAGAGACCACCTCTGGTCCCAGATTGCTGTATGCTGATGCCACCCCCCCCTCCCCGCAGACCCAACCACATGCTTACCTTGCGCTACCCTGATCCATGGTGAGAGGTCAGCTTTGGTTACCATAGAGGAGTACAATTAGAAGATCTGGGAAAATAACGATTTGTCAAAGCACAAATCAATAAGTCCATTAAAGGAAAAGGACCTCAAGGTCTCAGTTTACAAATATCTTGTATCCAGTACTCAGCAGAATATGACATCACAATGCCCTTCTTGGTGTCTTAAGTTGAGTTCTGTAAGGGACCTCGAGAGAACAGCATAGAAAGGTCAGCACGCCATTCTCCTGTATTTACCGCATTTCTGTAACAATTCACTTGATTAATTGTCAAATAAGTGCAGAAATTTACAAGCCCTTGAATGGAAATTGGGGTCGGCATGGTGGCGCAATGGTTAGCACTGTTGCCTCACACCTCTGGGACCCGGGTTCGAGTCTCCACCTGGGTTACATGTGTGTGGAGTTTGCATGTTCTCCCTGTGTCGTCGTGGGGTTTCCTCCAGGTACTCTGGTTTCCCCCCACGGTCCAAAGACATGCTGAGGCTAATTGGAGTTAATAAATTACGTGTGGGTGAGTGTGCCCTGTGATGGGCTGGCCCCCTGTCCAGGGTTGTTCCCTGCTTCATGCCCATTACTTCCGGGATAGGCTCCGGACCCCCCGCAACCCAATTGGATTAAGCGGGTTGGAAAATGGATGGATGGATGGATGAATGGAAATTGAACATGCAGGTTTGTGAGGTCTCCAGGCTTCTGTCTGAAGTTGTGACTCAAGGGAGACATGAAACAGTGTGACTGATTTCCAGAGAATTCATTCATACTTTTCATATCAGGATGTACAGCTCAAGGTGTGGTTCTTAAATTTCTGAATGAGAAACTGCAAAAGAAGCTAACAAACATATACAACAGCTGACATTTGTTCACTCCATTTATTAAGAAGAAACCATTTTGCTGATTATGAGAGTATTGCACCAGTTTCTGGTAGCTGTCTGAGGTACTGTCTAGTGCTAGCTTTGTCACTATGTTGTCAGATGTGCAGAAAAGAAACTTCCAAAGACGAAAAACACTGTACGGTCTATCGGCTGCCACCACATAAATAGGACCCTGTCTTTGTTCAATGTTTCACTGCCCAACCCACGCGATGTAGAAACAAAGAGGAAGAGAAAGGGAGGCATCACTTGGCTGGGGACCTCCTGTCACACACCTTGCCTTTGATGTTCCAGGCTTTTCACCGCTGCTTCCATGAAATGGGCGGGGCGACGTCAGGCTCTGAAAGACAGCAAGAGAGACAAGGCGCCGACAAGAGATCGGGAAATGATAGCGACAGGCCCGAGGAGCTTAGAGGAGAGGAGAAATGGAGGGAGGAAAGAGGAAATGAAAGGGCAACCGCAAGTATCAGAGGTCATCCTTTGACAGAAGTGCGAGGGCATCTTTGTGACAATGCAGGGCAGGCAAAACAATGGCAGCCTTTTCCCTGCTTCACAAAAAAAGCAGTTGTAGGAACATGTAAATTAAGTACAGCTTTCTTTTTGAGGGTGGTGTAGGGCGGGGTGGGGTAAGCCTGAGTGCCTCTGATAAGAAGGTCATTGATTTGAGCCCCAACCTGGGCAAAACAGTCACATATCAATGAGCCCTTAAGCAAGGCCCTTAACCCCTAGCTCAGGTGGTGCTGCATACAGGCTGACCCTGTACTGAGACCCGCCAAGCTCACTCGCACCTGTATGTGTGTCTCATGGAGAACACGGTGGAATATTCAAAGAAAGAATTTACCTACAGAGAAAGTATCACCATTCTCTTCTTCTAGATCACCAGTTCCCCAAGAATGAATTTAAGAAAATAATAGCACTGTACTGCTCTTGTTCCTTAAAATTTACACTGTAAGTTACACAAAGCCATGAATCACTGACTGACATAAAACAACTTCAAGGCCATTAATCATATCAGTGAAAATGAACAGGGTAACTATGTAAATATTTAGTTTGCTCTGTCTTTTGTGTATAAAGTTCTGAAATGGAAACACAACCATCCAGGTATTCACTCAACAGTGTGAAACAGTTCAATTAACCAATAATTATGCATAAACAAAACAGAAATATATATTCATTCAGCCATTCAACCAAGCTAAGTGTTGCATTAACCAGTAAAAAATTGTCCATAAGCAGATTCATTAATTAATTTCAGACTATCGTTTGCTGATAGAATAGTTTTATCCTAACCTTCATGTATTAAACAAGCTTAATGAATTAACAGAAACCAATGTACACTTTTGCAGTCAATTTTGTTCTGTCATTTTAACACAATTCAATCAGTTTTATTTCCTTTATAGAACAAGAGAGAGATTAAACAAGTGTCTGACTTTTGTTTTGCCATAAATCTTTGCATACCTCTGTTTGACGATGCAAACGTCATGAACACTTGACACACAAACAGGCTGTTGAATGAAATGAAATAACATCTAGAGCTATGCGGCTAAAACTGAAACATCTAGAGCTCAGCCAAGTTCTGCTGCTTTCCCATGTGACTAAGGGGTATGAAAATAAGCAAACTGCATATCTTCTCTAACCTTTTACCTCTTGCTTTCTGCTTTTTAACAAAAAACGTTTTGCAGGGTATTAAAAAAAAAGGAAACTACAGAAAAATAGTGCTGATTGGTGGACAGACCTGCCCTTATAGGGGCCCTAGGCAAAGCTATACATGGGAGGCCCCCCCACCAAGAAAACTGATGATCATTTCACTTCCTCCATAGAGGTCATTCAATGGCCCAGACAATGCCTGTGCCTGTAGATAAATATTATAATTTGATATATATGATATTATTTTTTTCTTATTTTTAATATTGTGTAGTTCTGTTTATTTATAAATTTATTTAAATCATATATATGTACTTTTTGTTTTTTGTCCTTTGTTATATTATCATTTTTCCATTTTGCAATATCTGTCACCCATGTCTGTAATCACTTATTTTGTTGTCCTGTTCTTTTTTTGCTTCTTGACTTTTTTCCTATATGGAAAACCCAAGGTGACATATAAATAAATAAACATTCTTCTTGTTCATTATCATTATCATTATCGACTTTGTCTGGGTCCCCTTGGGCTGTTCGGGCCCTAGACACTGGCCTAGTTTACTTATGCCTGGATCCACGCTGGGTGGATGGTCATATTATCCCTGATCTCCACTACTATCAGATCAAAGGAAATCACCCTCAGCATACCACACTTCTGCAGTTAAAAATGTCTGTTAAAAGACAACTGGATTGTATTTGCTATTGACTGGATCGGCAACGGCCACAGACAAACGGAGGATGCTGCTGTACTGTAGATAAGGCCGCTGATTGGAAAGGTGCTGTGAATATGAGGGTTAGCTCAACTCCAAACCAAGCAGGTCATTTACTCGTCCCCTTAGTTACATGTCCTATCTATCTCCATCCTCGGTTACCCGGGAAAACAATGAGGAGCACAAACCTTTTGAAACTGTATCTGTCCATGATGCTGAGAGCAGTGCTGGAAAGTTCATGTAGAAGAACATCCCTCCTGGGCTGCCTCGGATTAACCATCTGGTTATTTGGGCACGTGTCCAGGGACACCACATCCTCGAGGGGGGGGGGCACTAAGCAGAGCCCCCCGCCTCCCTCCCCGGCTGCCCTCCCATAAGCCAGCCACCCTGGCCCCATTCATGAATATTTTTTAACAAGTTAATGCGATTTAATATCTAATATCCTTAATATGGCACTCACTGAAAATCCTGTGTAAGGTGTTTCCTGTGTTTGATGCATTTCTGAATTTCGTGAGCCACCAATCAGCTCTGTTTCTTTCTGATGTGACTTCATGAGTCCTGTCGCCCGGGGGCTCTTAACACTCCTGATCCGATCTTGCTCCTGGGATCAATAAAGCATATCATCTGTCCAGCTATGTATATTCTGGGGAACACTGCTTGCTCCAAACACCCAGAAACCTGCTTAAGGATGAGAAAGTGTGCTTTTCTATAACTGCTTATCTTATTCAGGGTCGCACGGTGCCTGGAGTCTATGGGTGCAAGGCAGGGAACAACCTAGGATGGGGCACCAACCCATCGCAGGGTGCATTCACACACCAGTCTCTCACACATGACCCCCCTATGGGCAATTTGCTAACTCCAATTAAAATAATAATCAATATTTTATTAAGCCCTATGGGGGAATTGTCTTAACACTTCCATCAACTAGCTCTTTTGTAGAGTAGGTTGTCCAGAAAGGGCAGCCACGCTTCGCAGCACCCAGGGAGCTGAGGTCTTGCCCAAGGACCTGCAGATGTACTGAGGATGGGTTTGAACCAGCAACCTTCTGATTACAGGTACACGGCCCCTATGGGGGGAAACCAGAGGAAACCCCACGACGACATGGGGAGAACATGCAAACACATGAAGCCGTGCCGGAAACTCAAACCCTGGTCCCAAAGGTGTGAGGCAACAGTGCTAACCAGCACATCACCACATTACCCCCGTCTCCTTGATGTGACATCTCTCTATTGTTCCATTAGCTTTAGACATCTCCACAAATAGCCTCCCATTTATCGCACATCACTTGCTCGTCTGAAAGGCTGTGCAGGCAACGCTGCTGTCATCGCGCCTGTCCCAAAGGAGGTGTCTGCACTTAATTCTCCTCAAACCATGGAAACGTCACAGATCAGCGTGCCTGCGGCCAAAACACGTTCAGACTGAGCACTTCTTCAATTAGGTCCGGATCAATGACATTCCCTATAAACACGCGGCCCAGGAAAGTCGCCCCGCCCATCTGTCCTCAAACGCGACATGACTTCTAGGAGAGATGATTAAACTGCCACAATGGAGACGAGCACAATCATCTTATGTTAAGAATCTCACTCGAGTGCCAGAAAATCCTCTCCGGCTTTTAGGGACAGATAACATGCTTTCTGTACATTGCTGCTGCAGGTGTAACACCTAATGCCGTGGCGAGTTGCCGCACAGGAGGCCCCGCTTATGGTATCTTGGCTAAGATTGCATGGAAGTCATACTGGGGCAATATCTCATGGTCCATGGCCATCAGCTGGAGCCGGCAGGGTAGGGAGACGGCTCAGCACAGACAGGCCCCAACGAGCCGCTTTTACACAAAATGCCTCCCACCGTGGACTACGAAGCATTCTCTCAGAAGCTAAATCTCTCAAATATCCTACTGTGGCTACCCTGACCTTGTCTTCCCCTTCTTCATACAAATCGGGGCCAGTGTGTGGATCAGCGAGTTAGGCTGCTGTGCCTGTAATTGGACAGTCACTGGTTCAAATTCCAGGGTCAATTGAGTGATTTCACCATTGGTCCCCTGAGCAAGACCCTTAACCCCAATTGCTCTATGGACTATCTAACCCCGCGTTTTCAATTGTACACCACTTTGGGTAAAAGCATCCGAACAAATGCTAAATAAAGGTAACGTGAATCCAAAGGCTGTCACAGCTCATGCACAGATACATTTCAGCCTCATTATTCAGCAGCGCCAAGCACACGCTGATAAAGAGAAAACTCCCACTGATTGTGTCCGTGTTCCAAAGACTCTATCAAAATGAGGGCGTATAATGTCACACGGGGCATAGAGTATGATAATAACAGGCCGCAATCAAATCAAACTACATTCATATTATCAAAGCCATTAGCATGGTCTGAATTAATTTACGCCATGATTCCCCTGATTGCATTAAGCGGTGGTCAGGTACAATATGGAAAGCCGTTTTTTTTTTTGGAAGTGGTGCAAGCATTAGTAATTATTCATCATCTTCACAGACAGCTAAAAGATGGACACCTGATGTCACTAGTGTAACTCTGCAGGGCAAATACTTCCCATGGTTTCAAAATGATTTTACTGCAATACAAAGCAGAGATAAAAGTGATAGCCCTCTTTTAGGGAGGATGACTAAAGCAGATTCATGTGCAAGCAATGACTTGTTTAATTCTCTAATCGAAAAGCACTGTTTGACTTGTTTAATATTGACACGTGTCACTGAGCGTGAGCATATTTTTTATTTGTTCACAGACATTTTTAGCCAACAGCCAATCAAATAACTTTCAGTAGTAAAATACACCTTGAGTAAGCATTACTCATACAAAGACTCAAAAGCACTTTTATGTTCGGGCTTTTTTCTCTCATTCCTAGTCAACAACAGAAACCACATACTTCTGCCATTGAGGAAACAGAACATTCTACTACCCAGTAGCTTCTGAAGAAAACAGAAGATAATCTGTCCCTTTAGAGCAGAAAGTTAAAATAATTATTTTGCTCTTAGATCATATCACACAAATAAGCTGTCAGATTTCTGTGCCCCAGTCAAAGTTTTTTGTGGTGTCACAGAACACTGGAAAGGGCATTTCCTATTACAGACACAACTGGCAGTATGAGAAGTGGCGCACTGTACTGATAAGGAACTAGTGGTGGAGTCACCATGGCAACAAGGTTGCAGCAGTGCAGTGGTCTGCAGGTGGGGTGGACCAGCAGGAGGCTAGGAACAAACCATACAGTATTATCAAGGAAAGCAGTAATTTTGCAATAATGCAAACCACTCCCCTCTGCACATGCAAACAATTAACAGCACATCTGACAGGGTGATAACAGTGCTGGGAAATCGGCTGACAAAGGCAGTGCAGCTACGCTAGTGGCTAAAATTGTGGAAACACTTCCGGTATTTAGGGACTGCAGAATTTTATTCCAGTTACTTATTTCCCAGTGTATATTTGAAAACATTCTTTGATTGTTTATAAACACTACCACCAATATTCATATAGTAATTTCTAAAAAATGTCAGAAATGCCAGATGTTTCCACAGTTTTGGCAACTAGTGTAGATGAATGAAGTCAGAGGACGAGTAAAGAGTTTTTCATAAGACATGCAAGGAGTCTCAAAATTCATGCATCGGATTCAAATTTCAGTTTCATCGCGCATTTCTGTGACTTTGTGCTCCATTACATTTTGCTACCAGTACCCGCCATGTTCGCTTTTACATGCATCTTTTACTAACCTGTTTCATTTTGATCTTGTTATTTAGTAGAGAGAGTATGGGCAGGATGGAGACGCAGTGTTTGGCACTGTGGCCCCACACCTCTGTGACTAGCATTCAAGTGTCCTTCCCATGTCATCACGGGGTTTCCTCTGGGTTCTTTGGACCCCCCCGGCCGAAAACTGTGCTAAAGTGACTCTAACTTGGCAAACTGTCTGTAGGTGCGTAGGGATGGATTGTACGGCCAGCGATGGGCTGGCATCCCGTCCTGGATTATTATTTGCCATGTGCCTATATCTTGAAGGATAGGATCTATAATAACCCTGAACAGGATAAATGGGTATAGAAGATGGATGAAGATGGAAGATTATCAATACTGTAGAATGGTCTAGAAGTCGTCCAAAGGCCTCAGGTACTGCTGATCATTCTCTGCAGCGTCAGAGCAACAACCAACAAGACTGGTTTGAGCCTGTTCGCGATCAGCACGGGGTGGCCGATGCATCTCCCCGACAGTATAGACCTGACAAAGCAAGCATCTACCTTACTGGTGATATCCTGGTTGCTTATTGCATTAATCTCACCAATGCCATTCAGTCTGCCTTCTAAAAAGTCTCCAACGTGTGGGAGGAGCCGGTTGACGGTCTGGTGCCTGGTGAGTTGGTACTGACCAAGAGACCCCAGAGAGAACCCCTTCATGCTAAGAGGGAGGACCCATATCTGGTACCGTTAACAACGAACGCAGCAGTCAAACTGTGTGGTAAAAGCAGATGGATTCATGCTAGCACAGCAAAGGAGTAGACTATGTTCCTGAGGCCTGACTCGCTAAGGTGACCCGCCAGTAACCTCTCCCTTAGTAGCTTACGCTGCTGGGTGCCCAAGTCACTGCCTTTAACCAGCCAGAAGATCAACAACGTCACTACTGATTGTCAAACGACAAACACGCACACCCACACACACAAATAAGCTTTTCATTTGCTTTCCAATTAGGCGAAGCAAATCTGTTCGTGAAAACATTGTTGCCATATCTGACGATGATGATTGATTTATTTTGATTGAAGACTTTTTCAATGTTCTGAACAGATTTTAAAATAACTACTAAACAATGCAATCATCTGAACAGTCTTGGCAAGTCTGAAGTCTCTTCTGGAAAATAAAGGGCACAAGGCAGGGGATCCCCCTGGACAGGGCACCTGTCCAAAGTAGGACATACACTCGCATTCTATGGGCAATTTAGGGAAAACAATAATGCTAAGACACACGTCCTTGACATAAATAGATCTATATACAGTAGATGCATAGATGCAGAGCATTTAAAAACCACACATACGCAATTGTAACCAAACACACAGCCTGTTAGGCCAGTGTGCCGCTCTCACAAGTACATGCATTATTTAAAAGAAAAGTGTAAATCATATTCAAATATTCAAAATATAAAGCGTAATGTCCAGCTTTAAAATACAGTTTGTCATTACTTATGAGCTACAATGCCGCTTGATGTTTTGTGGGCACTGGCGTATGTCACCTGACTTTCACTTTGATTCAATTAACTCCATTTTTCCATCATTTGTTTATATTCACCTGTTGATATAAAGGTCTGTGGAGAAGAGTTGTGTTGGCAATTTTGGACCATCAGTGAGATATCTGGCCGATACAGTATTAATATCAGCTGGTGAACAGCAGCCTACAAAGGAGAGTGATAGTGTTGCATCACATGACCTGGCCACCTGATCCAAACACAGTAAAAATGGTTTTGGAGGAGTTTGACCAGCGAGAGAAGGAAAAGTAGCCAATGAGTGCTCAGCATGTACTGTATGTGTGACATCCTTCAGGACAGAGAAAAAGCATCCCAGGAGGCCAACTCATGAAACTGGAGTTAGCATTTATGTGGTCTTGGTCTTGTCACAGTCTCGACAGTCTTTGGTCTTGGTCTTGCTGTCTCAGATCAACATAGCGGTTCGGAGATTTGGAGCGAATAGAACCCATGACACACAACCTAATGTTCGAGAATGCAACATTGTTATTATTTTGCCTTTCGCGGCCTTCAAATGCAACCAATCAATGACATATATGCATTTTTGTTGTGATTCAGACATTGGCGCACATCCAATCAAAATACGCATTATACACACAAAATAAGTGTAGCGCTAGTTAAACGTTAGATCCAGCATCATAGGCTATACGATGTTGTAATCTTTAGTTTTCCTGAAGTGCAATCAACCACTATTTTAAAATGTAAACAGTTTCTCTCTCTCCCTCCTCTCTGAAAATATGCCTATTAACAATGATGCTCTCGTTCTCTCTCTATTTTTAAGTATTTCATCTAACTGTATTAGTTTATCAATCTGTTATTTATCCATAATGTCTGTGTTCTATTGTTCTTGCCCTACTGAACAACAGGCTTGATATCACTGGCAGTGTTTTGTAATCACATGTCACTGCAGACATTAAGATGTCAGACTCTTTTAAGCACTTGTTCTTATTATTAATGCACAATTTGATGTGCAGCTTGTATTAGTATATAGTATTTGTAGTTTGCATTTGATTCATGTGACGTGTGTGCATGTGTTTGTATTGTTTGATTACAGTATTTTACTTAAAATGGTGTTAGACTAAATAAATGTGACCATTGACTTTTAAATAACATCTGCATGTCACATTGTGTTGATTTAACAGGCCTAATCCATTTCAGGGAAGTTGATATCATACAGTGTCATTTAGCTAGTACTGTACTACTACAATGGGACATGATGCAATTTCAAGTTTATAATTGTGTCTCTTCAATTGGATTTTACAATTTCATCTAATTAAGTATAATTGAAACCAGTTACATATTTCCCATTCTTTAGACAGTTGTTGGAGGTGTTAGCTGTTTTGCCAGATGACTTTGGGATCAGTCAGTACTCACCATGTCAGTCCTCAACAGCACACAAAAGTTAAGGGTGTCTTTTTTTCGGTCTTGGTCTTGACTCGGTCTGTCTTAGTCTTAGGGAAAGTCCAACAAACATCTTTCATCACTCGTGATTTTAACTATAAATCGTTATTAAGTCAGGAGGAAATTAGCACATGACCGACCTAACATAATACCCCATTGGATGATTTCACCAAGCGCAAAACATCCTTGCTTGTATTTCATAGTATCGTAACTGAAGTCACAGTATTTCTCTAGTTCTCGTCCCAGGTGTGTTTTGCATCACCGGTTTCCTTTCCTATAACTTGGCTTCGTTCTTATTAAGCAGTCCGTTACCGGATCACGGCATTCATTGTCATCACTTTTTTATTTTTTGCACTTTCCACATTACGGTTTTAACCATTTAAACTTTCAGGGGGTTTACAGATGCAGCGCGTATGTTAAGACGCTGCTGTCCTAGTTTGAGTTCAAGACTGTACACAAATCCTCGCGAAAGCTGTTGTAAGCTATGTGTAAGTCCTCTGCTGCGTCACACAGGGAATGCGCCGAATGGGGACGCGCAGCCGGGAGTCTCTCTGTAAAAGTCTCGCATTGAAAATCTCACGCCAGCCAGCTGACCAAAGCTGGCAACACTAGGTAAACCTCCAGCGTGGGCATGCACGGTGGCTGAGCCTGCGATGTCAGATGCAGGACCCGACTAGTACGTTCTGACACTGTCACTTAATGTTAATTTTAAGATGCCGTATTTAATCATGTGCGCATATACGTATATAAAGAATTATGTTGTAATTTTTTCCTCCAGAATCGGATTAGTTATACGTCTGCAGAAGCCTTCTGTCGCGATCGCTGGGAGCACGGCGGGAAGGAAAAGCACCGGAGTCCAAAAATTAGGCTGAATAATAAAGCTGGGCCGTAATCAGGAGAGCGACCAACCATTAGCAACCCAGAGACGTTAATGACAGGACTGGGGAAAGACTAACAGGGAGGCACTAAAATACATAAACTTAATCAGACAGGACTAGAAACAGCTGGTAATATGGAGATTCCACACGTGGTTAACAAGGGGGCGTGGCACACAGGAGGCTCGGACTAGCAGGGTGTGACACCTTCCTGCACAACTGTACAGAGATGTTAATTTTGCACTGAAGGCTTTTAGCGTTGACGAGAATGACCTCTCAAATTAACAAAGTCTTTTTGCCCACGGAACTTACTCTTACTGTATGGTTTTGTTTATTGTAATATCCGATGAAAAGTGTAGACCCTGTAGAGCATGAAAATCCCAGGAGAGTCATTGTTTCTGAGATGCTGGAACCACCACGTCTGGCACCAGTAGTCACGCTACATTTAAAATCACACATCTTAGCTAAATAGTAGGGGAGAGCGGGGTAAGTTGTCACACTTTTCACACTGACTAACTTTTACTGAGCACCATACATCACAACGTAA
>JAABNX020000021.1:4661111-4673625 GCA_015163995.2 Mormyrus lacerda
ATATATTTCAGATATCTTTTTATTATTAATAATAATACTTTACTTTGCATTTTGGCGTGGAAGGTTTCGTGAGTATCCACGGAGTGGCGTTAACGCACTATGTATCTCGTAGTTTGTGCATTGTTTTGTTAAATTCCTATCATAATTGTGAATTGTTAAAAAAAAAGTTTTTGTAACAACTCTCTCTGGAAAGCTTTAGAAACTCGAAAGTCAAGTCAGGGTCTGAGGTTCCATTGCATTATGAATTAAAAGGTGAGAAAAAAATGAGTTTGGTTCTCATTTCTATCACCGCTGCTCTATAATGTATTTGTCTTTTTACACATGTGTTGCTGAACAGATTACATGTTTGTGGGGGTGTATGCGGTTGCCTCATTCCACGTCTTGGAGGACAGCTGGGTAATGTGTAAATGTCCTTTGACACTTAAACATGTATTGCAGCTTTTCGGTGAATTGACAATTTCAGCTGAAAAAGGAACAAATGAAACAAAATGAGGGTATGAAAATGTCAAATATCTTTGGAGCAGTGTCCATTAAACTTCGTTTTGGGGTATCTCAAAATGTGTGACATCAGTGGTATCTGAACAGGTGTGCATTTGAGATTTACTGCGTCAAAATAACTTGAGATAAAAGAAAATTGGCCCAGGCTCTAACAAACAGAGTGCTTGTGTTTTTGTCAACATATCTATCTTTCGTACCAGCTGAATTCTAGATCATTCCAGGAAAAGGACGAACAAGGACCTGTGTGCAGGAAGGAACGGGAATGTTTGCTGTTTCAAGCTAGAGGAGTTTTCTGTTAAAACAGTCAGGCTGGTTAGCCAAGTCTCAAGACAGGTGCTTCCCTTTCAGCTATGTGCTAGTGTTCAAAGTCAAAAAGGTCACTCTTAAACCTTACGATTTTTTTTTGTGCAAGAAGGACTGAGTAGCTTACCTCTCACCCACCATTCAAGGTCAGATTTAGGGAGTCTCCAGGTCTAAACACTGCCAGAGCCCAAAACACAGCTGCTCATTACGCTATCGACAGAGATTGCAGAGAGAAAGAGCATGTGAAAATTCACACTCAGCCCAAATAAGCACTTTGCCCTTTTTTGAGTGCCTTTACACTGCCTGCAGCCATTAGGAATGGAGATAGTCTCCTTATTGTGGATGTACGGATATTGAACAGATTTTATCTGGATACCTAGGAAGTTAAACTGCCTGTATTTTTAAAAAAAATATTGCCGTTTATAAGCGCTAGTACATTTGCTGAGTAGTTTCCTGCATCTTTGTCTTGCTTTTTTCTATTTAATATCCTGTTTTTGGTTCCAGAATTAGAACTTGCATAGTGTTATGAACAGCAATTTCCTATGAGTCCCTGCTAGCCAAGTGAGTTTAGCAGTGACTGTAGCAAAAGCACTATGTTGTGTATAGGGGTCATTTTCACGTGTGAGTTGATATGCTGAGGCTATGCTGAAAGATATAAGCTCTGCTCTCATGCCTCTATGTTGGCAGGTTCAGTTCTGGCCATAGCTGGTTGTGTAGAGTTTGTAGCTTCTCATTATAATAGGCTATTTCATTTCCATGTTCTGTAGACCCAATAATGGCCAGATCTAGAGACTCTGACTTGCCCTTCCTGGGTAACAGCCAGATGCTGTGAGAGGCCTACAATGAACTGATGTCTAGGCTTGGGCTGAATAGTGTTACTAATCTGCTTGAAAACGATGCATTTAACAAGTCACGGAATGACGGACTGCTAATCTGCATAAAAAAATGTTAGTAATGGAATGTGAAACATATGCAGATCCCCAGAAAATAACAATGGAAGATCTAAACTTCACAGAGCATTCTGATACGGCTCAGAAATGGTTGAATTAATGGTTGAATTTGCTAATGGATGTTGTAGACATCAACCCATGGTTACCTGGATGGGCTTGGTTCAAGAATTTGCCAGATACCAAAAGCAAAGATTATCACTGCACTGCCCATGATGCTAATGGCCGTAAGGAAACATACAACTGTAGGAGAAGAGAGACCAAGAGCAAGATGTAATCTGGAAATGGCCTAATTTATGGAAGACAAAATAATAATCTTTATGTTGACAGATTTTTCATCCTTTGTCATACCTTGTTTAATATTTCTGCATGGCCATTTTCCCCCATCTCTTACCATGAGCTTATTAACAATTATCTCTCTTCTACAGTTACATCTGAACACAAGGACTGTCCAGTATTTCCTGAATTTCTTTAGATAAAAGCTTGAATGATCCCATATGTGCACTGAGCTATGTTTGCTCCACATTGTTTTATTTGATCAGGCAATTCCCATTTTTATGTAAGATTTACTTTAGTCCTGTATAGTCTAATTAGATTCTTAGGTATGTTTGTCGTGTGTTATTTGTTTACTTGTGGACAAAACTGTCTGCTAACTGATGTTAAATATAAATGTAAAATATATCCTATAAGCAAGACAGAACTCCAAAATGCGTTCAGATTCTTTTAGGCGTAGTCATTGGTCTATTTAAAATATGGTGATACAGGGCAGAGATTCCAGTTGTTCTGGTTATAGTGGGGTATTAAAAGACTGAAACAACAAAGGATGTGACACACTGATGGAAGCCTGGTGCCAAAATGTTTGTGCTTACACCCATGATGGATTGATAAAATGCATGCCATCTGAGTTTGAATGCGATCTGGCATTTTGAGTGTAACGCATTGTCAATAAGCCAATGGTATCAAGTATCTAAGAAGGCTGACATATTAAATGATACAATTTGCTCTTTAGGAACTGAGGAGGCATTGTCTTCCTTTGGCTGGTTCGTGCCTCATACTTGACTTAGCATATTTTATGTTGACATTAGTCAACAGTTACTGTGACCCACCTCCTATCTTACTCTTTTCCCCTCACAGCTGGACTCAGTCAGTGCAATCAAAACATTAAACGCACTCTGGATTCCTTTGGATCGGTTTACTAACTACTCACAGATGAATCTTCTGAGCACCTTGTTTGAAGTGACAGGTGCCCTCTGAGACTGTTGATTCCATTTTCTTTAAAGATTTTTCTATGCCAACATTGTATGAAACTTAAACATAATTCTTATAGGCACTGTGTATCAGGGATTATTCTCTGCATATTGTTTGAACATGCAGTTGATTTGTCACATGCATATTGATGGTCTACATGGACTGAAGAATCTTACTTTCTGATTTTTCTGAAAACAAAATAGACTTGGGTTCTCTTTAACCATGTTTGTTCTTCAATGACACATTGAGTTTGCAGTCAAACAGGACAGCCAAACAAACATCACAGCCCTAATAGAAACGAATCTCATCTCTCCATTTCTCATTGCATTTTGTTGGCTTTATTGGTTTGTGAAATGACAATAACTAAAGATAATGTAAAAGTGAGAGAAAATCCAATTGATCAAACAGCTTTTCATCCTTCAGTTCAAACAGAAACTGGAACTGTTGGAGATTCTATCGTATTTGCAGACTAGATCGGTTTCAGGTCTGTCACATTGCCACACGAAATACCCTTTGATGACATGACTCAACATTCCAACTCATAACTCCTCAGTGCACTTAAGTCAAACCAATACATTATGCTAAAGGTCAAGGTCCAAAATACAATCACCATCACAACTTGCCACGTGGCACACGTCATAAAACCATGATAAATCAGTTAAGCAAATGCGCGATTTATGGTATTTGGTGCTTTTCCATTTCATTCATCTGTGGTCATTGATTTACTCATACACCTGGCTTCCCTCATCCTCTAAAAATCCTTTGAAAAGACATTCAGAAACTTAAAAATGAAATATTAAACTTAAAAAAATTAAATTTGTTTTAAAATTTTAAAGTTCTCGATTAGCTTACAAGCCATGTAATTTTTAACCAATTCAACAATGAAGTACATTTCCGGCATCTCCAGTTAGAATATAAATTAGAAATATAGAAATAAGAAAGCTATTCATCCCAAGGGAAATTACTGTACCAAAGCATAACCCTCACCACTTAAGACTGGAACAAGAGTTAAAAATACCAAAATTTAAAATGAAGAATACAAGCATGAATACAATAAAGGATAAACAGATGAGAAGAGTAATTAAAGTGGGGGGTGTGCATGTAGAAAAAGATGCATGCAAGATACCATATACATGCAAAACAGAATAAAATAGACTATTACATAAATGCTATTAAAGAGGATTCCTGGAGTGACGGGAAAGCAGTGAGAATCCAGTGCTGCCCATACTTAATACAGGCTGGGGCAGTGGTCTCCTCCAGACAGGAGAGAGAGGGGAGATATAGATCATCAAGGACAACAAAAATTACTGTGCAAACAAACACACTTCCCGGCATTGGCAGAACCTAAATTTACTGGTGTATCAAAGGACAGTTGACCTAACATGTTGACTAGCTACTGATAATGTAAACAGGGTTTATTGTGCAACCAAGATATACAAATGTTTGATGCTGCAAGAGCTATAACTCAACCCATTTAACAGGCCACATTATGACTTCTGAAATATTGTCTCACAGCAGAAAAAAAAATCCTGTGCTTTGTGTTTGGAGAGCACTCCCCCCCCCCCCCCAACACCTCCAGTGTTGGTCTGTGTCTGGAGAGAGGAGGGGAAGAAAAAAAAAAAGGGGCATTCATTAAAATGTCCTGGCAGTCACTCTTGCACCACATGCAGAATTTACATGCATTCTACACGACACATTTAACTTGAAAGTCCTTTTTTATACATGTGCAATCCTAAAAGCTTTATGAAAAATATTCTCCCTTCCAGTACTTTCTCTGGCGATTGCTGTAAAGATATTTATCAGGTGACCAACAATGGTGTAAGAATCAATAAACACAGGTATTAACAGTCCGTAAGATAATGTATTTTATTGGAGGAATTGCAAAACAGTAAAGATACTATAGTGGCATATTTTCAAAGGCAATACTCTAATAAACTTTTCAAAATGCAGTTAATCTAATCTGCATAGCTGTATGCATGAAGTCATCTCCCACAGAGTATTTAGGTCAATTCAGGATATGCATATTTTCAGCTTAGAAACTGATGAATTCCACATTCTGTTCCCATTTTGTCACCACATAGTTCCTCACTACCATCTCATTGCAAAGCAATATACAGAAGTCACAACACTGCAAACATTAAGTGCATCGGAGAAATGGGATTTTACTCCCCCCACAATTTAGAGCCATAATGAAGGAAATTACAGTACGTACCAAGAAGTCTAATTAAGAAATAAACTGGAAAACATAAATAAAACCTTACTGCAGTTAACCTCCCATATTACTAAAGTGCAGGGTAAACAAATTCATATTCAGAAGAGGAATACATTTAGTCAAACTGTAAAACAAATACCAGAAAATGCATTTAGCATTCTTGCCAATGGCACTGAGACTTGCATCTGTTTTGATAACAGTGCAAGTACAATTTGAATTAACATAAAAGGAATACAAATCACACAAAAATATCCTAAGAAAAAAAAAAAAACACACAACTTAAGTGTAAGTATCACTATGCATAGGTTATAAGTAACCCCTTTCCATCACATTTACCCAGAATAAAAATCCAGCGATTTCCAAGAGTGTCAAAACTGCAGCCACTAGGCGAGGCACAATCAGATCTGCGATTCCCTGGCTCAAATAAGTGTTACAAACTTTTCAGAAGGGAAATTCAGTTTGGCACTTGAGACGTCACCTCAATCCACGTGTCCAAATTAACTCTGAAAACCTCAGTGTGCGACAGTTTCTGGTCCCATGCAGAACAGCAGTGTTTTAACAATACAAAACAAAAAGGTAGGTTTCGCATTCGTCTACAGAGGACTGTTCGTGCTGAAGGCTGGCCTACAGAAATGACTAACACTGCCAGCAAACACTGATATCGTGTCTGTAACCTATGCAGGAAACAAACATTAGCAAGGGTTTTTTTCCTTGAATTTCACATGTGTACATCTCCACTTCCGTTTAATACAATGCAGCAGGGAGTTTCTAACTGATCATGGAGGTAGATGGCTCATAGCCACATAATTCCAATTCACATTTTTATAGCAAGCATCACATAAAAGGAAAAAAAGGCTCACGAGAGGACTAAAAGTTGATATATTAAAAAAAAAAAAAAACCGATGTCAAAGAAACAGGTAGAAAGTATTAATTGTTGTATTTGGCGATAAATCAAGCCTGATGATCACAGGTTTGAACAGTTTTTCTGGCACAGAAAAATTCTGCTTAAGTGTTGAAGGTTAACATGTTTGGTCTTTCATCCATACTTATTAATGCGTTACCTAAAGCAAAAATTACTTATCTTCAAGCTATTGAAATTTTTACCGTTACTCAACCCATGCACAATCTTTTTTGTGACCTTTTAGAAGCCGAAGTAATATTCATGAACTGACCCAGAAGCAACCTGCCCCCATTTCAGCAGAAAGCGTGGAGTAGGGGGGGACAGGACACGGGGTCTCTGTAAACACGGAGCTAGGCTGCACGGCGAAGGGCGAGCGGGGGCGGGACTTTCTCTGCTCCTATTCCTTCATACATGCAGACACTTCCTTTCGACGGGGGCGGGGGGGCATTCCTGAAGGCCCACTCCTGCAGCTCACTTTGACTTGGTTCAAAATGCTCTGCCCTGCCTTTTGCGGCCTCTTCCCCTCTCGTCCTGCTTACACCCCCAGCTTCCTCTTCAGCGCGAAGTAGGCGTCAAACCGCGCCGCAGCGTACTCCTGAGGGATGGAAGGAGAGCGGCTTACAGAACTGCAGCCACAGTATGCTGGGCTTTTAAATGCAGCCGTCTGTTTGGCTTGGCAAGAGTTAGCCGCAATGTTTAAATAGTGATGCAATACGTGGCTCTAAGTTACTGCGTTACCCTGAAGGTAAATGTGCTCATTTGGACAGAGATCAAGCAGAACAAACACCATGTAACTGTCTTTTTAGTCAAGTGCATAAACCACTGGGTTAAGTTACTGTCGTTTTCCTGCATCCTATTTGCTCATAGTTCAGTACGTGCACATTATATTCGGATAAACCTGTATCAGAAACTCACCATGTAGCCAAACTCAATTGTGGATATTCTTGCCTGAATAATGGACCACAGGCCCCAGAAAAAATGAGATGCCAGGGCAAACCTACAGAATGAAAGAATGATACCACCAGAAGAATTAAACCTATTGTGCAATGGAAGACAAGGCCGCCTTCACACGCATCTTCTCGGAAGTGCCCGATGATGTAAAGAACTGGTTTACCATCCACAGTGATTGATACTACAGGGTACCAATTTGTAGAGGTACAATGATTTGCAGGGCCATTTTTCTACAGGGAATTTCTCGGGGAATAAAGGGGTTCAGCGCTCAGCTTGTACCTGTTGATTTCTTCGAGCATCTGCTCCTTGAGTTCCATCTGGTCTTCCTCACTCAAATTCTCAAGCCCATCATCTGTCTCGGAAAGGTAGCTGCTGATGAAATGCAGCTACAGAAAATGCAGAACAAGCCATTACTTACAGCGCAGTGAGAGACAGAGTGAAGCACCCCCATCGGGGACATGCAGTGTACCTGCTGTGCCTTGCTAGGGTAGTTCTTCGGGTTGGCTTTGAAGAACGGGAAGTTGTCGTACGTATAGTCGTACATCCACTCGCAGAAGTGGTTTCCAATGTCAAATCCACTGCAAAACGAATGAGGACTTCAGTATTTACTTACTATGGAAACTGATATTAAAAGGAGAAACAGAATCCGAGTTAAAAGGAATCCATTCATCCATTCATAATTGCTTATCCAGCACGCGGCCTGCAGCCTATCCCAGGAAGCTCAGGGCAAACGGAGACTCCCTGGACAGGATGCCAGTCTCACTCGCATGCAATCACACATTCCACGCAACTGAGATGCCAGCTGTATCTGCATGTTAATGGGCTGCAGGAGGAAACTGAAGGCGAATATGGGGAAAACATGCAAACTCCACACCCAGATGTGGGAAAGAAACCCAATAAGCTGGAGGGGTGAGACTTTAGGGCCACACTGGAACACTGCACTACACCATAAATGCAATCGGACTGGAAAAGATGTCATTTAGTTATATAACAATCATTAAGAGGCTAATCATACTTCATAGATTTGAACTCAAAATGATACCCAACGGTTAAGGAATTGCCCCATAAATTTGTAGCATTTGTTTAGG
The DNA here is from genome assembly GCA_015163995.2 of Mormyrus lacerda. Taxonomy (NCBI): domain Eukaryota; kingdom Metazoa; phylum Chordata; class Actinopteri; order Osteoglossiformes; family Mormyridae; genus Mormyrus; species Mormyrus lacerda. Next base: position 4,669,260 of record JAABNX020000021.1, read on the forward strand.
GGGATCCAATCTGCCAATCCTGTGAAACAACCCCCTGGCCTCCAAACAAATCCCTAATGAGCTGAGAGGGGCCAGTGTGGGTATGCAGTGCTCCGATTGAGAAATGCTACTGTGGAAACAGAACAAAAAGGTAGAACTCAGTGACTGTACTCGTAAGCTATTCTTGTCTGTCCGGGAGGGTGGCAGAAATTTCTGTGATTATGCTGAGGTTGAACCGCATTCCATCATGCTTTGCTAAACCAAAACTTCAGGTCCCCAGCACAATTGGAGGGCAAAGAGAATGAATCTTTTGACTGTTAAAGCTCAGACCGCTGGCTGCCTGAGCTGCATATTTAGTTAATGATGAATACAAACAGTCCTTCTGAAACAGTTTCACAAATGACTGGATCTAAATCAGATACAATGTGCTTGAATCTACACGAAATGAGCCACAAAAACCACTTACAGTTCCTCTTGGCGGTTTGACTGTATCACACTATATTCATTGCAGAAGAGCACCTTGACATGTCAGGTCATGTTGAGAATTTAAATTGCAACAAATTTCTTAATGACGGTAAAATAATGGATGGATTGTCCCTTGAGATTACCGTCACCTTGAGTCATAGCAAGGTGTAGAGAAAAGTTTTCATGCTACTGACAGTTGCAGTGCCAGAGAGACATCTAACAATGGGCGGTATTTTTAAAACGAATAAATCAAACTGCACACCACAGCTATTTAGCAAACGCAAAGCCAGGCACAAACAGAAGAAATCAAAAGCATCCAGTGACCAGCATCAAGTGCAAGTTAGCAAAGGAGCCAACAATATATTACAAGAACACCACAGGAACCTAGCAAGAGTCATTCAAAATTACATACATTGTCTACTGTAGTAACAGCATGACTCCAGAATATAACCTTTTTTTTTTTTATAAATAAAAAAAAAAAAAAAAACTGACCGGTAGTTGTAGCTGCTGTATTCAAAGTCGATCAACATGAGCTTCTGTCCATCGGAGTTCTCTCGCCCTTTGAGAAGCAGGACATTGCCTGCAGAGGCCAAGGAGATATAAAGTGTTACCCTGATAATGCAGCTCCCGATCCAACAGAGGAGCTCCACTTGGTTGCAAATTCAAAGACCTTGCAACCACATACCACATATTCAGAGAATATCACCGTTTGGATTAATGCATGACAAAACTTATGGCTAAGAGCAAGGAGTCTTACCCTCCTGACAGTCATTGTGACAAAACACAACAGGAGACGGGGTGGACTGCAGCAATGACCTGCAGGAGGACACAATACAGTACACCATGACTACAGATACTATCACTACTGATTTACCTACGTCTTCATGTCGATGCGAGGAAGACAATAGCCCCATACTTAATGAATGCATTCGCTTTTCATGACTAAGCTATGCACAAAAACAAGCCTACTCCCTGTGGGAACCTGCTGTGAAGCTCAGCAAAGCCCAGCAAGATCCAAACGATCTAACCAGGAATGCGTTCCTAAGGCAGTTGTCCAAATAATGACAAGGAAGGTTGCTGCGCCCACAACTTCAAGGCTAATACTCTCCATTTACCCCCATCTATATCCTTAATGGCAGACAGCTCAAATTAATAGATTTCTTTACCAAGATTATCAAGAAGCCGCCTTGTGACTGTGGCATAACCCATACGCGGCATTATGCAACGGCTTATTGAGTCTGCCTCTATGCCCCTAGCAGAAGCTACACTGGGGACTGTCATACTTGAGTGTCTCCAATTCCTGTGGCAGGTTGAAGCTCATGAGGCGGGTGAAAGTCCTTATGTGAGCCTCTCTGGCGAAGGTGATTCTCAGCACCTGATTCAGGTACCTGTGGTTAGAGAGCAAAAACAAAAAACACTGAGAATATGCAGCGGAACAATGTTCGGTTCCTGGAATAACTGCAGAGAAAAGTCTTGCTAGTAAGGAATGAGACACCGGAAAACCCAACACACATACAGCCTAGTCTTACATAGGCGTCCAAACTGTACACTTAAAGATTTCTTTAAAAATTTAACAAAAAGGATGCACTACCCCCAACATTCTCTGGGGACCAAAGGCAACTCACTTGTTCATGGTGCCGAAAAGCCACTTGGGCTCCTTGTTGAAAGGCATCCTCATCCCATGGAACCTGGCCATCTTCTGGGCTATTTCAGCTGACAGGCTTGGAACCAACAGCTCACTGGTTTCCAGTTTCCTGCTCTGTGACCACAAATTGGCCATTGTATGGAGTTAATGGTCAGACATACCTGAGACTCCACTTCAGTAATCAGTGTAACCAGTCAGGTGACTAAATTAATCAGGAAATGAAAAAACATGACAAAATCCAAAACATACAAAAACTAGCCTGTCCCGTTTGTGGCTCCACGCCCATTTGCTACACATGTGGACAGAGATCAACAATCTCTAGTCTGACCAGCTACGACTCATTGGGAAAATAGTTTAGCAAGCCTTCAGTTTGATCTGACAAGGCAACCTTAATAGTGTTACTCAAACTGACAAAATGTGCTACCATATAATCACACAGTCCATGTACTATGCCATAAAGTGACAAAATATAGTTCAAATCTCATCTGCATGAAATATCATTTACAGTACACTAATACTAGTTTAAAATACTGAGCAACTAAACTTTTCTCCCAGAGGGGAAAGTTATGGGGAGGAACAACAACAACAACACAAACAACAACAACAACAAGAACAACAACAACGTTTGATTGTTGATGGTCCCGGGACCTATATCACAAAGCAGGATTTCTTGCTTAGTAGGAATACTTGTCCAATTTAAGGCAGTCTGGCCTAAGTAAGCGGAAGCGGATGAACATATAGTCCATTTAAACTGGTGTACCTTTAATCTGACAAGGGTAGCAGTAACCAGTTCATGTCTAACAGTAGGGCTTCATAGGCACAATTAAGGAACTACTGGTTTTTGACTCAATCCAAAACCCTTTAATGCTCCCTCAGGACTCTTTCAGCTATGCACAACTGTGTCATTATTCCACTGAAATGTATAGCGCACTTCACAATACAGATGCTCCAGGGCAATACAGTGTTTCATAAATCGTTCATTAGACAGGGGACTAGAATGAAAGAAAAGGAAAAAAAAAAAAAAGGGATATTAAAGACAGGAGGAAAAAACCCACTGCCACCCAACCCCCCAATCCTCCCAGGCATGTTGTTAAAGAAAACTAGTCGTGCCTAGTTTGGATAGTTTAACGCTTTCATAGGTAGCTTAAAAGTATTTTCCCTGTTTTTTGGAATCTGCTGTGCAAGATTCATGTCTCTCATACATATATAGGGGAGGGAGGAGTCAATACCCTCCACATATATCATTTTTAGTGTTATCGCTGCATCCCCATGCAAATCTCTGTAAGCCAGACAATCACAGCCCACATTCACAATTTCAGATCCTAGAGACATGAAGACACAATTCTTCAGCTTGAACCAGATCTTGACCTAAAAATATTCCACTACACTCTTTCAATTACATGAGCCTTGCTGGAGGCTTATTCTTAGCCATAGTAAATGAAAGGTGGGAGAGATCGAGAATTCCTACAGCCTGCTCACTAGCCCACAAACTCGCTTCCTCTCAGGTCCAAACCAGGACCTTGTTATGGCCGCCACCTGGCAAGTATGACGACTCCAACTCAGCTATGCTTTATGCCAAAATAGATAATGTGGCCGTGACTAGAATCATGTCACAACTAAGACTAAAAAGATAAGGGCACTTGACTTTGAAACATACAAAAAGATACACATCTTATACAGCAGATTCCATAAAGACTTCAGCTTTTAAGCCACATTTAAACCATCGATTCCAAAGATTAAACAAAATGCATTTTATAGAGGATGCTCATGCAATCTTTTTCAGAAATTTACCCTAGAAAAAACCCTTGCAGTAGTGCTTCCCAGTCAAGTCCACAAGGACCCGCAGTCAGTCTGTTTTTGCTCCGTCCAAGATCACTGCCAGACAGGAAGGAGCAAAAAACATGGGCTGTCTGTGGGTCCCTAAGGACCGGACTGGGAACCACTGCCTTAGAGGACTAATTACAGGGTAGCAATTTGTCACATCACTTATCTGCCCTCTAACACTTACCCTGGTCAAAGGGAGCCTGCGGCCTAGCCAAGTCATCACAGGGCACATATATGCACACAGTTATAGTCTAGGAAACACCAATTAGCTAAACTTCATGTTTGAACTGTGGAAGGAAGCTGGAGTGCAGAGAAAACCAAAATGTCATAGGGGGAACACGTGGAACACACCCACACCCACACCCACACCCCCACACCCCCACACACACACACACACACACACACACACACACACACACACACACACACACACACACACACACACACACACAC
>JAABNX020000021.1:4679460-4700372 GCA_015163995.2 Mormyrus lacerda
TACATTTTAACTCCCCCCCCCCCCCCAAAAAAAAAAACTGCAAACTTAAATGAAGCTTTAAAATAAAGTGTGTAATTTTGTTAGCAAAGCAGGAAGCACCTACAAGTCATTTGAACATTAAGTGTCAGTTCATGTAAAATAACAAATACTTATTTACATAAATCAACATACATTGGATGACTAGTAACACTGGAGAAATACTACCACAATTTATCCAAAATAGGTCACTGATTAATAATTAAACTTGCACAGAAACATTTCCCACACAGGAATTCCACCATTAAGGCAGGTGGGTGAGTTTTGATGTTGAACACTATAAGCTGTAAAGTTAATATTAAAACATTATTGCTTTAGGAAGACTACACGTATAAGACTCAAGTGACACGAAGAGGCAGGGTCCATACAGAAAACCAATTGATATAAGTACAGATAACAAATAAGTACAGAATAAATGTTTTTTTCTCGTCGGAGTTTATGCAACACGGGGGGGGGGGGGGAGTCTCGTAGCAGAGATGCAGGTACAGCTTGGCAAAGGGGGGAGAAGTAAGGTTACGAAAGGGGAATAGCATGCGGATTGAGTCACCTGGAGGATGGCCCCGTACAGCCGCAGCAGCACACAACGGGGCTCATCGCCGACACCGTCCTGGCCGTCGGGCAACGCGCAGAGGAAAAGCTTGTTGCTAAGGCCTCCCCTGTGACCAAACACGAAAATGCATAAATTCCTGGAAAAAAATTGCTAATTGATACTCTGAAAACAAACTATACTTTACACAAAACAATACGCTCAAATTGTTTAGATACACCGGCTATAAGGCAACAAAACACCATTACGAAACACCTGGTGTAAAAAGATCCATAACGAAAGCAACGAAAACACAGTGAACGGTTTATTTTTTAATGGGTTCATGCGAGCTAAGGATTACGGAGCGAACTTTTTCTACTACACCTGATAAATTCATATTCTAATACAATCAAAATCATAATCAGTATTATACGCCAGTCTATAATTATACCATATAATTAAATACATTACATAAATCCAAAGGCCAAATTAAACTAACTGGACCAAACACGCCCCGTCACGTAGTTAACGTAGTCCGAACCATCACCTTAGCAGCGAGTTAGTTACACCTATTACATTTAAGATCCAGAAACCGAAACAAAAAAACTGATTTTACAGACATGTATGACATTATCACACGTGGCAGTAGCCTAATTCCGCTTAAAAAATACAGATTTTAGTGAAACATACGTCCCCGGTTTTGATATGCAGTTAGGACGAAGCGCCAAACGACGTACGAAATACACGTGCTAATTTGCTGCACCTGATTATGCTTATCTGGAAATCGTCTTCGGTTACGGTTTTCCATGCACCGTGGAGAAATTCTCTGCACCACAGATACGCCTTGTGTCTGATCTGCAAGTCTGGCTCCTCGGGCCGCAGAACATCTTTGTACTCAGTCTCGGTGTCGGGCTGGACGTGCAGCTCATTTTCAGTGACCAGCAAACCCAGGGACAGCGAAGGAGAGGACGACACCCCGTTTATAAACTTGGTTTTCATTTTTCACGTATGGAAAAACAGAACAACGGTGCCTCTTAAAATATCTGGGGGAGAAAATGAGTATAGTTAATGAAACGAAGAAAAAAAATGTTGCTTAGAACGAAAACCGTTGAAGCGCTAATATGGCAAAAAAGAAACTGCGACGTGAATCGTCCTTTCAGTTGAAAGAAACCTTTATAAGCTAAGTTGTCTCCACCAGCACGGAGTTTGAATAGATATGAAGTGCGGCTGGACTGTGAGGGCTTTTACAACAGAGCGATCGGCTAGGTTCCAGACATCCGATTACGTCACCGTGGGCACCCCCCCTCCTGTTATCCCATTGGCCGCAATGGGTTCGGCCCTTATCACATAATGCTTTTGAATGGTAGGCCTATAAATTCATCATAAAGTGTTTTATATAATTATGCGATATTTCCGGTTCTTTTAAAAATTTATTCCGCAAGTATTTGTGGCGCTTCGTTATTTATTGGTATGAAGAGGCAAGCACAGCAAGCACACTAAGTGTAACGTCTCTTACTTCATCGTACCTACGCGAACTCATGTAAATATTCCAGGTACGATAAAATGTATTAAAAATGTCCCAGCTGAAAGTTGCCTCCTGACAACTTTATTTATGCTTTTTTAAAAAAAATAGAAAAAAGTGGGTGACTTTAGAATAAAAATACGAATACCTATGGTAGTTTCAGTTTCAGAACAGTAACCTACCTTCCCCGAACGTCTGACGGACGATGGACCGTCGCCGCAGATTAAGGGATGGGTGATATCACAAGGGGTGGACATACCATAAGACACAATTTTCAGACTATACATTTATGTACATAACTGATAAATGATCATTTAAATGATAGCAACATGTCTGTCGTTTGCATTTTTAGTGAGTTTTCAGGAAACGTTTACCCCTCGTTCCGGCTGTAATGGACTATTCCAACTTGGGCCTTAACGCTACTCAACTTTTTTTGCTCTGGAGTCTAGTGGTACAGTGCCAGTTATTTCACTGCCAAGCTGTTGGTAGGTACAATGTAAACAGTCATCGATAGAACACAATTAAACGATTGCATGCAAGACTAACCTTAGCCTCAGGGGCGGAGTAAGACAAAAAAAAGGCAACGGTTAAACCTGTTAAATTTGGCCGATCTATCCACCGGTGTTTTATTTTATTATCATTTTTTAAACTCTGTTTATCTAGGCAAGTCATTAAAAACAATGCCTTATTTATAATGCTGGCCTGCCGTAATAGTGCCGCCCTTCCCCCAGATATGCGAATGTTACCGACAGCACTCTCGGTCCCACCCTGTTTGGCATGTTGCACTTTAACTACTATATTATTGATGTTCCATCGTTTTTAACTCCCTCTTGTCTCTTTCAGCGCCATAAAACTCAAATGGGCAGTCCCCTACTCATGTCAGCCCAGAGCCCCTATATATGGACAAAAAATATTGGGACACCTGGCAATTACTCCTTCATGAACATTTATGACACCCCATTCTAAATCCACTGGCATTATTATGGAGTGTGTCACCCCTCACCCCCCCTCCCTTGGCAGCTGTAACAGCTAACTCACATTACTGAGGTCAGGCAGTGATGTTGTTTGTGAAGGCCTGGCTCGCAATCTCTGTTCTAGTTCATCCCAAAGGTGTTTGATGGGGCTGAGGTCAGGGCTGGTGGCAGGCCATTCAAGTCCTTCCACACTATACTCACCCAACCATGTCTTTATGGAGCTTGCTTTGTGCACTGGGACACTCTCATGGTGGAACAGAAAAGGCAAACTGTTCCCACAAAGTTAGAAGCATAGAATTCTCCAAAATGCCATGGTATGCTGAAGCATGGAATTGCCTTCACTGGAGCTAAGGGGCCAAGCCCAACCCCATACTATTATCCCTCCTCCAACAAACTTTACAGTTAGCACAAAGCTATCAGGCAGGTAACGTTCTCCTGGCACTCACCAAACTCACTCATTCATCAGACTGCCAGACAGAGAAGCATAGTTTGTCACTCCACAGAACACGTTTCCACTGCTCCAGAGTCCAGCGGCAGTGTACTTTACATCACTCCATCCTTGGCATTGCACTTAGTGATGTGAGTTGCTTGGCCATGGACACCCATGCCATGAAGCTCCCAATGCACAGTTTTTGTGCGGGAGTTAATGCCAGAGGAAGCTTGGAACTCTGCAGTTGCTGAGTCGACAGAGTGTTGGCGAGTTTTATGAACTATGAACCTCAGCACTTGGCAACCCCGCTGTTATTTTATGCGGTCTGCCACCTTGGAAATGTGACAGATCACAACTGGAATATTTTGTAGCATTTCTAGGCTAAATGGGCCCAATGAACAAAATCTGGAAGCATTTCATCCATCCTATAATATGCACATGCATCTTACCCCTTTTACCTGTATATCGAATTGAGTCTTTAGCCTCAATTACTTTTGATGTATGACTGTGTTATTGCCTTATTCCAGTGCCTGTTGTCTTGCCGTTATTATAAGTCTAATATTAATCTCAATTTTTATCAGCTGATGCAGTCAGAGGCGCAGCTAGAGACTTTGCCCCCCCCAACCCAGACCAATCCAATAATGTTCCATATTTATTAAGGTCTGTGACACCCAGGGGCCCTTGGAATCATCCTAGATGTGATTAAATCCATGAAAGGCTGGCGGTGTTCTGAAGTTAAAATGGAAAAAACAAATACCTATTAATCATCTCACATATGACATCACCGGATACCTATTGATCATCTCACATATGACATCACCGGATACCTATTGATCATCTCACATATGACATCATCGGATACCTATTGATCATCTCACATATGACATCACCGGATACCTATTGATCATCTCACATATGACATCACCGGATGCAGTTTCATGAGAAAATGTGTCACAGCTGTTACAATGCAGTGAATATATGAATTTTTTACCTTTGCAGTCTGTTGAAATAAAGGAACTACAAAACAAGTAAAGCAAAATGTCAGGCCTAACCCAGAAAAATTGTAGGTATATTACTTGCTATATAAATGAGAAAGAGGCATCTAAGTATATAAATCAGTAATACAGATACTACAAGCTGCAGAATAGTTATACTTGAATATGTCAGAATGAAAGGAGTGGCACCACGGCTCATAGTTCGACCAATGGGCTTCAATTATTTTGGTTTTATCTGCCATGCATTTGTCAGATTGAAGGCATGAATATTAATATCCAATAAGAAACAGCGGGGCGTTCAGGGCGTACGTTAAATACATGCTATTCCTTCAGGATTACTGCTGAATTGTTCAGCAAGACAAGGACAACAGAAAGAAAACTCAAACAGAAACGGCTCATAACCAAAAGCACTGAATTGTACCTGTTCATCCTCCAGAAACATGTTGACCTAACACTGTTTTACTTCTAATAGTTTGTACATTGTTCCAATTTTCAAATGTGTAGACAAAAAATATGTGAAACACATTGTGAGTTATGAAAAAAAAAAAAATCCTAGTTTCAAGTGTACTCAGCTTTTCACAGGTTGATGTGAATATGGAATAAAAATAAACCTTTGTCAAAAGTGCCAACAGCTTCTGCAACTCACCTAAATCCAAAATATATATAGAACAAAAACAAGCTAATTCTTGCAGAGAAACTTTCTTTTTTTCCAAGTATTCAAAACTGTTAAATAAGTACAAAGCATGATTTACATAGTATACAGTCTCACTGATGCATCGTTTTTTGCTAAACGCTGTATGACGTGTTGCACCACCCTTGTAAATATAATTTGAGTATCAGCAAGCCATTCCCAAGTATTTTCTGACTAATCGATTAGAAGATCACCAAACAGCTGTCTACTCAAAAAAAAAAATACACAAAAACGGTGCATCTGGGACAGCATACAGTGCACAACGGAGATGATTTGGGTAAAGAAAATGAGATTAAATCTGTGAAAAGGCTGCTGGTAGTGTGAATTAAAAATGGAAAAAAAAAAACATATTAAGCTTTAACTCTTTGCACATAATGCTTAGGTGGAAAAAAACAGAACAACTGAAATTTGGATCAAGCTGAAGACAATGCTTATTCATGGGGCCTGTGCACATCGGTATTTTGAACTGCAGGCACTAGGCTGGGCTATATTTAAGTATAAAAGTCCATCAGAAACGGTGACAATCATTCAGTCACAGCTGAGAAATGTTTGCAGCCAAATCTGTCACGAAATCACTCCCATCCACCCACACTCAACATCAAAGCCAGTAATAATAATAAAAGATGGCCGAGATGGGTGACATTGAAATGTTTCCTCGGGGCTGACAGGAACAGGCAACACAAAACACTACGTGCAAAAATTGGCCAAATGTTTGCTTCGGCAGTTTTGCAATGAGCACCCGAGGCACCAGACTGATGGATACATAGTGCCAGTGGTAATTCATAATTATCTGTGACGTTTAAAACAAAAGCTGGCCGTATATCACCATTACTGTGCTCCATGTGTGAGGGTGTGTGTTCGCTGTGGTATGCTTTAATTACATCTGGGATGTTAGCCGAACTGAGAATCGCAGCTTGTGAAAACAGTAAAAAATTTCAATAAAAATCTGACATCAGACATGTGGAGAGTTCAAACTGTACATTATTTTTTTTTTTTTTTTACAATCTTTACATCCATAATCAACAAACAGAAGTGCCATGTCTAAAATTTACAGAGATATATATTGACATTTTGTATAACTATTTTCATTAGCTTTTCCTCAATTTATTTCCTCCATTTTAATCAAGACATGATTAATAGGAAGGTTAACTACTGCTTTGCAAAAAGTATTCAGACCCATACCACACCCTATTCTGTCATTAAAACAAACCTGAAGTTTAAGGACACGATTAGTGTCTCGTCCCATTTAAGATAAGCATTTTTAACTGGTTAATTGCTGAGATTTTTGTCTCTGATATGCTGGAAACACAAAGTGGCGTTTAGGTTTTCTTTTGCGCCACAGTCTTGAGTTTCTTGGGGCCCACTAACAGGATTTAAATGGAGCTTGTGCATTAGCCATTTTAGCATAACTTTGGCCCGGTGCTACACAAGAACAGTCATGATTATCAGACAATGTAAGAAAATTACTTGCAGGGTGTGGTGGTAAAAAAAGTAAGCCATTACTTAAACCGAAATGAGAACCAAATGCAAGAACAATGTGAATATGATCATTATGTATGAGTGCATAAGTGACTAATCTGAAAAGACCAAATCAAAATACAACTTTTTTTCCCCCCCCCCAATTTAATTTCAAAGGCAATTTATGCAAAAGGTGAAGGTGCTTCACTGAAGTGTTGAATTTAGTCACACAAATATGCTCTAAATAAACACATCATGGGTGTCTGACTCCATGCTCTTAATTTTAAAATGACTTCACTGGCACTCTTTCTCCACTTTTAAAATTTTAGCACAGCTCAGCAACTAAAATCTCAGCCTAGGCAGTCTTCAGTTTGAGCAGTGAGGTGACGGATTGTATATTAAGTTCATTTCATAGAAGGTGACATCACAGTTAGGGTCAGAATACGTTTGCAAGGCACCAGACGTACTGAGTAAGCAAATTAACTCAGAAGTTAAGCATTGAGCCTCGGAGACTGATCCTCTCTTCTCCTCGAGGAGATGTCAATGTCTATGGAGTCCTTCCCTACAATGAGGCGGAGACGTTTAGCTGGTGGAAGGGGAATGAAGTCATCCTCAAATTCGTCATCAAAGCAGTCCCCCTCCGACGAGGATTCCGCATCAGCGCGTTGAGTCCTGTGCACTGCAGTCCGACGCTCGGGGCCATCTCGCACGGCCCGCATCGAGACTCCGCTGGAGGTGACCTTGTCCAGGTGCTCCTGGGCGCCCCCCCGGAACTCATCCTCACGCTTCAGCTGAATCTTCAACTTGGTGGGGCTGCCATGCCCTCCGGGACCGAAGCCGTTGTTGAGCCGAGCCACATAAGAGCTGCTCTTGTCCTTCTCGTGGTCCTTGCTGAACTTAATGCTGATCTTGGAGGAGCTGCACGTGGGACTGCTGGCTCCAGGCTCACTGGCCTTTCCCCCGCTGCTGTCCCGCCGTCGCCGCAGAGTCAGCTTGGGGATGCCGGAGTTATTCTGCAGGATGAGTTGCGCATCATAACGAGTGATGGGCCGCTTCTTCTTGCCCTTCCCTGCTGTCCGGTAACTTCCTTTGGCCTTCCCCCGGCGTAGGAGACCGGTGGTGCCACTACAATCCTGGCGCGGTTCAGGGAGACCTAACTGCACCCTGCCAAAATCTGCCACGTCGGCAGCCTGGGCAGCACGGCGCAGATCTGGGATACCTTCCCGGTAGGAGCCCTCCCTGAAGGCATCCCTCTCCTCCGACTTGACGGTCCTGTCCAGTTTGGACTGAGACAACTGCCTTCGCTGTGGGCAAGCTGCCTTTTTGGGGCAGTCCACTTCCAGGCCATGACCATTCAGCTGAAGCCCGCGCTCCATGTACTCCTCCAAATCCGCCGGTTCGGTCTTGACGACCACGCCGCCATTAACTGGCCCGTGGGCATCAAGTGGATCAGGCTGGAGCTTAATGCCAGAGCAGCCCAGCGCAGCTGGCTGGGTCCGTGTGGACTGCCGAGTTCTGTAAGTACAAGATAAGGTCCCCTCGCACAGAGTGACATCTGCGGCATGACTGTTCTCCTTTGTTGCGTGCCGGGTTAAGCACCCCCTCTGCTCCTCAACCCTCCCTTCTCCCCCTGCGTCTCCCTCGTTCTTCTCTGGGACGGCCTTACAGAGAACTACCTTGGGCTCCTTCAAACCCAAGTTACCAGCGCTCACCTTGCTCTGAGCCCTCTGCTCAGACCCTCGGCAGCGACGACTCAGCCTGGCCTTAGCAAGTGAAGTCTTTGTAGGCCTTGATCTTAATCTCTTTGGTACCCTTGAACGATTCCTATGACTCTGTTTACAGGATGAGGTAGAAGTAGGAGCTCTCGAGAGAGACTGCCTGGTTAGAGACCAAGTCCTGCTGAACTTTTTCATACCGGTGGATGTCCTTTTCCTTGACGCTAAAACAAGATTACACAAAGAAGAGGGGGAATGTAAAACACAATATAACAATGGACCAAAACTAACTCAAATTGCATTTCTGCACTGAATACTGGCTGAGTTTTTTTTGTTTTTAAATGTTCAAATCCATCCATCTTTCAACAGTTTATTGGGTAGTTAGATAAAATACTACAAAACATTAAAACGACGATTATATCTGATATAGTAATGAGATGTTAACTTGTTCATTCTCATAACAAAAAAAGAAGGCAGTGATTACACATGTAAACTTTGCACGTTTATCTTTTCTGCCATTGATCCACTGAGAAAAAGCTCTTTGATTTCTTGTGCATCTTCCAGTGAAGGCCCAGTGCTATGACACGAGATCACCTACATGCGTGTGCGCCGCGTGTTCCCTGAGTGTCGGCGTCCGTGCCCACACACTGGCCGTTGGAGTTTTTGCTTCCTTCACCCAGTTTCTTCAGTCTGTTGAGACGCTTGTCTGTCTCTCTCAACCCATACTTGCTGTTGATGACTGGTGTGGCAGGGAGGGGTCCGGCTTTGGATTTAAAAGCACCTGTTCCTCTTCTGCCAATAAAATAAATAAATAAATAAATGTGGGCACACACTATATATGTGCGTGCATTATTTATATTATACACACACACACACACACACACACTCGCCAGGTTAAGAAAGTCTAACATGTGGATAACTCGTACTTACATACAGAATGCCATAAGGCCTACTGTATTAAAAAATGATTTAAACTAATGGTTCAGAATAACAAATGCACACGCTTCAGTAAATAAATACTATATACCAAGATAAACATTTGACACAAAATAAGAACCATATGTACCTACTCTGACTGACAAATTCAGACTTGGGGAACGGATCTTGTTTGTGAACAGGGGACTGCCTGTATTTGCTAAGCATTTAAACTACTAATCCATCCATTTCCTCAAAGTGTTTATGCTAAAACCAATGTAAACTCATCTCATCAGCTCTAACAGTAAAGATTTCAAAATCAGCATCTGATTCTCTGTCAGTCAGCAGTCGCTAATCATAAAAGGGAGGGATTCAAGGGACAGCATCTTAAACCTTTCACAGGTGTAGCATTCACAGAATTCGTTGCTCTCCCCGAAGAAGCCGTCGCCGTAGTAACAAGAAATCTCCTCCCCGGGCTCGATGTCCCTCAGAACCTTGACGCATGCCGTGTCCCGACCAGTGGAGACAAACTGGAACATGCAGACATGTCAGCAGCGAGCTGATAGAAAGATCATCCCCACCCGACAGTGCGTGCTGCACAGCGCAACCATCAGAGGCACTTACTTTGCAATTCGGCCGACAATCTGAAAATAAGTGAGGGAAAAAAAAAGGTTACTCCACTGCAGTTTTTGCATACCGAAGACTGGGGCTAGGACAGGGTCACACCATGGTTGATGAAGGCGGCGGGCCCCAGCCACAACTGGGCACAGTTCTTGCGGGTGGAATACATGACGCTAAAATCGTTTTCCCCGTGACGAAGGAGCATATTCTCCTCGCTCTCCGACAGCTCGGCGATGCAGCCCACCAGGTACTCCATCTTATCGTTCCTCTTCCTGTCAGGACAACCGAGAATTATTATCATTAATACGCTGCGATTCTTAGCGAACAGGCCACCGTGCCCCAACCAGGGATCTTACCACTCTTTAGTTGCAACGATTTTGGCTCCATTTTGCTCTGAAGAGTACCGGTTACAAGGAAGGATTTCAAACCCACTATCTGCGGCAAACATGCGTAAATAAATGAACACCTGCAACCAAAAAAAAAAAAAAAAAAAATTAAAGAATACCCACATTTTTTTTTTTTTTTATTCTGCACATAAACGTTATGAGATCACATTTAAAACTATGTCAGACAGAGATTTGTGTCACTTTGAGTCATGTTTTAAAAACGTTACATGCTTGTTGACGCGAGTGCTTTACATGCTCTTTGAAGAGTCTTTCCTGAGCCTTGGTCTTGTGCAGGAAGTAGTGCCTAGACCATTCCCCAGTAGTCAAGGCCTGGAAAGCCTTCTCCAGATTGTCATGCTTCTTGAAGCGCTCTATCACCTCCTTCAGCTCCTCCTGCCTTCCCTTAATAGGCCGAAACCTACAGAGCAAACGGAGATGATCGCATTTCACCCTCGCTTATAACACCCCTAAACAGATGGAAATTCGAGACATTCTCAGGCACAATCCTAATCGTTTATCCATGTTTCTCCAGTTCAGCTGTGTTTAACTGCCCTTCCTGCGTGTCGGAGAAAATGCAGATTCTGCGCACCTAGTGTTCATCTTGTGAGTCTGAAAACCCAGATAGGGGTCAAGGATAAGGCAGGTGCTGAGGTCATCATTCTCACACAGCTCCTTGGCACTCATTCCAGAGGAGGGGACATAACGTCTCTCCGCCTCCAGGGGTGTGGCGCCAAATCCTGAGACGAAGGGTGGGGGGCGGGGGAGGGTAAACAGTCAACATTCATGCACATCACTGCTAGATTATCAGATGGCTTCCTTCTTAAGGTAAACAAAATTACTGAGATGATCAATAGTTTAGCTTCCTATCAGAAGACCTACAACCTACAACAGGACATGACGCCAATGAAAGACTGAAGTTATTGAGCGTCACATCATGGATAATAGTTAGAGTTCCATGCTCGGTCACAGAGGCCGTGGAAGGCGCACGCTGAGCCCAAGTCCTGCCAGCCCAAGCCGATCCCTCCACCAGATAACAAGGGCTCGCTCCTACAGTAAGCTTGGCGAGTGAAGGGAGCTGCAAAATATTAAGGGTCTTCATTACAAGCCTTTTGTTTGTCACTGTCGGTCATATTGCTGATCATGTTGGCCGCAAAAGCTGAAGAAACAAAACAGACGTGCAAAATTGCATCGCACCAGGGAAGCATTCTTAAGACGGATTAAAGAACAAAACGGAACCATGTACACACACACACACAGAACAAAAATCCATCCAATCTAACCACTTATCCTTAGAGGACTGAGATCCGGGGAGACTGGATGCCCTTCCCAGACAGCACAGGGAACACCCGGGATGACATGCCAATCCATCACTGGGCATATACATACAGGCACACTAACAATTATACACTACGGGCAATTTAGAGACACTAATCTGCCTAATTACACGTCTTAGTGCAGAAAGGAAACCAAATCTCCATGGGGAAGAGATCTAAGCCAGATGTCATGAAAGTGTCAGGTAACATCAGTACCCGCCATGCCGCAAAATGCTAAGACGAACTCCTAAAGCACTTACACACAGCTACACACTTGGAACAACCACACTCATATGTGAGGATGCCATTTGTAGACTTTACTTCTGTATTTAACGCCAAAATTCCTTACTGGTCAACAAACTGAGCTATTCAACGCTTCCCTCTGCTCGTGGGTATTAGACTTTCTAACAAACAGACCTTACAGTGTCAGCACTGGAATGCACACCTCATCCATTCGAATCCTGAACACAGGTTCCTCACAGGCCTGAATGCTGAGCAGTGATCCTCAGACTTTTCGTCCATGACTATACTGCCATGCATACATGAAATACCACTGCAAAATCTGCCGATGACTGATCTCTGATGATGATGATGATGATGAATACAGGCAGATTAATACTGATAAACATGCTACACGATCCGACTGTCCGTGATCCTGAGTGTTTATAACAAAGCAAACTGCTGTGCAAGAAGTGGTGCCAACAAAATTTCACTGTACTGTGGGATAATGAAAATAAAGCTCTTTTATCTCATCTTATCTTACAGAGCAGGTTTGGTGGTTTCATGTCTGGTAGTAACCCTCAACATTGGACACTTTTCCCAAGCATGCCCACAGCTGTGATGACCTCTGTGCAAATGTGTGGTTTGACAAAGACGGATTGCTGGGGGGGGGGTTAAGGGACGGCACTCACGCCTGCTACATCTGCGGGTGCCAGGGGGGCGCTTGCCCTGCCGCAGCGGTTGGGGCCGGCTTGGGGGACGCCCACTGGAGAATCGGCTGCCGGTCTGTCTGCCGTTCAGCACCATGGTCTTGGATTCTCCCGGCCACTTCATACAGGCCCGCCCCTCGGACCAGTTGCATTTAGCCGCTGCGTTGTAAGTTCTCTGTGGAGTAAACTGGGGGAGGGGAGGGGAGGGGCAAAGCCCAGGCAGCACTCTCCTGGGAAGGGGAGGAAACAGCAGAATCCTGCATTACTGCGGTTAATTACTAGCTACTCGTTTATAATAAGATACTGGAACCATGCAGTGAAAGACTTCCTGAACAGCCTGTACCCCAAAACTGTCCCCTATACACCAGGAGTGGCCAGTCTTATCCGCAAAGGGCCGACGTGTATGCAGGTTTTTGGGATAACCTGTAGGTCAGCTGTTCAAACCCAGGTGTGAGGACTCTTCAGCCAATCAGTCCTCTAATTAGTGAACTAATTAGGGAGTTGCAGCGAACAGCCCTTTGTGGATAAGATTGGCCACCCCTGCTGTACACCATGAAGACGACGACAGGCATAGCAAGCTGGGCGAATCCTGCTCTAAACTGCAAAGAATCATTTATCTCCACAACCCCACCCTACCCAACCCAACCCAACCCAACCCTTCCCCTCCCCACCCCACCCTTTTCTATAACCCCCAGCTGTTGTTCCACTGCATTCATGCATAACAAATAAAATTCCTGAAATCTGAATCATGAGAGGCACCAATATAAACAATAAGGCAATCCTAACTAAGACAAGAAAATGTATACTTCTAATCCATTTTACAGAAGCACTGCTTACTGGACACGGATAATCTGCATCAGATGTAAATCTTGAACATAAGAATAAAGTTATTAGTATTTATCAATGATTCAGGCTTTAAACTACTGCCTTAATACCAGAACAAAATAGGTTATTTAAATAGTCAGCAATCATCTTGCAGACAGCACCCCTTAGTGGCAACAAAAATTCATTAACAACTTAATTCAGCTGCAGCATATTACAAAGTAATCATGGAATGAGAGCTGCTGAATGGTCATTCACATGCCATGCATATTGTGGGGCAGGGATGTGCAATCTTATCCAGAAAGGCCACTATTTATGCAGGTTTTTGCTGCAACTCCCTAATCAAATCACTAATTAGAGGATTGATTGGATGAAGAGTCCTCACACCTGGGTTTGAACAGCTAACCTAAAAGTTATCCTAAAAGTTATCCCAAAGGATGACTCGAAGGATAAGATTGCCCACCCTTGCTGTTGGGTGTAGTATGCACAAGTATGGACACCTACATTTAGAATTTAGTGTTTAATTGTCATTGTTGACACAACACAGCACAAAGTGCACAACAATGAAATGTGTCCTCTGCATTTAACCCAATGTGACATAGCAGGGGCAGCTAATTCAGCGTCCAGGGAGCAGTGCTTGGGGACGGTACCTTGCTCAGGGTACCTCAGTGATGCCTTGCTGGTCAGGGATTTAAACCTGCAATCTTTCAATTACAAGTGCACGTCCCTAACCATTAAACCACCACCGCCCAACACTTTACATTTTTAAAACAGTATTTTAAATGTGTTGTATTAGTTCAAAGCAGACTCCATAAACTGGTAAATAAACGTTCTGCGCCACAAAAAAAGCTAATAAGATATGCTTTATTACTGTTTCACAGATATATTTTAAAGGCACCTTGAGAGTACAACATATTTAATCTATACCGCCCAAAAATAAAAAATACACTGCGAAAGCATCGCAAATCCAAATAAACATACTTTCATCGACTCACCGGCTGGTTCATTTACTAACTGCTCCACTGATCGATCGATTGATTGATTGATTGATTTTACAGACACAGCCTTTCTGACGTCAATTCACATGCAGCAAGGCTGCTTGGTTTTGTTTTCATTGAGCAAATGCTGCCACCTGCTGGCCGCTACAGCTGCTCTATTGTCGAGCACCAACAGTTGATCAACTACACAACAAATCCTAAAAGTGCAGAAAACCAGGAACAGTGAGACCATAATGAATAATAATGTTGTAATAATAATTGCCGAAGCCGGAAGCCCCAAATCGACTTCATATGAGTTTGCAATGATGGTGCTCTTAAAGGGTCTATCGTACACATTAGTCAAGAGTCATTTGAACACTCTTCGGGTGTTCAAATACATCTGTAAAAGTACTTTAGGTGGCTATACCTGTACATAACAGTTTGGAAAGAAAGCATATTTAAAGTGACCAGTCTAAACGTGCAGTTTCTTATCTAAACTGGGGTAAGTTGGGTAAATAGGCGAATGTGGCCTTGATTGTGCCTAGCGTGTGCATAGCTATCGTATTAAATGAAATATATGTTTAGCTTAAGTGGCACTGAAAATTTTAATGAAGTACACAACCTTTATAAAACACAATTAATCCGCATGACCCTCCGGGCTCTGTCTAGCATAACCACCCTTCCAACATTTTCACCCGGAAAAAAAGTACCAAATAAAGGAATGATGTCCACTGTCGCCTATACGATGTTTTAAAAAATACTCACTTCAGCCTTTACCCTCGGGTACAAACGCTGGGTTCTATGTATCCAGGACTGGCACAAAACCTCCTCGATTATACATCGAAAGAAACAAAAAAAATCCAGAAAATTAACATTAAAATTCAAGATGGCGGACAGCACGGCAGAACGGAGAGCGGACGTAGCACCGCCGGCGACAAGAAATAGAGCCGCTAAAGAACCATGCCGACGGTTACACTTGGCGGCCGGGCGCCGCTTCGCCGCTTTCAGCCCGGCCAACGCCTTCAGAAAATTTACGGTTGCTCCCCGAGGCTGTTTGCCCATCCAGAGGACGATCTTGTAATTGTTTTTAATCCTAGTCGGATGTATACAAAAAGTAGTGCTGCACAAAAAAAAACAACCCACTCAATTTTCCCTTTAAACCTCTTCCCCGGTTAGACCGAGAAAGTCAACACTCCGCAGGCGCAGGAGTGGGGGCCAAGATATGAATAAAACATTGTTAGACTGGCCTTATTTGCAAATATATAAATTAGAATAAGACAAATGTTCAGGTTTTCCCGTCATGACACACGGAAGTATCCACGTTGTAAGAATAACACGCGACCAAGGCGTGTTGCTGTGTGCATGCTTCATGTATACATCTTAACAAAAGAGCACCACCCGCACCCTGCAACAGCCCCCCACTGATCGAAATAATTATTGATCGCCACTCTTTCAACATTGCGACCCCCAGGATTGTCCCTATTTATGATAATACTGTTTAGTAATCTATTTTCATATAAATGGATAATGCAAAGGCAAGTTAATCCATAATTAATGCACTTAATTCATTGTTGTGTTCGTCGTTTTGTATTGAGCGATCTAAGATCATTCTCAATATAATATCTATTCATTAATGTCGTTTCAGTTGTCGTAATGTCAAACGAAGCTAGATGTGTATTCCTACCTAATACTTCAGTTTGAGAGACTGCATGAGGGAGCTTGAGCATACATGCTTATATTTTTGGTGAGTGCATTTGAGGAGGGTTTCCCTTCACACCAGCATTAGTGTTAAGTAAGTAGTTAAAATGAGTATACGAGCGTATAATTAAAATGTCAGCCTTCAAAACGACCAAAATAACAGTGGGTTCCCTTTTAGGTTTGCTGTTTCATTTTCACTGCCATAATCCGTCCAGGGCGATATTATATTATATTACCACTCAATTTATTTCAGATAATTAAGCGAAAACTGAAGAATGAGCTGCAGAACAAGTACGGCCCTTCAATTTCAATTTAATTTTCCAATTACAGTACGGATATCGCATATAATGGGTAACAGCGCCCCCTGCCGTCAACCAACATGACATTCTTTAGCGACAGTATTTTAATGGACATTTTAGCATGAACTCCAATAATAATCCTCAATAAACACAAACTTCACTGACGATTCAGTAATAACCGGATTTTAACAATCACAGTGAAAAATAATCATCCATTACAGATTACATATTGACTTACACATAACAGAACCGTAATGGTGTCTCACCATTTGTTCTATTTTAATATTGTATTTTGTATCCGACATGCCAGTTAAGGCGACTTCTAATTTCGTAAAAGCCCTGGAAAAGGATACCTTTGCATCATTTAAGGCGTAGCCTTGATGCTAGTGCAAAAGTAAATGGCGTTAGTGTTCTGATCCATTTTCTTTTTTGAACGAATGTAACTTTACAATAGAGTTCCTGCAAATAATATTAGTATTTTAAAAGAATTAATATATAAGAATAAATGCAGTCCATTTAATTACACGAAGAAATAGCAATTCCCGTCGGCATTGCTTCTTCCTTTGATTGGCATCTCCAGTGTTGCCTTCATCAGTTCCGTTCCCAGTAAACTTCGCCCTTCGGTTCCTGTTAAAAAAAATTACAAACGCGCAGTGGAGGCATGCGCCGACGTTCACGACACGTTATTTCACTTAAGGTAGGAAATAACTTTAATCCTGATCCGCGGAAGCACAATCGAAGATATAGATATCCGCCAATAAATGCATATATATATGTATATATATTCAGACTGATTGCATATTAGGCAGTGACGGTATGAACTATGCGGGCAGCTTAGTCCAACTCACGTTTTTCCCCTGACTGCAATCGTCTCGGTAAGTAAGCTAGTAATTCCATCTTGAATTTCTCATCTGAAGTTTCCAGTGCTACGACTATTGTTTTTTTAATCTTTTAACTGCCTGGGGATAGGACGGTGTTATAACACGGCCTTACTGCTGCATAAACAGCGATAGCTACGCCTGTCCCTACTGGGTCCAGCGTGTCACCAGTTTAACCAGCTGGCTAGGCGTGATGGATACGAAACCCAGGCAATCTGCAAAAACAAACGATTAACTCCAATACTTTTAATCGTGAAAGACTGAAATGTGGCATCTGCCTCATAGTCCACGTATATGCAGATAGTTGGTTTCTTACGCAGAACACGGGTATTTCAGTCAGCCGCATCCCCCTGCTATTGCTAAGATGGGGATGCATGTACTGGGAGGGGGAGTCCGTTAGTCTTTTGGGCCGGTTTCGAGCTAGGAATAGTAATACTAGCACTGCCTTAAGTGTCGCCTATCTACGGGAAATTAACTTTTTGCATTTGCGAAGTCAGAATAAACAGCGTCGGTATTGCAAATTTAGTCATAATGTTGCGGAGCTGCAGCACCGTTTTGGGGCGGAGGGACAGCTGCTGCGTCTCTGAGGGACTGGACAAGCCTGAACCAGCACGATCATTGTCTATGTTGGGGTTCGGCAAAGTGGTCGATGCCCACGGACCCAGTCTTAGGTCCTAAATGTATGGTGGTTATGATCTTGTCACGCTTTCATAAGCTGAAATGCACGGATAGCCGGCGACTTCCCGGCTTACAGAACCCATGCGGGCTCATGCGTGCGGTGGTGGGGCCGAATGAGGACGGCGAATGGTACGACCCCGCAACAAAGTCCACTTCCTATATGTTGCAGTTGTTTGCGATAATATTGTACTTCCTTTGGTATAAAGATGATGGGACCAAGTGAAAATAACGTGCCCTAGCTCTTTCGCCTTGATTTGGAACTTTTTGCACTGCTTGCTGTGTACTATATTTATTTTAATCAGCTGATATAATATTGCACATCACGCAGAATATAATAACTCCCCAGTACAGTATCCATCCTTTTTAAAAAATACAAATGTACATCTTTATTTTTATTAAGAGAAACAAAATGGGCTTCACATCAAATCCTGTACTTTACCATATTCTTATACTGGATTTTTAGATTCAATGCAGTGGAGTATATATGATAATCGATGGTGGTATATTTTAGCTCCTAATGGGCTGCAATTCAGTTCAGGTCCAGTTTCTCATTTAAAAAAAGAAAAAGTCAGTAAAAAGGTCACACCAGTCAATAACCAGGTCTAATATATAGCCAAAAATAAAAAATATTTTTAAAGAATCACACTTTTGTCTAAAATGCAAATAGTAATCATAACAATTTAATCTTCTTCCAGCTTCTGAATTAACACAATGACAAAGGCACTGAGTACTAGCTGTCTTCGCGCCGTTCTCTCAATGTTTACCTTTAAGGCAGGGCCTGTTAATATTTGCTTGTGATATTTATTCATAAGCTATACTTGTACTCATGATTCATTTTGGTAAACACTGCGTGGCAAACATTTGCCTAAATTAAAACAACTCCCAGTGTGATATTACAGCATGCTAAAGTTTCATATTTAACTATTAAACTGTCCTGTAAATAAGAACAGTGAAGAATATGGGTCATACTGTATCTATTCAGTATCTCCCATCAGTTCCCAAGGAGCATCAGGTACAACCAGCACTGTATGTGTGTGCATTTTCTAAGTGACTAAAATATAAATTTGTGTACTTACTCTTGCTCAAAAGGCTGGAGAAACAAAGAGTTGTGGGCAGTAAAGGCTTTTCTGAACATTTAGTGAACTTTTTTTTTATAAATTGAAAATTGAAACACAGCTGTGCTTTTGTTTGCATTCTGTTATATGGCTGCATGTTTCATCTTCATGGTGCCTTATCTTCCAGCTGTCCAGCCCTTCCACATACCACCATGTGGCCTGCGCCCACCCTCCCCGTGAATTTTATTCCCCCCTTTAATACAAGATTGCAGCGTGAATCTCTGTTGAAATCAAACAAGAATAAGAAGTACAATAGGTTGTTGTCCGTGCTGTATCGCCATAATGAGTGCCTTGTTAGGTGCTGCCTTGTACTCTGACAGCTGTGGCATTGTTCCTGCCTTCAGTCGTCGGCACCACTCTGTTCAAATCAGTTCAAATTCAAATTTTATTTGTCACTTGCATCATCAAACATGGTACAACCTGCAGTGAAATGCTTACTGTTACCGTTACGATAAGCCCCGAGGCTGAAGCGGTGTCAGAAATGTCATGGTTGAAACATTACAGGGACCTGAATCACAAAGCAGGATTTCTTAGCCGGACGACCTGTCAGACTTAAGGTAGTCTGGGCTAAATATAAGTCAATTGAGAAAACTGGGGTACCTTAAATCCGACAAGTTATCTGGCTAAAGAAGAAATCCATACAGGTCCTAGGAGTAAGTAATGAACCAAAATAACACTGATTTGAACAAGGAGCAAACAGTATAGTAAGTAAATAAATGTAACGTATATCTGACCCCTCCTAGAAAAAAATCTGTAAGTCAACAGACTAACTTTACATGTTCCTAACTTGGTGATGAGTCCGATTAGGTCCACCTGTGTTTTATTAATTGAGGTGTCAGCTAATAAATTGACATGGTGATGCTGGCGCTCTCCCCAAACCCAATCATTCCATTGCTGCTTCATATCCTGTCATTTCTTTGGTTCTTCTTCTTCGGAACAGCACTCTTGTTTG
Organism: Mormyrus lacerda; assembly: GCA_015163995.2. Classification (NCBI taxonomy): domain Eukaryota; kingdom Metazoa; phylum Chordata; class Actinopteri; order Osteoglossiformes; family Mormyridae; genus Mormyrus; species Mormyrus lacerda. The sequence continues at coordinate 4,699,391 of JAABNX020000021.1, forward strand.
TGGTGTCGACGCCAAGTCAACCAGTGCAGTAAGACATTGGTTTATTTTCAGATAATTGATTATTGGCATGCTGACACTGCACTGGATGGTGCATAATGGGAGGTAAATTGGATGGATTATTCAGTGTAGGAGCTGTTGATTGGGTTAGTGCAGGGGTGTGAAACTCTAAGCCTGGGGGGCCGGAGCCCTGCACATGTTTGGGTTTCCCACTCATTTAACACACCTGATTCAACTCCTTGTGCTAATTTCCACACAGATCTTGAGCTGAATCATTTGCGGTGGAACAGGGAAAGAACTAAGCTACTCAGCCCCCCCCCCAGACTGCAGTTGGGCACCCCTGGGTTAGTGGATAAAATGTCTGTCCTGTTTCTTTAACAGTAATTCATGAGGTTTGCAGTCACCTGACACACATGATCTATGGCTGGGTTTACCGTAATACCTTTTAAGTTGTTTCTATGGACTTAAGTATCTGTGGAGTGGCTTGTAAACTTAAATTTTCATTGTTGATTTTCTGTAACTTGTTTACTTGTTACCAGCTTGGATTATGTTTAGGAAAAAAATACCAAAAGTGCTGTTCTTGTTGGGGAAGAGAGCTCAGGGGTAGCAAGGTTTTTTGAGCTTTCGGCACAGGGCTGGAAAAAAATTACTTTGATAGCTGATTAATCATGTCGCCAAGCGGTCAACTACTTAAGATGGACTAAAACACAGGATAACACGAATCTTTGCACCATGACGATATGCGGAAAAGTGCAGTATGAATTAGGCTAAACGTTGTTAGATGGTTTAAACAAAAGTACAAACAGTTGTTTAAAAAGTCTTTGAGGAATTTAAGTGACTGCTGTAATAACTTTACACAATGTAGATAATCTTTTTACAGTGACAAGTAGCATAGAAACTGAAACAAAACATGCTGAGGCTAATTGGAGTTAATAAATTGCCCGTAGGTGTGCATGTGTGAGTGAATGGTAACAGTGTGTGAGTG
>JAABNX020000021.1:4708438-4726301 GCA_015163995.2 Mormyrus lacerda
AATCAAGGCTTGACCTGGAGATACCTCCACAGTCTCTGCCGTGAGACAATGGTCTTCAGCTGTGGCACGAGGGTTGTTCCTGCAAATGTTCACAAATACTCAGAAATACTCATAAGAAGGAAGCAAACAGTCTCATGACCGTTTTTGATACAATAAGCTTGCTGAGCAGGGGGGTGCAATCCTTAGTACTAAAATCTGCTGAAAGATTGGTAACTTGTGTTTTTTTGCCATAGTCAGAAAATCAGCTTGTGACTCCCATTTATTTGATGGCCCACAGTTTAAGAACCATTGAACTACTAGAATGGGGTTGATGAGATTCTCCACATAACCTGATGGTGGCGCTCTTGTCCATTATTCATGCTGGTGTGATTGCTGTCAGGTGCCCCCCCCCCCAAAAAAAATAAAAAATAAAACTTATGAATAGATTTCTTAATAGTGTTGCAATAACTGCAAGATGTAAAGTAGTTTTGAAGGAATTAACGCCAGTCTTCACAATCAAGATTTCAAAGCCTTGTTTAAATTTTTGTACTCGTGTTTAATCCTGGTTAAATTGTGTTTCCCAGTCCCTCAGGGGCATCACACGTTCCTTCATTATTAACAGAATGCTGTACTCCTTTAAAATAAATTATTTATTTGCCATTTGCACAAATACAAGTATATTGGAAGTCGTCTCTTTGCCTACCCCATTTTGCCCTCTGTAACCTGGGGTCAGAACGCAGGGTCGGCCAACGTGCAGCACCCCTGGAGCTGGGGGTTAGGAATCTTATGGACATCTGACTTCTGCCGAGGCTGACGTTCGAACCGGGGATCTTCCGGTCACGCCCAAAAAGAGAATTAACGTGCTGAACAACTCACCGCTCTTAGGTGCTGACTTACAGATGATATGACAAAGGTCTTTTCCGTACATTACAAACGCCTTCATTTGCCCTTCCTGCTATATTCTAAAATTAATTTAAATTAAAATAAGTGTGTTATTTTTACCACTGCAGTTCTGTAAATCCCTGCATCCAGTTTCTTAAACAACTCGCTTGGTAATATCTCAAAAAAGTATAACAATTTAAACAAATTTAAAAAGAGCTCAAGCCAACAGGAACGAAACGTTTACTAGGCTCCTCTCCTGATGCATTTACTGTACATCCTGACCAAACACATATTTGTTAGATACTGACTTCTAAAACAATAATAACACTGTGATTCGTAATTCGCATCTTAAAGACATTTTATATTAGATCGATGCATTTAGAAAATACATAGTATTTGCTTTAAATGTGGATGGCCCGCCGCCGCGAACCGTATGCGATGACGTCACCCTGTTTCCGCTGTCAGACGCTTTGCTGGTCCGTGCTCAGCCTGTAGGCTGATCGCAGAAAAGTAGCGGCAGAGCCTTTCACCGAGAAACAAGCTGACTTGCTCTCTCGGATACAAACTTTCTCTCTCCCCCCTCTTTTTAATACAAAAAACTGTAGTAACTTGAAAATGGAGCCAGAGTGAGGGAGCATTCAGCTCCGGACGCTTGCAATGGAGTGTATACTTGCCAGAATATTACTGTACAGTGCTCTGGTCTTTGTAGTTGACGGTAAGTTAAATGCCTTTTTTCCTTTTCGGAACGGAGACGGAGCTGGAGAAGTGATTGTCGCTCAAAGTTGCGTGGAAGTTTTTTGTTTTAATTCGATGGAAGATTATTTGCACGTCAGTTATCTAAAGCAAAGTATGTTAAGTACTGAGAAAAATATATATTTTTGTAGTTAGTTTTTCTGGTCTGATACTTCTTTTCCCATGTGTTTTGTGACTTTGGTGTCGGATCGTTTACGTTTACTGATCACTGTAGAACTCAGAAATGTAAATGTTCCTCTCTAAATGATGTCTTTCGGTGTAGAAAGTGTATCGGTGATTTTTACACATTTTCTTTGCTTTGTATTGGGGCCTCAGGTTTAGTATCGATCTCTGGGTTCTTGTCACATAACCAGTTGACTGAATTAGAAAATTAAAAAAACTATGATGAAATTAGCATAACTCTGCTAAATTGGTTACAATGTAAATTATGTACATAGAGTGACAATGCCACGGCGATCGAGGAAAAATATTTTATCGAGAGATCTTTTTAAGATGCTGAGCATTTGTCAAGATGTTGATTTGATGTAACACTGTAATCGAAAAATGTGACTGTTTGAAAACAGATCAACTACGATTTAGGGTGGTAAGTGTTGATTTGTTGAGAATAGTTGCTTCAGTAAGTTATCCACGGACGGCTCATTATTGCCCTAATAGTCTTTGATCTGTTGTTTCTTCGTTGTTCTGTATGAAGGCGCCTTCAGTTACGGGGGCTTATTCAAAGCTTTTGCAAGCACTCTAAATTAACACTCGGGTTTAGGCTTGTCGGCTTCACATACACACAGACATGCATGAATACCGTGATTTATGGAGGGGGCTGGGGCGGGGGGGATGCATAGCAGCACCTGACTTCACCTTTTTGTACGTCTTGCATGGTGTAAAAGTGACATGCACTGGAGGGGGAGGGGGTAGACCGCGAGGCGAGAGCCTGCTGTTGTGAAATTAAGGTGAGCTGTAGCCATTAACTCTGGGTCATTCTGGAGGTGTCTTTCTGTATTAATAGTGCAGCTAAATGCAGCTGTACAGCGCTGTGTATAGCCGTTGATTCGGCTATGAATATTGCTAACCACTTTTCCTCTCCAGGGTTGTGCAGGGTTTCGGACAGCACAGGGCACGAGGGTGGGGGACACACGGGACAGAATGCAGAGTTCATTGTATAGCATGTCCAGATGTACTGTATTAGCAATCTTGAATGGGCTAAATGGGCATCTCAGTGGGCTGTGAGAGGATACCAGGGTATCTGAAGGTAACTCGTGTGACACAGGCAAAATGCGCCAACTCTGGGCATAGAGAGAGGGGCTGGATTCAAACATCTAACTCTGGCAGACTGAGGCAACAGTATCACCCACATATTGTCAGGGAATAGTTTATTCCGTATAAGTGCGACACATCAATGCAGTTTGAAAAATTACTTCAAAGTCAGAGTAAGCTGTGAGCTTTGTGAGAAGGTAGCGAGGTGAGCAAAGGTTGCCGGTGTGTCCGCCTCTTACCAGGAAGTCTCATAAGCATTTGTATGAACCCGAGATCCCATTTTCATCTCTGGGACTCCCGGCTTGCGTGGGTCTTTCCACTCTCTCCCTTAAACATTCCCATTTAACTGTGCAGTCATCGTTTAAAGCCGCTTAATGCTGGTAATTTTCGAAGCTATTACTCAAGGACTATGTAGCAGTTACTGGAATAAAAAGCAAAATTCAAGACTATCAGAACTACTACTAGTGATATTACAATGACTAATAATCATTTTAATTGTTCTGTTAATTTTATTGGTATTAGTTTATTTTTCAGAGGGCTGTTTAAAATTCAGTGGGTTTCCTTTAAACACTTGTCAAGAGAAGTCACTCTTTTCCCTGTTATGTTAATGTGGGAATTAAAGTTCTTGATTAGCTCTGCTTTGGCATGTGAATAGGCGAGCAGTGAAAGGGCCAGGGTTGAATACACAAAGCTCATCACTCTTCTGCATAACGGCCTGTTTGCTTTTTTATATCCGAACTCGAAATGGCCCAGGCTCTGCTTTTCTTCCCTTTGTTTACAGGCTAAGGTGCACAACTGAATTTTTCTCAGGCGTTTTTTTTTTTTAATGACCTTGGTAAATATCTGGACTTTGCGGACAATGCAATGATATGGTTTTGTGAGTTAGAGGCAATGGAAAATGATGTGGCAAATCGGTTAAAATTTCCTGCATGGGTCCAAACAATTTTTTTTTTATTATGTTTTTAAATAATAAGGGCAGTGCAAATTCTCTGTGGTCAGAACAGTGTTTACTTGACAATAATACTTGATTTATTCGCTTTAATTTTAATGCCATTGGACATTTGAGATTTTTACTATAATTTAGAAAAATACCTCTGTGAGCTCCTGACTTGTCAAACCATAGCAAAGAGTAACACTCATTAATACTCATTACTTGCCTTTCCATTCTCCATTCAGTTTTACAATAAAATTATTTTTAGGTGTTGGGGGGTGGTGGCTGTATATTTGGAAAAATAATACAAATCTTCCAAAGCTGGTTTTTGAAATGTGAGCTGTCTTTTTGTTTCTTTTTTTTTTTTTTGGTGACGGGAAGGGAAGAAGAGGAGGAGGCGGCGGATGCGGTGGCGGGGGCAGCTGGGGGGGGGTTCCAGGCGCCCGTCTCTGAGGTGTTTCCCTCCCTGCACCTATTTTCTCTCAGCACTCACAGACACTATGCATGGTTGAGAACAGGACTGATAAGATGCAAAAAAAGGGGGGGGGGGGATGCTGGTGATTTGAAACTGAACCAAAACAAGACGTGGGCTTCCGACTGGTCGCACCTCATGGAAATTACCTTTCATAACACTTCCTGCCTCTGCAGAGCCCGTCGTCCCTAAAGACATACACCAACACACAATACCTATAGCCCACCCTATCTCCCTCTAGGGGGGAGGGGTTCCTCTGGGTGAGAACCCTGGGCCCCTCAGCTGTTTCTTTGTGCATGTCCTCCTTGTCCAGGTGCTCCCCGTTTTTTTCTCCCTTTATGGGACTGGAAAAGCCGGTAACAGACAATGGTTCAAATGGGTCACATGAGCTGACCGCAGGCGACGCCAGAGAGGTCCTTGCTGGTGGCACGACTGAAAGCATTCCTGGGTGCTGGGAGCTGTCGGCTGACTGGCCGCCTGTGTAAAAAAGCCCTGGGTTTCTGCAGGGTTTGGTGCTCATGTTCTGGTACCGTGTGGAATTTCATGCTGCCTTGCTTTGAGTTGTCCTTCACTCGTTCATTCTGGAGGCTTTTCCACCGTATGAATTGTTGAATAAAATAAGAGTACAGCTCTCGCTACTATAAAACTGCTATTCACTTGAGTACATACCGCACTGTCCCTCTTTGGTGCACCAAAAACCAGCACCGTTCCTTTACTCAACCACAGGAAGAAACAAAACCCAATTATAGGCAAGTCAAGGCTAATGTGTCGTCATCTTCCACGGGGTGAAGCGAAACGTGCTTGAAATAGAAGCAGGATGGCCAGTATGGAGAAATCTGTCTGCCCTCTACTTGCAGAGGAGAAGAAGGATTAGGAGAAAACCTCAAGATTTCTGTGCTTCAGTGGCCACTGGACCCACATCTGCACCACCTTTGGGCTGCAGCGCAGCTTGTCATTGTGGTTTGTGAGTTTGGGACCAGAGACAGAAAAGGGGAGTTTTATGGCGCTAGGAGAACCTGGGGCAGTGAGAGATTGGGAATCTTAATCACGGTAGGAGAAGTTGCTAAGGGATGGAATAAAGCAACGAAAGACTTTAGATCAGGGGTTTGGGAGCTAATTGGAACTCACTGTCAGCGCTCGATTTGGGTACTGTTTGTGTTTTAGGTGGTGTAAATAATGGCAGTATTGCAAAACGGGCATATACCCCTGGTGATAATTAAGTATTTCAAAAATCTATATCCATGAAGTTTGTGTGTGTGTGTGTGTGTGTGTGTCCAGCTTCTCGGTCTATCTGCTTGTGGGCAATGAGGCTCTTCCTCTCGTGACATGACATGGACGTTGATTTCAGATGGTCTAGCGGTCTAGGTGGGTGGTCTAGGCTGCTCCTGTAGGCGTTTGCCTAGGATGACTGGGCTTGCACTGGCCCATCGTTCTGCCAAGAAGACACTCTGCTTCATTAATCACATTTGCAGGTTGGACATCCAATAGGGTGCTTGTGCTGAGGAGGGGTCACAGTTTTTGCAGGAGGCGATTGGCACTCGCTCTCTGCCCTTTTAAACCTTTACTTTCTAGTCATTGCCTTTTGCCAGCCGCAGACCGTCTCTCCAAACCCTCAACTCTAGCTTCTCCAGCTATGCTTAACTGCACATGATGAATGATGGCTCAGTGAGTTCCAATACAAGCAAGACGCAAGAAAACAAAACCCACTGATACTGTTTGTTGTTTTTCTTAAGTCAAGAACAGTTACAGAATCATGGGATGGCTTTCCCTCCGTTCACCCAGCATGAATTTGTAATATGCTCTGACTTTAAAGGGTTTAAATCAATATTGCTGCAGAGTTTTGTCTGTTAATTTAACCTTCGTCTCAAAAGGCTTTTATGTAGCAGTATTTTGCAATGTTTGCTTAGGTTATCTAAGTGTACAGCAACCATTTCTCAAAATCTCAAACTTTTTTGTTTTGCTTGAAATTGGGCATTGCGTATTCATAAAAATTATTTTTAAAACTTTTATCGTGATGTATTGATATGTTTCGTGTTTGCAATCCAGAGCCCCTGTGTTCTCCTTGGCGTGGAGTTTGGGTTTGTCAGCCTCTTCAGGGATCTCCTTTGGGATGTTTCAGAGATCAGCTGCCCCACCTCATGTACATGGCATGATTCAGGTCTGGGCACGGTGAAGATTCAAGGATCCATCATTTGTCACATGCGAGGTTTACAGTCCAACTGTAACCTGCAGTGAGATGCAAGGTGGTCAACTCCGCCATAGTAAGAATAACGAAAAGCAGTAAGACAAAGTTACAGTATAATAAATATATGATAAACAAGGAACAGTAAAGTTACATGGGTAATAAGTTATACAGGTAATGAGAGAAAAGAAAAACAAGATACGTGAAACATTGCTCCCAAAAAGTGCAGGATGCATGAGCGGGGAGCAAATTCTTAATTGCAACTGTCAGTAAGTGTTAAGTAATCTGATGGCCTGAGGTAAACGTTCATGAGTTCTCAGTCTGAAATGGCAAAAATACGCCTCACACTTTAGCCTGGTAAAGAGGTACTCCACTTTTCCTCTTCCCACCATTCCTGGGGGGCAGGGATCATTCGGGCGGATGGTTGGGCGTGATCGTTTGATGTCTCAAATTTGTTTACAGCTTGTCTTGGTTCACGTGCTCCATGGCCCATCTCTAATGACGAGGGGGCTGACTCGCAGGCGTCTTTGTGTGGGGTTGAAGGCAGCCTGTAAATTGTGGTTAGTTTTGGTTTGAGTCCAGTTGAGGAAGCACCTGGATTATCCAGTACCTACTAGGCAGGTGTGGTTCTGGTCTTTGGAGAATCACCATTCACATTAGACTGGCCCAGCCTTCTGAAATAGCAGGTTCCGTAAGCCCTCTGGTTCTCTGCCCCTTATTCACATTCAGGTTTGTTTCTGACATTTCAGTTGAGCATTACTGAGGTTTAGTGGGTGGCATTGTCGCTTCACATCTCCTGTCAGTGATATTTCAGTGAGATGTAATTCTGTACTTTCCTGATAGACTGCTAGTCTGTGTTAATCCGATTGATGAAGTGTTTATTGAAAAGTGATGGATTAAATTATGTTGTGGAAACATAGATTTGATGGTGAGCAGCAGCAGTTTATATGTTGCTTACTTGGCAGCTATTCAAACAGTTTTTTCCCCCCATTTACTTGGTTGGGTTTTCTCATGGCACGTTCTTGATTGTTTCTGACTCTTTGAGAATGACTGGGACTCAAACTAACAACCTTCAGTTTATGAGTGAAAAAATCCTTAACCACTGTGCACCTCAGCTGCAGCTAAATTTTAAAACGTGCATCTCAGTTGCACTGTCCAGGTAGCACAGTGCCAACGTGTCGCCTACATTACTGTGCCAGGCAGGGTGGCATGCTCATCTGCCAAAGCTCACACCATCCAGTGTCTTGACCAGCAAGTGGTGTTGGAAGGATGCCCCCATTCCCTGACATTAGGGGTTGTGCCATCGCCGGTTTAGACAAAGAAACTTCTGAACTGGTCAGTTTGGCTAGGAAAAAATGACCCATTAGGCCTGGGATCTCCAGCTCTGGTCCAGGAGAGCTACTATCCAGTTGGTTTTCTATCCTACCTGGCTTCTGATGAGCCACACTTGTTTTTGGGTAAATACCAGGAGCAGGTGTGGCTCATCACAAGCCAGGTAGGATAGAAAACCAACTGGATAGTAGCGCTCCAGGACCAGAGTTGGAGACCCCTGCAATAGTCATTGCAATCTTTAAAATCATTAAGGCATTGCTTGCTCGAGGCAGGTGAATTTGTTCCTCGCGTTGATGAGCAGGTAAGTCTGTAACGGGACATCGCGCGACGTGCAGGTGGTGGAGTTTAGCTCAGACTAAATTGAAAAGATGCGCTCCTCAGGGAGAGCTAGGTGTTGCCTGACACCTCCTGATTCCTGGATCAGTTTTCATCACCCTTTCCCCCTGCCGTCACTCCCACAGGACTGCCTCTGCTGTTGTTCGCAAACCGGCGTGATGTGAGGCTCGTGGACGCGGCAGTTGGCCGGCCCGAGTCGGCGGTGGTGGTGGCCGGCCTAGAGGATGCAGCCGCCGTGGACTTCCTCTACTCTGAAGGCCTCATCTTCTGGACCGACGTCAGCGAGGAGGCCATCAAGCAGACGCACTACAACCAGTCCAGCAATGGTGAGACCCTGCCTTAGGTCCTCTGGTCTCGTTTCAAATCGATCACCTGGCTTGGATCCTAAACTGGATGAGTAGTTTTTGGCGCTGCCTTTAGTTTATGAAAGGTTCTGGGTCTCTCTCTCTGGTAGCTGTGAAGGAGGCCACGCTGGGAATGGGGCAGACGGTGGTGGTGTCGGGCCTGGACTCCCCCGACGGCCTCGCCTGCGACTGGCTTGGCCGCAAGCTGTACTGGACCGACTCGGAGACCAACCGCATCGAGGTGGCCAACCTGGACGGCACCTTCCGCAAGGTGCTGTTCTGGCAGGACCTGGACCAGCCGCGAGCCATCGCTCTGAACCCGGCCCACCGGTGAGTGAGACGCCCGAGGCAGCCGTTTCCTTCCCAGGGTTGCCTGGGGGTCACCGCACACGCCATGCTATCTGTGACCGGTCCCCTATGATAGGGGGGCGCCAAGGCCATCAGCTGCATCCGTTTCCTATTGTTGGGCTTCCAGATGCTGGGACATGACCCCCCCCCTTCCCATTTCAATGTTGGGGAGCCCCCAGAATAATATTTTTATTGTTCTATGGCCATGTAACTATCCTTAGTAACTCGCAGAAACACTTCATGGGAAACTGGGCTCCAGGCACCTGACGCAGTCCTTCCCTTCACGCTCTTCGAACTTACGGGTTTCCTGCAAGCTCCGTGAACTTTGGGGGAAAAAATGACTTGCGCAAGTTTTCTCTTGGTGTTACCAACGCGCTCGGCGCCGCGCAGGCAGGGGGAGGCCGCTGGCTGGCATCCAGAACCCCGCGTGGGGATCGGGTTACTGAATACGTCTCCCTTTTTTTTGGGGAATAAACTCTTTAAAATCCGCTCCTGCAGTGATATGTTTTTCCATAGGTACTTCTAGTGTAAGAGCATATGTTTAGGCTTACGCACGATACCATGGCACGCGATGGCCGGGGTGAAAACGTACCCCGCATCTGATCTCTGGGTTGCCAAAGAAAGTAGTGGAAATCAGCACACCTCCCCTTAAAAGGTAGGCCCCTGGCCACTGGACTGTTTGATATCCTCTGTAATGAAATTAAACTGCACTCCCTCTTTATTCCCTCAAATAGGTTCCAATGGAGGGCAACCCACTCCCCCCACCAAATTTCCGTCAACGGTAGCCCGTCCGCACGGTAGCCCCCGCGGCACACGGAGTCGGAGGGCGGCAGTTCGGCCTTTTGTAAACGAGGGCCCTTGCCTCTCCCCTCAGCCATCCCTACTGTCACTGTCTGCTTCCCAGCTATTGTTTTTAGATTACTTCCAGCTGCCGAAAAAGAATTAATGACTTACGATCACAAAAATGAGCAATGTCTTGTGAAAAGTGCCCCGACTCCTTTGAATCAAGGAGAGGGAAGTGAATTCCTGTATTCTGCTTCCAAGACGTTGAGCGTCGAGATGAGAGAGGTAACTGGCAGCCGTCTGAGCGGCATGCTCTCCGTGAAGCTCTCTGTAATCCTGCCTGGTGGAGAGCTGCATTCCCCATCTAACATCCATCTCCTCAGAGCTGTAAACCTTCGCCCCCCCCCTCTTGCCCCCCCCGACAGCTCTCGCTAGCTCTCCACTAGGCGCCTCGCTCAAGGTATGAGCGTTGTCCCATTCATCTTCCGACCTGTTTTTCTCCCCTCTGTTTCTCATTTCCCCTATAGAGGAGAAGGTGTGCCACCTTTCCCTTCGTGTCAAAATGCCACCTCTCCCTTTCTCGCTTCCCCCCCTCTCCCGACAGCAATACTGTACCCCGGCCTGATTACGCTGGGGGCTGCTCAATGGTCGCTGCCCAGTTTGTAAAAGAAGTTACTGTGTGTGGCTCAGTGATCTGACAATATGACTTTATAATGAACCCAAGAAGCTTCAACAGCAGGTTATAATTATCAAAAACAACAATAACAAGAATAACAACGATGATGACAGTTAGGCTCCATTCATGGATATTCCGTGTCTTGTGCTTGTAAATCTGGGATAGACTCCGGATCCTCTCGACTCAGCACTAGACGAGCGAATATGAAAAATGGATGGATGGAATATTATTAATAGCAGAAGTAGTTTTATATATTTATAATATTAAATATTTAATATTTTTGGTGTTTTGTTATGTATAATAATATGTTTTTATTAATTTTTGTTCTCTTTTGGGGGTTTTTCATTTGCAACAGATAAATATACTGTTTCTTAAAAGTTATAAACTCAGCATTTGATAGTATCGTTCCACTGAATCACACGTCTGGGCTGAAACAATCGGTGGTTTATGAAAAGAGTAGTTGGCTGCGTTTCCTCATTACCCTGAATCTGGGTCTCGGCACCAGCCTTGACGTGCCCCGATCTCTCCGGCGTTTCCGTTTAGCTGTGTTTGTTTAATTCCTAAGCCCTGAAGCCGCCGCTCTCCGCTTGGCTGTCACCGGCCGCCTTCCAGGCGGTGTTAAATGAATGTGGGTTCAGAGAGAAGGCCCATAATTGAGATAAATGTGGCAGGAAGCCGTAGACTTGGGGGGGGGGGGGGGGTGGTTGGTCGTCACACTCTGCCTGTTCCAAGGAGATGCTGCCCATCTGCACTCTTGCAGTGTTTTTTCTTTCCATTGTTCAGCTTTTCCAGAACATACCTTGAAGGGTTGTTTTTCCATTAGCAGCATCTGTGTGACGGATTGAAGGGTCGTCCGCTTCTTCATACCAGGACCAGAGTCTCGATTAGACTGTTTACAGGCTCAATTCTTTGATTTGAAGACTGTGCACTCAAACGATTGATGAATAATATGATTGTAAAAAATATTCAGTCCATACACTGATTTATGCACGTCCTGTTATAGTTAGGTGGATGAACAGACACATTAATTGGGGAATTACTTGCTGTACCACAATCAATTATTACTATTATTTTTATATTTTTTGGAGGCAGTGTCTACGTATACTCATAACACCAGTCTATTCTGCTTGGTGTGGTCAGAGTTTGATAAGTTTCCCTCCCTCTGGAATCAATCTATGTCACTTGATGGCAGTTTTGCCAAAACGCGCCTGTCTCTAAAGGCTGGAGTGACACACAAGGAATGGGGACTTTATTTTTAGGACAGGAGATGAGTCAAGCAAAAATCACGGTAGGCTTGATGGATCATGGGAAGGGCTATGGAGGCATCAGGATCTAGGTATGGATGAGCAGGAAATGGAAGTCTGACTTGTATGGTGATTGGCAGAGGTGGACATTTCAGGTCCAGAAACTACAAATCCAGACCAAGTTTTTGTTTCAACCAACCAGTTGAGCATAAAGAGTCACAGTCACAGAGGACTCAACCAGTTGAGCATAAAGAGTCACAGTCACAGAGACTCAACCAGTTGGCTGGAACAAAATCGTAGTCTGAATTTTTACTTTCTGAACCTGAAATATTCACCTCTGGTGATTGGTAATAAGGTGCTGGTCCAATAAGTAGTCATCATTATTGGTGTGTCACAGCCAACATGTGCTTGTGTCACAGTTGGTCCCCTCACCTCCCCTTCATTGTCAGGTGCACTGAAGCTTCATGTAAAACAAAGCCAAACTCACCAAGACGAGTTCCACAGTAGAGTGCAGTGTGAATGTAATCCTGTCCTGGTTCTGATTATGGTGTGAATACCTCATGTTCTGTTGTGGTTCCAGTATGATTCCAAATGTAAATTACTGCTCCCTTGCATTTGGAATCGCCCCCCCGCTGTAGTGTTGCGGTAACACCGTACACAGACCTCCACGGCACAGCGGGCTGCCCCCCCACCCCTTGCCACACCCTCACACCTCCAAAGTGATCAGCGGAGCTAGTATGTGTAGCTTAGCCTGCAGATCTCACCACCACGTCGAGGTGGCCGCCGGCGTTCTTCACAAAAGGCAGCCTTGGAGATGAGCCAAGGGAGCTGATTTATATCTGGTCTCATGGTTGGTTATTATTCTCCCTGGGGAGGGGGGGTATTTGAAGAAAGACAAGCCCCTACAAACACTGTGCAGATAAGGCTTGTTTCCAGAGTGCAGTGCCTGTTCTGAAAGGGCACCACATGTTTAGTCTAGTTGACGTGGCGTCTTTTCTCGACTTGCAGCCCTGGGTCTGTGCTGGGGGGGGGGGTACATTTCCTTCACGATGGTGACAGTTTAGTACATGGGCTTATTAGGAAGTGGTCTGGCTGTGTGTGTGTACGTCCTTGCCCAGTATCATGACGGAGGCGTGAACATCACTCATTCTTCTCTCTCTCTCTCAATGATAGGATCTCGTGTTTCATTGCTGGCTCTGCCGCCGAAAAACTTCTTCGTCTTCTCCCTCATGTATCCTGTGTTCCACTTACAATGGCTCCTACCACTGTTTGATGCAGTTAACTTCCCCCTAACTTTAATGTTCTTTTAACAGCTTCAACAAAGGATGTTTTAACCCCTGCTGGCACTGTGAAACTTTGACATGAAGGGCTTGTGGGAGTTTTACTTACACTAAAATATTCTGAGGGCAGAACGAAAAATCAAATTGTACAGGAGGCGGGACCAAGACATCTGATTTGTTGGTCCTGCCTTCTCTATTTGCATGGACACACCTCCTCTGCAATCTGCTTATCTCTCTGAACCAGTTATTTTTCGTTCTGCTCTCGGGACATTTTTGAACTCCCATGAGTGCATGTAGGACCCTGATTTTTATATCTCCCCCCACCCCCTTCATTTTTTAGGTACATGTACTGGACCGACTGGGGGGAGGAGCCTCGGATTGAGCGGGCTGGTATGGATGGTAGCAGCAGGAAGGTCATCGTAGACACGGACATCTACTGGCCCAATGGCCTGACTATCGACCTAGAAGAGCAGAAGCTCTACTGGGCTGACGCCAAGCTCAGCTTCATCCACCGGGCTGACCTGGACGGCTCCTCACGGTCAGTCTTTGTCCATCACACATCCTTCACTGCCTTCTATCCGTTTATTTTAAGATCTCCATCACCTATGATACATTGTGTTCTTGCGTGCTTTGGTATCGCTCCAGAATCTAGATCTGCTTATTAATGTCAGCATGAAATGTCCTCTATCATAAACCTAAAATCAATGACTCCATTTTTTTGCGTAACCCTACACCTTCTGGGATTGTACAGTGGAATTCCTGTTAAGTCTCCAGTTCCCATTTCTACATACCTTTTGTTTTCCTGCGAGAGTGGTTGCAGAATTGGTCGATCGAGACAAAAAAGCAAAGTTTAGGGTGTAGAGTCAGTGTACCAGAGGGTTTTCCAATAAACTTCATGCCAAATTATCCCACGAGTAGAGAATGTGAGAAGACCGCTGAGAATATATGAAAGCCTTATTGTTACCACATAAAAAGTCCCCGTCTCCGGCACAGCCAGCTCCCCTCCCACCCCACGTATCCAATAGTATATTTTTTCATGAACCCAGCCGGCCAGAGGTGCAGTGAAATGGGAAATGTGAAAACTGCTGTGAAGTCTGGTTGCAATTAATTTTTCCCCCCCACCCCTGATGCCCCGGTCCCCCCTCTACTGGACTAACAAGGCAGACCTTGAGATGGCGAGACATTTCCCCTTGGTGGGATGCAACTGGTTGATAGTGATCCCATGTTCACCCCCCCCCTCCATTTGCATTCTTGAACCCTCATTGGACATGCTATCTTGCATGCCCATTGATAGGCTGTCCGCTTCTGGGTCGTTAATAAGGCCCAAACCGCCTTCATCATGGGGGAAAGTGTAATGACCAAAACAGATGCTGCCACATTGATTTTCTGACAGCCTGATTTGTTTAATTTCCTCTGCAGGGAGGAAACACAAAAGTTATATTAAATTTGAAGGGTTTAACTTTCATGCACACTTATAGACCTGGTTAACAACCCCAAAACGCCCCTTTGTTCAGGTCTGTACTTCGCAGTATTTTTCTTCAAAAATGTTCAGCAAATAAGAAATTTGACATCCAGGTAGTGATCTAATGATCATAAATTACTTCCATGCTTTTCCAAGTAAAAATTCTTAGCACATGTCTGGAATGATAAATTAAGGCTCTCTGTATTGCCTTTCAGTGTGAAATAATGTTTTTTCTTTTTTTTTGGAATGTGATTTAAAACTGTTTATATGATTTTTCAAGATCTGTGAGGTAATGGCATAAGAAATGTTCTGGGGGACCAGCATAAAGAATTTTAAGGTTCCCATTGATGTTGATAGATGTCTGTGTTTTGTTGGTATTTGTGTTTCTAGGGAGACGGTGGTGGAGGGCACTCTCACCCACCCATTTGCCCTCACCCTGTCGGGAGAGACCCTGTACTGGACAGACTGGCAGACCCGCTCCATCCATGCCTGCAACAAGCACACGGGAGACAAGAGCCGGGAGATTCTGGGTGGTATCTACTCACCTATGGACATTCAAGTACTGGGTCAGGAGAGGCAGCCTGACAGTAAGTCTCAGGCCATGGGGGTGGCTGTCTTTGAGAGAGCAGTGTGTGAGATATTTTGTCCACAGACACAGTGTCTGTCAGTACGTGCGAGTATTTACAAAGACTACAACTGCTACTCTTTTTTTCTCATGTCAGAGAATAACAAAAAGAGATAAAGGTTATGGAAAGGACAAAGAGAATAAGAACTATCACTCACACATTGCAAAGGAGCAGAAAATTTCCAGAAACTTTCTAGTAACTTTCCATTCCATGGGAAGTTAAGCTGAGGAGTTCTGGAAATACTTCAAGCTGGAAACTTTCCATGTGAATTAGCATTAATATTTGTGAATTAACAGAAAAATTCCCAGAAGTTTGCAGTGCTACCACTGTAGATGTATTTATTTAATGTTCTGACATTATTCTTTTACCAAGGTATGAGGGTCTCTGCCCCACCCACTTTCCTGTTTAGCTCCACCCACTATTTCAATGTAACCAATTGTAGGAATTGAAGGCGTGGCTTGCTTACACAGCTTGGGGCAGCGCAGTTTGTTTGTGTGGGATCAGGCAGCAGAGGAAGGCACTCTCTGCCATTCAGTGCATGGTGTTCACACTTTAAAAGCCATGCAATACAGCTCAAATCAAGCGTGATGAGTCTATTTGTTTTTCCTAAATGCCTGTGTACTAACTGCCCCCCCCCCACCCCCCCGATTCAGTTTGTATGGGGTGTCTGCTTATGTCCCTCATTGTGGGTGCGTGTGCGTGTGTGGCCGTGCGCGTGTGTGCGTGTTTTGTAGATTTCTCAATGCAGTGCAGAAAAGGCTGAGAGTCCAGCTGCTGCCAAGTGAGTTCTTAATAACTTCGGAAAGTTGGCCTTTTCCCGGTGTCCTGGACGTCGGGTTGGAATGCTGAACTGCTTGTGGGCTCTATGCTCTGGTCGTTTCCGCAGCCATCGGACTCCCACCCTGCTTGTTTTTCTGCTGTTCATTACTCTTCAGGCTGTATCACCTGGTCAGGAAATGACAGAAGTGAAGAGTGTAGCTTTTCTCAGACGTTTTCCTTTGTAATGCAGTATACTTCCCTTCATGGTGAACTTTTCATATATGACTACCAAACTTGGGAGTTTACAGTGTGGTTATTTTGTGACTGAAATTTTGGGAGATTGTATGCTTGGCATATCTCTCCAAACCCTCTATTTTTTATTTTATGTTTGGCTGAACAGTTTTTGTGTGCGCTGAACTGTGAAAGTTCATGGAATTAATTCAGGTCTCTGACGTCCGTGGTTGCACAAATAACTTCCCCCAAACTGCAGACCATAAACTGGGAGCGGTCACCTGGACTGTAAGGCCAGTGCTGCTGGGGAGGTCTCCTGGTTACATGGCATGCTGTTTTATTTGGCTGATTGTAAGCTTTCTGAAACCAAAAAAAAGCAGAATTCCACACGAGCAAAGAATCGAGCTGCTGGCATATTCCTCTCGCACATCTTCCGTGACCCAGGGAGGTCTTTAAATCTGCTGCTGACCCTTTTTTATTATTATTTTTCCTCAAATCTCTCTTAAATCTGTCATTGTGTCAACGGAGAAGGGAAAAAAAAACAAAAATCTACCCAGTATTCCCAGTGAGAGCCTGTGCGCGGCTGGGAGGTTCACTAGAAGCCCTCAGAAGTGGGCACGTTAAAATCTGCAACGTTTACGCTGCAAAATGCCAGCTCGCTCTTCAGCCGAGCTGTTTGGTTATCGTAAACTGTTAAACACCCCTGGCTTTCTCCAGTCTCTTAAAACGTCAGCAGGGTTACGTGTGGTCCTTTTTTTTTTTTTTTCGCCAAGGATAGGATGGCTGTTATTCTAGAATCCAACAGAGAGGACGAGTTCCAAACATTTATGGCCTGAGTCCCATTTACACGTTAAGTTTCCATTTTGTATTCAGAATTTCATCTTGCACAGACTGTTTATGTGCATCTTGCACCGTTACGAGAGCGGTGGAGGTCTTAGAAAGACCACCCAGCCTGTTTGATAGCTCTTGAAGGTCAGAAGTGGTAATATTTCCCCGTTTCCTCCTGCAGTTCACACCCCCTGCTCGCAGGGCAATGGCGGGTGCTCACATTTGTGCCTGCTCTCACCTATGGAGCCCCACTACAGCTGTGCTTGCCCCACCGGCGTCCGGCTTCGAGAAGATGGCATGACCTGCCGTCCAGGTGAGACCCAGTGCCTTGGAAAAGGGGGGCTTCCAGAAAATGGCCAGAGAGGGCTTCTTCTCTAGTTTTTCTGTCTGCAACACAGAGGCAGGTTAAGCATGCTGTCCCGTCTCTGCCTGGGGATATTTCCACCAGCCCCCAGACACCTCTGGACCCTGCAGCGCGAACAAATAGTCAGCAGTATATAATGACCGGAGATGGAGAAATACTGCTTTGCTCAGGCGGGTTTGCGTTGAGACAGAAACACAGATTGCTGCTCAGAAATATCTAAAAACAGACATCTAAAACTGGCATCTAAAAAAATCTAAAAACAGGCAAAAACAAAACAGTTCTGTTTTTTCACTCCATGACGCAAATGTTTTACGATGCCCTGTGGCATACATGATCATAAAATGTTTGAGTTTTATATTGAATTTTATCCCTGTTTCCCTCCATAGTGACCTTTCTTGCGGTAGGTGCTTATGGGTAATGTAGTACTGCCATTTTTCTCATACCCAGAGTGCTGCAGTGCTGCCTTTGTGGTTCTCCTTCTCCAGCTGCTAATTTAGGCCACCCGCACTGGGCCCTTCCCTCAGGCTGCTCCTTCCTCTCTTCCTTCCCTGTTCCCAGGTCCCTTCTGCTGTGTTCGGAAATACTCCAGATCCCACCACCCCCCCCACCTCAAACACAGTGTTTGTTTGCTGTTGCGGTCAGTGTTTGTTTCCTCTGCAGATTCAATTATCGGGAGACGTCTGTTTTCTGGTGGGTCCCTCTGTGTTCACTTTCTAGAGCTAATCTGTCTGTCGTTTTCATCCCAGGCTGAGAGAGGGGAGCAGTTACTTTGTGTTTTTGCATTTATTTATTTATTTATTTAT
>JAABNX020000021.1:4747020-4764308 GCA_015163995.2 Mormyrus lacerda
CAGATGTGCTGTGGTATAGTCTGCTTCTGCACTTCAACCCAGGAAAACAAAAAGGATGAGAAAAGGAAACAGTGTTTCGCCGTTAAGTTAATCACTTAACAGCATTGGCCTTAGAAGCAAAGCATTAATTCTTGTTGTCATATGGTCAGATTAATTTATTGCGGTTGGAAATTCCCCCAAAAAATATATTGATTTGCCCTGTTTGTTTTGTTGTTTTTTTTTCTGGTTGGGGGCTGTTGTGGTGGGATTTGTGATTTGAAAAATAGCTCTCTGCTTAAGAGGGTGAACCGCCATCAGGGTGAATGTGTCCATTTTGCTCTTGATAAAAGGCCTAATTTCTGAGCTGCCAGAACTCTTGATTTTTAAGAGCTCCGCAAGTTAATACCCGTGTAGTTATCGCAGACGCACAGTCGTCCCGCTTTAAGTGGAAAAATGAAGATGACGTGATTGAAACAGAGAGCCGAACAGCAAACAGATGCTCAGGTGGAAAAAAAACATCTGTGGTACCTTCAGCTGGCTCCGCGGGGTGTCTCATTGAGTCTGATAAAACTGTGAATCAGAGAAATGAGTTTTTCCACAGTCACGACTCGTACAAAGGATGGTTTTGTCCTCTCTTTTCCTTTCTGTCAGCTGGTGTATTTCCTGTTATCTGTTATTCATCTCTACTGTTTTAACTTTTTTCTGTATTGCTTTGAAGATATTTTGCTTTCCACGTAGTTGGCTGACGATTTGGGTGGCGACTTGAAAATGCAAATTGACATGATTATGACTGTGAAACTCGCCAACCAATACGTTGGTTATACTAAGTCTCCCCACATCCTTGTTCCTGTTGCACAGATACATGTACTTCACCACCATCCAGGAGCGTGCCGCCAAGATCGAGCGAGCCTCGCTGGACGGCACGGAGCGCGAGTCCCTTTTCACCACCGGCCTGATCCGTCCCGTGGCCCTGTCCCTGGACCACAAACTAGGGAAGCTATTCTGGGTGGATGCCGACCTCAAACGCATTGAGAGCAGCGACCTCTCCGGTGAGACCCCTCCCACCTGCCCGCCTTGGCTGTCGCATGTGTGTGATCTTTTCGGCCTTAGCTGGTGGAGCCTTCTGCTTTCCCTCCTCGCGCTGGTCCCAAGGCGTCACCTCCTCGGTTACGCTCTTCTGCCTCACGTCGCCGTCTATCTGATATCTGCCCTCTAACAGTCTCCACAAAAGTGTCCATAATTGTACCACCATAATGAAGCACCTCTGGGATGTTTTAAGCCCTTCAGATGAGTAATCATGCCCCTTTGATCCTGATGCCAGGCTCTCTGAAGTCAGGCACATACCTTGTGGTTTCTGTCCATGGGTGATATTCCCTAATACTCCCACGTAATTGGATCTGCCCGATACTAATTTATGCAGCTGTTTTTTCGATGTGTTTTCGCAACAGATTAATTGTGCATTTTTAAGATCAGAGAAGCTTTCCTTGATGCTTGGGAATGAAATAATGTTGCAGCATCGATGTGAGTTTTATGATACTTTGAGCATAAGAGCCTGAATGATGTGTTTTTTTGTTTTGTTTTTTTTGTGGTGATTAATGACCAGGGCTTCTGAGAGGCGAACGACACGCTGTTCCTTGCCTTTATGGTCCGTTTGCAGCACCCATTAGGGTAATACTGTTTATTAATTTGGGCATGGCTTTGCAGCAGAGTCTCCAAGCTGAGGGCTCCTAATCCGACACGGACATGCTTCCATGACAGCAGATGCGTTTCCTGTCGATTCTCCATTTTTCAGACTGAAACTATGTTTTTTTTTCCCTCCTGTGCTGAATGGGGGTAGGAGTAAGGAGAGAAAGTGAGAGACTCTAGAATCCGGTTCTATGGAAGAGGCGATACGGATCTTTCTAGACAAAAGAAAGAGACTTCCGCCCTTGTCATTGCAGACCCCACCCCTGCCTCATGGGTACAGTGAACTTCAAAGCAACCTACCATTTCATCTTTATTGTAATTAGGCAGCTGCGAGACATCCTGAGTCTTTCCAGAAGCAGAGAGCAGTTTGATGTCTCCTGGAAGGGCAAGACACCTTGCATGTTGGCCATCCATCATAGGCTGGGGGAGGGGGTTGGCTTCTCAAGTCCCCGCTCACCGATCATAGTAGATCCTCGTTTCTCAAGCCCTTCACCTTTCAAGGGGTGTTTCTCGGGATGCGTACTGAAGCGTACCTGTGTTTTCATGTACCCATTTTACGCCATCTTCCGTTGCCGGAGAACAGAAATACAGGGGATGGTAAAAATCCCCGGATGTCGTTCTTACCCCATCCCAAATATTGATGTATCAGTTGCAACCTCCTGGGACGAGACCAATCCCGTGATTCATTGCGCCTCAAATTTATTCTTGGGAGGCAAGTTAGCGAGTCTGATTATGCCAAAACCACGAGTGTGTGGTCTTTGTGTTCTTAGTATTGAGAAACACTCAGGATTGGCAGTTTGAGAAAAGGGCGCAAGGACAAAGTATTGGTTATGTTCAGAACCAACGCCGCTCGGTTCCGTGGGTGTGTTTGGCATGGATCAGAGCTCTCGTGACTCCTGCTCCATCCACACACCGCGGTCAAGGTCTGGACAGTTTGTCAGCCCTCTGTCTACCCCAGGGCACGTCAGGCTCTCAGCCAGGGTGTCCATCTCCTGACTCACCCCAGGCCTCCCTGGAGCTTGACAGCAGCCACTGAGATCCCTAGAGAAGGGAGTACGACTGTTCGTCAAGTCACCACCGTCCCACTCAGTCCTACAATTGCTACTAGGTATAGGAGATGCAGGCCAGCAAATTTGGGAGAGAACCAAAAAAATAAGTATTGAAAAAAGCAAGGAAATCGATGGCTGCAGATGGAGACCTAGTTGACTCTCTGCGTTCTCCAGCCAAGTTCTCATTTCCTTCACTCACCGACCTCTAACTCCCCCCTCCACCCGAGCCCAGTACTGATACTCTGCCATTTCTGACCAAGGATGAGTATATATAACAAAGGCCTTTATAGATGTATTCAGTATTGAGCACCATTGAGGATCTTGTTTATTTGGAGAAAGTATGGCAAAAGGGAAATAATGCTCCTCTTACTTTTAATATTTAACGCTGTTGAGATAAGTGGTCCAGGTAAAGTATTGACAAGCCCCGCCCCATCTCCCTCAGGAGCCAATCGGATCACACTGCAGGACTCCAACATCCTGCAGCCAATGGGGCTGACTGTGCTGGGGGGCCACCTGTACTGGATTGACCGGCAGCAGCAGATGATCGAGCGTGTGGACAAGGTCACTGGGGAGGGGCGCACACGCGTCCAGGTTCGGGTCATGCACCTGACCAGCATCCATGCTGTGGAGGACATGGACCCAAAGGAGTTTGGTATGTTCTAGAATCACCTAGTACCTCTGTCACCTAAGATGCATGTGTTTATATATGTGGCCACTAACTTCAACGCTTGTGTTCCCTGGTAGCTTCACACCCCTGTTCCCATGAGAACGGCGGCTGCTCGCACATCTGCATTGCCAAGGGTGATGGCACGCCGCGTTGTTCCTGCCCCATGCACCTGGTGCTGCTGCAGAATCTGCTCACTTGTGGAGGTAGCCAATCAGAATCCTCCCTGTCCTACTGCCTTCGGGTGCCAGATGTGACACAGGGATGTTTGGGCTGAGTACAGAGATAAAGGTCGCTGTCCGGCACGTAGAGCAAGCCCAGTCCCAAAACTGACGACATCTCCTCCTTCCTCAGTTCCATTTACTGTCTAAATAGATTATCCCAGCAGATCCTCACATTTTGTACCCCCCCCCCCCACACACACTCCAGAGCCCCCCACTTGTTCTACAGAGCAATACACATGTGCCACCGGCGAGATCGATTGCATCCCGATGGCCTGGCGCTGTGACGGCTTTGCAGAATGCGATGACAAAAGTGACGAGGAGAACTGTCCGGTCTGCACGGCCTTGGAGTTCCAGTGTGACAAGGGCCAGTGTGTGGACACACAGCTGCGCTGCAACGGCGAGATCGACTGCTCAGACAGCTCCGACGAGCAGGACTGCGACAGTAAGCCTGCCTCCACGGCGTGCGTTTTGGATACCCATAATTCCCCTGTGTAGCTGATATGGTACATGTGACCTGTCAGCAGTTTTCCATCACCCTGTTTTCCTTTGAATTGTCTCTCTGAATGATGGAAAGTCTCTTGCCTGTTGTAATCGAGGTTCACCCTCCCCACAGCCATCTGCCTCAGCACACAGTTCCGCTGTGGGAACCAGTGTATTGAGAAGAAGCAGCAGTGCGACTCCTACTCAGACTGTGACGACAACTCAGACGAGCTCTTCTGCGGTAAGCCCACAGCACCTCCTACTGGCAGGGACTGTAAACTGCATCTCACTCAGGCAAAACTTTTGTCTCCGGATTTTTTGCTCATGGCAGTTTTACTTATGCAAATATGTTCTGAGGGCAAAAGGAAAAATTATTGGTTCAAAGGCCTAACCTATCAGATTATATAAAAGGTGGGTCAAAGCAACTAGAGGAGGTGGGATCAACCAATCAGAACTCTTGGTCCCGCCTCTTATAGTTGCTTGGACTCACCTCCTCTACGGTCTAATTGGTCGTCTCTCTGAACCAAGCTGATAGCTGACGTATTACCTGGGTTCTTTGTGTGTGTGTGTGTCCCTGCAGAGGTGCCACATCCCTCATTCAATGAGATCTCCGGCCACACCAGTGCGATCGGGCCGGTCATTGGCATCATCCTGTCTGTCTTTGTGATGGGTGGCATGTACTTCGTCTGCCAGCGGGTGGTGTGCCGACGCTACAAGGGCCCTAGTGGTGCCTTCCCTCATGAGTACATCAGCGGGGCGCCTCACGTGCCCCTGAACTTCATCGCCCCGGGCAACCCGCAGCATGGCACATTCACCGGTGAGCTCTCCCAGGACGTCCCACTGGACTTGGCCCTGCCTGTTGGACTTTTTCTCTTTGTAATAGCTTAGGTAACAAAAGAGGTATTCATTTGGAAACATCTGTTTCCCCACCCTGTTTTAATGCCAGGTCAGAATTTGCTCCTTATGTTTGCAAAGTCAATTTAAGTGAAAACGGACCAAAAGAAGCTCGTTTATCCAATGTGTTTATGCTTTTTTCCTTCTGTGGGTCTGTGTTTTTGCGAAGTACCAGACTTTGCTGGCTCAGGTCTTAGCATCTGTTTTCCTGACCGCTTCACTTGCTTACTTGAGTTGACTGGGTTTCCTGTGGCTTTTTCTCGATGTTGAGCTAGTAAATCTTGAGTTCTCTCTGAGGTTTGCATGTGTGTGTCTTGTTTGAGTGAACCGTGTGAATCTATACTCCTAGGCTGCGTTGTGTGAGTGTGGATGTACCTCTCATGAAAGTGGCAGTCATCGGTATATCAGTATACCGTATCCTGCCTGTGCTCTGGCCGTATCCTGCCTGTGCTCTGACCGTATCCTGCCTGTGCTCTGGCCGTATCCTGCCTGTGCTCTGACCGTATCCTGCCTGTGCTCTGGCCGTGCCCTGCTTGTGGCCTGTCTGTGCTCTGGCCGTGCCCTGACCATACTCTGACTATACTGCTATAGGAATTTCCTGTGGGAAGTCCATGATGAGTTCCATGAGCCTGATGGGAAGTAGCAGTAGCGGAGCACCGCTCTACGACCGGAACCACGTCACCGGCGCATCCTCCAGTAGCTCATCCAGCACCAAAGCTGCCTTCTACCCTCAGGTACTTGGACCTTGTCCACACAGTTCTCTTTCAAAGCACTTCTGGCACTGGAAAACTCTCCATGTCGGCCTATTTCTGTCTGATTCTACAGATACTCAACCCGCCACCCTCTCCAGCCACAGATCGTTCCTTGTACAATGCTGAGATGTTCTACTCTTCCAACAGCCCCTCTACTACTAGGTCCTACAGGTCAGTTATTCCCACGTAGCTGGGACAGCAAGCCATCTGATCTCTTTCCATGCAGATCACCTGATGTATGTACTGTACCGGAACGGCCAGGCAGCCTTGAGCTGACTTGGCAAGATGTCCTACAACACAGCTACCGGTTATACATACAGTCATCAATGTAAATTAAATCTGCATGATACCGAGTCTCTTTCGATCATTCGTTCACGTGAAACGACAGGCTAAAATAATCCCATGCTCCAGTTTTAGGGTTTACATATGTGTTTAAATATGAACTTTGAATACTGACAGCTGTACCAACCGTCATGCGTGACCAGTTAAACCACATTGCCCACTAATGTGCTCCCAATCTGACATTTCCTCCCTCTTCCCTTCTGCTCTCTCTTTTCTTCCCCCAAGGCCATACCTGATGCGGGGCTTGGCCCCGCCCACAACCCCGTGCAGCACAGATGTGTGCGACAGCGATTACACCACCAGCCGGTGGAAGGGCAACAAGTACTACATGGACCTGAACTCGGATTCGGACCCATACCCGCCCCCTCCCACTCCCCGCAGCCAGTACCTGTCCGCAGAGGAAAGCTGTCCCCCCTCGCCTTCCACCGAACGCAGCTACTTTCACTTATGCCCCCCCCCGCCCTCACCCTGCACTGACTCCTCATGACCACGGCAGATGGGGAGGGGAGGGGGGCCGCCACACTTGTAAATACTTTTTAAAAATATGAACAGATCAGATGATTATATTTTATTAATTTCCATTAATGGTCACCCATTCCTGTAAGGGTGGAAGGGAAGGAATGGGATTGGCAAGATGGGAAGTTCCAGGGAAAGTGGATTGTACTTCAGGCCCCTCAGTACAACTGGAGCCTAAAGACTGCGAGCTGGTCGGTGGCCCTAGTGCAGCGTCTCCCGCCCCACGTTCCCACCAGGGACTCTTACCCTCAAAATTGCTTGAAAATCCCTGCCAGGGGATTTCGGAAGTTGCAGAAAAACGTCGCTTCAAAACTTGTCCGTGAAAATGAGGTGAAATGGCACAGCAACGACGGTAGCGGCCAGGAAAAAAAAAATACGTCTCCGCTTGATGGGAAAGCTGAACAGAATTCACGGAAGTCGAGGAGGAAAGATCTCCTGACTTCAGCAACTCGATGCACTTGTGGGATCTCATTGGCTCATCCGCCAAGTCCACCTGACTTGCGACCCTCGCGTGTTAGCATAAAAGATGCCAACATTTCCTGAAACGCTGCCTTTGAACCACAATAAAGTGGATCAATGACCTACACCCTTTTATTGACAATAAAAGGGGACTTTGTTTGGAAAAATATTAATGGCTCACTGCTGGAGCAATGTGAATCGGTGTTTCATTTACCTGTAATGGTTGCTTTTCAACTTGACCTTTTGAGCCATGCACTCTGTGACAAAGAGAAACTTAGGTGACATTTAGCATTAAGTTATTTTAGCAGTCAGTAGTACAAATTGTACAGCTAGTACCCGCTTTACAGTATGACGGGTCCTATGCGGTTGTAGGTTCTGGTTTGTTGACACACACAATTTACTCTTCAAACAAATTTCCCAATGAGACATGTGACCTGAAAGAAAAACCAAAACTTTAAGGTGTTTTGTAAATATGTACAACTGAGCTTTAAATACTGCTTTTTTAAAAAAAAATGAATGAATTTGTATGTGACTGAATCTGTCCCTCCGTCATGGCTTGGGTGTTTTTCCCAGTTTACCAAAAGTGTGTTTGCTGCTACTGTACATATTACCTGTATTCTGAATAATGACAAAATGCAAAATTCACATTTAAAGAGATGAATTATGAAATGATTATACAGATGTTTAAAGCTGTAAGTTATTAATCCTACGCAGTGCATTACATTTGTTCTTTTGTTTGTGTGTATATGTGTACGTTTGAATCACAGTCCATTTGAAAGCGCATGGTTACACGGCAACTTCTGTAAAAGAGCAGACAGACATTGTTCTGTTTGTAGCCCAACCTTAAATTAGCGCGACGCTCCTGCTTTTTCCTGCGTGTCGTGTAGCCGTTTGCTAACTCTAACCTCAAACCATTGATGTGAAGGTGGCCGTCAGCCACAGTGATCTGGGGGGGGGCGGGGGGGGAAGTTGTCCATCGACTGGTTGATGCCGCCCTCACCATTGCTAGTCTCTGTCCTTTAAACATGTAGACATGGGGCAGGCAACCCTGCTCTCGGAGTGCCGGTATCCAGCCGGTTTTCTATATATGTAGACTGACAGACCCAGATAACTGAGTAAGAGAATCCTCTTTTGTCATGGAACTCTTCGGAGCGAATATGGAAACATAAGCTGGCCAATATTTTGTGTGATCCCTCCATCCTTAACTCAGAAGCAAATGATGCTCTCGTCTTGAAGATGGAAGTCAGCGCAAATCAAGTCCTAGTTTGTGAATAAGAACTGTTTGCGTCATGCATGGTTATTCTCTCCTCATTTATATTTGTTTGCTTTGAAATACTCTTGAATTCAAAGTACAATATTTTAAGCACTGTATGGTGCAGGCATGAACCCTGACATTCTGTGACCCTCAAAGCAAAGCACTTATTTCTGAAGACTTTGAATATCAGTTACATTATTCTGGATTTCTAATTATAAAGGTTAAAGTTAATTTAGGCAGCACTGACATTAAGTTTATTAATTGCTATGCCTTCAGCCAGGCATAAAAACATTGGCTTTTAAGCTGTCCTCTATGACATTGATCCTAGTAGAGATATTAATCATAATGTTTATTCTAATGATAATAATAAAATAAAACGGATGGTGTTATTTTATTTCATTATTACTATTGTGCTAAACATCCCGAATAAAATTACTGATCAGGTTCAGACATCTGTTTACTATGTGTGAATTGGTTCAGTCCATGCCCCCCCCCCCCCCACAGCAGTGGGAGGGTCCTGACCCACAGATGGCACCAGCTACAAAAATCGTCTGTTCATGAGCTTCCTGTGCCTTTTGTCTCGTGTACAAATGCCTTGTATAGTCTAATCTTATGATAATTTTGTATGAAAGCATTTTATATAATAAAGGTTCTATTTTAAGAAATCGCCATCTGATTCTGAAAGTTGATTTGTTGTGATTGCTTAGCAACCAGAAAGACATCTTGAAATGACAATGAACTGGTGAATTCCTTTATAAGAAGGAGGGGCTGTTTAAGTTCTGTCTACAAAAGGGGGGAATAGGGGGGGCATGAAATTTGTTACATTAAAGTTGTAAAGTAACAGCCACATTACAAACAAAAAGCAGAATTTCATTATAAGCAGCTGTGTTGTGCCTAGTGTCTTGGTAAAAATGGCATCTAGGTTGACTGTCTCAGAATTCTTTGACAAGTTCTTGGCATTGAACGAACAGGGTAAAAGACCTTTTCAGGCCACATGCAAGCCTGAAAGAGAAAGATTTCTTAGGCTTACTATACTTCCAGCTATACTCCAGGCTATACTCTCTACTGAGGAAACGGCAGCATCTGTTAATGAGGGTGAATGATGCTTGGAAAGTGCTGGGGAACACTGGATATATAAGTCACGATTTAGAGTAAAAAGTTTTGGTGCCTTGTACCTGTACACTGGTTGGTGACACAATATATAATGTCAAACATCAAATTTTGACACTTTCATAATCATAGAACTTAAACTGGTGGTTTAGGGATGTATAAATTTCTGGTATCGCATGTGAACAAGATTGAAATTGTGAAATATGTAGGGATGCTCGCAAAGTTTGTGATTGCTGCTCGATGAAGGCCTCAAAGACCTAGAAATGGATTGATTAAAAACACTGAATAAAAAAGGCATATTGCATATGGTAAAATGGGACCTGAACAAACAATTTTATGCTTTACTATGTCATTCTGCTGTAGTGGAAGAGTCAATAGTACTGTTTTAAAGTACATGTAGCTTGTGAATTTACAGTGCTGGCTTTTTCTTTTGTTTGAGTCCTTGTAGATTGGCCTAGAGACTTTATATTAAAAAAAAAAATTCAAACAGACCATAAAACGTGTAAACTATTTTAGTAGCACGAGAAGTTTTTTATTTCGATATAGTGTGAAATGCTGCCCTCGTGTGGAGAAAATGAGGAACATTTATTTCCTTGACTGCATTTTGTTAGTATGCAATCTTAAATTAACAAAATTTCGTAGAGCGATTACGAGAAGCACAATTAATGTGTGTCTGACCGACATACCCTATTTAGTGGGGATTCAGCTCCTAAAAAATATTTTATAACAACATTTAGCAATTTGCCCTGTATTTTCAAAGACATTTCGCAGTACCCTGGCTCAGCAAGCTTTATTATGGAGGACCCCCCCCCCGAATAAGTTTTACTTAATCATGAAAATGGCGGAGGGCGGCCGACATTTTTGAGTCCCTCTAAGGCTCAAATTCTAGAATCACCACAGCGTCTGATATCTGAATATCATCACTGTCATTTCTGTACAAAAACTGTATTTACATTCATTTATTTAGCAGAATCTTTTGCACACCATGATATTTCGGTTAGAAGATTTGATCACAGCTACAGTTTCTGGCTTTTCCATCCTCTGAGTATATATATATATAGCCTATATATATTCTAGATTATTCCAAAAACTCACAAGTAATTAACAATCTCTCATTACGAAATGCAAACATGAGTTAAAAATTAAGCAAAGTGACCACTGTATTACAAACACAATCACGATAGAGGGATCAAAAAAAAAAAACAGATCGAAGTAGTTCAGTTTGGACAGACATTGTGTAAACACCTTTGTTGTTAATGTCATTCTGTCCTCCTTTTAGAGATATTAAAACTGGAAAGCACCTAGCATAAATCTCAAAGACAATATTATCGCAGTATTGACAATTCATTACAGGCCGTTTAAAACAAATTATGCAGAAGTTACTCATATGAATATGAATTACACAAACATGGTTCCAAGTTCCATCCTCAGACATCTAAGCCAAACTGGAAGAAAGATGACTGTAGGCTGTGAATTAAGAACAAGTCATGACAGGCACAGGGTGGAGTCTTTGGGGGTAAAAAAAAGCCACCCAGCCAGTTTAGGGAATGTTCTCCCCCACCCAAGGGAGAGAGCAGAAGCATTGTGATCATACCCATGATCTCTGGCCTCAAGCCTACTTCTCTGTATCTGATACGCAAAGGAGGGTAGGCCTTACAAAGAAACGCCCCACCCTGGATGCATTGCCATATGCCACACCATGCTTGCTTCAGAGACTGAGGCTGTCTGCATGGATGTTCCAGTAACTCCTGAGAGATGGACGTTTCTATCCTTGAGCCTGGTGCCTGGTTATAGGGCAATCACCCATTTTCATAATTTCAACATGTCCTGGATAAGTTTTCAAGGGGCCTGGAGCCTATCGCAGGCAGCATAGTAAACAATGTAAGGGCACACCCTAGGTAGGATTCCAGTCCATTGCAAAGCACTTACATATATACTTTGGGCAATTTAGATGTGGAAAGTAGCCTAAAGGTGATGATAGACAGGGTAACTTTTTGAGCAATGTTGTCGGGCAATTGCCAGCCAGGTAAGACAAAGGGCAACTCCCCTGGATTTGGATGATTGCGGAGAGTTGCCCACTGCTGATGATTAAAGTTTTTCAAAAAAAAAACATGTTGCTCCATATCAATGGGAATGTACCCTAGCAGCACTGCCCGGCAACACTGCTCACTGCCCTGTGTATCACCACCATAATTGCATGTCTTTGGACTCCAGGAGGAAACGCAGATGATACAGAGAGCAAACAAACTGCACATCCGCACAGAGCAGACACAGGATTCAACCCACAAACCAACAAGTGTGAAGGAAGACCGTGACCCACTGAAGCACCCAACATGTGTCCTACCAAGGCCCTAAAATGCACCACTTCTGTATTTATAATAACCTACTCATACTTAGACTGTCCATTCATCTACACGAATGCTTTTCCAATATGGGACCGAACCCTGGAGCCCAACTCCACAAAACACTAGAATTTGAAGTCGGTCCATTACAGGACCCACAAAAGTAGAGTTTTAGAAGAACCAGTTCACCTAAGCCACTTATCTTCCGACTGCGTGACCTGAAGTACACGTGAACATGCAAAATCCACACAGAGAGCTGAAACAGGGAATAAAACCATATCCATGGAGATGTGAGCCAACAGTCATACAGGAGGGTGAGAGTGTGTGACAATATTTAGGATTTCTTTGAGAATATATAACTGGATTCTGCTTCAAGAAGTTGAATAATATAATATTTACATGAAGCATATAAAATGCATGAATTGACCTTTGGGCAGAAGTGGAAATTTCAGGTCCAGAAAGTACAAATCCAGACCAGGATTTTGTTTCAACCAACCAGTAGAGTACTCTGTAGCTATGACTCTTTGTGCTTAACTGGTTGGTTGAAACTAAATCACGATCTGGATTTGTACTTTCTGGACCTGAAATTTCCACCTCTGCCTTTTGGGGGAGGCGGGCAAACCCATTCTTTTGACAGATGTTTGTAGAGTTGATTTGTTTATTTTTGTTTATTGGGAATAATTGCTGGGTGCATGCTGGAACTGGTTGGAAAGCACACAGCATTATGGGGACCATGAGTCACGAGGACTTCTCTAGACACCAAAGCAGTGGCTCCACCCTTCAGAGATAGGGGGGCACAAATGCACTTAGGAAACCCCTTGGATTCAGACAGATGATTTGCCTCCTTTGCCCTCATTTTGTTCTGTTCCACTTATGTCACCCACCCCCACTCATAATCCCCCACCCAGGGCGTATAGAGTGATCAGACCTGGGTCACTCTTTGTTCTGAGACATTCATGCGCCGATGATGATCCACATGCCTCCACACGTCCTGCGGCAAAGCCACTGTGCCCTACAGACTGTCCACCCTAGGTCTAGCCTGTGCTTGCTGCTACCGAGGACCAGACAAGGGGAACAGCTGAGTCACAAGAGCCAAACAAAAATCGGATACCAGTCACAGCCTCATTTGAATAAAAGTACCATTTTTGGCTTGTTTTCTGTGCACATTAATAACCCATCTGATATATGGTCAGCGTAACATCTGCGGGCTGGTTTTAACGCACCGACGAAGAAAAACATGCACTAAGCCAGATGACTTTTGCATTTTCTATCTTGGCTTTAAAATCTACTTTCACCAAATTAATATTTTATCAGTGTCTCAGTGCAGTATTTGCTACCTA
Source organism: Mormyrus lacerda (assembly GCA_015163995.2). Taxonomy (NCBI): domain Eukaryota; kingdom Metazoa; phylum Chordata; class Actinopteri; order Osteoglossiformes; family Mormyridae; genus Mormyrus; species Mormyrus lacerda. The sequence continues at coordinate 4,760,113 of JAABNX020000021.1, forward strand.
ATGTTCCCCACCTTCCTGAGCAATACTATGCATAAACTTGGCTGGTTGCTCCCCAATGAGCCCCATCAGCAAAGAAGTCACACGGCAGCCAAGCTTGAATTAAACAGTATTCACAATATGGCATGTGCACCAACCTTGTGGTGATTAACAGCAGCACGACTCACACAGAGATCTTAACAGTGCAGCCATGATATAGCAGTTTCTGAGCTGCCTGTAATCTACTGCCAGCTCGTGTTTGTGATTCTATCTTTGCCTGCCTGTAGTACGATATGCATCCTATGTTCACTGCCAGAGACGAGGCCAACGGCAGCTTGCCTGACCCGGATTTTTTATCAATGGCAGAAAGTCGAGACAAACCCTTTCAGTGGATGGAAATTGGCTGCTCACTCTCAGCGTACACAAGCATACAGTACACACATGCAGCATGAACAAAGAGCCTATTCTGAGTTCCTTTCTATCCAGAATAATGTTAGTTGAATATGCCCTATCTAGCTTTCCTTGTGTGGTGTCTTTTCGCAAATCTTATTTCAGTGCACATTAGTAGGTCAAAGTGGTGTTTCTGTTCTTTTGGAAAACACAGGCTGCAGTATGAATGTATTTTTTTATTATTTGTGCTTAACTATTATCAATACAGCACAATTCAGATTTCCCTTTCAAAGTAAATACTTGGACAACAGATAAATGATGTAAAAAAAAAAAAAAAAAATATTTGCAAATTCAAAAGGTAATAAATAATCAGCTGTGAATCGACTTATATAGCACAGACTGGTATGCAAATAACATGCCCCAAATATTTCATTATAATTTGAGCACAGTAGGTGTTGTAACCCATAAACCTGTACCAGCATTAATATTATAAGTGTGCCTACAGTTTTTGTTTCATTCTGATTGCTTGAAATATGGCATTCCACAAACATGACGAACTGGCTAGTCTACAGATTATCTATCTCTAAATACTATTCCTCATGTGAAATGGCAACACATAATACCCGGACGATCTGTGCTTAAAATGAACTGTAAAGGTAACATCCTTGCGACCCTAACCAGGATATAGTAGAACAGTGTATGAAGCAACTACCATTTTTCTTCAAAAGGTTACAGCAGATTATAGAAAATATTGTCAGATCCATAAGTATGTTTTATGATCCATGAATAAAATACTCATTATAACCCAAGAAAGTAGTTCAAGTGACTTTCATTCTGTGTTATTGGAAAGTGGTATTGCATGTGCCCGGGCGTTTCTCGCCATTGGAAACTCGAGTTACTGTACGGAGCTCGCTGGTTACGTTCAGAGGCGCTGCCGGCTGCTTAAACCGTGTCAATCGACGTGACGTCTCATTGTTGCTAGGGCGTCGAAAACAACCGGGGAAAACAGTGAAAGCCAATCGGAAATCGGCCTGACCGGGGCGTTCAAGGCAAGCTCGGCGGCTGCAATATCTTACTATTATCAAGCCTTAAGATATAAGCATGGGTTTAACCTTTAGCAGATTTCGAAAAGTGCTACGCGTGATGCCACAATATGCAGTTTCCAAGCTTTTGCTGAGCCGAAAAATATTGCAATTTCACTTTCCGCGCTTTAGCCAGGTGGCGTATTGGTTGATAGACATCACTTTAATCCAATCAAATGACACACCACGAAGTCGAATGTGAAACTAACGCCATATTGGCTCAGGAGACCGGCTCTGTTCTGCACAGATACGCAATTCAATTTTTACTCCAAGATGGCGGTTACAGAAGCTCCAGTTTCGGCATGAGGACTTTTTCAGTAATCGTATGTCCAGTAGCCTTCAAAGGAACACACAGCAATAGGAGTTTTACAAAATAATTGACAGCCCAATTGTCCAATCCGAGATCTAAAAATACAATCATTTAGTGTGATTGGCGTGCGCTGTACCCAATGACTGTAAGGCATTATGTTTGATTGGCAGGTGTGGCGGCTATGTGGGGGAAGGGGTTGTTGAAGTTGATAGAGCCGCCATCTTGAAAGTCCTCTCTAATGGTCTCTTGTTTCCCGCCTGCTACAATCTGCTGTAAACAGTTTGTTTTTCTTCCCAGTGCCACGTTTACATCGTATTTTATGTTCACAACACCCGAGGCAAGAGGGTTCTCCATCTACATGTGGGGGATTTGTGATTTCCCGCAGTTTATCGGTACGTACTGTCTTGTCCATGCAGTTCTTGTTATTGGCCACAGGAGTAGCTGCTTGCTAACTCCGATCTGTTTTGCAGAGTCAGAGTGGTTGGTATAACCACGGAATTCCGTTTTCATTGTTTCCGCCACATCTAAGAATTAATAAATAAGCGTCTTGTGTAATTGCGTATAATTCTCACTTAGGGGCCCTTGTATCGGTACATTATTTGGAGTTAACTAGCCGGACCCCATTCACAACAAGCCGGGTTTACGGTAGACGTAGCAGGCGAAGTTGGCTTTTATTTTATTAAAATTGTGTCCTCTGAAAAATAGCCTGCTTTAGCAGAACCTTTGGTTTAAGTATATGCTGTTAACATTTGCCAGGCGGTTCGTGTAACGATCCAGGTTTGGTGGAAATATTCCGTCTATCGCATTCTCAGCCTTAATAAAACAGCGACGTCCAACTTCGGCTTCCTCTCCCTGCGTTTCTGTCCGCCTGTCGGTCTGTCATCGATCTGCAACTTGTGCTGTTCGATAGCTGATTTTACCTAAATTGACGCCACTTCCATTAGCTGTTTTAGCTGACTATCTGTCCTTTTATTGGTGCCAGAGATGTTATAAACTGTCCTACTAGCAGCACAAGGCCCGCCGCCGGCGAGCTGAGCTCCGCCACATTGGCTACACCAATATGCGGTACACCAAAAGCAACGTCTATTACTACCTTCGTCCCTCCACGCTCAGGTGAACCGTATATGGCTTTTTATCTGTTCTATTGTTCCTGGAAATAACCTGCTGCTTGTTGCGACTGCCAAGTGATTACAGTCGCATGCTAGAGTAAATGTGTGTTAATGCAGGGGCAAGGGCTGTGCAGAGGTGCCTGGTGTAGCCCGCAGAACTGAATGTCGTTTAATGCACATTTTACTCTTCTGCAGGTGCAGAACACGCGTCCCTATTCACATGCACGCCGCCCTGTTTCCTTATCTAACACAAATGTGATAAACGTAGCCATCGGCTTGAAGGAGGCGACCACCTTAATTGCTGCGTATTATTCGCTGGTTCATAATGTGACCATCGCTGGATCGCGCACAGCCAAACTAACTGTTATGCTTCTTGTTTTTTTTATTACACGACAGCTGTAGTAGTTCTGTGGGATGACTGACAAAATCGTCCTTCAGAATCAGATTTTGTTCAAAGTGTAGCAAGCTGTTGCACCACCGGGGAGCTGGTTTTAAAAAAATATCCAACGAAGACATCAGATTCATTAGCGTGCAGTTAAAGTAAATACCAGCTGATAGGTTTAAAATTAAGCGTTGTTTTTGAGTTCCACAATAAAACGTGCTGCCGTTTTTTTATGAGTGGGAATTGTACGTTAATGGAAGAATAAGATTTACAGTAAGGTCGGAGTGGGGCGGGGGTGCTCTGTTTCTGTAGTATGTGGCTATTTCTAGCCAAACGCTGAGTAGGTGGACATGCAGTGTAACAGGAGAGGAAGATGCCCACGCTGTCATGCCTTTGATGTCTGCAGTTTTGCTTAAAAAAACAGTTGCTGAGTCAATGATCATTTTGTGTTTGTTACCAGCGTCTTTGATCTGCCATGTGCCTGTTATGTTTGGCTACAACGTTAATAGCCAGCAGCTGTGACATTGACATGACGTAGAGCACATGAACATGCTCCGGGCTTGGTGTGTCATTCAGGGCTGGATCCGTAATGGTTTACATGGGAAGCTGCCTTTGTTCCCATAAGCGAGCACCGCTGGAAGTATTATCCTCTCCCTGCTTCACCCGCATATAAATGTGCACAGAAATTAACCAGCATAGCTGAGTCGGACGGTCGCTAATGACCAGCTGAGGCTCGGAGCTGCTCATGGTCTGACGGTGAATGTTTGGAGGGAGACCAGCCACCCAGGCCCCTTCGTGAAATCTATTAAATAAGCTTTCCTTTCTATCTGCCATTCAAGAAAAAGCAGGGAGAAGTGTTAGCCTGGTAGATATAACATGGCTCTTCTGCGACCTTTTACTCTGATGCTGTGTGCCAGTGTATACAGAAAAAGGGGGAAATGTGCACT
>JAABNX020000021.1:4786116-4796336 GCA_015163995.2 Mormyrus lacerda
CCAGTGACATAGCCCCTACCAATATCATAGCCCTCTTTCCCAGTGACATAGCCCCTACCAATATCATAACCCTCTTTTCCAGTGACATGGCTTCTACCAATGTCATAACCCTGTTTCCCAGTCACATAGCCCCTACTGTACCAATGTCATAAACAAAGCTTAGCTGCTTGTGGATTTATCTTATTAGCTAGGGGATGATTATTTGTGGACAGCAGGATGCTAATAGCATAAATTCAAACAGTGGGACCGAATGGTTTCCCAACCATCACCATGAAATTAATCAATGCCCGGTATATTCACATTTTACTTATTTAGCAAGTGCTTCAATCCAAAGTGACGTACATTTTGAGAAAGCAAGATCAGCCAGTCCCAGGAGCAATGGCATTAAGGGCCTTGCTCAAGCGCCCAGGGGTGACATCACTCTGCTGACCCTGGGATTTGAACCAGCAACCATCTTATCACAGGCATCTGACCCCCCCCTATCCACACTGCACAAGTTCATGAATCTGTATATCTTCAGAAGCAATTCAAGGTCTAAAAGCAGATGCACACTGCTCACAAATGAGGATTCCACAGATATATCTGACTGTCTCTTACTGTAAAGGGAATTTAAAGTGGCACTGGTGAATACTGCCCAAAGCATTCCCTACCTATACCAAAGTCAGTGTCCTGGGAAAGTTGAGAATTTTAGATACTGGGACAATTCCAGTCACAGGTATGTTGATACTATTTGTCCACAAATGTTATCAATGATGTCTGCTGTGGCCACAACAATCATAAATAAATCAAATGGATTGGAATGGTTGTACATAAATGCCTTTCTTATTTTCATGTATGAAAGAAAACATGATTTGTTTTGAGATTTAGGAATTATCATATATAATTCAGGTCATTCATAAGATGTATGAAATATACCATTACTTTTTCCAGTTTGTTCCCATCAGTTTAGCTTCTAATACATAACATGACAAGAAATTGTAGTTCATGATCCTGGGAGGGAGCAAAAATGTGGACCGTCTGGGGGTCCCTGAGGACTGGATTGAGAAACCCTGTGTTAGGGCATTCTGGCTTAGTGGGGGTGTGTCACACTGGCAGGCTTGTGGGTTCAATTCATCGGGTCTATGAGTGTAGAGTGTCATTGTTCTCCCTGTGTTCGTGTGTGTTTCCTCTGGGAATGCCAGTTTTATGTCACAATCTAAATGTGAATTATGGGAACTGGTGTGTCTACAATAGCCTTTAACTTGTGCCTGTGCCCCATGATGTATTAGTGTGTATAAACACCTAGCCCTGTTATTGCAGTTACATGAAGTGTAATTTTAAAAAAGTATAATCATTCAAATTGATAACAAAAGACACTTTGTAAAATACTCTGGTTGAGATGACTGTGTGCAGAGAAACATGAATAGCTCTGCAACAAACTAATGTATAACTAACATATACCTTACATGCCCTTTTCTTCTATAACAGTCTCTGCTGTGTAAATTGGGGTCCTGGTCACCTCTGTGTTCAGTATCCCTGATCTGTACTTCTTCCAGTAGCTTGTCTGGAATTCAACTCATTATATAATCGAAACTTAGAAATATAATTTAATTGCATTTAATTACTATGTCAAACTAAAAACATATCCATTACTGCATGGTGATCTGGTGTCGTTTAGAAAACGATGTTAAGCTCATAAGTGACAGTATTATGAATGAAGTACTATTTTATACAATGATTAGAAAAAATCATTTCTGTTCACGCTGTACTGATGTAATTATTGTAAGCGTGGTTGTTTTTTGAAAGCATTCCTGTTGGTGATATGCACTTGTACTATTTCAACACTCAAATGTGCTCAGCATTGTAGTAAATGTAGTGTTGTTGGAAACATTTCTGGGACTGGATTACTGTTAGAAGGACAATGTTACTGTATGAGTGGTCACTTTTGGTGGGAGCTAACCATCTGGACCTTCAAGATACGCATCGGCGCTTCCTCCATCATATTGTCATTTAGGTATGTCAGTCAGGATACTTACCCATCCAAATGCCTGGGGAAAGTCCTCAATGCTCATCTATGGAGATGGATAAAATTTCATATCTGCAAAAAAGGAAAATCACAAATGACACAAAATAAAATGACCCATATTTCCAGTATCTCTGCTCTAGGCTAAACATCTCATCTTCTGGTTTGTGTTTTATTTAGGGATCCTCAGTGGACACTTTTCCACTATGTCCCAGCAAAGATCCTGTTGGTTCTCAAAATGTCTATGGTGTTTTCTGAGCTTGCAGCACTACACAGAAGACGTACTTCAGGGCAGAGACTGTGATAAAGCCTAGTGACCCAATCGACATCCTCAGCGGATCTGAAATTTGTCCCTCTGATCAGACATCACTGGTGTTTACATTATTTTTCTTAGCAGGATATGAATGTGCGATATTGTAAGAATACTCAAAGCCTGCCAATAAATATACTGTACAAGATATCAAACTATGATATTTAATATTTATAAGCAATGTGAAATTAACTTCATAAATATGTGATTACATAAAACCCAATATACATACACAGGGCAATTTGGGAACCAGAGGAGACCAGAGTACCTCACACCACACACACAGAGCCAAGGCAAACATCAAATCCACGATGCTGTGCAAGACCACAGTGCTACTGAAACAGCCTCCATAATAGGTAATGTAATATCGTCCCATAAATATGAATGACTTCCAGCTATTTCAATAATGAATGGAAACTTCTATTTGTTTACCTCACCAAGGAATTTTAGGACCCAAGGCCTCATAGTGGCATTAATTAGAAGAGCAAGAGCCCCCACTTCTGATGAAGACACCAAAACCTATAAGGGGCTTTAAAAATAAACAAGTTACATATAAGACATAGAAGTCTAAATTAACAGCAGACAATCACAGACACAATCGGTTTTTGATAGACATATATTTCAAATAATATGCTGTTTAGGAGCCTTCCTACCTTGTTTCGCGCACAAAGAGCCAATATTTCCCAGACCCCCTGCAACTAATAAGCCATGTCATGTCATGCTGAGTAACCAAGCACCTTCAGTCCCTTCCCAGAAACACACCACTGCTCGACACCAATTAAAATCACAGCTAACACGTGCTGGCAGTGGTTAAGGTTCAATTATTGTTATATAATAAGACCTTCGATTGTACATTTACTCTTTACGCTATATAAAGAAGACTATGTGCATGTAGACCTGCAAGCCTTATGATACAGACTGCAAAGAATGATAATGCTGAAGCAAAGATGATGCAAGACAAGCGTTCAAATGCTGTGGCTGTGACTATTTCCACAACATAGAAAATCAGAGCATTAAAGTACTAACCAGCTAACAGAAAACATATGTGCTAAAATTTCATGGAACTTGCAGCATGCGTTCTAAGGAGTGCCGTGCAATTTGCTCTTCTTCTATATAAGCTGCCAGTTTCAGCTCTTGAGCATCAGTCATGTTAAGTTAGTATCAAATGACACACACCAACTGGCCATTTGATTAGTTCCAAACCCCTCCAATAACTGACTGCTCAGTCAATGGAAAAATTGCTTGTTTGAACAATTCTGTTTAAAGCCGGTGGTGCTGAAGGATTGTGAGCGTGTGTGCGATTCGGCGTAAGAATGAAGACAATAAAAGATTTTATTAAATCCAAATGCATAACTTGACAGTAGACACACTGGTATGAATATTTCAGGGATATCAGCACTCGTGCGGTTTTCACGTACAATGGTAACGCATGAAGTGTCATTGCTTATCAGGTGTATCCCTGTAGGGTTATTTGCGATAAAAATATTCTGTGACATACAGCTGCAGCAGTCCAGCAGCAGTTGAAGAGACTTGAACTAGACATGATTACGAGTAAACACTCAGTAACATATGAATAACACACATATTGTTTTCTAAATAAATGTTCTGCTACCTAATGTCATTTCAAATAGGCCTACTGCTGGCTAAATAGCTTAAATTAAAACGTGTATATGACAGGTTAGAAAATATGTTTTTAACTGAAGTTAATTAAATATACCAAATAAATATGTATTGCTAATCAAATGCTCACCAAATTATTTGAATATTTGGGGAACATGTCATGCTATTAGGTACACTCTCAGAAAAAAGGGTGAAAACTTGTACCTTTGCTTGTCACTGGTGCTCAATGGTCTGCCTAATGTATCCCTAGCTGTAGGTAATTGTACCTTTCAAGGTATAGAAATGGACTCTGAGGAACATTTCTGTACCATTGATGATACATCAATGCTGTTTGTACCTTTGGGATATTCCTCTGAGTCCATTTCTGTACCATAAAAGGTACAATTACAAGGGTACAGCCCCAGTGTCAAGCAAAGATACAATTTTTTACCCTTTTTTCTGAGCATCTAGGCGAAGTTGCCACATTTAGGTGATGTAATATCTTCAAGAGAGACAGGCCTAGCTAATTTAGTTTGTAACTATGTACGACGTAATAAGTAAACCAGGTTAAATGCAGGTTGTCAGTGTTGGAAGGCTGAAGTGGGGTAGATAATCACCCCCCCCCCAACACACTCATCTTAATTATGCACCTGTATCTCGGTCACAGGGTGACCAACAGGTGCCCCCTACAGACCAGTGTTCCACAGCAGCACCAACACCATGTGCAAAAGGTGTCAACGGTCATTTGGAATTGTGGTGCTGTATCACAGGTTGCCTGCCAGTGCTTCACAATATTCATTCTATGCCCAAGCGTCACCCTCTAAAAATATAATTTGATATTGACATGATATATTTAAGGCATTAATTAACGATAGCATTACTAGAGAATTATGAAAAACACAGCCTAAGCTAAAACTGATTTTAATGAAAATAATGAGAACACACCATTTAAACTAATTATTTGGGGGCTAAAGCCCCACCTAAAACAGCACTAACTACACCCATGTTAATTCACATATCAAAACAAATTATATTCGTTAAGATTCATTAAGAATACATTTTTATCGCAATACTGCTCACATGAAAACACCCCACTTATACATACTATAATAAACCACAAAAAAACAAGCCTTTTTCATAATCACATATTCTTGACTTTTTACTTCTTATAGCAGGCATGGCATGTATTACAGCTCCCAGTCGACACGGGACTGACACCATCCTCTGCCTCAGAGGAACCAGCTCAGCCTTGCATGTCCAGTCGCTCCAGCTAGGTTGTGATTACTGAGTACATGCACCCCTTTTTTCCACCAGCCACTTTGGCTAAATATTCTGCCATGGTGTACTATTTATTTAAGACATGATAGCGTTCACATTTGCTTTGGGGTTTTGTAATTTTGTTACTATAGGTTATATAAATTGATTTTCTCTATTTATAATTTCATTGGGTCTTATGTTTTGGGATATAACTCTATCCTAAGGCCATTTGATGTCTGTAATATTCCTTAATTGGTTGGGCCTCAGGCCAAATATTAAATATCCCCACAATAATTTGACAGTGCAAGCGATTGTAACCTACTGAACGTATCTGAACAATCCTTTCCAATAACCAAATGTACTGTGCAGGCAGTCTAAGTCATCCGGAAATGGACAGTGATTTTTACAGGCCATGCAATACCACAGATGGTGTCATGACCTGGGCGTCCAGTCCTCGTGTGTGCCACGCCCCCTCATCATCCACGTGTGCTTCCCCGATTGTGCCCAGCTGTTACCCGTTAATTCGGCTTGTTTAGTGTATATCAGTCCACGTCCTCAGTCTTGGGTCAGTCATTGTTGTAACGTGCCTCGTTGCCTCCCCATTAAACCTACGTTGCCCGTCGTCCTGCCTGCCTGCCTGCCTTGTGTTTGCCCGCTGCTCGCCTGCTCAACCGTACGCTGGACGTCACAGATGGTTAGTTCCAAAAAATATATATATTGTTTGCGTGGCCAATAATATTTTGCCATTATAGAAATAGGCCTACAGTTCGCGCACAAATACGAGCAACATGCAGAAGATACCTTCTCTTCCAGTGTACCTTGACCACTCTGGCCCTAGTGTCTAACCTTCATGTAATATTTCTCCAGTGAGTAACATGAACTGGTGTGAAATATTGAATAGAGAGTTTTTTGCTGACAGAATGGTCATATGTGTGCTTGACTGACCCTCTCCGCCAGGGCCAGTAGATGCTCATGTGGAGCTCTAGGCAAACTGCTATTTTCCATAATGAATACATAAATGTTTTAATTCAGGGGTTAGCTATCAAAAACCACATTTTTTGTATCAACTAGACTTACAATTGTAACTTGGAATTACATAGCCTGCTAAAATATGTAATTGTAACGATTTTAAACGAAAATAATGCAATATCCATTATTCACCAGCTTTTCAGTAGTTGTGTCCGATGCATAACCATAACTCTGAAAATAAAGATGTTCCTAAAATTTCATTTTGTCCCATAAATAGCATAATGTAGTGCGTCTTCAGTAATTTAATCAATGCTCACGCTGTCTGCGATGGACTCCAGACTCTCCCATCGCGAAACTTTCCGGGATATTATCAGGTTGAAAGATGAATAATTATCTCTTAAAGAAAATGACGTTTTAGCATAAATTATTACATTCATTTGTCGTTGATTGTTTGAATTTTAATTTAGAATTTAATAATTTACCATAACACAAGCACTTGCACCACCATTAAAACAACAAAAAAATGGTTTATTTTCTCATATTAAAGTTATTTTAAATTATATTTATCGTTACGCAATGCTATGCCTGAGAAGAATGTAACGACCTGAGATCAAAAACTGTATATTTGACACGGACTGTCCGGTGGATCGCATGCTGTCATTGTTTCAAGAAGAAGAAGAAGAAGACTGGCATCACGTTACTAAAATTTGGGATTTAGGGCTACCTACTCCCCTCGTTAACTCCCCCTCGTATTTCGTTAACTACCATTCTTGGTGGACCACACGAAAGGCTTTCTTAAAAAAAACTTAAAAAGTTGCTAATTGGGGATGGCAGCAACGGCAGCAGCCTGGTCCATCTAATCTGACTCGGGAAATGAGATTCCAGCGTGTTTCCATGTAATGCAGCAAACGGGTACAAGGCATTTTAACACACACCGGTATTTATGTGCTCATTCTGAAATCATATTAGCAGTTATTCTGCAGTTATATATAATGACGTGACTGGTCGTTTTTATCGTAATGCTGAAACATTGATGGAAGCACCCATCTTTCCGGGAACATCTCGAATAAGACATCTGATCACTGACCTGTAACATTAGATGTTCTTTTATTTTAGGTTCTTACTTGTTTTCATAGTGTCCTGTACAGTTTTTGCTCGAATACTTTCTCGCACTTGTTACGGGTCATTCATTAGAAGCCCAGCCTAGCAGGTCTTATAGGCTACGTAAGCTTGTGATATACATATTATCTGCCTCCTATTACGGCGCTTTGGACAAAAGCAACCGTGAAATAAATTCACGTAAATATCCCTCACACTTGATCAGAGGTGTAGTATGTCTCAAGACCCAGATGAAATCAGGCTCTCGTAACATGATTCCTTTTATGAATCATGATTATTATAATTTGACATAATATTCCAAGTATTTTCCATCTCTATACTTTCAGTGATTTTCAGGAAAATCTGATCTCATTATTGTAATTTGTTCGTCCTCTTAACGTATTGACACTAATGGTTGGAATAAAGGTAGTGACGCAAACCTCCAACAGGTGCTTTTCACAGCTCAGGATAAATAAAAGGCGACCCTCCTACCATCCCGTCCCACCGAACACCAGGCGTATGCAAACCAGAATGGAAACGGTCTCCCAGGAATACTCATTTTGAAAGTCTTGTTTTATATAGATAATATATTTATGTTTAAGAGATAATCGGAGCCTAAAGATTAGACTTTCCTAGTTCAGAATTTTCTTCGACGGACCAGCTGAAGATCACACAAGGTGAGTTTGAGATATTTTTTCCCGTTAATTATTTTTTTTTCACTAATAACAAGAATACTTAAACCTCCGATACACAAACATTATGATTCAACGTGCATGCAATTGCTGCATGTTTCTCTAGATATTGCTACTTTTCATGATGAAATTTACTGAATAAAACACTTGACTGAGCTTCGTCTTCCTTTCTCACTTCCGTAGATGCAGAAGTCTGTTGGTGTTGTTTGCGTTTTCCTTGTCTTTTGCGCAGCGCTGTCGGAGACTATCGGATTAGTGATTGCGGTATGATCAATATTATAATACTTTAATGTTGTCATCTCTTTATAAGAACAGCAATAATCGCAATAGAAAGCACTATTCATAACCAAGAAATTATTAAACATGCTGTAGATCATTTAAATTTTCAAGCAGGCCTATACTATAGTTTACTACTTTGCTTTGGAAAGATTTTTTTTTTTTCAATTTAATTGGTTGTATTTGATCTTTCCAAGAATACCTCCGTATTAAATCTTAAAATAATGTATAATTTGGGGGTGGTTTAAGAAGTGTTATAAAATAAATTGTTCTGATAGCAAAGATTTTAAAACAAAAGCTCTGTGGAGATTGGGACACTAGTATTTGCTTCTCTCACGCCAGGCCAAAGAGAAGCGAGGCTGGACCCTGAACAGCGCTGGTTATCTCCTTGGTCCCCGTGAGTACCTCGACGAGTACATGACCTGCTATTTGCAGACAATTGCTGTTGGTGTCTTTTCCTCTCATTCAAATCATTCAGCAAGTTGATTTTGTTCTTTATATATATTTTCAGTGATTTTTTTTCTATGAGTTTTTCCCCCAAAAATGCCCGTCTACTTTTTTTTTTTTAACGGACAGCTGCCTATGTAATGTGGTATGATGGAGCCCAGCTAGAAGTGTCCTCATTTCTCTCCTGTATTTTTTTTCCCACGTGTATTTATGTGAAAAGTGAACTTCCCACTGTTCATCATCGTTAATCCTGGTGCACAATTACTCTTCCCATGGTGCAGCAGAATCAGTCTCTTAATGATTCTACTGCTGACTTTAAAGGAAACAGAACCTTAAGAGAGATGCAGTACCAGAGTGGAATTGTGCACACTGTAGGAGTGGAGTTTATCCGAATTCTTTGTAAAAGCAATTTTCTTTTAAGAGTTAAGTCCAGAGGATACCATCTTGATATCTTGTTTTCTGATAGAGATTATAAATATATAAGCAAACCGTGAGATATGGGAATAATTCCTGAAATCGAAGATTCAGTCAGTGTGGTTTTGCGTGAACGTAGTTTTGCTACAACCAGCAGTTGAGACAGACAGCCAGCCAATGTCACTGGGAGAAAAATGTGTAAAAATCACAAGAACTGCCATCACTGCTTCTCAAAGGAGCACATTTCCAGTAGCCTCCAGAGAAGCTGACTTTTGCACAACTGAGCATCTGAATCGGCTCGGTCTCAGTCTCCGCAAAGGACTGAAACGTGCTTTTTATTTTTCTCTCATAAGACGCTAAAGATACAAACCGCATGAAGTGTTTAAAGCCCAGGTCAAACACAATCATCCCTTTGTTTCAGGTCGTATTGAGCACCTAATACAGATTAAGGATACTCCCAGTGCAAGGGGGAGAGAGGAGCTGCTTGGTGAATGTAAGATGCTCCTGCAGGTTGCTTGAAGTCAACAGAGAAACTGTTCCATGATGCGCTGCTTTCTGTGTGTGTTATTTAGTGTGTGTGTGGCCCCTGTCACATGGAGAAGGTGAATCACGGCCCAGAATCCTTAGGGGTAAATTTAGATAAGAGATGGTCGTCTAGAACACACTGATGCATAGTAAACCCCCTATATATTTTAAAATGGCTTTAATACTTAGGTTACATTAGTGAATGTATACTTCTCACAGCTCTTATTATATTATTATTATTATAAGGTAAACCATCAAATTGTTTGAACCAGAAAAAGCATTTACGAGCTGGAGGGGAAACATTCACGTTTGGTGATGCATTAAAACAGCAGCTATGTGACTGATAGAGATTATTTAGCATCACTGGTGCTTATGGCCATAGATTGGATGTTTTGGAACTGACGCTCAAAGCGGCTTAAACTGGGGGGGGTTACAGATTACAACTTTTAATGTTGAGGGAGGTGAGGATTTGCCTGAAAGTAATTCCTAGTTTGTGAAGTAAGGACGCAGAGACGCTCGCAGTCGTCTGGTTTCCTCCAAACCTTTGTGTCTTTATGTGTCCATCAAGAGGGGGAGGTTCAGGTGGGACCTGATGTCAGATATGCAGTCCTCTCGTGTTCCGTTTGCTCAG
>JAABNX020000021.1:4834799-4852538 GCA_015163995.2 Mormyrus lacerda
ACAATTAGATGTATTATTATCATTAGAGAGTATAATTCTACTTACCATTAATGGGATACATTTATTATTATTTTATTCATTTTTAATTTATTTTTATTTTTTTTTTACGTGGTCAGCATCGCGGGCCGCATTTGCATTTGTGACGGGCCGCTTGCAGCCCGCGGGCCGCAGGTAGAGAACCACTGGTGTAAACAAATGAGCAGACAGCAAACAAAAGCAATGTCCAGTTGAAGAACCAAGTTCTGTGTGAAGGGTGGATAAGGTGGAGATTCAGCATTGTCCAGTATTATTGTCAATCACATTGACAGCTGACGGGAAGAAGTCCTCAGCCTAACGACTAAATTCCACCGTAGAATCAGGTGAATCTTTGTGTGGCTACTTGTCAGAATATTCTCAAGATGGAATGGTAGACATTATACAGTATGGCACCTTATTACGAAGAATTCAGCCAATAAATTTATTACAGTGAAACTGTGAAATAGTATTCACGTAGAAACATGTGCGAATGGCATGACCGAAGTCTCGTCCCCAGCACGAAGTAAAATTTGATCAAATCATGTACGGTTGAACACAATATACCCATTACGTCATAAGGAAAAACATTTGTCATTTAACAAAACCATTTAGATTCTCATTTTAACACGATAAATTAGTATTATAAGTTATAATGGAACCCTTTCTGGTTCTGACCTGACACCTTCAAGTTATCACGATATACTTTGGTATATTTACATTGTTTTCATATTTTACTAGTGGTATAACAATACGCTCCAGCCCAAAGAGCGGTCAATAACAGTAATTTTCTTTTCGATTCCATTCGATCCAGCACCACGGTGGATATTGAGGATACCGATATTCGATACCATACAAACAGTCGGAGGGGGGCGGTGGTGGCATCGATTATTCTATTTCACTAGTCAGTATACTGTCTGCATGTTAGTAGTTCATGTCCTGATCCCTATATAGTAACATTATATGTATCTTTAAATAACAAAGAAAAACAGACATTTTATCGTTAAAATCGAATCTCAAAATGATCGAAAAAAAGGGAGAAAAAAGGAAGGATGCGTGCAATGGTATCGCTGAAATGTCTATAAGCAAGTTTATAGACATTTCAGAGATTCCAATGCACGCATCCTTCCTTTTTAGTCTACAGCACGTGACGACGGTTACCGGACGTCGAGTCGTTCCAGCGCACGAAGGTCACACTACTGATGAATATTTTAGGCCTTCTGTACTGCCAAAAGCTGCATTATTTAAAAATATCACAACTGTCAGAACATCGATTATCACCACAGTAACGGTTTTGTATGGCGCCTGGTTTATTCCGTGGCCTCGGTGAAACGGGAAAAGCCCGTCCATACTTTTTTTGGTGATTAGCGATTTTTTTTTCAGTTCGCTGGCTTACAGTGGATAGCTAGACTGTTAATCTGCCGATAATCATATGTATTTCAGTAACCACAGTATAGGTTCATTAATAATTATCTAATTATTTTACAGATTTTGACAGATTATAAAGTGAATATAACCCGTGCTAAGTCTATATGTAGGATATTTACAGAAAATAATCGCATGAACCTAACACGATGCGGCGCAGTGTTTTAACTGAAGTGAGTGTTAAGTTGTTCTTAACAGCATCTACGAAACATTCCAGAAATTGAAATCTGATGAGATTTTGTTTTCAGACTAGTATAATGGAGAGATCTAAAGATCAGGAGTATTATGGCGTCTACAGTGATATGTCCCAGACCTATTTCATATTTCCCTATGAAGACGACGGTATTCTGACCTGTTTACAAGCTTTCATCGATGAATCGAGTGGGAAATATTCAGACGTCAGAGCAGATGGAGATCCCCATACCAGTGTAGCAGTGGGTGAGACCCTTTATAAGCAATGAGATGGATGGCGCTGAAGGAAACTTTCGAATTTCACAAATTGCTTCCAAAAGATTCCCTCTCCACACTGCTGCTTGTCACCTGTGACCCTTTTCATAGCGTCTCAGAGCACCGTGTTCCTTTGCTTGTAGAACCTGTAACTGAGCTGGAAAGCAGCGCTGGGGTTTGTTGTGCATGGACACCTGAAGTCGAGGGTTACTATAGCTTGATGCCAGTAAGTGAAACAAATCTTGGGAGAAACATATCATTCATAGTATTTTAAGAAAACTGAGGTCACGTGTAATATAATCCTTAAAATCATAGAATTTTCAAAGGGAAATGTGTGTTAGTTCACTTTATTTTTTATACTTGTATATTATGTGCGGTATATTATCGCTAAGCCATAAAACTTGAGAGACGATTCAAAATAACAAAACTATTAACAAAATTCTTCTTCTTCAGGCAGTATCAAACTTGAACTGAATTGTTGGAATAATTGTAAGTTATTTTGGGTTATCTCTCAGATTTTATGATTTAGTGTTCATATACAGAATGTGATGCTTGATGTGTGGTTGCAAATGTTATTTCTGCTGATATGTTGTAAACTGGATGGGATAGAGCTGTATAATTATGTGATCCATTCAGGGAAGGATGCTCACCTGATGTATGACAGTTTTCTGTGTGTTTTCATTAAGTGGTTTCTTTATTCAATTCAATTTCTCCAAACATGTATGGTGTATGACATTACCTTTTGTTTGGTGTTGCCTGTTATCCAGCACTGTGGGGCACTGTGTCTAGACCAGCCGGAGGAGAAGATAACCACGCAGGGGCTGAATATTTGTCAGGTGAGGTTGTGTTGGTTTGATAGTAGTGGTGTAGATTTGAGTAGTAACGAGTAAGTAAATAATGAATACCAGGCTGTAACGAATCGTTACGAGTATTCAGCCGTCCAAGGATTTGTTGCTGACAGTAACAAAATGCTTGATTGAACCACCCAGTTGACTTGCGCCAATATTGAGAAAGCAATCATGATTGCAGTTCTTACAACCAGCAATAGCATCATGCGTCAAAATACCCACACTAATGCGACGCTGCTTAGCGCTGTAGGCTTACGGACTATAGTAGTTTAGGTAGCAGCATTCATTATTGTATGCATAGCCAACCCAAGTACTAAGGAGTATTGGTATTGAGTATTAAGTAACGAACACTGGACTGCCGAATACTCGGTTGTAACGATTACTCAAAAGTAACAGATAACCACATCACTATTTGATAGCATTCAAGTACGTATCTTAAATAGGTCCAGGGAAAGTTGTAATGGTGCAGGTTTTTATTGGACAGTCGTTAACATGCTTGGATTTGATTCGTTGAGACTAGGTATATGCACAAGGGAGTTTGTTAAAGTCTCAATATCTCATTGTTGGTTTCAGGCTATTCGTGGAGGTAATGGGCCTGGACAGACTGTGGCTCTAAACATCTGCGATTTGAGTACCCATCCTCTGCACTCTGGGCAAACAGAGCTTCAGTTTGAGTCTATGTCCCAGGAAGAAACAACAGACCTCAGTGCTACTCAAGGAAAAGGTCAGCACCATATTAAATCATACATGTTTAATTGCATCAGTTAGGCCTATTATTACTAATGGTGGAATTGGATTCCTGATATCAGAAATTGTATTTTCAACTATTGTAGTTCAAATTTAATTTTTGACATCAACACTTGGCATTACGACTAGTTAAAACTGAATTCCTATATATCAGAAACTGGTATTTTAACTAAACTTAAATTTTTAATATCAGAGATACACAGTTTAATTGGTTAAAATTGAATTTTTGATATTAAGAATTTGTATTCTAACCAGTTACAACTGATATCCTCTAGAAATGTATTAAAGCAGAAACTATAACTATGTGCTATAACAATGTGACTCCAACCTCCCCTTTGGCCTTATTGTCATTGTTTACCTTATTTATTTATTTGAAAGTTAAACAATGAAATGATTGAAAATGTAACACAATAAACTACATGTCGTTGGATATATTTATCTATGTGCCACCCAGTGGTACAAGAGTAGCAAGCAGGCAACGCGCAGGCTCATCTATCAAAGTAAAAGACCAAGACGGAAAAAACTAAAAAAAATGACACTTCTCAGACCTATACATTGTAATAATGTAAAGTTGTAATGCGGACTCTATCACAGCAAGAAACCTACTGGTCACTCCACCAAGTGGTTGTATGATGTACTGCAGTTAAGCCATATTAGCCATCTACTCAGAATTTTTTTTCCAGCTAAACTTATATATAGATAATCATTTTATTTTTCCATTTGTCTGTCACATGAACAGTTATGACTAATTTAGAAAACATTAAAATGGAAAACCTACCAGCAGAGGGCTCCACAATGGCTCCACCCTGCCTGCCTCCATCCGCCATCTCCCCCCCGCAGCCTGGGGCCGACTCCCTCTCCTCATGCTTTATCCCGCCAGTGTCTCCTGGAGTAGAACTGAGCTACAGTACCCTGCCCGGGTCCTATATCCCTCAGGTAGCTTGTGTTCCAGAATTGAAACTTGTTGTGCTCACATGTGAGTATTCTTAAACATTCAGAAAATAAAGGAGATAAAAACGTATCCCTTGATTAAAAAGTCGCTTTTCTGTTCTTTTGAACCATTGCAGCAGACTCACTGTGCAGTGTACGACAACTCAGTAGTCCTAACAACACAGGGAAAGCCCGAAACATCACTTATTCGGTGAGAGTGACCTGTGCAGAAACGTTTAAGCTCGTATAAATAATTCCAGTTTATAGTAGCAGCAGAGACAGTTTGACTGAAATAAATGTTTTATGAAAGGATTTCAGAATTTCCCGGGGACTCCAGATCGAAAAGGCCATGCAACTGCACTAAATCCCTGTGCCTGAAATTGTAAGCATTTTTTAACCGATGACTTGAAGTCTGTTGTGTGTGTAGGTTGCTGTTTTCAATCCTAGCTTCATGTCAGGGGTTATTATGGAAGCCTAGGAACACAGCAGGTGCAGATGACAACAAAAATTAGGTTTTTCTTCAAGCTGAACTTGTAATGGAGATGCTGAATGACTCCGATAAGGTGTTTTGTGTAATCGTGACCAATTAGCTAATTACTTATGACTTATGACACTTATGAAGTGTTCACCATTGCCATGTCCCTGATGCACAGAAACTGATGTAGCTGTTAAGAAAAAAAACAGCTACATAATTACTGGGAGGGTTGAAGTCTCCATCCATTTAAGGGGATCCAGTGGGTGATATTGGCTGGTTTTGATTATCCCCCCATAATTTACACCCATGGCATCGGCAGCCCCCGGGATGTTGTGTAGCACCTTTCTTGTTGCCAGAATGGAGTATTTCATTATTAATGTTAACCTTAATACATTTCTTTGTATCCTAAAGCTACTGTGACTGCTTTGCAAATGGGGAGATCTGCAGCAGCTGCAACTGTATCAATTGCCACAACAACACTGAACATGAGTTAGAGAGAATTAAGGCCATCAAGGTACAACATACGTGTGTCATGGTGCGGTGCTACTGTTTGGCTAATACATGTTTCTATAGCATGTTCTACTGGCTTACCTGACATGTCCGTCCTTGTCCTGTATTGCCATATCATTCGGTGCCAAAATCAGATCAAACCATTAATGATATATCTTCCCGTAAAGTTATTTATATGTTGCATTCTAAAACAGCAGAACATAAGTGTTGTTGTATAAGGAATAATCAAACAGAAAATACACTTTGATAAGAAAAACACTTTGGTGAGAAAAAACCCCTGAAATCATTACTTGGTATCTAGTATTATATACGAGTTTCTGAATTAATATGTATTATGTAAAGTGTCAGACAGTGTGCGGTTATTGTAGTTAGTTATATGCAGTGTGCTTTTCTGTCGTCTTTCTTAAAATCATGTTTCTTTGGGAAACAACACCAGACATATCTAAAAAGAAATCCAGAGGCCTTCCAACC
Organism: Mormyrus lacerda; assembly: GCA_015163995.2. Classification (NCBI taxonomy): domain Eukaryota; kingdom Metazoa; phylum Chordata; class Actinopteri; order Osteoglossiformes; family Mormyridae; genus Mormyrus; species Mormyrus lacerda. Next base: position 4,840,665 of record JAABNX020000021.1, read on the forward strand.
GAAAATCGCTAGTGGAATCCTGGGGGAGGTTAATGGCCGTCATAACAAGGGCTGCAATTGCAAGAGATCTGGCTGCTTGAAGAACTACTGTGAGTGCTATGAGGTGAGGGGCCATGTGCCAGGCCAGGTGGGAGTGGGAATAAGGGGAAGGGGCGCGTGCCAGGCCGGGTGGGAGTGGGTATAAGGGGAAGGGGCGCGTGCCAGGCCGGGTGGGAGTGGGTATAAGGGGAAGGGCGCGTGCCAGGCGGGACAGGAGGGGGTATGAGGGGAAGGGGCACCACTGTGCATTCTACTGACTTGTATGACCTCCTACAGGCCAAGATCATGTGTTCCTACATCTGCAAGTGTGTCAGCTGTAAGAACTATGATCTGCGTCTAGAGCGCAAGATGGGCTTTTCCGAGGACTGGAGCAACAAGCAGGACACCAACCTTTACGGTATAGACACAGATCAAAGCCACAAGTAAGGATCTTGTTTAAAACTATGTATTTTATAGTGACAACGCTCCCAAGATATAACAGACATCATAAACAAGTTTTTACTGTGTTAATGTCTTTCATTTTTTTTCTTTGATACTTGTCCTCATCACTTCAGTATTCAGTAAGTATGTACACTATTTACAAATGAATTTATAACATAGAATAATCCACACCAATAGCTATTTAGTAATATAACAGATTTGAACCCTCCCCCAGCAAAATGTGTGGGGCAGTCTATGGACCAACGGCACTGATATCAATCTAAGGTAGGGGGGGCAACAGCAGTACAGCTAGAAGGAGAGAAACCAGAAAGATTATAAAGCTGAGTAACACACCCAAAATATCAAAGATCATGAACATCTTTGCTTTATTTTTACAGACAAAAAAAATTTAATTGTGATGAATAAAACAAACCATTACACTGAAATTACACATACTAACATATGGTTTCTGTATGTGAGAAGAATGTAGGTCTGTCCATAAAAAGAGCTCAATCAGTGGTATAAAAACAGCAAATCGGAATTTTGTCATGAAGTGTTGCATTAGGAGGACAGAAAGGACGTGAATCTACACAGTTTATTCATGTACGTTCATTTGTTTTAGTCTTGCAGTTTTCGCCTTCTCAACTCCTCCCTCAAAGACATTGTTGTGATCTTCAGGGGGTTTTTCACTGTTTCACCAATGATCTGATTCTCAAAAATATCCTATTATATCAGCAAAGGACTGAAGAAACCTTATGAGCTGATTCGATGTTTGAAGCAGTAGTAATTTTCATTGATTAAATAGGGAAAACTTGTTGAGGTTCTTTGGTGTCTTCTGTGCTTTTTCATGCCGCAACTCAAGTGAACTTGGGCGAATATATAATACATCAGTAATTAAATGGCTTGACTTTTGTTTCTATAGTACATAATCTGTCAGGAGTGAATGCTTTTCTTGTATGAAATAATTTAATACTTCTAGAAAGGCTTGTATGAGTCCAAGGAGTAGAGCGGTTGATTAATATGGGATTAAATGCATTGTTTATTTCATTCATCTCTGAGCTGACAACTTGAATTATATACAGAAGTACAGCAGCACACGATGTTTAACAGTATAAATGATTTAAAGGTGTGAATAAATGAAATACATGGATTATAAAAAGATGGAGTCTTGCACTAGCCTTGTTTGATTTTTGATCTTTTTCTTAGTGTCCCAATCAATGGATTGCAGATGATGCCAGGTGCATCCCTGTTTGCTTAGACTTCATCGATCGCTGTGTTTAACAGGTGTCCTCTGGCGTGTGTCACGCTCGACGCCATAAAAGCGACATGTGGCTGCCTCATTGCTCGAGCAGAGGAGGCAGAAGAGGAAGGCTTCACTTTGCCTCAAGCTGAGGCAGTGATCCTGCGGGAGTTTGGTCAGTGCCTGATGCAAATCATCCAGTCAATTTTTAAACACGAGGACCTGCAGGTCTAGTTTAAATGGATGCAACACGACTGGTTTCTTTAAAGCATTCGACTCATGACAAGAGCCCTTCTTATGTTTCAAGACACTTATTTTATGACTTATAAGAAAATGTTTGCTGTACTCTGTGTTATTTGTTTGTAACACTACAATGTTTTGTTACAGTTATTATTTCTGAATGTAACTTTATGTTAAATTCATTCATATTTTATTTATTCCCATTTAATCAACGTGCATGTGCAAGATGCATGTGCAGTAACACAGACTTTCAGACTTTTAAAATAACTTGCCGAAGTATGTCGTTTTAGGAAATTCCTTTTTTCCTAACAAGGATTTACTGAATTCCACGTTTGTAAAATTGTGTCATCATATTTATGAGGTATATAGTGCAGTAACGTTCAATAAAAATATTGAATTCAAAGTTATGGTTGAATATTCATTGCATCAAATTTTCAGTTTCCAAAAAACTCCAAGCATTAACTGCTAATAACTTAGGAATTTTGTCTTATATTCCTATCATATATTAAGTTATATTGGAACGTCGAAGCTCATTCCCCCGTATCTGTGAGAGTTACATCCAAAGACCTACCGCAGGTAGCCGAAACAGTGAATAAAAGTGAACTGTCTGAGGACCCCATATAGAATGTGATTTTTGTCTACTTACATATGGAAACTATTCAGTCAGACACAGTAAGACATCAACATCAAATACATCAATAATAAGCTACATTGTGTCAAGAGACAATACAACAATGAAGAAGTATCGGGTATCAAGGGATGAGGGAGCAATGAAAATCATGCTTTTTATGCCTCTTAAATGACAAAGGAACAATTAAAAAACATACTGTTACACATTTTACAATGTGACACTGGATATAGGGATAGTACTGTGTTCAGGATTTTTCCACTACTCCTTCTAGTGGCCAAGTTTATTATACATCACTGCTGAGAGTACACCCATCCATTCATCCATCTTCCAACTGCTTTTCAAGTCAAATAGAAGTTCATTTATGCACAACAGTATAGCATATAATAGTAGATGCTGGCAATTAAATATGAAATGAATTTTCTGTTCTTTTTCCTAGTACGGACTGGGGGGCGGTGGTCTTCAATTTATCCAAACATTGGGGCACAACATAAAGGAGTACCCTGGATGGAATCTCAGTCTATCGCAAGGCCTACACGGTCTGAGCAATTTAGAAACACCAGCTTCAGTAACTGTGGGAGGAATCCCATAATACATCGGGAGAATATGAAAAATCACATACGTTCACACCCCAACAGTGTAACCAATAGAGCCACGTACTCTACTGTTATAATTAGAACTTCTTACAGAGCTCATTTAATGTATGCAATATGACGTTCCTATTTTTCCAGCTGATGCTTTGACAATTGCCAAATTAAAGGGAGAAATTTTTAAAAAAAAGAAAAAGAAATGACTTCAAACCCTAAGGTTATGCCATGCCTTGTATTTGGATTAAAATTTATGGATGAAAGATCGTCTTGCTATGTTAAGCACAAATACAGTATACTCTATTTCTTTCGGCCTACAAGTAAAAATTTAGATACAGTAATTTATTCTATACTTCATTAAATTATTAACCTGGCATTTTGGCTGTCAAAAAATATGATCTAGTGATCCAACACAGAATAATGTTCAGACTTTTAGATTTTTGAATATTAATTTCTTAAGGGCAATACATAACACAAATATAAAAGTTCATGCATTGAAGTTCGTTATATTACAGTTGATCTTTGTATAGTTACGCTGTTTTTCTTTTCCAGCACTTTGGAAAAGTTTACTGAAGGCAAATACTGGAAAATCGTTATGTCATTCGTTTTCATTACCGGCATTATGGATTTGACGTTAGCTTTTGTTTTCGCGTTTCCCCACCTGAGGATATGTGCTTTCAAGACTTACCGCGCACAGTTGGAGGTATTGAACCCGAGATCCCGTTGTTTTGAGTCACAAATGTGAATAAAAAGCACAACCGCTGGAAAGCAAGAGATTATTCCAGTGATCCAAAACAAGCGTCGTTCTGGGAGAAATGGTAAGTGCAGTGTATGTACTGAGTAATTAGTAGTGTATATGTACTGAATAATTAGCAGTGTACGTACAGTACTGAGTAATTAGCTTTGCGGGAATGTTCAGATATGTTTAATTTCATATAAAGTAGCCATATCTCTTTTCAGAAGACTAGGACAAGGCTAATGTTCATTTGCACAATAATATTGGTCTTCCTGGTGGTCTCTTCAAATTCAACACCGAAGGTAAAATATTAGAATTACAATCTGAAATAAGTGTAGAATTTGTGGACTTCGTATAACTAATACTCAGAAACATAACGATTAGTGTGTTGTGTGTACTTCCAGCAGAGTAAACTGAACGTAAAAAACTGGGGCCCGCAGTCAATGATGTATCTCAAGGGAAAATGTAAGTTGCATCTCTTACATGTATATTGTGCTTCACCGTCAATCACTATAGCCCTACATCACACAGTAAACCTCTGGAAATTATTTTTAAAAGTAGTTATTTACTTACAGATGGAAGAAGATATGTGAACGATTACGAAGAAAATAATACGTACAGATTAGGACTGAATAGCTGGTATACGGTTCTAAAAGGTAAGAACCCCAAACCTCAATCGGAAAAAATAACGTACGTCCATAATACCTGTGAGTACGTCATTCCTTCACGACACCTACTTGATGAGTTCAATATTTGTTTCAGGACTTAAAAATGTGAAACCAGTGGAGATCAGAAAAATCCGAAGACTGCTGACGGCAGAAAATGTAGTGTTCCGCTATTTGTAGAATTACTTTTCATTTATGGTTAAAGTGTATGTACGTCTTCACAATTAAATTCACCACGGGACTTCATTGTGTCAATACATTGTTTTTCTGCTCTTCGTACCGTAATTTTTACAGTATCAAGATGAAAACATCATTTTCCCCGATGGGGGAATCATGACAACAGATCAGCCTTCGCGATTCTTACAGACCCAAGTTGAACTTTGAACATTTTGGGGTTTGCATATATGGTGGGTTAGGGGATCGATTTGTGAAAATTCATGCATTTATTAATGAAGTACCTGGCGAAATACATTTAAGCAATATATAGATAGTCTCAGAACAGCAAATAAAGTGAAACTGTTCTCGTATAATAATTAAATAACTGGTCTATAACCTGGAACATATTGACCAATTAAAATGCAGGATACAGTTTAACCCGCAGCCGATTGGGATATAGAGGCTGGGCTTTTTTTTATCTTGACCTTATATTACACTTGGCAGATAAATGCTAGGCAGCATTTGAAGGGCATTCGAGCTCTCCGACAGCTGGTGGAAACTGTGATCCTTCACGCTTCGGCCTTGGGTGTTAAAACTGAACGAGAAACGCTAGTGAAAAGGACCATGTCTGCGTTCAGTCGCTCCTTCATCTTTCTCCGACCTACTTTGCGATCCCTGATCGCCCCCAAAGCCTGCATTTCGTCCAAACCTGCGAAACACAACTTAACAGTCGCTGTAAGTAGCCTGGTGCAAGTTTCTCAGTGGAGTTATTGCGCATGTTCTTAAAGTGGAGAAGTGCGCTTTGAGCAGCTGTTCTTGCGGTTTTTAATTGTTGCATTTGGATACGTAGTTTTATTAATAATTAATTTAATGCTTATTTTTTCCGGCTGACGTCTAAAAATAGTTCTGAAACGTCTTTGACGTTTCCAAAATACGATTTTAGTACATGCTTATGTAGAGACATGAATGATATCTCATTTGGGCGAAATCCGTCTGGAACTCTTTATTTTTACAATTAAGATGCCAGAATCCGCGAAAACGCCATTGCACCTGTACCATATTTCACATCTGCCAAAAGCACCCAAAAAACAAGCCTTGTGGAAATTAAGTATATTCCCTAAATCTCATCGGTTCTTCTGAAATGTTTAGTTTCGTTTAAACTTTCCGACAATTGTGCCGTTGGAATTTAATATATGTGCGTATCTTTCTGCGTCGTAGCTTACTGCTGGTGAACTGTGTTGATCACTAATGACCTTGGAGTTTAACTTTTTTTTTTTGTCAATTAATTTAACTTGGATTCATTAACCTAAAATCGACCGTGATTCATTGCATTATAACGCATAATTTATAAATCTCACAAGGACCGCACAACCTGGTGCGTAATCAGCGTACGTGCAAGACGCGGTGTATATATCTCTTTAGTTTGGCTATATACATAGAATTTTACTTGTACTACAGAAACGTGACCAATCGTACTTACCGCTGCCAATATCTGCCCTCCAGGAGCAAACCATTGCGATGCTTTCCTTGTTTGCTGCAATCCTGGTTCCCTCGGGATGGATCCTGGCCAACTTGGAGGAGTACAAAAAACGCTGAGGAAATATGGAATGACGGGAACGCCCTCAAGATCCCCCCCGAAGTCATTTCTCTAATAAAAAAGCGAATGCTCATGCCCCAAGTTTCTAATAAATGTTCATGAAACACTTTCTTGCTTGGTTTCATTGTTAGCTTTGAATAGTTTGCTAGGTCTTTGCCTCTGTCCTCTCAGGGGTGTAAATATGATGCAAGATTTGACCTCGTACAAAATGAATAAATTGTTTCTAGCAACATTTCTAGATAGTAAGGCCAGCTATGGAGCATGAACTATTATCTTACATTGGTGAATCTAAGTTGTATATATCAATCAGCATGGTTTTGACTGAAAGAAAGCAAAGATCAACAGGTGGGAGAACAGACTCCTGACACAGAGCCTAAGTGGCATTCAACCACCTAGCTGTCACAAAGGCTGTAGTACTGCCTATTGACCCACTGTGTTTATTTCCCAATAGTTAAGGATATCTACATGTTAGATTTTTTATTTTTTTTTATGACCCATTCAATTATAACTTCAGCTATAAGATTAATTCGGCCAGTTTGTTAATGGACGTGGATCGGGAATCTTCCACCGAAATAGTCCTGTGAGCTTAAAATACATCATAAAAAAAAAAATGATACTCAAATAAACGAAGACAGTGCCATGAAGTAGGTTTCCTTTATTGAGTCTGGGAAAAAAAACAACATTCCCTGTCAGCAAGTGGTGGTTTTAGCAAACTGACTTGCTCAGTACAAAAAAAAATAATTACATATTTTAGTATCTATCTTGAACCGAAGTTGGGCAGTTACAGACATGGACTGTATCTGCAGTAATGAACAGATTAAACAATGGGCTGTATATGTTTTCAGTAAAATGTGTGGCCGGCTGGCTGTCTGGTTTTAACTGGGCGAAAAACACATGGATTTAAAAAAAGATACATGGTCCAAAACATCAAATAAAAAAAAAAAAAAAAAAAAAGAGTAAAACATAGCACCCAACTTTAAATATAAAACAGTACTCAGAAGAGCTTAACGTGATGTTGGGTGCTGCAGTTCCTCTTAGTCACTATTCCAAAATACAGTCAGAGATGACACCCCAGGGGATGTTGGAGAGGTCTGAAGGACCCAGGTAAAAGCTGGACAGCCACGCAGAACCTGCACGATGCCTGCTCTAGGTGAGAATGTCGTGGGCCTGCTGCTCCACCAGCATCGCCATGTTCTTCACATCGCCACACCATAAGTCCAGACGATCCTTCATGCCTTTGATCTGGAACCGCAGGAGGTGGAATCAAATGTCAGGGGAGGCACAGACACCTCTACACAGAAACCTGTACCTGGAGCTGGAGCTACAAGCTTACCTGTTGCAGATCCAGTACCCTTGGCTGTACCCAGGTCATCTGAACCCTTTGATCCACCTCGTCGATATTGCCTTTGATCAGCCCCACAGACAGAGCCTTCATCACCAGTAGCTCCACCTGTGGAAGCACTCGTGCCATTTACACAGAGTGACATGTAGGACGTGCTTGCTACCACATATTCAGTGACAAAACGCTGAGGAAATAAAGCAATATACATCACGGGGAAAAAAAACATCCAACTTAAAACGATGCAACTGACTAACCTCCTCCACTGGGATTTTGGCACTGTGTGCGATTTCTTGGAAAGTCAGCTGTCTGTGATTGGCTGGACGCGTGAAAGTCATCTTGAAAGAAGGAAAAAACAAGTCAGGATGCTTATAAACAGAGATTAAAACATGAAACCCCTTAAAATGTCCAAGTACCTCCATCACACAAAGGAGCTGGATCTTCTGCATTAGCTTGTGTTCCTGTGCTGCGAGATCAGGCTGTAGAGAAAAACATTTAAACACATAACCTACGACAATTCTGCATTGCTGTGTCACGTATAAAAAAATGAGTAGAGACGCTCCTCTATTTACGAACGAAGTCCAAATTGTGTTCATTGGGCTCCCGTTTCCTGTCCGCAACATTTTTGTTTTCCTGTGCGCCAATTCCGCCTAGTATGACTTCTGGCCATTACTTCCGCCACATAGCGTGTATACTCCCGGCAGCCTAGTTCTATTTACTTGCATATAGCCTTAAAATCATATTGACGTAACGACTTACAAACATTTCAAGTTACGAATGGCCATTCGGAACGCAACTTGCTCGTAAATAGAGGAGCGTCTGTATATGCTTCCATGCAAGGTTTTTGACTTTGGCGCAAATGTCTTGTTGCTGTAAAAAGATCCTCCCTCACCTGTTGACCCCAAGCAGTCTTGTAGGCCTGGAATTTCTCCACATTGCCCGCGTTGAAGGCATAAAGTGTGTCAATCAGCCACTGCTTGTCTGTATTCCTGAGAGACTCCAGCACTGGGTGCATGAGCTGCAGGGAACAGCACACATTCCAATGCTGCTCATATCACTATTAAAAGCACGGCTTTAAAACACACCATAATTAATTCCGGAATACTGGCTTCGATTACTCCATATTAATCAACAGCTGGTTCTGACCTCGTGGGATTGATGGGCCAGGATTTGCAATGTAAAGGCTGCCAATTTCATTTCAGAGGTTCTTATAGAGTATGTTCTGATGCAGATTCATCAAATGGTCTTAGCGTATAAATGGATCACATTTTTTATTTTATTTTTTTTTAAAAGTGATTTACCAGTTCTCCAAAGTTATAAACTCCCTCTCCTAAGAGTCCTGCCAGCCCTAACGTGAAGGCTCTCTCCTGTTGCTCAGCCTCTGTGGGTGGGAAGAAGGGAGGATTCTAAAACCATGTACAAAACAGTTCTTCCTCATTTTAAAGCAGCCAGTCATACATTTAAAACGAGCACAAGACTGACGTACACCAGCCCAGGCAGTATTTACGTTTGCACTAAAATCCATTTGTCTTCTCTGGCTACCTGTAGGAATAAATTACCTGAAAGGTCCTTAACATCCACACACCCCAGGTACCGTAGAGCATCTTTGTAGTAAGACGCATGGTTCCCGATGATGCGGTAGTACTTGCTGGAGAGGTCGTAGAAACGCCCGTGCACAGATGTCACACCAGGCAAATTATTCAACATCTCCTCCACCTCCTCAATTAGTTTCTTGAAGGGGGGGGGGGGGTGTGCAAAGAACATTTCAAAATACATTCAGGGTTTGCAAGAAATGTGTGGTACAAGTACAGGCTGGAAACTTTAAAAAAAAAAAAAAAAAAAAAAAAAAAGTGTGGGGGGGAAGATGTTACCTTAGTGGCGGGAAGGTCATTTATTTCCAGCTTGAGGGTACCAATGGAGGTCTTGCAGAGGATCACAGCTTCGTCGCTGCTTTTCACCTAGTCGAATGAACGAGGCATATTGAATTGCAGGCTTTCGGAGACATATAACAATACAAAGTCTCACGCCACATGCATGCTGCATTTAGATAACAGGCTGTTATTAATTAAAAACAAAAGCACCTTTTCCTTTGTTTTTTCAAGGAAGGCGATGGCAACATTTGGATCTGTAAAGATTCACAGTTCAGCATATTGTTTCATGGCATTTAAAAACGTCAACGTTTATGTAATAAATGAGAGAGAATGTCTGCATCCCTACCTATCATCTGGCGAGCTACATGGAGAATGATTTCCACCAGGGACAGTGGGTTGATTCTGAATTCATGAGAATAGCGAAATCACGATTATGCTTTTGAAAATGGGCAAGAGAAAACGATCCGCAGTGTCCTTTATTTTAAAACTACTGAACTACCATCAACATGCATCTTAAGCCTTGGGCAAATGCCTGTTATCCCATCTGACCAAAATTACAGACATATGTACTTTAGTATCAGAAGAATGTGATTCCTTAGTAGTAAACTAATCAGATGTTGATTAATCAGGACCAACTAACCTGTGCTCAAAGTCACTGAGGAAGTTTTCATATAGCTGTAAGAAATTGAAAAGACAAGAATAAGCCAACCCCAGGGGGTTTAAACAAAAAGACAGGATACAGGGATTCGGTTGATATAGATATGAGGGCCATTTTAAAGCAGTATTTCTATGCACTTTCAAGTCCTGCACTTACCTGAATGAGTCCATCACCAGTGGCAAAGCAAGGCTCCTGTACAAAACCCATTAGCTTCAGTGTAAGCTGGTGCCACAACCTGATTATTACAAAGAAAAAAGGCAATACTTAAGTGAGTTTGTCTTTTTTCTCACAGATATCATACAGTGTTCAAGCAGTCAAATTAATACAACTTTGAGTCTTATTAAGAAAAACGCCGTTAAAACAATTTTAGATAACAGTGGAAACATCTGTTTGTTATTAATATAATCTAGATTTGATTTTCTAAAAAAAAAAAAAAAAAAAGTCATTATAAAGGACAACTTTACAATGTTTTAACTTACTTTCAAAGCGTTATAATTTATGAAAACATATATGTAAGGCAAAATTGGTTTTCAGAGGAACACCCCGGCCAAGTCAATCGAAAAAAGCCACATAATGACAATGTTGTACTAAATTAATTTAGCATAAATAAATATGTCTTAAAAAGCCCACGACGAAGATCCGAACAAGCAGAGTTTGCCTGAAGCCAAGCGACCGAAAAGCATTAGGCAGTGTGCTGAACCGTAACACGGGGGCCCGTGTGATACACTAAAAACCGAAAACTGCATGTCTTGCAGAGTCACTAATGTAGACAATGTTCCTAAAATGTCTGTTGCAAGATAAATCAAGTAATATAGTAACGAAGTCAGTGGGCCTGCTCATGTCAAGCGGCTTTTCTGTAGCTAGCTACATGACTCAGCGCATGTTTCTCACTGTGACAGAAGTATATTTGCCTTTTCTACTCCTTACTTTTTGTTGTAAAGGTCCTCCAAAGTGTGCCATTCCGTTGCCATTTCTGGCGTTGAGCTCTTGCTCTGCTGCTGTTTAAGGTACCCGGTGACATCTTTCATTGTAATCGCCGGTCTGTTACAACGTATCGCTCCGTAAAATTAAAAAGAAAATAGTACTGTATCTCAAACATACACACGGCTTTTGCAATGGTCTCTGGGTAATGACCTGGCAGCCATTACTACCGTAGTATTAGCAGTATACAGGAAGGTCATAATTTGTTTAAATAGTTCCTCCTAGGTTTGTGTTGTTCTAAATAAAAACAACAAAAAGAATAACGAATACAACAACTAAAACAATAATAACAGTAGAACTTAACATAAAAATAGAAATGGAGAAATAGTAATAGATAATCATACATTTCTTTTCCCTGAGATCAAATTTAAGGGATATTACGGTATTTATACTATTTTTGTCCCTTGGTTTAGTGACCCATCTAAGTGCGCAAAAGCTCTGTTTTTGTAGTTGAAGGAGTACTTTATTTTCCTCGATATGGGGTTCAATCTAATTTAGTAAAGTCCAAGTACTGTAAATGAAATAAATTATTCTATAAATAAATGAAGCGAACATGATGACTTCCACGTTGATTCGGCTTCCGCGCTTAAGATTTTGTGAAAATTTAAGGTCAAAGACAATACGAATTTCTTCTATGAAAGGTAAAATAGATAACACAGAAAATTAGCAGCGTACAGAGCAGCAAGCAACCATAAGGTCAAAATCTGCACAGCACTC
>JAABNX020000021.1:4874111-4898766 GCA_015163995.2 Mormyrus lacerda
GTGTGTGTGTGTGTGTGTGTGTGTGTGTATATATATCCACACAGACAATACTGCTGTTTTGCCTATAAATCCATAATGCTTAACTCTATAATTATTAATGCAAGGTTGACAGAAATTAAGAAAGTTTAGTAGTTAGAGTTGTAGCAGTAAGTGCTTTGAATTTTTATTTAATTTCAGGCATGTTTAGTACATTTTAATATAATTCCCAATAAAATACACATTTCTTTTGCAGTTAAAGAATCAAAGTATACGTGAGGCCTCTCTGGAGTAACATCGACGTTAACGGTCAGTGGCCACGCTGTCCCTGCAGGTCCACAGATGCCCACGACTCCTCTGCCTCCCGGGCACGAGAAGGATGGCTCCAAGTATAACTGGGACCCCTCGGTGTACGAAAACGAGCTGCCAGTGCGATGCAGAAACACCAGCGGCATCCTGTACAAGAACCGGCTGGGCTCAGGTGTGCTTCCCCGCAGCCTTGGCTTGGCATGCAGAAGCTGGCATAGGGGAGACTTCAGGCATTCATGACAAAAAGCCGATCGGAAGCGACCTTACCGCAGATTTGGCTTCCTTATTAAATTACAATGTTTGTTTTGATTAATCACTTGGGTATAATTTTATATCCCTGGCTATTCACAATACACAGGTGGGAAAGGGCGATGCATCAGGCATAACAACAGCTGGTACACGCCCACCGAGTTTGAGGGCATGTCGGGCCGGGCGAGCAGCAAGGACTGGAAGAGGAGCATCCGCTACGCAGGCCGTCCGCTACAGTGCCTCATACAGGTGAGGGGCGGCTGCCCTGCGTGAGCTTGGCGCAGTGTTGCTTCACAGATCCCTTTGTACTGTAGTATGGGAAATAACATCCATCGATCAACAATAACGGAAACAATAATGTGGGAAATCCCCATTCTAGAAGGTCTTATGGGTGTTTGGGTGTGAGAATTCATAAAAAGACATTATCTTGAAAGTTTTGGTTCTTCCGTGTTTATGATGATCAAAAAGTTTGGGTGGGGTGGGCTGAGCTCATCATAGGGTGGATCGGACCACCCTTGCTCCTGTGTGGGCCTGGGTCTGGACCGTGTTTGGGTGTCCGAGGTATTTCTCATAATGTCTTCTTTCAGGAGCGTATCCTGAACCCGCACGCAGCCTCCTGCACGTGTGCGGCCTGTTGCGATGACCTTTCCTTGGTGAGTCCATTTCTAATGGCCCTGATACCCCAGGTGAACAAAGTTCATCGCAGAATGAAAAAATATATAAACCCTAAAAAGGATTATATAGAGCCTATACGTTTCGCAGTCCTATCCCATTGATAAACAGATTAAAAATATTTAAAAGTTAATGTACTTTTTTGAATTATGGTATCTGTTTAATTATCGCCATATAAGAACTTTGTCGGCGGTTTTTGTAAGCATTTTGCATTATGACTTGTTGTCCAGTAGAGGGGGCTAGACTCTTTGTATTTTGCATTTGTCTGAGCATAGCTTCCACCTTGGATTAAACAGTGACTTCTCCAGTCTTGTATTGAGGTGACATTCTTCATGGTTATGGCTATTTTTCTCTGAGAAAACAGTCCAAACGTATTAACTGCAAGATTGTCTTTGCATTACAGTTTCAGAAAAAAAAGTCTGATTGTCTGCCTGCCTTTGCACCGATGAACAATTCTCTGTGTAAAATTCTGGACCCACACATTCCTTCCCTCCCCTCATGCTCCCTCTCTAATACTTTTTCAGTGTGCCAAGGATGGGGCGTCTTTCAGAGGGGAGAACGTAAATATGGTAATTAGAATCTATGACTTAATTTCTTGGCCTGAAAAACAGACTTGTATTGTCCCTTTATCCACTTCCATGCATGTCAGTGATCATTTGGGCCTTATAGACCTCTTCTCACGGCGACCAACAGCCTGGAGTTGAAGGTTCTAGGTCTAAAAAAATACGCTGTGCTCTTTATATTGGAACGTGTGCTACCTCCCTGGGCTTGATGCTCGTTTGCAGATTACAGATTAATGAGGGGTGGCAGCTGCCACATTTCTGGAGGCAAGACACCTTTCATATCACGTCTCTGTGACCATCCATTTTTGGAAAAGGCAGTTGGTATAAAATTGAGAGGATCCTGTGTGGCCTGGCACGTGATAATGAAGTGTCAGACCTCTCCAGATTTCTGATGGCGGTCTCACTATCACTATTTTTGGTGCAAGAACACTGTGTCGCAGCTCATCTTCAGATTCTAGAGACGTTTGTTTCGGCGCTTTTTGGCAAATTCCCACACTGGGCCCAGCAGCAGTGGGGAAAAAAAAGACTTCAAAGACCTATAGTGGGCGGGATCATCATGGGGTTAAATTAGTCACAGACTTATTTGACTGGTTTGACACCAGTTATTTTGCTGGTTCCCATTGCAACAAACCTGGGTTGTAATGGACAGCTCCATGTAATCCCATCCACCGGGAGGGGGTTGAAACCCTCATTTCTCCTATTGCTGTTCAGCAGTATTAAAATCAACCTGCTAACGTTAAACCACAGATAATCTTAACACTTGAAATGTGACATTTTCTAAGGAGTCTGCATCATCGCTAAGGTTAAGGTTGTATAAGATGTTGGTGTTTTTTCTTGGTTTACTCTGTCTCCTGCAGTGAGAGAAATCACTGCCCCCCCCCATTTTTTTTTTTAAAACAGACAGGCCCTGTGAGGCTGTTTGTCCCCTACAAGAGACGAAAGAAGGAGAGCGACCGGCCTGCTACCCCAGAGAAAAAGGACATCCAGACTCCAAAGAACATCACCTTTGCACCTGGTGCCACCAGTGAGTGGACACACACACACACACACACACACTCAACGCACGCCAGCACACACATTCGAACACACAGAGTCATGCATCTGCGTGTGCTCTCATGCGGAAGTGAAAAACCATTTGTGTTTGGAAATAACTGCCTAGGGAGTCTGTCTGTGGCTCAGCTGGGTTTGTCAACGCTTTCGTCACCGTTTCGCTGGAGAGACGTCTGCCATTCCAAAGCCAGAGGGCGCCGTGTAGCCCTTATGTTCCATGCTAGATGCCCTTCGTCAGTTCAGAATAATTTGGGTCTTGAGACCAACTGACAAATTTCATTCCCCAAGAGGTAGCATAGTTTTCGGTGCCGTCTGATGGATCCCGTTGTCTTAAGTAATCACCTTAAGTCTTTGCTAAGGGGGCTTGAGGCAACATTTTGTTATATTCCACTGTGGAGTAAAGTGTAGCTAATGGATTTAGACATCAGGCATATTTGTGACCAAATCACTCGGGAGCCTTTACTGAAATCCGAAGTCCAGAAAGTCCTTAAAGTGTGGGCCGCCCCTGTTTTTACTCCCACTTTTATTGTGATGGTATCATCCACAGTCACTTAGTTAGATATATAGGATCCAGGGGTTATTTATAACATGCAAAGCAAATAGTCCAAAAAAGCATTAACACATATAAGCTACAGTATAATAAATATGCAATAAATAAGGAGCAGTAAAGTTATACTGAAAAGAAGGAAAAAATGGAAATGTGCAACATAGATAAAGTACATGATGCATGAGTAAGGAGCAAATGTTAAATTACAACTGTCAGCTAAGTGTTAGGCATTCTGATAGCTTGAAGATAGAAGATCCATATGGGCCTCTCAGTTTTCACTGACAGACAGCAGAAGTTTCTTACCTTACCTAAGTAGCTTTCTGGACCTTAACCTGGTGAAGAGATAGTTGTTAGGTTGGGTATATATAGCTAACAAATGAACGTACTGTATGGCTCAAGTAATGAAGCAAGTCCTGGGGTGAAGATAGGGCCTCACCCCAAGAGGGGTTTATAGAACGAGAGACGGCAAAGGATTCATTTGAAGGTGAGCCTGGTAGCAGGGCTCATCCCGGGAACTCATCCCAAAGGAAAACGTGAACGCCGGAGGGGAATTTGAAAGATCTGCCCTGGTACTGACTGGCTACACGGCGGCTGTGAGTCAGCCGAGTGTCAGGGAGTAGTGCACTCGCTCTCGTGTTGTTGCTCTTCCACGAGTGATCGTGCCAAATGAGTAGACCCAGCAGAGGCAGGCGTAAACATAGGGGAGACGTCTCCTGTTATTGGCTTTCACACTTCGTTTTCTCTCAAGCCGAAAGCTCTTTTTTCCCTTACAGGTGTTATGCATGTGACTTGGCACCAATGCAGAAGAGCTGCTTCACAGCTAGCAATTTTGAATGTGATTTTTTTTTTTTGTTAATCCATTAACAGTCATTTAAAAGTCTTGCGATTACATGAAAAACATTTTCTTTTAATACAGAGATAAATAGCTACTAAAGTTATTCTAAGATTCTGCCGATGAGCGTATGCATGGTGGGTTATTTAGATTAATTGGTGTTTCTTCTCCAGTCACCGTTTCGCCATCAGGGCAAATCACCACCTCTGGCACGCTGACGTTCGACAGGACCCCGGCAGGTGATGCTGCCACCATAATATCTGAGAGCCCTGCCCAGGCAGATGTCTTCGCCAGCACAGCAGGTGGGTCCCACAAAGCCATGACTCCCATGTCCCTCACCATGGCAGAGCCATGCCCATCCTCCAGCTTTCTAGAGCTTCTATTCAGAGTTGTGGCCCAAACAGACCCTTAGCTCAGGGTTAAGGCCCAAACAGACCCTTAGCTCAGGGTTAAGGCCCAAACAGACCCTTAGCTCAGGGTTAAGGCCCAAACAGACACTTAGTTCGGGGTTAAGGCCCAGACGGGACCTTTGTTCAGGGTTATGGCCAAACTGGACCTCAACTCAGGGTTAAGGCCCAAACTGGACCTCAGCTCAGGGTTGAGGCTCAAATGGAACCTCAGCTTGGGGTTAAGGCCCAAAACGGAGCCTCATCTCGGGGGTTACCCCTCTGGAGTCGATAGCGTCATCGACGATGCCGTGTATTTCAGTTCATAACTCGCTGAAATCTTATTATAGAAACATGAAAAAAATGCTGACTAAATCCGTAATCTGTCTTCTTTTCAAAACGTCCATTGTCGGAAGTATTAAAGTTTTTAAGATTAGGTTAAATCGGCATCGGGGGCGTGTAGTACCGCTCTCACCCGAAGATCACTATTCAAATTCTAAATAGCTGCATTAGCGTGTATTCAAATCAAATTCGCATGGTAATTTGATGAACAACGCAACGGTGAAACGCGATCCAGATACACCCCCATCAGAGCCATAAAAGGGGAGGGGTGTGGCCAGGTGTCAATGGATCATTCATACACATGAAAGTTGCTACACATTCAATGAAAGGAGCCAGAGATAGTGACATGTATCATAGTGAGTAGCTTTTTCTTATTTATTTATTTAAATGAATGTTGCAACTACACCATTAAGTCATCTTCATGTAGCCGAAACTTTGGTGATCAGATATCACCATTGCTTACTATGTACTTTTATAATGTTTCTGTAAGTGTTTCAAACTGCTTTTTGCAATGTCTATACTTTGATGTCAAATTACAAACTTCACATAAATCTGACATATTTATAAAGTACACTAAGATTAAGATGAGTTTAATGCCAAAACAAATGTATAAAAAATAATTTATTTGCCATGAATTAAGTTTATGATATTGAATGAAATGTGTGACCATGTCAGTCAGTGAAACTGTTCCCTACCCCTAGACTCCAGAGGGTTAAGGCCCAAACGAGGCCTCGGCTTGAGCCTTTGTGAGCCCATTGTGTAACTTAAGTTGCCTGGCTTGTTTTTGCTTGTCGCTGTACTTGGTATTGTTTGTTATAGTTTTCTTTCTGTACAGAATGATGTTTGTATGGTTTCCTTATTGAGCTGAAAAATGGATACATTTCTTGTAGAAATGTATCCATATGGTGTGTATGTGGGCTTTCGCTGCAACTCCCTAATTAGATTACTATTGAGAGGACTGATTGGCTGAAGAGTCCTCATACCTGGGTTTGAACAGCTGACCTACAGGTTATCCCAAAAACTGCAAACACACCGGCCCTTTGCGGGTAAGACTGGCCACCCCTGAGCTTGGCCATGTGCATCTATCAGGAATCTGGTCTCAGTGATATCCTATAACTATGGCTGGGCGATATCACATCAATATTATATCTCGCATGAGCAATAATAATAATCACTGGGGCTTCAGATGGCTGGACACCAGCTTTCCGGTACTGCACAGACATTTATTTACATCAGTGCGCCTAAAATATTAATGAAGCATTTTACGACACCAAAAATTTAGTAATCAGTATAAATTCAGCATATCCTTATGTTTGATATGTGTCAGATTTTAAACTAAGCTAAGCAGTAGTAAAAGTGGGTTTCGATTCAGGCAAAAGCTTAGTCACTGACGGGTTGAGACGCGTGTGGTGTGAGGCTTCCTGGCTGCTGTGATCTTAGTGGTCTTGCTTAACAAGAGAGGATAATTGCTTTAGTGTGACTGCAGATGACGCCCCCTGTAACCAGCTGTGACAGGTTGCTGTAGACTGCATGGGGGGGCGGGGGGAGCGTGTAAAAGAGGCTCGCATAGATCTGCAGGCCGCAGGTGCTAGTTTGCTGAGGCTGAAATTCTTATTGAAATCCAACAGGGGAGCCTGCTTAACTGCTCTTTAGGCGGGATGCTTATGCTCAAGGCCAACCAGCAGTGTAAGGTTCTCCATTCCGAGGCTGCGGCGGCTCACAGCCGTGCAGCAGTCCTGCGGTGTGGCTTGCGTCCGCGGCTGCTTCATCCCACACCTGTCGGAAATCGCTTGACACTCTCATGTGACCCCGCAATGTCACCGCCCGATTTAGTGACACAGCCAAGACTGCTTGGTCACGGCCTCTCACCGATTTAATCGCAGTTTGCCTCCTTCCTAACCTGTTTAAGCCCCAATGCACAGAAACCCTGTGACAAAGATGGATGTTTTGTTATTTTTAGGAGGAAGAGAAGGTGAATTCTGTCTGGGTGGGGGGCGTGCGTGTGGGGGGGCTGGGCAGTGTTTTTGATGTTCTCTGTCTCTGATGGTATCATGCATGTAAGTGTGCGTGTGTTTTTGCAGGTGATTTTGATCTCTCTGTCACACTGATGATTTGATACAAGTGGCCTGTTTTGCAAATTACAGCTTCGTAAAGCAGCTTTTGTCTGAACCTTGGAGTGGAATGCGGTTCGGATTTGACAAACGCCTGCGTTCAGATTTTCAGACTCGGTCGCTTTTCGTCCGGCAAGCCACCTTTCCGCAGCTTCGCCGCTGTGGCACCTGGAGCCCCGATAAGGGAACCGAGCGAAGGGTGATCAGTGCAGACGGCAGCCGCTTCGCCCCGTGGCCGCAGGTCTCGTGACAAGCGGAGAGAAACCTGGACCCATCGTACCGCTCTGTACCCCCCCCCCCCCCCATTTCACTTTGCTGGCAGCAAACAGGCTCAGCACACTGACTCTTTTTTAGATACATTTCATACAGCATACAGTTCAGTTTCTCTGTCTCTTCTTGAGTCATTTGTCTTGCTGTTTTCCAGAAGTTTCCTGGAATGATTTATTTATTAAAGCAGGCATATTTGATATGATGTGGTGACACGGTAGCCCAGTGGTTAGCACTATTGGCTTGCACCTTTAGGATCTGGGTTTGAGTCTCCGCCAGCAGTCCAAAAACATGCTGAATTGGAGTTGCCCATAGGTGTGCGGGTGCGTGCGTGCATATGTGTGTGCACTGTGCAATGGGTTGGTGCCCCATCCTGGGTTGTTCCCTGCTCTGCGCCGGTAACTTCTGGAATAGGTTCCGGACCCCCTTTGACCCTGCATTCAGTCAGGTATACAAAATGGATGGACGGGCCTTAACTACATCTTTAAAAATAACTCACTTTTCATTTTTAGAGCAATAGCAGCTTGCTTATCTGTCTAACATTTTCATATTTCCAAAAGTATTTAATTACCACTGAAATGTCACTGAAATGGCACCACAGAACAACTACTTAGAAGTCAAAATTGATTGCAGCGACACCCCTCTTGCCTCCTCTTAGAATTACAAGACCTGCAATGCAGGTGGAGCAGATGATTCGGGGTTGGTCCGAGTGTCTGAAGAAAACATTCTTAGAGTGACGCACATCACGTTATACAATGACCTTCACAGTGAACACTATGTTCCTGTTCGTTATGGGTACATTTTCCATACAGGGACTGATCAGTGCGTGCGCTTGAGGATGCAGGTATTTATTGTACTTATTAAATATGTTGCGGGGACTGTTGACCTTCTGTTTTGTTCCAGGAGTGCTAAATTCTGCTGATAAATGCTAAGTAATGCCAAAGCAGTGTTCCCTGGTCGTTTTCAGCCTTTGCATATACGTGAGAGCAGGGTTTGCAGTGTCCCTCTGAGTGTCTCTCTTCCAGTGAGACTGACACCCCTGCTGTTTCCATCTCCCTCCCGCCTCCCAGTCGCCATGTCTCCCCCGGGGCTCCTCGACGTCGTTCTGTAGGGTGGATGGGATGTGTATGTGGCTTTCTGGAGCCTTTTTTTCTGTTCCCACTGCGCTCACGCAGAAGATGGAGAGATCTGCACTGGATTTTGGAGGTGCCTGATTAATGCCGTTGCCCTGCAGAGGTGTCTCTGTCCTCGGCACCGTTTTCAGACTTTGTGTCCTGATTGCGTCGTGTTTCATTTGAAGACGTCGAGCTGGAGTGAGAGAGCAGAGCCCCAGCAGATGCAGAGGGTGTTGATCAGGTCTTAGCTGGGCAGCTATTGTTGTCACACCCATCATTAAAGATGGTTTCAGTACTTCACCTAGGACCCTGGACTTAAATATACTTAAGTATGGAAGTATATGACATTGTAAAACTGATTGAAATTAAATCCCCAATGGGTAATATGTAAGAAGTAACAACCTTCAGAACTTTCATCAATTTAAGCTATGATGAGTAGACAGTATGTCAAAATGAATTGAACTGAACGGATTTGAACTGCACTGTAAACAAAATTAATATTAACTTGAATAAACCGAATAATCGACCCTCTGACAATCCCAGTGTGAGACAGTGCCTCGTTTTCCCGTCCACAGTCCTGACATCTCTACCGGCGCTGGCTGTGGCCCCCCAGCCGGTCCAGGCCAAAGCTCCCTCCCCCGGTCTGCCCGGTGGACTGGAGGTGGGGGAAGAGCGCACCTGGCTGTACCTGGAGGAGATCGCCAACAGCCTGCTGAGCAGCGTGCAGCAGCTGAAAGCGCTGATCGACCACGCCAAGCAGGCCAGCCAGGCCAGCCAGGAGGCCCTGGTGACCCAGGACAAGGCATCTTCCGAAAGGAAGGAGGTGGGGGCAGATTTATTTAATTGTGACTTGAATTCAATGGCAATGCCAATAGCAGTTTATTCATATAGCACATTTACAACAGTAAGCATGGTGCCGTAGCCGAAATGCTTCACAATCGGTAACATAAAAAATTAAAACCACAGCGATGAACAGCAATGAAAAACACCACTGTGATACAATTAAAGAGAAAACCCAAAATAAAACAAAACCCGCAGCATAACAGAAGCACGTTGTCGTCAAGACGGAGCAGCATCCATATTATTGAAGATCACAAAAGGCTATAGAGTAAAAGTCAGTCTTTAGTTTGGTTTTAAACAGTTTTCTTGTTTTCTTGTTGAAATTGAGATCCATAATTGAGATGTAACAGCCACAAATGCCTGTCCTATTCTGTTTTTCGCTTAGTTTGCTAACAATCTTACGATCAGTAAATAACGATAAGACCAGATACTGACCCTGTAGCAGATTTACCCTATTTTCCTGTTCATCCTTTCCTATTTTTTGCTATATTTTTACTTATGTTGCCAACCTGTATCATCTCTGTGTATCTCTCTAAGTTTTATGCTATAGGTGTTGCTCTCAATCAGCTTGCTCTCTCTCTCTCTCTCTCTCTCTCTCTCCCTCCTTCTCCCTCTCCCTCTCCCTCTCCCTCTCTCTCTGCAGTCTTTTCCAGGTCAGCTATCCTTCCAGCATGCAGATGACCCCGAGGGGAAAACAACAGAGATCATCATAAAGGTAAAAGCGGCCGCCACAGGCTACAGGTCTATTTACTCTGTCTCTGAATTTCTGGAGGGCTTTAGCCATTGAGTGAGTACGTGTCGGTTTTTGATGCGTGAAATGAGCTAACGGCTGACAGCCTTGGAGGAACAGGACACCTCGCCTCATCTTGATGATGAAAAAATAAAAATATCAGTTATGACAGTCGTCACATGCTTTGCCCCATGGAGATCTTTGGTAACAACACTGTTGTGACACATTTTAGCTCTGCCCTGTTAAACACTCAATGTCAGGAAATGATCTTATGAAGGCCTTGATATATATGTCTATGTGAGGTATCGTGGGACGTGATTGGCTAAGGTAATTGCTTGTCGTAATCAGCATGAGGGTATTTGTTCAGAAATCTCGTTTGTTTTACTGAACACCGCTGGTGATTAGGGCTCCCGTGGGCTGGGCATGCTAACATGCTAACGTGGATTTTTAACGTAATCGTGGAACCGTTGCCATAAAGCGGATTTGTTTTCCTAGTGGCCCTGGCAGACTTGGAAGGAAGGTTGCATTATTTTTACCCGTGGAATTATGGCCAGGTTGGGGAGGGGACCCCAGTATAATCATTCTGTCTTTGGGGTGGTAGTGGCCCCAGACATGTGTTGGAGTGGAACAATAAGCTTGAAACACATGACTGCCCTGCTTCCCCAGTCATGCCTGCCATTGCCACCAAGGGAACCCAGCCGACGTGAGGGCTTAGCTAACTCCATGCAAAAGAGAACATCCGGAGCTGACGGCATCGCCTGGTTTACTAACGAGTTATTTAATTGCATTTTTGGCGACTGCAGCAAATGTGCGTCAACTGTGGAAGGGAGGCCATGAGCGAATGCACGGGCTGCCGGAAGGTCAACTACTGCTCCACATTCTGCCAGAGAAAGGTGAGTGCAAGCTGAACAGATACAGGGGACATTTTGTAGGGCACGACTCCAAATGTCAACCATGGAGGTGTGAACATCCATGCATAGTCAGAACTTGTTTCCATAAATACCTAACTTAAATGCTGGGATAGCATGACTTTCTCGGATTAGTCATGATAATTAGCAGTTTTTAATCAGTTAAGTACAGCATGGGTAGAGGTGGAGATTTCAGGTCTGGAGAGTACAAATCCATACCAAGATTTTGTTTCAACCACCCAGTTAAGTATAAAAAATCTCAGTCACAGAGTACTCAACTAGTTGGTTGAAATAAAATCTTGGTCTGGATTTGTACTCTCTGGAGCTGCAATCTCCACCTCTGAGCATGGGATCAGTCTCAGTTTTGAGAACCCAAGAGGATGGTTTGGCATGACAAAATGGCTAATTTGGTATAAACTGAGATACTCATGACGTCAGGGTAAGACTTAGTGTAGGGTAATCAGATCGCTCTGCGTGTTTTTCTGTTGTTGTGTAGGAATCAAAGGTGCTATCTTCTCATTCCCATTCTGTGTTGGGTTTCCCCAGGACTGGAAGGACCATCAGCTCTGCTGCCAGCCTGCTGCTGCTGTGTCTATCCAGGGGGAGGACCAGATGCCCCCAATGGACATGGAGAAGGTTAAGGTGTAACGTGCTGCTGAGGCACGTGGGCGCCCATCGCAACGTGCGACAGCTGACAGGCACGTTGGGAGCCACCGTCCTGATGAGCAGACAGTCTTCACTCTGTCCTGCTAGCAAAGACTTTGATGGAAACCCCGCATCTGGAGAGAAAATTACATCAGCCATATCAGATTTTATTAGGTACAAATTTGCTCTCTTTTTGGGTGCAATGGAGGCAAGACAGAGTTCATTGCCATTTGGGTCGTTATGCTGGATGATCGCCTCTCTTCATGAAACAGAAGTTTCCATATTCGACAAGCTTTGGTTGGGTATCTGGAACCCATTTTTGCTGATCTTGAGGTTTTTTTTTTTAAAAGCTTTACACATTTGCTGATTGTTGACTCTCACCTACTCGACCCTCACGAAAAGGAAGCAGTTTTCTCATCCCCTGCACATATAGCAGTACGACGCCATAACTCATATTCAGAGAAATGTCCCAGACAAGCCGAGCATGTGCTGATCGTCTGCAACACACTGCACTATTGATCAGAACGCAAATGGATTTGTGCCATCTGACAAAGAGACAGAGCCAATGCGGGGCCTGTTTCGTGGAATTTACTTTGGAATTTGGAACATTATTTTTTTAATGTATTTATTTAAGTGAAATATATTTTCTACAGTTTATTGGGGGGGGATTAATCTTTGAGGTATGGCTCCTTGTGACCAGAATTGGTTTGTGGCTGTCTTGGGTCTCTTGTGTGTTCTTCTGTTGATCTGTTTGGAAAGTCTACCAAAGAAGCGTAGTGTTACGCCAAAAAGCAACGGAAGTGGTGAAAAGGGAGGAAAAAAACACAACTGACATTTATTGAAATTAAAGAAAGCCATGAAAAACATTCTTTGTGTGTGTGTGTGTGTGTGTGTGTCGAACTGAGAGTGTGAAAGCCTCATTGGTAAGTGTGTTAAATGCTTTCCACTGGGAAAATATTTGAAACGGTGTGTGTGTATGGGCACGTGCACCAGTGAAAATGGTATTCAATGGATAGAAGATGGACAACCCCAGCTACCCAATCAGGTACTCCCTCTTTCCTGGTTGCTTGCTCAGAATAAACATGCATCAGTATAATCATCATAATGGACTGGACAGGCCCTATTAGCCAGCCTTCTTGAGGTTCTTTCGGTGTGCGTACCACACGTGCTGTTCAAATTCTAGACTAGCTCCTGAAGTGGACCAGCAGGGGTCCAGTGTCACCCCCTCAACTTGTGTGCCGAAGTCTTCATCTCCCGGCCCAGCTTGGCTCCAGTGCTTCGCCACACCCAGCAGTCCCAGTATATGTATATGTATAATTATGTAATATCTCTGTGCAAATTCAGAAGTTGCGCAGTTCATGCAAAACCGATACCTCAGCTCAATATGAACTTACATTACATTAACAGGGGTAGGCAACCCTGATCCCGGAGTGCCGGTTTTCTGTCCTACCTGATGAGTTACTATCTGGCTGGAATCAGGCACGGTTCATCAGAGACCCCTGATCTAAATAAATGTTTTTGCCCGATTCCTCACAGTCACATTTTGCATTGTTTTCAGGACTGAAGGGTTTAGAGTGAAGTCTTCTGACCTAATTCGCGGTGCCTAAATATGTCACTGCGCATGGCAACCTTGACGCTTATGCGTAGCTCAATAAAAAAGAAAATCTTAGCCTATTAGAACTCGCCCTTGCTTATGCTGTATTACCAGGCTAAAAAAAGCTTTGCTTCTCCTGCCCTTCAGAAAACTTTGGGAAAGTTATTGTGGACTGACCTATTTATTTTTTGGGGGGTGGGGCTTAGCCTACCCTTTTGAAAGACGAGAGCTGATTTCTGATTTCTGTTTCGGACTGCGAGTGTGTTGCCTTAGTCCATGTCTTCCCTGCCTTCTAATCTTGATTAACTGTCAGTTAGTCCCTCGACCAAAACTGAAATTAATGAAACTAGTGGTACGGTACGGTTGGGTTCAGAGGGTGTTGAAAGAAGCTCCCATCAAACCTGGTCTGGATGAAGATAGTGGCTGGTAGCTGGGCAAATTAAACTGGATCTGCCCTCCCTGGTTGGCACCATTGGCAAACACTTCTAGGGTCCAGGGTTAAAGTCTCTGCCCTTGCTCCATGCATGTGGAATTTGCTCATTCTCCTTGTGTGGTTATGGAGTTTCATCTAGATACTCCAGTTTCTGCCCCACAGTTTAAAAAAATGCTAAGGTGTGAATGGTGTATGAATGTCCTGTGCTGGGTTTTTGCCAGACGTGTGCCTGTAGTGTCCAGGTTAGGCTCCAGACCCCTGAGATTCTGAGAAAATGGATGGATCTTCTTGCTGTATGCATAGTCACCTGGAGTTATAAAAGGGCAATGTCTCCTGGGTTCTTCACTGTCTTACTTAAAGAATGTCAAAGTATAGATGAACCCAGGCACTTCTGATTTTAAAACTTGTAGTAGCTAGAGAAGAGCAAAAGCTTTTCTGAGCTGGGGAGGTTGGATTTTTGTCTTTGATACCCTTTATTACAAGTTCTTTCACTGTCTCATCCCTCCTGCAAACTATGGATTCATTGTTTCAATACACCTGCAGCATTCTGATTAACGCATTAATGCAATTAATGTAGAGGAAGTCGACTCATCGAGGTATCTAGTTTTGATTATCTCCCGACTATAAAGGCCAATGGGTTTACAAAAACAAAACATGCAGGTATATAATGAATCGTGAACCCAATTTGTTCAGGTGAAGAGGCATAGCCCCATCAAAAGTAGTCACTCCTGTCCTCTAGTGAGTGTAGAAAATATAATATAGACGCCAGAGTCAAGGTTACTGTCTGATATTGATGTCTCCTGTTTGTATTTGTAAGTGCTTTTCAGAATTCATGTATTTAAAAGCATAACTGGTCAATTGCATCTGTCTGGAGAAGATGAGATGCTGGCTGGCATCGTCTGAGGTTGTTTGTCTGTCTGCATTAGCGGGATGCTGACAGTTATCACTAGGGAGTGGATTCTGGAATGAGCAGGTCTCTCTGTGGGCATTTAAGCATCTGGCAAGATATTTGAAATATCTCTTTTTTTCTCAAACACAAGGTCAAAATCGCTCCTCACACCTTTGATGTAAAAAAAAACGATGCTAATCTGCATTCTCTTTTCATTCATGATGAGAGGTGAAAGGCATTCTAATTATTTTAGTTTTGTTTCTTTATTTTTTTACTCCAGGAAAACCTAAATCAAGTTTCTGCACAGCTAGGATTAGGTGCACCTTCTCACCCCCCCCCCACCAAAATATTTTCATTTTAACACTACCTCAATCAGGCTTATATGGTCTTTAATAAGCTGATAATGAATGTGGGTGGGGGACCAGGAACAGGATTGAGAACCACTGGGTTAATGTGTTCATTAACACCATCAACCAGAATTTTTCTTTGACCTTTACGATAAACCCGACTATTACGCATAGAATCTTAGAAGGATCTTGGGTGGGCAGGAGCTCCTATATTCCGCATTTTCTATCTCGCCCGCTGGCTCCTTGGGCTGATGTTCTTTCCTTTGGTCCCTGACTGTTGGCCCAACAAAGCAGGAAAAGATGACCTCCACCAGGAGAGGTTTTAACGATCGTTTAGTGTGACCTTACTTTAACCCACACTGCTCTGTATAATAAACGTGTTATACGTACTGAATAGAAAGTGTGTGGTGGAGATGAGATACAGGGCTGTCTCCTGACAGTTGGTCAGAGACTTCAGGGTTTTTAACTGTAATGGAAAATAACACACTCAGATTTGGTTTAAAGCCTCGTGAGGAATGACCCATCCTCCTACCCGCTCCCATATAATTGCATTTTACAAGTTAGAAGTAGGATGGGGGTGTCTCCACCCGTGTCCTTGAGTTTGCTTCCATCCAAGTGGTGAAAATATAAAATGTGAGATATATTTATCCCAGCAGGTGATGGCAAAGGAGGAGGGCTCCTATTGGAAGACCTGGAAGAAGCAATCTGGCTTGTGACCAATAGAAACGGCTGGCGGAGTCAAGTGGCATTATGGCGTGCTCTGATTGCTGTGATGATGCCGCTGGCACGGTAATAATGCTACCCCCAGCTGTAAAATGGGAAAATGTCTTGCGTCTCATTTTGACATGAGTACCGCATGCCGGTGCTGCCCGCGGTGAGCGGTAGGCTGCTACGCAAACTTGGGTTGTGTTAAGATGCTGTTTCTGCTGGCCGTTTTTCAGTTCCATTCATCTTGCGGCTCTGCCAAGCTCTTTTGTCTCCCCCCTCCCCCCCAACTTCTGTTAGCCTAATTTGTGCTTCTGAGTAATTTGGTGGAAGCTGAACATGGTCATTTAGCATTTGAGAGGTCTTGCCAAAAGCACTTTATTGATTTTTTTTTTTTAAAACTAAGAGGTCTTAGAAAGATCTGGCACAAATGGGTAGGACTTGAGGTGACTGAACTGTTGAGAACATTGTTTGTCATTTCTGTCATGTAAAACGTATCTGGTACAGTTTACAAAACGACGGCTATTGGGCTGTGCATCATGGGACCGTGCTTATAACAGATGACTGCTGTCTGCTCTATGCCCCCCCAGCCTTATAAAATTCTACTTGTGCACTGTTCAGGTTTGTTTAATTCTTTTATTTTAAATATCAATTTTGATTCCAAAGTATTAACATAAAAAACAGTAATGTTTTGTCTCACTATACATTTGATTACGCAGTGGAAAGGGTTTCCTTGCTGGGAAAATTTCCACATATAGCATGAAGATTAGAAAAAACTGCTGACAATGTCAGTAGCCAGGAAAAAATAACTGTATCCATACAGTAATGCATGATTATTTCAAGAAGTACAAAATAACGATAAAAATATAAGAGAATGATAGCGACTGTCTGTACAGTATAGATAAGTATACAGTATGTTTTTGTTGTGCTTTTCCCATCCAGTGACACAGATGCGGTTAGCAGCAGCTAGGAATGAATTTACGGAAGAACTTCCTGAACTCCGTGTTGAAAACCGTGTAAATGACGGGATTGATGGCGCTGTTGACGTAGCCCAGCCAGGTGACGATGCTCATCAGGTGGGGAGAGATGTCACATGACTCACAAAGAGCTCGCATGGTGTGAGCGACGAAGAAGGGAGTCCAGCAGAAGAGGAAGGCACCTGGAATGAAAGAAAGGCGCTGTCAGCATCGGTACTGAATCAGCCTGCATTCCTTTGGGTTTCTTTCCAGTCTGAATCATCCCATTTTCAGAAGGGCAGAGGACATCACAGCCTTTCCAGGGCTTATTTAACACTGAACCTGACTTGTGGTTGTCGGATTAGCCTTGGATGTTCAGATTAGCCTAAAGAGTCTTTTACACTTTAATTGAATCGTAACTGACCAATATCTTTTGGCTGTTGCTATGATCTGCCCCAAGTATAATGTTATTTTCCCTTTGTCTCAGCCATAGTATTTCCTTTGTCTTCTAGAATAACATCACAGGAAACATTCTTTCAAAGGTAAATGGTACATCTGCCAACACAAATGCAAATGCAGATGATCCCAGAAATAAGGCTGAAGTTTCTATTTTCTTGAATTATGAGACTTTTACTCAGACAACCTTTTCATTATGTGTTATAAATGTTTGAAATAAATACAACAGACTTGAAATGGCTCCCAGTGGGAATTCCAAACTGGTAAATCTCCAGCTGCCTAGCATCTGTGAACAATGATCTACAAGTAAGCACACTTCTTGATAAAATTGTTTTAGTCCTAATAGAGACGGTGTACGTCGATGGAAATGCAGTCAGGCAGGGGATTTTGTACACATGTCCAGGCAGATTAGGGATTAGGGATCTGCCTTTTTCGTGTGGTATCCTCTACCTTGGTGAATAATTGAAGAATGCTAATGGGTTTTCTATAAATACCCAGTAGAAAGGCTGAGATTAATGGACTAGAAAACCTGTTTAGTTTTGGGAAACGCACCTCTCCTTGGGACATGCATATTTCATCCTAAAAAGGAAAGCTACAGCTGAAAAAGGGGCAGAGCTGAATCACAAACAGAAATACCCCTTTATGTTTTATAAGTGTCAAACAGACAAGCAACACTGGTTTTCCAAAAACACAGGATTGAGCTTCGTTGTGAGGCTTCAACTCAAAATATACAGGCTCATACTACTTAGATGAATGATATCATTGGTTCATAGACAATATCATAGAACTGAAGTACAGTGCTCTTCGACTCACGATGGGGTTATGTTCTGGTGAACCCATCTTAAGTGGAATATATTGTAACTCGAATATGATTGTCAAAGAATGTGAGTAAATAAGTAAAAAAAAATAATTATTGTCAAGGAATAAGTACATAAACATCATCCACACTGCTTGTCTCATTCAGGGTCACAGGGGTCTGGAGCCTATAGACAGAATGCAGCAACCAACTCAGGATGGGGCATCAACCAATCACAGGGCACACTCACAATTTGGTAATGCCAATTCACCTCAGCATGTTTTTGGACTTTGGACTGTAGGGAAAACCCCAGAACAACATGTGGATAACAGAAGAGACCCCACACTCGTGGAGTCATGGCAGAGACTCAAACACTGGTGAGAGGTGTGAGGCAACAGTGCCAACCACTGTGTCACTAATTGATAATATATAAATGAATACAAATTTAAAACACTGTACGATACGTTAAATACTGTATGAGATGTTCACACTTGCGATCGCTACACTGTACTTGAAGCGTTGCTACTTGGATGCTCGTATGCTTGAACTCTCATGACTTGCATTCTTTTTATTACCTCTCTGCCATGAGTTTAAGACAAACATCTCAGCACTAGGCCGGCATCCGGTTTTAAATTTTGGGCTATCAAATATACTTATCGATTGATCACGTACTACAGGGGTTCTGAAGCTGTAACATCTTGAAGACTATTGGTGCTTATCTAGACTAGGTTCTAGGTGCAGGGGAGATCCTGTTAGCCAGAGCCAGTCTGCCCTCGAGGTCTCCGACTCATCACTGCCGCGCTTAATGAGATTTGGCTCGACACCACGTGGACCTCTCCGTGTAATGCCTGTAAACCATTATTAAACTGCTGCTGACGTACGAAAGTGGGGTGTGGGCAAGTTAGGCTGACAAGAAAAAAGCATTCAAAAAACTAACAGAACGTCGATGATGGACAATATGGCGGGACCGCCGCCTGCCTTTCAGGCCTCGCCGTCTTTGCTTTGAGCACCTCCATCGAGGAAGCTGAATCAGACTCGCGGAACTCGTTACGACAGGACGTCGTTCCCCCTTGCTTGAGTGACCTGCCGTCTGACGCAAGCAGCAAAAGGGGCACGCTTCCAAAAAAGAGAAACCAGGACACAGACAACGAGCTTAATTCTAAGTCAATTTCCCTTTGCTGCCGGTCGGTCAGACCCGGACTCTGAATGGAAAGAGATGTTGCTGAGTGCGTATTTCCACCAAGATGCTGAGAGATTTTCGCCTGGCATTCATGCACAGGCTCACAATGGGTGTTTCTTCAGAAATCCGGCCCGGTTTAATCCGAGCGTCGACGTAATTCTAGTTCACACTGCTCTGAACTCCCGGTGAACTTGTGTTTTGTGTTCCTGGTCCATCAAACTTTCCCAGTTACGTTGCCACTGCGTGGACATCGCAGCTGCTTCAGATTCCAGTTGAACAGATTGAAATCCTCTGATGGCACTGGAGGTGATAATGTGGCCATAAAAAATGAGGTGGATAAGAAATGCCTGGAACACGCGCATAGCCTCTAACTGGGGTTACTGGACGGGGGACCTCAACTTGGAATGATTCACCAACGTCATTCCCTTTCATGTCACGCCTATCTCGGTGCCATGGCTTCATCGCCTTGCTTAAATCTCTTTCTTGGTCCCGTGTCCTGGCACTGTCCATGTGTCGAATTTAGGGGGGGGGTGAGGTGAGGTGTGTAAACATGTGGCTCAGAATTAATCAGCACAATTTCCCATCTCGTCCCCCTTCAACCCTCCATTTGGTGCAGGTGAGTGAACTTCAAGTGTGTCACTACAGGGTGCAGGTGGGGCAGCTGCATCATTAGCTTATCAGGCTGAGCAAGATGAGGACTAATCACAAATTTTCAGTTCCCATCAGCAGCAGGCGGCAGTCTTAAATTGCTGCTTAATTTGCTATTCAATTAGTATTCAAGCTGAAATGACTTCAAAATTGAATATTGAGAGGCGTGCCATGCCGCAAAAGTATGCAAAGAAACTTCCATTCCGTTCTTTTCTTTCCTTGACTATGCGTTATAGAAATGTCTTTAAAGCTTAAATTGACTTTAGGCAAACCTTACATAATAATTTGATTGCATCTGGGACTGGCCTTCGAAGCTTGTTAACTTGGGCTTAGAGTTACTCCATGCAACTATTTAGACCCATTTTTACCATGTTGATAATACACCGAAAAACTGATATCCTTTATTTAGAGAATATCAATGAGCCGAAATAAGAATTTTTACAATATATCTGTCCACTGCATGAAATGTCAGTGGGTTGATGTATTGGCCTGATGCTGGTAGCACTTCACTGTTTGCAAAAGATATTATTCTAAAGGAGAAAGCCAGGTCTCAGCTGGTCAGCCAATCAGATAGTGTTTTGGGTGACATTGCCAAAGTCATATTTCATAGGGCGGGATCAGAATAAAAACAGAAGGACATCTGGTAGCTTTCTGATTATGGCTATTTGGTTTTCCCTAGTATACAAATATCCAGGCTCACAAGGTTATGACTTAATATTATACTGGGTTGGTCTTTAGACTAGTGAAAATCCAAAATGTTACAACCAATCAAATGCACTTGACATTTTTTTTATCTGCTGACTGTCAATCTAGCCATTTCTTAGTCACAGCCTATAAAAGATGACATTGACATCTTGAGAACTGGCAACTCTTCCGCAGACTGAGATAATACTGATTTAATGGATATCCAATTGTCTCTGTGATTATTAATATGACAGACTCTTTTCACATGGCAAAGCTGCTATTTCTAATGCTGACGATCTACTGAATTTAATTAGTGCAAAAATGGAGTCTCACTCACCTACTACAACAGGAAGAACCTTCATGGCTTTTCTCTCCCTACAGTTGATCTTAGCCCGCGTCTTTCTGGGAGGGGCCTGCACGTACACGGGGTCCGGGAAGGCCACTGTCTGGACCGGTGTGCTCTTGTACCCTGCGGGAAATGGGGACCCCGGCCGCGAGTAGCACTCCGCGTCCTCAGCCTTAGCGTCCCCCAGCTCGCGTTCAATGACGGGCGGCAGCGGCGGAGGCAGAGCCGCCAGGGGGGGCAAAGCGGCAGTGGCTGCCTGCTGCAGTTTGCGGCAGGCCAGGATGCTGTTCCGCAGCTTGGCCTTGCGTGCCTCCTCCCAGCGCCGAAGGCCCCGGAACATTCCGCAGTACAGCAGCAGCATGATGGGACAGGGGATGAAGAAGGAGCAGACGGAGGAGTACACCACATAGTTGTTGTCCTCCAGCTGGCACCTGGAGGTGTCCCGGTGTGGCACGTTATTGATGCCAAAGATGACGGGGGAGGCCACCGCCAAGGCCAGTACCCAGGTGGCCGAGAGCAGGATGATCTGCCTCTGGTCAATGTGCTTACGGTTGTAGATGAGAGGAACAGATACGGCGATGAACCTGCCGACATTGAGAAAAAGAGGCCTACTGTTACTGCTATGAATTAGCAATCAGCATTTTGTATGGATAACAACACCTGCACACATTTTGTAATCATATCCTTCATGGGAGCGTCCATTCATTTCTATGGGTAAAACCCCAATCCCAACAATGACAGCCTTAACCCCAACCCAGCCCTAACCTTAACCACATGTAACCAAACAAAATACAACACTTTTGGTTTTGGATTCTGCCATTTTTAGTTTTTTAATTATAGTCTCATATTTTCATAAAATTTCGCTGCCCCTGAAGCGACTGAAAAAATGGTCATTATCACAGGTTTTTAATCACATTGTGGGGACATTTACACACACACATAACCCATACACATGTCTGTATCTATATCTTTGTGGGGATCATCCATCCACATATACATATACATATATATATATATAAAAAAAAAGTCACAGTCAAATTAAGACAGTCATACCACTTTACAGTTAACATACTGTACAGCCCAGACTTGGCGTTAGAAGCACACGTTTCCATAAAAAATCTGTTCCTACTAAATTATCATTTGTTTTTTATCCGTCTTAGTCATGTCCTCAGCTTGTTAATTATACAACGCTGGCTGCATTATTAATCGCATAATTATGAATCATTATTCGTGCTCTGAGCAGAATGATCCATTTATTCTATCATGTCGTGACCTCACAGCGTCGTCAGCAGACTGGTAAAGACGCAGAAGCTGTGTGGCACCCACCGCCTCTCGTGTGAAATGGCAGCTGTTCGTAATGACGCGCGTAATGTGCTATCCCATTTTGTGTTTTTATTCTGCTCTTCGGGACTTTGCCGAAGAGGAGAAAATAAGTGGGCCCCTTCTGTTAGAAAGCGTGGCCATTTTTTATAATCACTTAACTGAACCCGCAACCATCTGGGCAGAGAGGTACAGAATAGAGGGAAACAGTGTTTAGCTCCCGTGAGGATGTCCTTAATCAATCAAGTGGCAAATTGGCAGCTTCTCCACAACGTTACAAAAAGAAATCCTTGTTGTCTTTCTATGTCTGCCTTTTTTGAGATGGCTTGGAGGTTAACATTCAGAGAAAAGGCTTTAAAGTGTAAATAAAACACTAATTTTATACACTAAGACATTGGCAAAGGCTTATTTTCACCCTTGTATTTAACTTTCACATTCTGCCAAAAATACTTCCAGGAAAATGCGTTTAAGGCTCTATTGTGCTTTCCTATGACGTGGTTCTGCTAACAGCCTCAAGATATTCTAGGAAGATTCTGCATGTCGCCAGAATCCAGTGCTTTTACCAGAGCAAATGAATGAATGTGAAGGGGTGAAGACTATGTTAAATATGATGTGAATATGGCTGCAGTGTTATCTCCCTTGTGTCAGATGGCCTCTACAACTAGTGAGGGTTTGAAATCCATGGAGGGGAGGATTAGGCACTGCCTGGTCTGACACGTCCTTCCAGCCATCCATCATTCACAGCCAGCTATCCAGTACAAATCTGTCTCTCGATTCCAAATCCAGGCCTTGTTTTCAGTTCTCCCAGGTAGTTAGTTTAATGATTACTGATTCTGATTGGTCAGAGTAGATTCACACCTGGCTCACAGGTAAAGGAAGGCTGGCGAATTAGCAGTGCTACTGTGATTTGAATAGCCCTGCAGTGCAGGGTCATGCTGAGCATGAACCCTATAAAAGGAAACACAAGGCACTGTACGCTGGACAGGACATCAGTCCATCACAGGGTCCACACAGACAATGAGCAGTTTAGAGCAGTGATTCTCAAATCAGTCCTTGGGGACCCATAGATGGTCCACGTTTTTGCTCTCTCCCAATTCCTTGGGAGTAAGACTGATTAGGAGTAACACTGTCACTTTTCTTGATTGCAGGGGTAAGACTGGAGTACCTAGGAAAAGCCACACAAACAGGGCCAGGGTGGGATTCAAACCTCCAGCACTGGAGGTATTGAAGCTTAAGTACTAACCACTGCAATTGAAATGGATGATTCCAAAGCTTCACTTCTCCCTCTTCATGAAAATCAAGCCCTGCTGAGGTGGAAGGTAGGTGGCAGGTCAAACAAATGGCTTATAAATTCAGAGTCTAGGGCCCACCTGTCAACACTGATAGCACATAAGTTGAATATGGAGGCTGTGCACAACATCACGTCCATCGTCATCAGTCCATCGCAAATCACCATGTTCAAGGCCCAGACGCCACCCTGGAACTGCAGAGAGGAGAATCAGGCCGGTCCGAAGCACACAGGCGCAAGGGCCCCGCAGATCCTGCTTGTCAAATAAATCATTCTCTAGTATTTTTCTTAACTTTTTTATAAGTGTACCTGTCCAAACAACTTCTGTTCTCACTGAGACACATTTGCAACAACTGATGGTTCTGGTTCAGATCCTAAGAATGATGTAACTATTCATCTGCCAAGTTATTAAAGTTTAGATTTATCGTCACGAATTGATAACATTGTTGCCAGGAATGAAATTCTTGTCTCAGCACCACCTCAGCTTTACACAAAAAATAAAATAGAGCAACTTAATTAAATAAACAGTATTTACATTGTAATTATAGATCTTAGCCCTTGCCACTACACCACTGTCTACCATCACGGTCTCCTACAGTATGTTGCCAGTAGTAAGCAGCTAAACGACCATCTCCAGGTCTTGGAGGGGGAAAGCCGGTGTGCATGGTGGGTATGTAATACCCTTCGGTTTCGGACGGTCTATCTGACCTGCCACTGTACTTGAAGACTCAGAATTAGGGAGAAGTATCTGTTGTGGGCTGTGTTCTATAGTGTGCGGGACCCACGTGGACTCAGGGGTTAGCTGCTGGCCTAGAAAAGCAAAGCACATCTCCTTCTTGTGTTATTTTATTTTTGTTTGCTGATTGTGTCTTTGTAATTGGGAGACCATAATGCCAAATTCATTGCTACCCATTGATATAAATGTATAATTGTAACAATTAAATATTTGTATATAAAATTGTTACCAAAGCAAAAACACCTTTTTCCGATTGTACATAAATGCCCTTTTTAATTTCGTTGCATCTTAAAAATGAACCGAAAGACTTCACAAGACGTCATAAAGGGTTTAACGTGTCAGCAACGTATTTCAAACAATGGGTAGTACTCCAAACAGCTCAGTAGATTAAACAGCTATTATGACCACCGAAGTAAGTAGATAAGTGTCCGGAATTAGGGCGGCTAAGTCTGATGGACCGTGCGGTACAGCAGTTTATATGAGCCTGTGGTCCAACCTTTCAAGTAAACGTCCTCAATGCAAAGTTACTTCATCTCTGTTTTTAGACCGAGATGTTGATACAAATCACCATTCCGACTCTGAGAGAATTTTCCAGTCATTGTTTTTCAGCCGTATTCTTGAACACTTACATTCTCAAAATGTTGGGAATTATGTTGGGAAATGTTGGGAATTAGTTGTACATTCAGCATTAGTTGTACATTCAGCATTAGTTGTACATTCAGCATTAGTTGTACA
>JAABNX020000021.1:4937255-5001174 GCA_015163995.2 Mormyrus lacerda
CCATTGTGGTGGTGTATAGAGCCAAAAATGTTAGCATTGTGTCGATGTCCCAATATTTATGGACCTGACTGTATATGCTAATATACACTGTCAATGGGGCTGCATCCTTGTAATTGTAGCTTTTAAGGTAGCAAATGGACTGAGGAGCAATTTTGTACCATTTGGCATAATTAATGTTGTTTGTACCTTTGGGATGTTCTTCAGAGTCCATTTCTGTACCTTATAAGGGTACAAATACAAGGGTATAGCCCCAGTAAAAAGCAAAGGTACAAATCTTTAACCCCCCCCCCTCCCCCAAGTGTGCTAAGGACATTTTAACTGACCCTGTAGCTTGCTTGGTGAGAAATGAAAACATTAAAAATATAAAAATTGGGGGGGGGGGGGGATCTAAGGTTGCAAAGCCTATTTGGATGCATTGTGTACACTTGGAAATTAACAACAGGGTATCAAGGCAGCACATTAAGGGAAACACTGCCTTTATGGTCCATATGCAGAACACTGAAGCCAAACCTCATTCAACATCCTCACGAGAAGCGGCTCCAATACTCCCGCATCATCTGTCAGAGAAACAAATAAATGTGGCCTGGTGGAACTCTGTGGCACTTACCCATCCATGTGGATCTGCCAGTAAGCCTGGCGACTGATGTTAACGTAATGAAAGTCTCCAGTGTAGTATTTTGGGTCTGTACCCCCTAGCAACAACTCGCCACCCGGCTGAGTGTCAGGGTTTCTGGCAGAGGAGAGAAAAAAAAAAATCCCAACTCAGTTTTCAAATGAGAGGCCATCCGTGCTGAAGTGGAAGATATGAGCAATGAGCAACAACCACCATCATGAACTACACCTTATTAATCCACCTCACCTGTTCAAGTAGAAGGAGAAGACGTTCTTCTCCACCTTCTTCTGGCTCATGATGTTGTCAAAGACTGGGGTGACGCCATCCACAGAAATACGAGGGTAAGCCATGCCCAAGATCCCATCAAACTTTGCGGCAATGAAGGTAACCCCAGGCTGCTTGATGGCTTCCCCGAACAGCTGCTTTTCCACTGTCATGTTCCCGATCTAACGGGATGCAAGGAAACCAAGCCATCAAAACATGCAGTGCCGTGGTCTGCCACAAGGGGTTTCCTCATAATCTCGACAGTCTTACCATGCAAGTGTCCTGGCTAAGATAGCCGGAGAGACTACCAGACCCATACTGAATGGCAAAAGCAGTCCCATTCTTCACGTATGTACTTGATTTGGCAGAATTATATTTGTGGTGAAGCACTGGAAAGAGAAAAGCTTGCTTACAATCGTATACATTTGCATATAGCAAGTAGTAATGAGAATTTGTTGTATAGCTTGGTGTGCACCCTCCTGTAGGAGCCACTTAGGTATAATCAGTAGTCCAGACAAATACATTTTGACTTACAGCAAGCGATGTCAGTGAGGGAGCAGTGAATTGAGGGTACCCAGAGGTTGGATGATCCAGTGTCAAATACCACCGTGAAGGGCTGAGGTGGAGTGCCCAAGCCAATTTCTCCATAGTACTGGGCCTATAGGAATATAGACCAGTCAGGAAAGGCAACACACAGAAACATACCAACAGCAGGACACAGCAGCATTCAATATCCATGATCGAACAGATACTAAGACGATTCTTCATTCAAGTTCTTTAAATTAACAGACTAAACCTGAAGCAAAACAGCTCCATCGATGCTCTGCACCCAGTTCAGGAGATGAGCTCCTCCAACTGAAGGTCTGCTCCAAATAACTTAAATATACTGTATAGGGGCTTCACTAACATGGGTATAACCAGAAACAACTGGGCAACAGTAACCATATCAAGATTCCTTTATTTCTTCATTTAAAAAATGCTTAGGCACCATGCTCAGTCAGCCTGTTCGTGCAATTGTCTTATGTGCAGAAGTCTCAGACCTGCCGAAATCTTGACAGGTGATATTTGTAATGTTACACAGCAAGCTAGATAAGGCCTCAACATGTTGACCTTTTCAGAGACAACTGTAATGGAACACTCTCAAAATAGGTCACCAGCAAAGTGACATGCGTTTTTTATTTCTACCTGTAGATTACCAATGTGAGTTAAGAAAATACATTGTGGTTTTCGCATTCTGGTTCTCTCTTGTTACTGTATGACTATTGATCACAAATCAACACTCTAAGGACAATCATGATAGAACTTTCACTCAAAAGGGAGCACTTTTGAATAGAAGACCCTCGCATTTCACAAGATTCTTCGGGTGAGACAGAGATTTACTCGGGTGGAGAACAAATCGAGTAAGATAACAGCACGTTGTCCTTTATAGAACCCCGAGGCACCTTCTTGGGTAGGTTGGTGGTTTGAAGAGCAGCTCACCAACCAGACACTTCATGACTCATTTCTCACATGGCAAACTTGTGCAGTGTCCCAAGAAGCAAAACATGCTCACCGACAGACTCAGTTCAGTGGTGCAAAATAAGAAAAGGATGAAACATTCTCTTGACAAACTGGGGGGGCTTCTGGAGGATATTTAAAATCACTTACCCAATGTGAGGTATAACAGAGAAAGCAGAATTTCCTAGATTCTGAAGCACTAGAAGTTAAATGCCTTACTCAAGGGCTCAAACTGTGAAATCATTCTTCTGACCATGAGATGCACACCTACCTGGCTAAATTTCGCTGGACAATAGACTAGAACTTGCGATCATCTGAACCACATCCAAGATCCTTAGGGAGATACTCACATCAAGGTAGTTTTTCAAGGTTTCTGGAGTGGGGTTCTTGCTGGAGGGGAAGCCCAAGTTATAGTTGAACAGCGTTTGACCGGCTAGTAATTCCTCCACACTCCTCCCTGAATCAGACATAGAACGCCGGATGGAGCGGAACTTCGTTAAGGGAATCCTGTAGGGATTCACAGACTGCATAAACTAGCAGGCATTTTCAGTCTGGCTTAAAAATCCACAAACAATATTTTTTGAGATATGACCATACATGAGTTTAGTGATAGGAATAGTGGTTATTGTGCAATGCGTGGTTAACCACTTCCTTAGTGAACCAAGAGTCACGCTCCACTGAAGTGTTATCTCGGGCTACCCGCCTATATGACAATCATAACAAGACCGCCACCCCTAGGCCCCATGGGGAAGGTTATCCGAAGCGATTTAAGTTCCCACAATTACATGCATAAATAGCATGCATTTTTAAAAACACCGTTCTCTCATTCTGCGTCACGTAGGCGTTTGGCCTGTCATGCAAGCTACTCCTAAACAGAGCGAATGAACTGACACCCCCTCCTTAAGCATATCGCTCTCATAACAGGCAATGGCCAGACGGCAAATACGGATAGGCAAGGAAGGGTATAACAGAAAGGGCAAATAAAAGAACTGATCCGCTACTGTTCGAGCAACATTTTTTTTTACATAAACGAGAGCTTTGTTTTCAGGAAAATATAGAATATTGCACCAGCTGCTCCGGTTTGCTTGCTTATTACTTAATTATGTTTTGCAGATAGACGCTCCCGGTGCTAAACCCGCAGCCACCCAGGGTAGCATGTGACCCAACACTAATGTGACTTAAAACGAAATGGAGCCTTTATATGCGTCTTTCCACTGCAAAGCGTTTACGTGGTGAATGTGAAGGGCAGAAATAAAATGTGCGATGTTTCGCGGCTAGGCACATACTGCTACATAGTAACATACCCACCTGTGATCCACGACGAACAAAATAAAGTCAGCAATCCCACAGTTATATTATTTAAAAGACATTTATAGATGACGCGTCTGTGTTACGTTTGCAGACATACAAACATTTAAAAAGTTGTACAGGACAATGTCTTAGTCAACCATTGTTTAAAACCCCAAGCTAAATATGTACAAACTGACGCAACAAAATGCGTCCCATTCAACCGCTTACCGGACGAGAGCATCGGAGGCGCAGACAAGCGCAGCAAACAGATACACCATGAAAAATCTCATTTTCACCTCGTACAGTCAATGAGATCACAGGGAAGAAGTAGAAGAACAAAACAATGACGGAGCAGATCACGCTGACATTAATAGGCACCCCGCACTCCAGTCAGCTGACGAGTCACGTGACTCAGCCAGACCAGAGCCCCCCCGGGGAACCTGTTATAGCGCACCGGCCGCCTACCTCTGCTTTTGTAAGAATAATACGGTAAATGACACAGTTGCACAACCGAAATTTATGCAGGAAAGCAGACCACGTAAGTCCGTATTTTGCACTGCTGTAATTTGTATATTATATATATATATATATATAAACAAAGGATGGAATCGCCACTGCAGGAGAACATAAATGCGTTATTGTTGCGCACGGCAAACTTCTGTTATTCAAAATTGGAGAAATACTACTCAGCGCTCAGCTGCTTGGTTAGATGTTGCAGAGTCACAGAAAACGGTTTTGTAATGTTAGCACGCGGCACCTCAACCCCTACCCTAACTCGGGGAAATCGCGTGATGCATGTAACGCACAAAAATGTGTATGAAACGTATTTTTTGTGAAAACAAAAAATATATTTAATCCAAACAAATTAACTGCGGGTGCACCGATCCCACTTTTTCAGTGCAGACACGATCCCGATACCTGAACAGAAGGTATCGGC
This sequence comes from Mormyrus lacerda, assembly GCA_015163995.2. NCBI lineage: Eukaryota > Metazoa > Chordata > Actinopteri > Osteoglossiformes > Mormyridae > Mormyrus > Mormyrus lacerda. Next base: position 4,941,857 of record JAABNX020000021.1, read on the forward strand.
CGATAGGAGTACCGATCTGATACCAGAGCCAAAATAACTTTAACTAGACTACTAGAAATATACATAACGTACTATTCCACCACGTCTGTACATCTTGTTTTAAGAGTTTTTGAGACATTTTCAGTTTGAGTATTTTCCAGTATTTGAGTATCTTCATACGCAAGTGGCGAATGCTTGAATGCCTCACAATTTTTCTCCCACTGGCATCAGCATAACTTACCCCTGGGACGCACTGGATGCGCGGTGTGTCCAGCGTGGCTGAGGAAAGTATGGATTTTTATTTCGGCGCCCATATTACCAGTTTAAATCACCCACACTGCCTGCGTGAGGCACCCGGCTTACGCCTCATCTTGGAGCAAACCTATTTCCACTGAGCACTACTTCCACCCCACAAAATTCGTTTTTAAGGAAGATTGCAAATCGATAAGCTACTAGTTGTCGTTTCAAGCGTAAAATACTTCCAGATTGCGGCCATGTTTAATTTGCTTTGCAGCTACTACTGAACATGCTATAATTGGAAGATGTTTGATATAATATTGTTTTTTGTGCAGTTCTAACATTAACAAAATATTTTGACATTTATACAAAATAATTATATATTGCTACACAAATAGACAAAAATGTTGCTTAAAAAGATTGTTTATCATAACTGCTGAAATGTGTTTACAGTTCAAAGGGTGTGTAAGATCATAAGTCTAAAAAGTCAATACAGAAATGCTGATGGCTAACAGTAACACGTGAGAAAATTATCAGGGTGTATGTGAAAAATCAGTCCTACTTTCAGGATAATGCAGCGACATCTTGCATGTGATAAAGGCCATCACCGTAGAGGACATGAGGCTGTATCTGGGCTAAGATGGCACACGGCGGAGTTCCAGCCAAGCAGTAGGCCTCCTCGACCTCCATGCCCCAGTCACGGAAGGTTTTCACGGCTCTCGCACACACATCCCTGGGACTCCACAATGTCACCAGGCAAGTGCGGAGTGGGCTGTCGTCTTGCCCAAACTTGCTTCTCATTCCTCCAATGACTGCCACAAGCTCTTTCAAGGAAGCCTAAAGCCCGGAAAGCACAACACTTAATTTTCAAGCACAGGTGAAAATATAAACAATAAATGTAAAGGCGCAACAGTAGAGTCATCCCCTACACAATGGGCTACCTGGGTAATCTGGAGGCCGTGAGGCTGGTTTACATTGAACATTTCACCTTTCAAATCCTCAGGAATGCCTAGACTATCCCCTATAAACAGGAATTTGAGCTGATCAACAGCTTCTTGGGCAACCTGCTTGCACAGCAGTGCAGCTGGGAGACCTGCACAGGAACAAAGCCATCATTTCAGGACAAATACTCAGTAGTAGAACTTTGCATGTAGGTTACTACTGTACCAAAGCAAGCCAGATGTATATTAAATTGGGGTTCAGGAACAGCCCCACAACTGCCTTATTTCTGTAACTTCAATCCCCATATTCAACACTTTGTATCATTTCATCGGCGACATCGTTCAAGAAATATACCTCTTTCCTGGGCCTTGAAAATATCATCTCTGTTTGTTGACAGGAAGAGTTTCACATTGCTAGACAGCATGATGCTGGTGAAACTGGCATCATTGCAAAAGCAAAATCTGCTAATCTCAAGACCTGGGTGAGAAAGCAATGAATTTCAGGCAGTGTGTTCTTCATTTCACTAACTCTTCATGTGAATCACAGAAGAGCTTTCAGAGTCATCAAACGCTGCTTACCATAGTGCTTGGCACTAGTGACTATTTTTAATTGGTTTTCTGGAATTTGGTTGTTACATATGAGAATTATGTCAAAAAGAAGTGTTTCATCAGGATTCTTTTCCATAAGTTTATGGTTGACTCTCTGTATGGCCTGCAGGAAATAGGAGAACAAGAGGCAAAAATAACTTCCCCTTTGAAATTACATTAGTCATAACACATGACAGCTGAGCAATGTGTAGTATGCTTTCAGTGTCCAGGCACGTGAGAGAGTGGTGACCTTGATAAATGCAATTGCAGGACCATGACTCAGCACTTCACAGGCTGTATTACACGATTTCTGTTCCCAATCTCCATTTTGGTCAAAAAGGGCGCAGTGCGCGATGGCAATAACCAATGCATGTCTCGAGTCTTTCTGCAAGTACACATAGATTCCAGCAATGTACCTAATTAGAATCACATAAAATACTAAAAAAGCTCTTCAAATGTTCCCTTGGAAACTGCATATTGTAATTCGCTTACCTGTTTAATGTCAGTATTTACAACAATATCTGCATCCATCTTAATTCGGTGGCATTACAGGTACCGCTGACAATATAATTAGATAAATTACATATTAACTAAATTGGCGAATGGAAAAACTGAAATTAATTAGGCAGTTAATGATTACATCGCAAAAGGAATGGAAAATTAAAAATATGAGGAAAATAAACGCAATAAACAAATAAAAAATGATCGCAAGGTTATGAATTATGAAAACCAGAAACGCACTTCAGGCAAAAATATAACTATGTCTAACAGTTTTTCGCTAGGTTAACAAGTACGATGGCTCCAAACATCCCCCAATTAGTTGATGCAAAATTAGAAAGTTATAAACACATTCAGGCATAGAACAACTGCCTATAGATGACTAAATTATAAAAAAAACGGAGCACACCTCATACAAACACACACTTCAGCGTACCTAAAAAAGTCTTCTTCTATGAAAAATATACCTACTAGACATGTGACCGTTGTAATTACTGCCACCTAGTGTATTGGAGTATAAATGTATCAGAAAAAGGGGAAGACCCTAGCATTTTTCCTGAGGTAGTTCTGGCATAGCTTGGACTTATGTTTTGGGTCATTATCTTGCTGTAGAATGAACCCCTAACCAATTAGACGCATACCAGAGTACCAGAGGTTATTACATGGCACTGCAGAATGCTGTGGTAGGCGTTTTGGTTCAGGGTGCCTCTGTACAAGTCACCGACCCTGGATATAGTGAAACAGCCTCAGACCATCACACTTCCTCCTCCATGTTTGACAGTTGATGCCACACACTGTGGAACCATCCTTTCGTCTACTCGATGGCGTACAAAGATCTTGCGTGACGAACCGAAGATTTCAAATTTGGATTCATCAGTCCATAATACCTTCTTCCAGTCTTCACTCGTCCAATGGCGGCGTTTCATGGCCCAGACACGCCTCTTTGTCTTATTCTGACATCTTAGAAATGGCTTTCGGGCTGCAACTTGTCCTGTCAAACCTGCAGCTCACTCTTCACAGTTGAAACTGAGACTTGTTTACTACGACCACTATTAAGCTGTGCTTGAAGCTGTGGTCCTGTGAGCCGCCTATCATGCAAGCTGTTAGCTCTCAGAAACTAGTCATATGATGCAGTTGTGGCTTTGGGTCTGGCAGACCTCTTCCTGTCAGAGTTTGCCCCAGTTTCTGAGTGCCTTTTGATGGTGAAGGAAACTGTACTCACTGACACCTTGACTTTCTTTGCAATTTCTCTGTAGGAAAGACCTACATCTTTAAGTGTTATGATGGTCGGTCTCTCTTCCATTGTTAATTGCCTTTTTCTCACCATTTTTCAGCAACACACTACTTTCTGCAGGTACAATACTGTTCAATTGATGCTCATGAGGGTATTGTATCACAGTGTGTTCCAATACTGCTTTTATGCAGACAGAAGGGGTTGTATGTAATCCAGAAAAGTTGGGACACCTGTGGGAATTAGCAGCAACAGCTTTCAAGGTTTGATCAAGCCCCATTGCTGTAGAGCAGCTTTACATTGTTAACCCATTTTGTGTTTCCTGAAAAAGGCCTTTTTGTGTAATTCTGAAATGTACACTATTTTTCAGTTTTGGGCAACCATATCTTTTTTTAACCTCTGGCAGTTCACCACTTACCTTTGTACCATTTCAAGCTGTTCATTGGACTTGAACGACTTGAATTGTTGATAAATAACTGGAAAAACTGGGGTGTTCTAAAACTTTCGACCAGTAGTGTGTATGTGTGTGTCACACCCAGATCGTGCTGCTCCTCCTGTGGCACGCCCCCCCCCCCGTTAACCTCGTGTGGATTCCCGGTGTTTTTCAGCTGTTTTGAGTTGTCCTTATTAGTTTCTTGTATTTAAGTCCACGTCAGAGTTGTTTCCCTAGTTCTGTCATTGTATTGTCAATGTGTAATGCCGACCTGTGGTTTGCCTGCTCCTTTCGTTCCTTTTTCCGTTATTAAACCCGTATTCCCTAGTCCTGGCTTCCTGCGCCTTTGTATGCGCTCCGTGCGCTTATAGGACATGACAGTGAGTGTGTGTGTGTGTGTGTGAGTGAATTAAAAACAGTTAACCAAGCTTTCAAAATTATTAGTTTTTCTCAGTTGCTTTGGAGCTTTTTGTGAAACTTCACATTCTCAGGAGTATAAGAGCATTTTTCCAAACAATTTAGTTTTTCTGAATTGCTTAGGAGCATTTTTCAAATGACAATGAACATTTACAAAACAAGAAATGTAATACCTGCATAATGTCACTTCTGCAAGGCAGAACAGCTTTTGTCGTTGCTTCACACAAATTACCAAATGTTTCAGTATATGTAAGTCATTTTGAGAAATGGTATAATAGCCATGAATATGTTATGAAATGTGCCAAAGCAATTGAGAAGAACTGCAACCCCCCCACACACACACATATACAGATTTGTATTCATATCTTTGTGCAAATGTTCATTCATTCCTATGGAAAAAACCCTAATCCCAACAATGACTCCCTTAACCCCTACCTAAGGCCTAAACGTAACCATAAGTTTTTTATCACATTGTGGGAACATTTGATCTATACTGAGATATACTATACATACTCCCCTACACACACAAAGCATTTCACTTACGTAACATTATCAATATACAACATCATCAGTGTATCTCCATGGCATTATCTAACTCTGAATGTGAGAAATTTCGAAATACCATACTCAGTAAGTGTGTGAAGTACAGACTCAGTGCAAGTGTGTGCAATATACAGACTGAACCTGTTTTCATTGTGGTCCTTCTGTAAACCCTGATGTTTACATATCTGTACTGCATGGACAACTCCAGTGTGTCATATCAGAATACATTAATAATAAAAATGCAGCCTTTATGAAATTGTTCCTCTTGAAAGGTGCACTTGTAAAAATTACAGCTGACCTAGATTTTCATTGTAAACTTGTTTTTTAATTGCCTTTGGTGGTGCCATTTGGAATATTAAGCTCCATATATTTTTGTGGCGTGTGTACAGCACGTCTACAGGTGAGTGTGTAAGCATTAGGTGTGGTTAGGTTTGCCTTGCTACCTTGCTCAGCATTCCGGGAACGCCTGGAGCTGAGTGGCCCAGAGGCGGGTAGCTGATTTAACTGTGATGCCTTGGAAGTTAAGAAGACGTTCCGGAGAAGCTTTTAAATGACTGGGGTGAAAGTAAAGAAGTGGAACCTGGAAGTGGAGACAAGGGAGGCTTTAGACAGAAGCTCAAAGGTAAAAAAGACTCTTCCTGACTCAAAGATGCCAGATTGGCACGATGAACATGCAGCATGTTCATTATGGGTGACAATTATCACCATGTTGATGATTAAAAGTGTTTTTACCAGACTGGCTTGTAGTCTAATAGTATACCTTATATGTGATTTTATATCAGTATAATTTTTAGTGATTGGTAAACCAACTAATTTTACCTGAGTAAGATTAAAACACTACAATGTGAAATTATGCCTACATAAAAACAAAGCAACCTCTATCAAGAGTAAAAACTATAAAAGTTTATGTTTGTTTTTACACAGTCAGAAAAAAAGAGTAATATTTTGTACCTTGTTTTGTCACTGGTGCTGTACCCTCAAGGGTCTGCCTATTGTACCCTTAGCTGTAGGTAAATGTATCTTTTAAGGTACAGAAATGGACTCTCAGGAACAATTTTGTACCATTGATGGTACATTAATATTGTTTGTACCTTTGGATACATTTACCTACAGCTAGTAGTGTAGATTACACTCGTAAAAAAAATTATACATACATATATACAGCGCTAAACATTTTCTCAAAATATAGTTCTTAAACAAGCAAATAAATATCTTCTCTGAGTGTCTGTGAGGTTCACATGGCATGCTGTATTGAGTTTTGTAAAAATAAGAATTAAAAACAAATCTCAGTTTGCTCAGCATAATATCAATAAAACAGTAATGGGTTTTTTATGAGAAGGATTTGTATGAGAAGGACAGGCTGTTGGCAAGCAGGAGTGATAAAAAGCAGTGGAAAGGTGAACGCTCAAGAGAAAAGGGAGAGGTTGAGGATGAATATATACTGGACTTGCATTACTGAGCCCATTTCTGTCACGGGTCTTGTGTGTTTTCTTTACTGTTCTAATGGGTTTTTTTATATGGAGACAGTCATTCTTGCCATAGAAAAAAAAAATTTAACAGTGTATATACAGCATAGTCTTGCGTCAAGCAGCTTAAACACTGCTATCAACACGATTCTCTGATATGCTGTTTAAGGGCTTTGATAGTATATAGGCCTGGCTAGAGAGACAAAACATTCCTGCCAGACTCAGTGAGTCCTGTCAATGTGTAAACAAAAGTAATTTCAGCTACCCCCAGTAAAAATGATTTCCTTCCTCCTTGCATGTTTCTGCCCAATGAACATCCCTCTTAAACAAAGGCTTAGTGGATCAAGAGTCTAGAAACTTCAGGAACTTTGGATGAGTGGAGAATTAAATGCCTGCCCTCTTACCAAAAAAGTAAGTGTTCCCAAATGTGCTGATGGACTTCTGGTTTGTGGAAAAACATGGAATTTGGTGCGATATTTACAAGTAACTGGTGAATGCGCTTTAAAGATTCATTTTAGTTTCGTGTGTTTTTAGAGTGTCATTCCCTTTACATTAAATGTCAATATTGTGGTCATGCTTAGTTACGGTGAGGTATACAAATCTCCTATACTCCTTCTGTTATTCATTTATTACTATTTTCAGATTGTTTTTCACCTTCACACTAAGAATTACGGCCTCTATTTAGAGTGAGCCTAAGTATTGTTTTCTGGGGAATGTTATCGCCAAAGGGCAGAGCACACCCTGTGTAAAGTTGGTAACGCTTTCATCACTGCTGGTGGAGTTGTTTAACCATGGTGGTGTCTAGCTTTCCGCTCTTTGTGAATCTGTGAGCCAGTGAAACTGAGCTTTCTGCCTCTTCTGTTTGTGATTACGTGTAGGTGCATATTTGCAGTGTGAACCATTTCGCCCGGCTGAGAACTTGACAGCAATCTCATTCGATTCTAATTCTATGATAAAAGGCTGTGGCAAGTATTTAGCTGCAGTTGCCTCTTTGTTTAAATTATTGTCAGGAGGTAATGCAAGGACAAAGTGTCCTGGGCTCAAAGAAATTACCGCATTTAAAATAACGACAGTCCACTTGGCAGTGGCGTGACGCCTTTCTCTGGCTGTGTGCGTGTGGAGTTTGTATGGAGATACCATAGTTGCATGGGTTACCTCTCATGGCCCTTAGGATTGGTGTGCTTAAGTTAGGATTAGTGTGATCCTGTATACTTGTCTTATACTGTGCATAATCGGTCCAGTCTGCACTCTGCGTTGTTTAAGTGGCTATGGAAGATGACTGGATGGATAGATTACAGATTCCAATAGTAACCCACTCGTCCACCTGTCCATCCGTCTTTTATCTGCATATCCTGGTCAAGGTCATGGAGAAACCTGGGGTCTATCCCAACCAGCACACTGAACAAGGCAGGAGACCACCTTTAATGGGACAGCACCGCACACAGTCCCATGTCTTGGACAGCAGGAAGAGACTAGAGTAAAGGAAACTCACTCAGTATGCACATGCAAGCTGTGTAAATGTACTGCAAATGCAGGGGCAGGATTCAAAACTTGTTATATTTAGAGTAATACTAAGTCTAGCCAGCAGAGGGTAGTATGGGGAAACGGTTATTGCTACAGTATTGGGATGCCTGATATGTGTACCTGTATCAGAGCTGAAATGTCACGTTTAACTCTGAATTCTGCTGAAAATGTTGTTTCAGGCCTCACCATTTCAACTCCTAGATCATGCCTACCACAAAGCCATCAAAGCCTAATCGCACTAAATTTAACGCCAACGTAACACTCACCACCGCGTTCAACAGCACCGCCACCGCCGCTCCCGGCTTTATCGACCAGCTGCTCAACAAGATCCCCTGTGAGTACAAGGGCCCCCAGGCTCTCTCCCGTCCTCTGGTTCCGTCGTCCCGCTTTGCAAATGGATCGCAGCAATGGCCCCTGCACCTGTTTCACCCGTCAGATCTAATTCCACTCCAACGGCACATATCTCACCTCTCAATTTTCACATCTCACGAATTCACCTCGCTTTAATCCTCCTGGCCATGCTCTTACCCCATGCTTTGCATTGGTGCCATAGCAGCCTATATCACGCATATGTGCTCTGCAGTTTCTGGGTTTATATGCGGGCTCACATCTCCTTATCTCCCTCCCAGTGCCAAGATGGGCTATCTATGCCATCCTGGCTCTCATCCTCCTGGTGTTTCTAGTTTGCTTTCTCTGCATCTGTATAAAATGCTGCTGCAAAGGGAAGAAACAGAAGAAGAAAAAGAAACCAGACCAGCAGATCAACCTCAAAGATGTAAATGGCTCCACTACCACTGCACTGGTGAGATGAGCCTCACATGTTCTGTGTAACAAATTCAGAAGTACTACAATACCACAGGCATTGTTTATGCTTGGCTTTATATGATAGTAAACAAATAACTGGTGGCTGCCTGTCTAATGCAGTGGTGTAGCAGCGGCTGTCATTTGCAGGTCCAGCCTGATTCCATGTCTGTGATTGGTAGGATGAGCTTGAAACCATGTCTGTGATTGGCAGGTCCAGCCTGACGTAGATGCGGAGTATGGCTCAGCAGACAAAAATAGAGGAAGAATTCTCTACTCTCTGGAGCACAATGCACAGAACTCAGAGGTTGGCCTCTGCTTACACCTGGATCTGATTGTTTTTATACTTTTTTATTCTGAATCGTTTTGTTTTTCCTCGTTGGCAATTCTCCTGCAAGCCGTATCACTGCAATTTATGGAATGTATTTTTAAATCAATTTGAAAGCTTAGCTTAACTGTTTTGTATGTGGTGGCGAACACAGTGATGACATGCATATATAGTTTTGGGTGTAAAATTATTACAGTGGGAACCTACATAATTTATTTTGACCAACAAGACTAAAGCAACTGAAACTTGTGCCAAATGATGACAGTTGTGCATTTGCATATATGAACTAAAACATTTGAAAATTTGTATGAAGCAATGAGACAGGATGTTCTGCTGTGCAGACGTGTCATTATGGTGTGGGGATTACACTTGGTGCTGCAAATGTTAATTGTCATTTGAAAAACGCTCCAAAGCGTTTGAGGAAATCTGTAACAGTTTTGGTTATTCTGTTTTTTGGTTATTCTGTATTTTGCAATGAATTATTGATATGGTGTTTTTGCTTTGAAAATGATAGCATATGACATATGACAGTGATTGTGGACACCCGTTTTATCCTACACCATAGTCTAACCTCCATCTTAACCTGAATTGTTAATGAAGTAAAAGTCACGTTGATGTTTGTTGACTGACATTAAAGCAGCCGGTTGCTCACTCTTTGACAGCTGACAGTGGGCATTAAGGAGGCCAGTGCATTGAAAGCCATGGATTTTGGAGGAACCTCAGACCCCTATGTCAAAGTCTACTGCCTTCCCAAAAAGTCAAAGACCTATGAGACCAAAGTCTTCCGGAAAACTCTCAACCCAGTGTTCAACGAGCATTTCAAATTCCAGGTGCCACGTAAAAACCAAAACCATAAATACTGTATAATAGTAATCCCTACATTTTTAGGCAGAAAATTAAATAAGCCATTAGTTTAACTACTAATCTTAATTAATTTCACCATCACGTTGTACTTGATAAGATTTTATGGAAGTTGAATTGGTTGATGGATTTATCTGTTTCAGATATTTTAATGTTGTTGTGTACATTACTGCTGTTCATTAGTCTATTAATGATATAAGGGCAAAAAATATATTTACCAGAATTATTTATTTGTCTTATACTCATATCATCAAAAGATGACATTCTTATTTGATGGTTAATGATGTTAAAATATCACTTGCTTTAAATGTAGGATTTTAACTGTACAATAATGCAGTGTTTTCCAACCTGGTCCTATGAGACCAATAGACAGTCCATGTTTTTACTCCCTCCCAGCTCCTTGCCAGACAATCCATGTTTTTACTGGACTGTGGACTGTCTGCCGGTGCCTGAGGAGCAGATTGAGAAACACTGCTGTTAAGACTTTGTAGACATATTTCAGAAAACGTCATATTTCCACACTTCCAGAAAATGTCTGATGATTATGACTGTATTCTCTCCTTGATGCGTGATTTTCTGTGGCCAGATTTCTCAGGCTGATCTCAGCGAGTCTACGCTGGTGGCACAGGTGTACGACTTCAACCGATTCTCCAAACACGACATCATTGGTGAGCTTCGGCTACAGCTTGGCACAGTAGACTGGAATCATGTGATCGAGGAGTGGAAAGATCTGAATGAGCCGTCCAAGTTCGAGGTCAGTTGGGTCTATTGCTGCACGTTGAACTATCACTGCATCGGTCACATTAGCTAGAATTTATTACTTGAGTTCAAGCTTCATGGTCGCTTATTGTCCTCAACAGCCGTGTGTCCATACTGTACATATTGAGATGGCCAAGAAAGTGTGAGAGAGGTGAAAGAATAAAGATGGACTAATCAAGACAGTTTCTCCATGCAACATACAACAACATAGAACAAAATACAATACAATGTGCAAAAATATCATTAAACAGCGCAACAATATGTAGTATCGTGCCATGGGGTATTGACGTATATTGTAGCAGTTGGAATTGTTTTCTTATTGCATTTTCTTATTGCATCAGAGGCTGGACTATTTACTGTGTGATATTGTATATGTCCTTGATGGATTGGAATGTCATTATACCACAGCAAGAAAACCTAGGCGACATTTGCTTCTCCCTTCGCTATGTGCCGACGGCCAACAAGCTGACCATCGTGATCCTCGAGGCCAAGAACCTGAAGGACATGGACATAAACGGGTCTTCAGGTTAGTGAGTGAAAGCCCGCCGACGTGGCCTTTCGTCTTGCGGCGAATGCAGCATCAGAAGTGAAGCTGCAGCCACACGTAAGAAGTGAAACCCGAGGGAGCTTTGACCAGCCACACATGTCATCTATGACGATATTGACCTCATGGGAGGGGATTCCTGTAAGGAAGTTATTTACCTAATTCCCTGAGAGGAAGACATGGTAATAGTGGCTTGGGTGGTAAGACACAAGAGAGGAAAGACAGTTTGAGGAAGATAGACTCAAACAACAAATAGGATGCAAATGAAACCTAAATGTGAATCGAAATATGAAGAGCACTCAAAAGCATCCTCCGGAAATAAACATGCTTCAAAGTGAAAGGAAAAGAGGAAGACAACAGATATATGCAAAATACTGTTTGGGTTATATAGGCAGCTGAAAGTGTAGAAACTTTGATTGCTGGAGCGGGCCAGTGTTTATGAAAGAGCTATATGGAAAAAGCCAGATGCGTTACTGGACTGATATGTATAACATGGAAGGTGTGTAGTTTAGTACAAAGGAAGCTATAGATGACAGATCAAAGGAAGCTGGGTTGGAATCACGTTATTTAGCTTTCTTTTTGTTTTTTATAGACCCGTATGTGAAAGTGCAGCTGATTCTGGACAAGAAAAAGTGGAAGAAAAAGAAAACCTCAGTTAAGAAGAAGACACTGAATCCGTACTTCAACGAATCCTTCACCTTTGACGTGTCATTCGAACAGATCCAGGTAACCGTGAACTGTGAATATATTAAAGCAGATTTTATATTGGTGGTACTATTCCAGATACTGTAGGAGTAATTAAGTAATCATTCAATTGTAAATATTCATTGATTTAACTTTTTACTTTGCGTTGTAGTGTGTGGGGCAATCTCAGGTGGCATAGGACACAATGCGGGGGAGCAGCTTAAATGGAATGACAGACGCACCTACCCATTCACTCTCTCACACACACACACACACACGCACAGTCGGGTAAATATATCTTTATGGGGACCTCTCATCCATTTCTATGGGAAAAATGAGAAGGTAGTCTTCCTATCTAAATGGGGACCGTCTATTCATTTCTATGGGAAAAACCATAATCCCAATCACGACACCATTAACCTGTACTCATCTCTAACCTAAACCATAAGTAACCAACCCAAATACAAGTCTTTTGGCATTTTTCCTTTTTGATTGCATTCAGAGATTTTTATAAAACTGAGGTTATCCAAATGGGGACCTCAAAACATGCCCCCAAAAGCAGGGAAATTTCAGGTTTTACTAGACTTAGGGGACAATTTGGTCCTCAAATGTGATCTATACAAACCCACACAGACAAACACACACACACAGACACACAGACCTGTGCTCATACGTTTGTGGGGACCATCCATTCATTAATATGAACCTTAATGACAATAACAACCTTAACCCCTACCCACCCCTAACCTTTACCATAAGTAACCAAACAAAATACAAGACTTTTGGCAGTTTTAGTTTTTCAAAGATTTTATAAAACTGAATTTCCCCTTGTGGGGACCGCAAAAATGTTTCCCACAAAGTAAAAATAACAAGTTATACTCACAATGTAATGCATACCTGGACAACACACACACACACACACACACACCACGGACAATTTATATACAACAATTAACCTCCCCAGCCCCTCCTAGGCCAAATTAAAAAAAATTGTAGCTGTAATATAGTGACCTGTGCCTGGCTCTGCTGTGTTTGCCCTGTAGAAACTGCAGCTGGTAATCTCAGTGTGGGATCACGACAAGCTGAGCAGGAACGACGCCATGGGGAAAATCTTCCTGGGCTGTGACTCCACGGGGAACCAACTGCGTCACTGGGCAGACATGCTGTCCAACCCACGGCGCCCCGTGGCCCAGTGGCACTCGCTGCTGTCGGCCGAGCAGGTGGACTCCACCCTGGCGCTTAAACACAGTATCAAGATACCCTTCACCAATAAGGTCTTCTGACAGTCCCCGTCGCTGCGCTTGGACTTCACGTGCGCTGAACTATTTCTGTCTTTAGAACAGAATCATTCATCTTCATCCGCCCCCCATGACATTTCTCGGGTGTTACATTGTGGAAATGTTTCTCTTGTTAGGGGTGGCTTTTGGCATCATGGATTCACACATGACTCATTTTGGGGTCAACACTGTAGCCAGCATGACTGCTTGATCTCCCCTTGCTCATTTGCTGCAGTGTGGGTTTAAAGGCAAGTAATGTGGATTCTATAAGTTTGATATAATTTGAGATGGGTCCTGTGATGCCACTTTTAAAACTACGCAACGCGTCTGGGAATTCCACCAGAGAGGTGAAAGAACTGGGCTATTATTCAAATCCAATTATTAATTATCTGAATTGGTTTATAAGCAAGAACGAATACAAATGTTGCCACCTTTGGCATCATCACACTGTCTGTTAACAATTCAGTGAACGTCTGCTTTAAGATTCATAAGAGTGCAGAATATAATTGCAGGATATGTACTGGAGTTATCTTCGTTTCACTAGGATGAATTGCAAATATTATTTACACCAGTTTGCCTGGAACGGTTTCTGTCATGGTTTTTTCCGGTGTCCGGTTGCGATATGCAAGTTTGATAAAATAGCACTGATCCCTGGAGTATATTTGCACAGGTTTCGAAAATATGGCCATTTCTTTGCGCTTTCTCAGACTACAGTTGGCAAGGCAATTACAATAGAAACTGGGTTCATGGAGAGCAAATAAATGAATGCATTCATGGCTGCATTAAACATTGGGGAGGAATGGAGAAATTATTGCAGGCAAAGAGATTACAGGTCTTGAGACTTGCATCACCTGGTATCCAGGAGACTGGGGTTGAACCAAAATGGAATTCACGAATTTGTATGCATAATGGAGAATGAAGGACAGCTGGACGCAATCAATACAAACAATAACTGATGCGACAAATTTTTTATATCACAAGCAAAGATGACAGGATGGATATGAGACAGAATGGAGGCACTGGAAGATGTCATTTTTGGTAATGGGACACGCAAGGTGCTTTTTCACATCTTGTACCTGAGATTATCCTTGTTAACCCGACTTAACAATAATCATTCCCTGCAATCTCAGCAATGACCAATAATTCAGCAGACAGACAAAACAGAAACATACCGTTTCAGTCATCCGATGTATCGTCTACATGCTATGGAGGTGACTGCTCACCTGAGCTTGGTAAGATGCTCCTGCAGAGTTGACCTTTTCCACCATGATTCACCTTCTACTGGCTGCTGAGTCCTCTGATCTCCCTACATCCACCGGGAAACAAACACAGAGCTTTCCTGTCGGTCCCTGCCGTGAAACACACATGCAGTGTGCTGCATCAATTCCCACTGGAGTAGGAGGTCAAGACCAGCCTGCTGGAGTTTAATTTTGCTTTTGTTCATATTTTGTGTACTGTTTATAGTTTAAGCTACCTAACCTACACTGCATGGATAGAAATAACTTTGATTGCCTAATAAAAGTTGCCTAACACCATATTTAGGAAATTTCCTTTCCCAACCCAGTCCTCGGGGAACCTTGGACAGTCCATGTTTTTGCTCCCTCCCAGCTCCCAGCCAGTCAGGAACACTGAATACCTGGTACACCCTGGTTGGGAAACACTGCCTTAATCTCTGCTATATACTTTGAATGGGCAGTGGTGGCTTAATAGTTAGGGATGCGGACTTGTAATTGCAAGTTTGAATCCCCGACCAGCAAGGCACCACTGAGGTACCCTGAGCACGGTACCGCCCCCAGGCACTGCTCCCCGGATGCTGAATTAGCTGCCCCCTGCTATATCACGACGTCACATGTGGTTTAAATGCAGAGGACACATTTCGCTGTTGTGCTGTTCTAATTCAGAGTGTTGATCTACCCATCCTGATTTTCTTTCCTTCTGTTGTCGTCATCATCCCGTGTTTGGAGACTGTGGCGTGTGCTAGAACACTAGGTGAAGGAGGTAGAACGTTACAGGGCTCGATGTCTAGGTGAGGCCATAATGTGGCGGAGCTGGACAGCTGCTTGGGGGTCTTGCTAATGCAAGTCGTGTATCAAGGAGTGAAAAGCCCCGTCTTGCAGGAGCCTTTGAAATGGTGTTTTGCTCCCACCTGTTATCCTTCCTTGACCCCTTTGCATTGGTAAGTGTCTATAGCAACAATAACCATCACATGGGACAATCAGTCACCTTTGAATAAACACAAGAGTGTGTCTGACATGAGCGGTACAGTGTTAGGTGTGATGAGCCCTTGAGGGCGATACAGTCAATAGTAACAACAATAACAACAACGGCATACTTCCAAACATTAGGGTTACCGCAACGTAAATTTTGGGCTATTGTGATTACATGTGAAATTACATTCAAGTAAATGTAGATTGCAAAGAAGACCTCAATCCACATATCAATCCATCCCACAATCCTTGTTCCAACCACATTTGCAGTGCTGTACAGGGCTGGGCTACTGGTTATCCTAGGCTGAGGAACACTCTCAAACAGAACAAGTTATTTGTTTGTCTAAGATAACTATACATTGATAGAAGGGGCACAAGGAACTTAGTAAGTCAGGTATTACTCAAGTGCTAATCATGAACAAACATGGTAACTGCACAAATACACAAACCGCTATGACAGAAAAATGATGGATGAACATGAGATCAGTATGTAACTAACACTTAGTCTAACATCTTAGACTAATATCTGGTTAATTAATTCATGAAGTATAAGTGTACTACTGCATCATCTGTGCAAAGTGTTGCTGAAAAACAGAGAATAATGATGAGTGATGAAGAAAGGATAGAAAGGCATTTACCCTATGTGTTTGCAAAACACTACTTGAGTGGCAGTCACAGGTTGTTATAGGGCTCGTAGGCTGCATCACGGGCCCTCGGCTTACCCTCACTCACCAGTGACATCACCCTGGTCCTAGTTGCCAAGATACCGCAGGAGTGGAAGAGCTGTCCAATTGTAAGGTGCTGTTGGCTACCAACATAAGTGATTGCACTGAATGGTTTTGGAACCTTGACAAGTGGGAAATTCCTTGGGTAACATTCTTCATCAACTTACTAGTGATTACAGGTGAGTAAAGCTTGATTCTTATTCTGCATTTTAGAATTTAATAAAGCCTATTAAAACCTCTTTAATCATTTAAATAATTTTAAAAAACGTATTATTTTCAGAAATAGACAGGTATAGATAAAAATACATATAAATAACCAAATTGTTCCCTATACCACTTGGATAGGCTTCAACAATAAAGGATTATGGATTAATAAAAGAGTGATGCACTTTATTTTTCTTGATTTTCAGTAAATTGCAAAATATCAACAAATGCATTCAAAAAATTGGTTCCTAATTTCCACTGCAATACATGCTAATTTTCATTCTAGTTAGCATATTAATTAAAACAGTTTTACCTGAATAAGGCGCTAGACTTCATATACATTTTTTCAGTATCCACGTAATTTGTAATCAAGGTAGATGCTCCAGTGATTTGATCTATATATTTTTAACCTATTATTATTTAAAATGACCCGATCTCAACAGATGACATCCACAAGACAACGACCGCAGTTTGGGCGGACTTCATCTCCCAGCATTCCCTCGTTGTCGCGTGGTTGAGGTAACTCGATTGTCCACGTGAGCTTTTTTCAGCTGTGTGCTGCATAGATCGAGTGGATGGCGGGGGTTCTGTAAAAATAATGTATTTTCGGCTTCGGATCCTTTTATACATGTAACGAAAGTGTCATTGTATTTATCGTGGCAAATAGCGTATCTTGTGCAACGCAGTCATTTGTGTGTGCGCGTGGAAATGGCCAAAGATTTTGCTGCAGCTTCAAGAGGCTGCGATGCCATCTCTTCGAAGAGCTCTGCAGTGATTAAAGAACACAAATCACGAGGGTTGCCATTCATGCAGATGTAGGAAAACCATTTTATTTATTACGGCTGCCGGTTCGATAAAATTACGATTTACCATAGTTAGGTACATTAGATTACTGTATAATCAGAGTTTCGTTCTGTAAGATGCCAGGTTTCTCGTATGTTTGCACCATAACCGTCGTTGTAGATTGCGTGGGAGTCGTTTTTCCTTCTAATAAAAATTGATATACTTTGCGTTTAAATGATCTTTAACAGAGAGTGCTTCGAAGCGTTTCGGATTTCATGCAACATCTCATTTATATTGTTTGTTTTCCAGGGGGTCATAAGATGGAATCCATAGAAAAATGGAACAAAGATGTTTTCGTACTTAAGCTGCCGGATAAGAAGCTAAACTCCAAAAAGAATGGTAGGGCAGGTATTTCGTCTTTTTAAAATTGAACATGTATGATCATTAAGTCGTGTAATTGTTACAGCATGTATTATATTTGGTCTTGCGAAAATGATTCCGATTTAGTTTAAGTGAACTGTTTAGTTGGGAACCTTTGTAAAAGATTTTTTGTTAATTAACGTTACCTGACACAATAATAGGTCTAAGAGGAATTTATGAATGATTTCTTGTTTTTTTTTCCTCCTCCTTTTCTTAGGCATGATAGCCAAGTATGTTCACAATCCGTCCAAGATCAACAATTGTCCGCAGCCCTCGATCACTCGTTCAGAATGTGTTACTGGTAGGTGCAGTAAATCTGATGCTCAGGTCCGTCCATGTTCAGATGTGGAATTTTAGCCTGTGTGTTTAAATCAACACTGACAGCAGACCGTGACAAATGTGTGTGTTCCCAGTAGCTCCTCCTGTAACTGGAAAAAGTGTCGTCTTATCTTGGCTAATCAGTGACACATGCAAACATTGAAGTATCCTCCCCTGTTAAGTCTACTTCGGCCTAGTGCACCAATTCGAATTTCCGTGCGTTAACATTTAGCCTTAAAGTGACTATGATGCTGCTTTGATCTGTTAGCACTCTGTGTTTGTGCACAAAGGTACAATGACTTCTTTTTTATAATAGGAAGTGGCATGTGGCAATGGGCCAGTTGAAATCCGTGTGAAGTCTGTATCGTCTATGTGTGACTTGAAAATTTCACGCGTGTACCAGTGTTTGCATGTCTCCGCCATTAGCTGTCACCCGTGAAAACTCTGATACTTTAGGCATATTCTTGTACTTGAATACAATCTTGAACAGGGCTGGGCAATCTTATCCATAAAGGGCCGTTGTATATGCGGGTTTTCGCTGCAGCTCCCTAATTGGATTACTAATTAGAGGACTGTTCGGCTGAAGAGTCCTCACACCTGGGTTTGAACTGCTGACCTAAAGGTTATCTCAAAAACCTGCATACACGCCGGCCCTTTGTGGATAAGATTGCCCACCCATGATCTAGAACAAACTTCAGTGAGATTGAAGTACATTGCAGTCATTGACCATCTTGGTTTGAGTTAGAGGAAAGGTTTTGTAGCCTATCCAGACTGTATTTTACTCTGTTCTTCTCACCTGGTGACAGAAGAATGCTTGTTTCACTTGCTTGCCAGTTGTAGATGTAGATGCAAATGAAATGCTTTGATTTAATTTTTCTCTAATTGTGTACTTCATGGGATTGTATGAAGCTCTGTGGGTTTATTGGGCTCAGTGGGCATCAGTACTCGTGTCTGGAAGGTATTACAGCACCAATAGGCGCCTTGGGCAAAGCCTTTAACCTCAGCTGCTCCAGGAATGCTCTGCTCTCTGTTCCCAAAAACGTTCCTTACCTGTGTTGCTTTTGACAAATCTGTCTGCCGAATATTTACATATCATTTAGAGTAATGGGATTTGCAGCCTTTTTTGTTGAAGCTTCTTTAATGTTAGAAATGGCAAATAAGGGTTTATTGTATCTTTGAGAGTCATAGATCTTCCTCTGCAGGACCTCAGTATGGTCACTAGGGGGCAGGATTCTTTAGACCCCCCCCCCCCTCCAGTGCATAATACTTGACAGTGAGATAGCTGCCCTCTCCTATCCTCCCACCTGCTGTATTTTGCCATTGAGAGTATACAAAGTTTGGTCCTTGTGGCTGTGAGTCATGTGCTTGTCTCCACTTCAGCTGTGTCAGCCCCCCATCTCCCCGGGTACCCCCCNNNAGCTCAACAAGCCCCCTACCCGGCACGTTGTCACAGATGTGCTGTGGACAGTTGTATGCGAGGCCCCAGAATTTATTCTGTCTGTTAATGCTGGTCTGTGCGATAACGCCTCACTGTCGGTTATGTAACCACGCTCGGAGAAAGTCAGGAACGCGTAGCTCGCCGCGGCCTTAAACGCATCACAGACCAGGCTGCTATTGTTACGCCTACGACAGGACTACTCAAGGGCTGAAATCGCCGCCGAAACGTAGCAGAGCGCTTCCACGAGTCATTTGGTCAGACTTACTGAGTCTTGTGATGTAACTGTTCTGGTACTTTTTGTATTTTACTAACATGATTTTCAGTTTCCCTGGGAAGAACCAGAATCAATTCCCCCCCCCCCCAATTGCTTTCCCTACATTTCATACATTTTTTTTCAGGTTTGTTTGGTGCTGTGTAAGTGTCTATCCAGTACCAGTGCATACAACCTTGGCTTCCCCCTCCTATGCGCGTGCGCAGGCTCCTGTCCCAACCTCATCATGAGTACGCCTGAGCAGCCCGAGTCCCGGCCAGGAGCCCGGGTCCTGACCCCACAGATGCCCCCCAGGACCCACCGGCCCCTCTGCTTCTCCATCTCCTCCGACAGCAGCGGCCGCTTCAAGGCCCTGGAGACGCCCGAGTGGAAGAACAACCTCAAAGCACAGGTGACGCCTTCAGTCGTGAGACCCCACCGGCCCGGGCCTGACGCGGGATGGCACCGGGGACGCTGACGTTCCCTTCCGGGTCGTGATCCAAAAGTTGCTGGTTCTAATTCCATGACCGGCCAGATTGACGCCACCGTTGGGCCCTCGAGCCCAGTCGCTCAAGGGACGCCAGACAACACTGTTCCAGTTCTCGACTGCATATATGTCTGTATGTCTCATGGAGAGCATGATGGGATACGTGATAAGACCACCTCCACAGGGATGAATGAAATACCACTGTCCTATTCTAATAGTAGTTTAGATAAAACCCAATAAGTAAGATGAGATGAAATGAACTTTATTTAGTCCCACAAAGGGAATTTTCGGTGATACAGGTGTTATAAACGGGATCAGACAAAACACACAACATTAGCACAGTATGAATACACATAAATATGTAAAGAATATACTCTATACAAACAACCAAATGGCAGCTATAGTCTCAGACCTGGGATTGTAATAATGACACAATAAGCGGTCTCTTGAGAAGGCATGATTTATGATAATATATAATAATAATAATAACAGGCACCTAAGACTGCCATTGAAATAAATGTGACTGGGCAGGTCAGAGTGCTAAAAAAGTGATTGAGTGCTAAAGTGTGTGTGCCGTCCCCACAGATGGAGCAGGCCCACAGCGCCGGGGCCGCCAGCAGCACAGGCTCCCTGGAACGCGCCTCCCTCTTCTGCGCCTCCGGTTCCACCGCAGCCCCCAGCTCCGGCCTCCCCAGCCCCGTGGAGCCTCTCGTGAAGAGCAGGTCCTCCAGCCGCTTCGCCCTCTTCTCTCCGCCTTGGAACAGCAGCACCGAGTCGGACTCGAACCCCCCGTCCCGCTCGGGTTCCAAGAAGCTGCGCAGCTACAGCTGCCGCGCCGGTTCCGGCGGGACGGGCGGCGCCGAGCCCAGGGTGGCGGACGGCGAACACTTCCACTTCTCCGAGCCGGTCATCTCCAAGGTGACCGACTACATTTACGTGGGCAACCTGAACGCGGCGTACAGCGGCCGCACGCTGTGCAGGAACAACATCGACAGCATCATCGACATGAGTAGTCTGCCGGGGGAGGCGGGGCCCTGCCTCATCCCCTGCACCTGCACGCGGGGGGCTCGGCACAGCTGGTCTCGCCTCAAGGTGGACATGGGTGACCTATCGGACTCCGCCGCCGAGGGCCCCGCCCTCCGGCAGCGCTGCTTCGAGGACATCAACGAATGCATCGACGCTTCCACGGAGAAACGCAAGCGCGTCCTGGTTCACTGCCGGGATGGCTACTCTCTGGCCCCGGCCTGCATCATCCAGTACCTCATGGTTCGGCAGAACATGAGGCTGATCGCCGCGTACGAGCTGCTTAGGGCCCGATACCCAGTAAACATCCGGGAGTGCCACCAGAACGTGCTGGTCAGCCTGGAGAGGGCGCTGCGTCCTGGCGGGGACGTGGACCCTGAGTGTTTCAAGCAAGCGATCTCCCGAAAAGTAGCCTGGACCTGACCCATCCTCTTGTTTTTTTGTGGTAATTTTTATCTCAACGTTTTCATTTTTTGTTTTTTGTTTTTTTTTTTGTGATGCCAGCCTCCTCAAGTCCTTCCTGAATCAGATCTGTGAGATGTGATGTTGTGATTCCCGTAGGAAATGATCAATGAGCTATTTAAAGTATATATATATATATATTAATAAATGGGTTGTACTCCGCTGTTTGCAAGTTGGACTGGAATAAATTGATCAGGATGATCCTCTGCGGCTGTCTGTCACTCTGATGGTCCAGTCTGCCAGCGGGGACCCTTGATCTTCGGTGTAGCTGTCATGGACACCCCCAACCACCTCTGTTTCAGATCTTCCCGAACTTTTGCGGTGCACTCTGTGTCATGCTGGATTGAATGCTGTCATTTCAAAGAGGATCTCAGGTGACTTGCTGACATGGACGTGGGATTTTATGCCAATCGTGGCATCTTCCCTGGCTTCTGATTGGTTGGGGGTGACTCAGACTTTTGTGGGGTATGGTGAGGGAGAAGACCCCACCTGTGCGTGTGTGTGCGTGCTTTTCTTTTTTTAGGTTTTCTGTTATCCAGTAACGTTCGTCCCTCACACAAGCATTCTGGGCGGCCGGTCTCTCTGAATGAACAGGATAAATGTTATCCGATTGTCCACGGAGCCCTTTGATAACGCAAGGGTACTGGAGACGGCACACCATGGGGCGTTCTGATTGACGTGTTTCCGATCTGACATCTCTTGGCAATCCTACGCCCGTGAGCATGGCGTGCTTGTTAGCTGTTAGCCTTCTTTTGACACTGGTTTTGACCTGTCACTGGGTGCTGCCTAACTGCAACGGTGAAGCTATTATTTTTTATTTTAATGATATCCCCTTCCTCCTGCCGTATGCCAACATCCAGGCTCAACTCCACAAACATTGCAGATTCAGGCAGTCGTTCCAGCCACTGACCATCATCCCTTGTGCTTTCGCACGAAACCGTGGTGTTCGTGGAATTTTCCGTGACGTTTTAGCACAGCACAGTCCTACGCTATTCGATATTACAGAGTGTCGTATGTACTTGGTGTTCTGATTGGTCGGCCGGTCATCGGTGCCAGTATTTATCCAGACAAATGTTGTGATGACCAATGCGAAACGTTTGTAACGTAACATCTGACAGTGCATTCTCCCAGTGTGTCTGGTATTGATATTGTTTTTCATTGATGGAAGATATGGCTACTGTTCGTTTGATTTCCAGGTATTGGTTTTGCTAGTTGATTTTTTTTATTTTTAATATATATAGACTGGTACTCTGTCAGTGCTAGGTAAGTCTAAGAACACTCAGGCAAATTTTGTAAAACCAAGAAGTTTTGACCGTGTTGGAAAGGTAATTTACAAAAACATGCAAAGCCAGCAATGTTTCTAGTGTTATGGTTTTAAAGTCCGATGTATTTGTAAATGGATCTGTAAATATTAAAGGCGACATGGTGCAGTTGCACTAGGCTGGACTCTGGCATGTTCTTTTGTTTGTTTCGGCTGTTTGTTTTTTCGGTGATTGCATTGAGTGTAATTGGGGATGAGCGTCAGTTTTATTTTGACATTTTGGTTTTGTTATGTGGGTCATAACCCATAGTTTGGATTCATCCTCATGAGCATCTTGCTGTTTAAATTAGGCTACGTGTTTCAGGTACTGGAGGATTATAGGAAATGAGAGAGAGCTGGGATTTCTGTTTATATTTTCGCTTTCATCTACACAAGTAGAGTACAGGCAATTATCAAGGAGATGATACTGAGATTACATGCTGGGAAGATGACTTCACAGCTCGATGCTTTTTACCATGGTAACTCGGGTCAAGTACCCTTCTTGTTGGTATAGGGGTTGAATACAGAAAACGGAATCGGGCAGCTTGATGTTTCACAATTTTGTCCACAGCCATCACGCCATCTGCTGTTCTACGTTGCAGCCACAGGTCTGATGAGCAGTGGAGGCAGGTCTACGTCACTGTGCCAGGCGCCTGTTACAGTCTCCCAGTGAGTTTCCCCACTGGCTGCTTTTAAAGGGCAGAATGATTAGCGGCTTTAAGACCCCGAGTTCTTTACATAACGAGACGGTAATTCAGTAATTTGAATTTGTCAGAAAACGATCCAGTGTGATTAAAATAATCTAATAAAGACAACACTCAGCCTTCGGAGCAGTTGGCTGCAGTAGCGTTTTGTGTTTGTGTTTGTTTTTTTTGCAGAGTTTCATTAGGACAGGGGTTCCCAACTCCGGGCCTTTAGCCTCCCAGCCTTGCCCAGCTTAGTTCTCTCCCCAACTCACCATTTCTGATCCCACTTCCCATTTCTGATCAGAATATCATGCTAAGCAGTCTGTAAATATAAGCCGCGGGTCCTTGTGTGTTTCCTTTCTAGCACCGATGCACGTTGTCATCACTGTACGTGGATCAGTGTGATTCGGCTCTAGGTTTCGTCTCCATGACTGCGATGAGCTATAGCAAGTAAATCTATGACTTCACTCCCATCCCACATCCCAGTTTCCCTTAGGGATTTGCCGCCTGCTAATTCCCACATGCCCCTCCCAGTCTGCTTCTGTGTGAAACATCTATTTCTGTCCTATTAATTCCATTGCCTTTCTTGTATGCCCCCCCCCCAACAGCCCTCCGATGATCACTCACAAAACTGTCTCATATTTGGCCCCCATCCCCCAAACCTGATCTCTGCACCGGTGACTGTTATAGTCTCTGCAACTGCCAATCATTTCTCAACATGTTCATGTCATCTCTGGTTACACGTCTTGCATCTGCCTCTTTTTCCCCCTTGGTCTTTCTAACCCTCTGTTTACTGCCTGCATGGGTGTACTGGTGACCCTGGATTCACATATTTGTCACTCTTTGTCCCTTCTTATGTCATACCCTATTTTCATTGGATAAGCACCGCCTCCTCACTGTTCTCATTGGATAACTGCAAATGTTATGCGCTAACCCTATCACTCTTTGCTAGTAGCCCCTCAACCTGAGACTCTCCATCCAATATCGATTTGCCTGCATAGCAAGTCAGCAGCTCCTGTGGCTGGATACTGTATGTCTGACATTTGATTGACAAGCTCCATAAATACCACTTATTTTAGGATGCAAAACTAGTAAAAGCCCAACTACCCAAAGGCAAACCTGGTGACCCCCTTTTTTTTTCTTCTCAGTTTATTGACTAAGGGCTCTGGACCACTAAGACCGCCTTTAGGTAGATGATTGTTGAGAATGGATGGACTCAGCCAGACTTCAGGGATCTACTGCACAATTAGAATTTTTAGCTGCAAGTGCTGATGAGGTAATAAACGACCAGATGGAAACCAGCTACAAAACATAATTTCTGCTAGTGCTGGTAAAGCAGGGGATTTGCCTCGAACTACATATACCAGTTATGGAAAATGTCTTATTCATTTATCTATGACTTGTACCCCTGGATTTCTCTCCTCAGCTGGAAATTGCTGCATTTTGAAGTAACTGGGTTGAAAAGATTCACCGGCACCGTCTTAACTATAGCCACCATCCTGAAATGGTATGTTTTGTTCTCACCTTGAGAAACTTCTGAATCACATATTTTAGTACGTGCAGCCAATCTGGACAAGTGCCCAATGTCGAAGCCACGATCGCCAGAAGGTGCCACAATGTCTTCAGAGATCCTCCACCTCCTTGGACCAAATGAACGTTTTTGTGGACCCTAAAGCCCCTCAGCCTTTCGCTGGGCGTTGCCTCATTCACCTTCTGTACTTCACCCCAATTGCTTTGGCCTGATGCTCTTGTCTCTTGATTTATGGCTGCCGTTTCCCCTGGGGAATGCATGTGTGCAGCACCTCTGCCAGGAAGTCTGGTCTCTTTGAGGCACTCTGCCTGCCTGCCAAATCTCCATCCATCCATTTATATATTCTGTTTAGCTTTCATCTGCCAGTCTATCAGCCACTACACTGGCTGCTCCTTGGTATGGGAGAATCATTCATTTCCACCACCAACCTGTCAGACGATGATGAACTATCTGCTGACATCAGAGAGGCAGGCGACCCACCATCCTCATTAAAATGTTCCCTCAAAAGAACAGAGATGACTAATCATAATCTCAAAGGAAGGCAGAAAAGTTTGTGAACCCTTTGGAATCTGCATGAATAAAACAAACATGGTATAACAATAGACAATATATTATTGAACAAATGGCACAGAACTAATAGTCTTTGATAGGAAAAGCATGTGAAATATATATTATTAATTAACGGAACCCGACTGCTTATGAGTCTTCGATCACAGACAACCTGGCATTTAGCTATAAGCCTTCTTTATACAAAGCAGTTGGCAAAAAAGTTTCACAATGTTGGACTCCCTTCACCATACATAAGAGTTAGGGTGAGGTGTTGCTGTGATATGCAGTGTTTTGTTGCATCCAGACACAATGCTGCGTGCATTTACAAAAAAGTTCAGCTTTTGTCTCCTCTTTCCGCAGAACATCGTCGTCTTGTCTCCCTGTGGAATACAGGATCTAACCCAAAATGTACCAGTACTCACCAACCGGACCTTCCCCGGTCAAGCCCAATATATTATTGACCTTCTGCCACATTTTTCCTGCGGGCATACTTTGAGATCTACTCAATCGCATTTCCTTTCAGTTCCTTGGACCAGATTAATGACCCGTGTGGATCGTGCATTTCCCTCTGCGGCCCCAATGTTCCGGAGTATTCTTTTAGTGTTGCTAAGAACTACTCTATCAATTGCAATATTTAAGAAGCAACTCAAAACAATTCTATTTGAGCAGGCTTTTGGATAACTTTACTGTGGATTTATTTATGATTTATGTTGCGTGGATTTCTGTGTTTTACAGTGTTCAGCACCTTGTGACCTTTGTGAAAGGTGTTATATGAATAAATTTCACTTTCTTTACTTGTATGTTGTAGAACATCCAACTAGTCTTGAGCAATCTATAAATGTGCATGATTATTTTTTTTTTGGAGGGCAGTGACTCCCTCTATGGTAATGTCCGATATATACCACAGTCTTTTTGAGTTTCTCCCATAGTAGACTCATGAACACAGACAGTAGCAAGTGCAAGATTAACAAGCTGCTAGCTAGGATTCTTTTTCACTTTGGTGATTCAACAGCATGCTTCCACTCTTAGGGAAGAGCAGTGGCTGTTGAATTTCTTCCGTTTGAAGGTCCAAGGCTTTAGAAATCCTTTCATAACCCTGTCTGGTTTTATTGGCTACAACAACTATTTTTTTGAGGTCCTCTGAAATTTCTATTGATCATATTAGCCAAATTCCACTTTAAGCAGAGCTTGGTTGTGAAGAGGAAACCAAAATGGTATATTTTCTTATATTGCAGGGCAGAAAGACTCCATGCACAAATTCCACACAACACAACACAATTCCAATTATTCTCTTTTCAAAAATTTATTATTCTAGAGGATTTCATACTGTTTCTGTCAATGATCTTGATCGTTTAATTTTGCTCCATAAAGGTTAGGCAATGCAAAACGTCCAGCATAATGTCACTGTTTATTAGCTGTTTATAAGACTTAAATGAAGTTTGACTTCATAGCAACCATTCATGCAGAAATCCAGGTAATTCTTAAGGGTTCACAAACTTTTTCCCACAGCTGTATAAGGAGCTGAGAGCTGGAGGATAGGATTTCTTCTACTAGCCTGCCTGTTGGTCTAAGAAGGAATCCATTTCCATAAAGAGAAGGATGAGGTTTACCTTAGTCGTCAGAGAAAGCAATATATACCATCCGAATACTTCAACTGCTAGTGTCTTTGCCAAACGTCCTTGTGTCTAAGTCTGTCGGGCTCTCCTTCTTCTTCTCCTCTATTGGGTGAGACTATTTCCTCTCTTTTCATCCTGCGTTACATCTGGGCTATCCAAGATATTGTGGTATGCTAATGGCTAACCTATACTTTCAAACCCTGATTTGTACTTTTCATGACTGCCGGTGAGAAAACACACTGTATGGACTCGAAAGGTGGAATTAATCCCACAACGGTCCTTCTGTAACTGTTACCACAAAAGCTGGTGGCAGTATTGCATGTGCGGTATTGAAATGTACTGTTGTTCACTTAGATGACATACTCACAGTATTGAGCCAAAATATAATTACAGTTTTATTACAATGAATTTGACATATTCCCTATACAGTATTTTGAGATGGAGTAAAATAAAAGCTTTTTTGATATTCTTTGCCTTAATAATTAATGTTTTTAATGCAGTACATAAATGTGTATATGAAATGTCAGTGTTTTTTTCTTTAGCTAGTCCTGAACTAAATGACAAAGTGGCTGTAAAATATTGAGCAAGTTGAATGTGCCTAGCTGAACTGTGAACCCGCGTGATCTGATAGTTTGTGTCTGATATATAACCCGATGATGGGATACACTAAAAGTGAACTGCTTTCGGCAGTAAATTTTGAAAGCGATACTCTGCTGTTTACCCAGGTGTCAACACATCCATTTACATGTATATGTACGACCTTGTGATTTTAGTCTCTGCAGAAATGTCTGTTGCTTGTAAATACTGACTTTGGTGCACGTTGAAGCAAAAGAGGGTGCAGAAGAATGAGTTTGAGTAAGAATGGGACTTACTAACAACACAGCACTATCGCTCTGCTGATGTTAGCTGTTGCTGTCTTAATCTGAACCTGTCATTTAGTTGTTTTTGCCCATTTGTAAAAGTCAACCAATCTGCTAAATATCTGGAGAAACAAACCTGCTGTTTTCTTTCCAGCTCTCAACTTTCTTTTGTTTTTGTTTAATTGAATGGACTGATTTCATACAATTTAAGTTTAATCTTGTTCAAATCAGTTTTACCGCGTAAACTGCAGGCACGGCAGGCTGTGCCTGAATTGAACTGTAAGTGTTGACCAGCTTAATCATGAAATTCAGTTTAATGTGTTGGCCCTCCTCAAAGTTGTTTCAGAAGGATAAGTCTGGCACTACCACTTGTGGTGTCAGGTGTTACCCATCTGCCAAAGCAAGGCTATCCTAACACAGCAATGCAAGACAGCTGGCCCTTCTCAACCTACTCAAATTTAGAAAGCTTTTGAGAAAACACTATAACTTCATCTAATCTAAGCAGTAATTCCTGCAATGAGGACAATTTATTAAGAACAATCTATGTTTTTATAGTATACGTTTCTCTGAATAGCATAATGGTTGTTGAAAGAGTCATGAGTTTAGTTTAATGCATGGTCACTATTGATTAAAATGGTGTTTTCTGGGTGATTCATGAGTATTCACCATGACTGCTTTTTCCACAGGTGGCAAACACAAACTGCAAAGATGTCTGAGTAAGTGTCCTGTTAGCTTTGCTTTGTGGACATTACGAAATAATGCAAATCCAATTTGAGACTTAGGCTTTCACTATACAGTTTATTACTTTTTCAGTTTTGCCGTTTTTGTTCAATAGCATTTGCATTGACGCTACTTTATTTTCCGCCTATTTAGAAAAAAGATGTCATCGAGTCGCAGGCATAATCTGAAGGTAAAGCGCTCATTTTACATCGTATTCTGTAGTTATATAACTGTTTTCTGTGATTTAAAGGATAAATTGCGAGGATGCAAACCTTTTTATCCTTATTTAAGAGTGACTGTCAGTGTCCTTGTCGGCAGGCTGTGACTGATCGTGCTTCTGTTTGTCTCTCTTTCGCAGAGCTTAATGCTCTCCATTGCCAAGGGCTTACTTGAAGCTGAGGTGAAGCAGAAGGAAGTGGAGAGAAAAGCCTACATGGACGAAAACTGCCCACCACTATCTCTGCCTGGATCGATGCAAGAGCTGCAGGTACGCTGTGATGCCACCAGGAGCACCAGGCCTGTTGCCACTTGTAGATGCCTCTAAGACAGCTTTATCTCTGAGCTTTACATTTGTTAAAGTGTCAACTAACCTCAGACACACTTCCTAAAACAAATCAAGATTAGCAGACTTTATGTAGCACTCTCTGTCTACCTGTTTGTTGCCACCCAGGACTTTGTGAAACAGCTTTCTCAGAAAATCGACAAAGTTGATGAGGAAAGGTATGACCTGGAAAGCAAAGTGGACAAGAGTTCTAAGGAGGTAAAGGGCTTGTTTCTCCTGATAACTCTATGGCCTTTTTTGGGTAATAGATCTTAGTATCTCAGTACTGATTCCCCTTCTGGCTTCAGATTGAAGACCTGAAGATTAAAATTCAGGACCTGAAGGGCAAGTTCAAGAAGCCGGCTCTGAGGAAGGTGCGCATGTCTGCTGATGCCATGCTCAAGGCTCTGCTGGGCTCCAAGCACACGGTCAACTTGGACCTGAGGGCCAACCTGAAGCAAGTGAAGAAGGAGGTCAAGGAGGAGGTGAGTGATCTTGTGAAAACAGTAATGCTAGACGACACAGGTCAGGAAAGAATGGCAGTAATTGAAACTTACGGGCTCAAGAGTGATCAGTCAGCAAATCTGATCTTGCCGGTCCTCATTGT
Organism: Mormyrus lacerda; assembly: GCA_015163995.2. NCBI lineage: Eukaryota > Metazoa > Chordata > Actinopteri > Osteoglossiformes > Mormyridae > Mormyrus > Mormyrus lacerda. Next base: position 4,971,695 of record JAABNX020000021.1, read on the forward strand.
TTATGGGTTTGACAAGACTGAAACTAAATACAAAAAAAAAAAAAATCACAATTTAAATATTTGTCATCAGTCGGTATTCATGCTTCCATTATGCTTCAAAGGATAAGGACCTGCGTGATGTCGGAGACTGGCGCAAGAACATCGAGGACAAGGCTGGCATGGATGGCAGGAAGAAGATGTTTGAGTCCGCTGAGGCATAAATGTGTTTCTCCTGCCTGGCTTCTGCCCCATCTGGTCCCAGTCAGTGCTGAAATGAGCTGTGAATCTCACGTCAAAGTCGCCCATTGCTGTGGCCTGTGGCGTAGGGTAGTGGGCAAACAAGGCCAGGGTTCGTCACTGTCGCTGATTAACCATCTTACCACCCCTGAAGCCTTCACTGTGACTTAACACAAATATTGCACACAAACTTGTATAAATAAATGACTTTAAGGAAACTTTTCATATGCTTTATAGTCCTTTTCTGTATTTTTTTTGCAAGTATCTCTTCCTTTACAGGTTCTTGGGAGGGGAATATGCACATATATATTTGTTTTAATGTGAGCACAAATGAGCTAGTTTAGGAGTAATCTTACAACACTCATGAGTAACATTCAGGAGTACATTATTACCTGATATGACGAGTATTTTTTAAAATGTAAGTATTTATCATAGACCCAGCTACTATTAATAGGTATTTTTAATAAATACTCTGTACTCAGTTATGTTCATTTATCATTCTTGTGGCTGATGATAGTTAAATCAGAATCTGAATTTCTGTTTTGATTATTTCAGGTAAATGTTGTAACGCTTCCTGGGATGTTATTCATGCAAATACTGTGGTTTTAAATAACACAATCTATTTTAAAATACGGTTTTAACAATTTTAAAAATAGTTATTGAAAGATTTCACATATGAAATAAGTTTAGACACTGGCCTTTAGGTCTGGCAAAAAATTCTGGAAGCTCAGTTTTGAAGTTACCTGAATGTCATGACATTTCACTAGATACTGGTATCTCAGGGTCAGCTAACTTTCGTTTGATGCTTTCATTTGTTTTTAATTTGTCTATTTGTATGTATCAGTCCTCAGGAGGGATGGACAGAGTTACAACTGACACAGTTTGTGTGACTCAAGGTCTAATTAGTGTCATTTTTAACAATCAGACCAGATTTAATCTTTAGGAGTCTTTTGAGGGTTTTCCCTGTTTACTTTTCCCTCCATCATCTCTCTCTGCCCCTTTTTCACGACACTGCCTGTCAGAGTATGTTCTTCACTCTGAATTTTCCCTGGAAGAGGAACTTTTCATTTATTGCTGTTGCCAAGGAAACAGCAGGTGTGTGAATGAAAAGCAGTGTATCCGTCACTCACGATCTGACCAATGAGAACCCATCCTCCAGGCTTCGGTCAGGTAAGTCTAAGAAATCCTTTTGTTTCTTTGGATATCAGAATTAAGAGTGACAGCATACCTGGCTCAGTGCTGTTCTGAATTTGAATTATATGTATAATGTTATTTATAGTAAAATTTATACGTGAATATTTATCAAAATGTGTTCAATTAATGTGTTTGTAAAGGAAGTATTATTGATGAGTGCTGTTTCTGATGTATAAAGTAAACATACATGTATTTTAAATGAATTTACATTGTAACTCTTTAAAGATTTTATTGGGGATTTTATGAAATAAGACAATGAGATGACTTACTTGAAGGACAGTTTATTTATATTGGATGAATGTGAGGGAGTGGATGGACGGCAGTGCTGTATTTCTTGACCTTGTTAGCCCATTGGTCTGAGGGTAATCCTCTGCCATAAACAGAAAGATGGGGATTTGAAGTGCTCTGGCAGAATGCAATAAATACCAACCCTACCTTTCAGCTCTCGGCCGCTTCTCTCTCCATCGCTGCCATACGCCTTTCCTGCTCTGCTCTTCTCCTCACAGGTGAGAACCATCCCTTCTCTCTTTCTGCTGGTCTCCACACCGGGCTGCTTTTATCGCCGTCAGTAAAGGATTTTACTTTTGCAGTAGAAGCGCTGAGCTGTTTGCTTTCCATAGGGAATTTGTCGTATATGTTGTGTAAAGGTTTTTTTTTTCTCTCTGCATAAATTAAGAGCTGTAAAACAGCCAATACTAATCATGCTAAATTTTAAAATAAAAATTTTATTAAAATGAATTCTTATAAATCTACTGACTCTTTCAGCTCAGATGATTTTAATTTTAGGAAGATCATAAAGAAACATGTGGTAAAACAAAGAGTAAATTCAGAGAAAAAAAAATATAAAAAGTTGTCATTTGCAGATAATGGGGCTTGAATTATGGCCTGATGATGTGTTATACTATAATTGAGGGAGCCAGAAGCAGTAAATTTGAAAGTGATCTTGAAATGTTATTCTTGCTGTCAACAGAATGTTGGATTTAAATAATGTCAGTTAAGTCAAAGTCTTCCTCATGCCCGTATCTGCGTTTCTGAATTTTCTGCATTCTGACCAAGGACATAGAAACACTGTACTGTGTGTTACCCTCCAACAAAACGGAGGGAAAATCCGCGTGAGGGAAAGGTCACATTGGTGCATTGCTAACCACGCTTGACATTTGAGCCAGCTGTCAAATTACTCCTCAAGTACTGATGAGAAATAACGAGGCCGACAAGTGTTCCTCCGTACAATCAACGGCAAAAAAAAAAAATCAGGAAGACGAGCTGTCAGCTGGCTGTCGCCTTCGCTCTTTAAAGTTTCTATTAATTGGCTTTTAACATGCCGCTGTCTTGTGCACTTGACACTTTCTCAAGCTGAGAAACAAAAAAAGAAACAACTTCTGCTACTACAGGCTAATATGCACAGATGACTTGATTTAGCCAGGATAAGTGAAAAGCTAAGGTGTTGTTTTGTATGAAATGCGATGCAAGATAAAGACACCAACAAATCAGTGTCCGTGGTGAAGGAGCAAAAGAAATAAAATTTGCCATAAAATTTTCCTCAGGTTTCCAGAATGTTAGGATTATGCCGTCTTTCAAAATGATCTTGTCCTCTATTCGGAATCTATGAAAAATCTAGCAGTTTTACTTTTAACTTTCTGACATCACTAGCTCACATAGAAGTTATATATGTCAAAGTGTTTCTAAATGTTTTCAGGTTTAGTTTAATTCCTTGTTTATGCTATGCTTTGGACTAGTATGGGTGTAGACACCAGCCAAACACTGTTTTAATAAGAAGGAGATGACCTCTGGTTGTAATAGTGGGACTAATTGTGTCTTAATAGAACCTAAAATGACAAAAAAAAAAAAAATGAAAACTAAAATTATCTGGAGAAAGCTTCTGTAATATATTGCTGTATGAAACATTCCAGTGTAAAGTTGGTTAATAAGAAAAGATTGTGAAAGGCTAAAGACAGACAATTAAATTATATTCATATAAAACCTAGTGCTGACTGGTTGGAACGGTCCATAAATATGAAGAGTTAAAGCTCTTGTTAGTTTGTATTTGATTAGGCTCCAGCGAGATGTAATTTGGAACAGTAGTTATTTCTGAGGTGTGTTGTAATGTCTCTGCCCTCCCAAGGAGGGCCTCTTCCTCTTAAGGAAAGCACTGGCAATATCGCACACAGTGTCAGATTTTAATGACTTGTCCCGGAGACAAGCCTATCATAACAGAGTGACCCAACAGGAGATCTTGCCGTCCCCAAATTTAGAAACCTTTTGCTTGCCTCTAGATTTGCTGCTCACTGCACATGCTATCCAAATTGTATCACGGAGAAGGTCTTGTTCAGATCATGTTCCTGCTTATCACATGAATTTACTTTTAATTACTCGTTACACGTTTTTTTTTTTTCCCCTCATCTATGCATTGTTTGTGCGATCGAAAGAATAAACCTAATTTTATAATGATACAGAAATCAGCACATTTCATATTTATAATTAAACGTTTCATCAAAAGCTCAGATATTTACTCATGTAAATGTATCCAGTTGTTTGGTAGTATATTTTGACCATTTTCATTTCATTTCCCAGCTTGTGAAACATACAGGCAACCAAAATGACAGAGTAAGTGTTTTGTGATTGTGGGACTGAAAATTTTTCGTTTATTAATCTACCGTATGCTCTAACAATAATACGGCACTGACAATGACACCCATTGTGTTTTTCCTCTGAATTCACTCATTGATAATGTCAGTATGCGAGCATGAAAACCGGCAGCAACTGCTTGCTATACTTTCATTCCTGTCATGGTGTTGCATCTTCTAATAAAATGGATATCTTGCTATCCATCTGACGTAGGAAACAGTGGTTGTTTCTGAAGCGATAACACTGACTTTTCTTTTCGACAAATAGAAAAAAAATGTCAGCGAGCCGTAAGCACACCATAAAGGTAAAGAGACTCACTTGTATTTATCACCAGATTGAGAACACCGTGATTAGGTATGGGTACTAAAAGGGCTTTTGTTACGCAATGTCTGCCAGAGCATGATGCTTCAGCTTGCTAAGACTTTACTCGACCAAGAAGCGGCTGAAAAGGCAGAAGAGCGAAAGAGATACTTGGAGGAGAAATGTCCGCCCTTGTACCTTCCTAATTCTCTGCAAGGGTTACAGGTAGGACGCCAAGACTCAGGCCGAAATATAATTAGCGATCATGTTCTCTAGTTCGGATGTTTACAAATCAATTACTCGTAATTTGATGCAAGATATGTAGGTGAAAGGGCCAAAACTGAGCGTTCTAGAACCCTAGGCAAGATTGCTAAGTTCCCTTCAGAGGAGCAGAGAACAAATTCTGTCGATTCATTTGTATTAAAAACATTTCAGTAACACTGGGTATCTGGAAAAAAAAAAAAATTATAAATAAATACAAATAAAGTAGTCCTCCGCAGAGGGGTGGTGGTGGAGGGAATTAAGAAGAAAGAGAAAAAAAAAAAAAAAAAAACACTGGGTATCTGGTTGCAAACTAGCTAGCTCGCATCTGTTTCACAAGAAAAGTAACAGAATCTTAAAACTAGTGTAGACTACAGTCCATCGTGGACAATGTAGATCGCCCACTCCACAGTGTGGTGGACTAACTAAGGAGCACCTTTAGCCACAAGACTCACCAGCTTAAAGTCCTCCACAGGAAATCCATCCTTCCCATCGCCATCAGACTCTACAACTCCTCCCTCAGTCACACACCCACACAAATAATTTGTGAAATCTGCTTCTTGCTGTATTTTTATTACGGGTTAAATCCATCATTGTGTGCAATGTGCATTATTGTGCATTATTTTTGCTATGATGTGCAACGGTCTATGTGCAATACTGTGCAATGTTCTTACCAGGTGCTGGAACATTATTATGTGTAATATATGTTGTTCTTTAAATAGGAGCTAAATTCAAAACTCAATTACTCGCAATATCTTATGTGCGATAGCACTACTATTACTTTTCATTACTTAATTACTTCTACTACTGATTTTCTAAAGTGCAATAACTTATTCCAAACTACCACAGAAAATACGCATTTATACTGTTAACTCAATCGATTGTCGCACATATTGTTTTTAAAGGTTAATGCATACTTGTGTACCAGTCATGTCTATCTCTGTAGATGGCGCCCTAGGCGATCGCCTGTGTTTGTTTATAGGGCGACCGGGTCTTGGTAGGTGAAGCTGACACACAGGACTGACCACGAGTGGTTTTGGTTATTGTAGCTATTTTTTCACACAGTGTGTTGTGCTGATTTCTCATTAGGAACTATGCATGGAATTTAACGAGAAAATCGACGTGATTGATGAAGAACGATACGACTTGGAGAGAAAAGTAGCACTGGTCTGCATGGAGGTATACCCACATTCATTTGTTAATTGCATTTGCATTTCCTGGACAGCTTGGTATACTGATCAATGTCTTTTCCATATGCCTGTCCTCCTCTTGATTTCACAGGTGGCCGACATGAAGTTCAAGATTTTTGACCTGAAGGGCAAGTTCAAGAAACCACCTCTGAAGAAGGTGCGCATGTCTGCTGATGCCATGCTCCAGGCCCTGCTGGGCTCCAAGCACAAGGTGACCTTAGATCTGCGATCCAACCTGAAGCAAGTGAAGAAGGAGATCAAGGAGGACGTGAGTGATCCTTGAAGCTACAGCAAACTTGCTACATCACTTGTTTTTATTCTTCGCAGAAAATGTGCAACTACACAGTTAGAAAAGTACCACATTGTACTTTTGAGGGTACATTTACTTCTCACTGGAGCCAGTTGCAACCGAGGTGTAGGCAAACATACCTTTTAAGGTACAGAAATAGAAATTTTTGTACCACTGGAGGTATATTATTGTCGTTTGTACCTTGGGGAACAAAACTGAAATAGGACTATACCCTTTTTATTGACAGTGTAGCGGTTTCAGAGTTCATGGGCAGTTTCTCTCTCTTATGTTTTATACCCAATTTTAGTAAAAGTAACCATAGAAGGATGGTTCCTCAATTTAATCTGTTAATGTCCTTGAACTCTCCACTTTTCTCATCCTCACCCCTAAAAGAATAAGGACCTGCGTGATGTGGGTGATTGGCGTAAGAACATTGAGGACAAGACCGGAATGGGTGGCAGGAAGAAAATGTTTGAGACTGAGTCTTAAGGCTGCTCGCCCTGGCTAGATCGCCAGGAAGAACTGGGATTATTCTTCTTGCTGTCAGGCAGAAACTGCTCCTCCTTTTGCTTCATAGTCTGCATTGCTATTTAACTTGCTTTATTGACCTTAACTTTGTCAGTAATCTTTAGCATAGCACGCCAACTCACTGTAACATCTATGATCTATGTACTCTATGCCAAACTGCAGAATTTACAACTATCAAGTAAAAGTGTTCTCTTTATAAACCTATTATACACACACACGACAAATAAATGATTTAAGGAAACTGCTCATTTTCAAGCTTTTCTGACTTATGCTCTACACAAAACAGTGTTAATTTAAGTGGCCATAATTCATTGGTTCAACAAAAGAAATGTCTATTCTGTATGTAATATGAATGAATGAAAATGTGCACATTCATTGTTGCTATAAATTTAAAATAAAAGTTGAGGTGCTTGTGTGCTGAGAAAGGCCTGGCATTTCAACTTAATCATCTCTCAAGTGTTAAGCTAATTATTATCACTTACAAGCAATAATATTATGTATTGGGTATAAGCATCACTTTGAAGCTCAACTGTAGAAAGGAAATTATTCAAAATCTTTGGATTTCACAGAAATACCCATGTGAAATGTTACATTATATTAATTCCTAAACTACTGAATATAGTGTAATGCAAATATTTTATTTTTTTCTTGTGAAACTGACTTTCTGGCTGAGAATTTTTAACGGCTCTAAATGTGTTTAGTATTATTTTCCCCGAGCACAAGCAACCTAAAAGAAGTGCAGGACGAGTGAAATAAGACAGAGGAGGTAAGTGACCTTTAAGCAAGTCAGCTTTTACCGTCGGCAGTGTTGATGTCATTCTTTGCCTTTGAGAATAACTATGGAATTTAAGAAATACATTGTTTTATTACCTACTTCTATGTTTATAGCATTTAAAAAAAAAAAAAAAAAAAACATCACATTTGAGTTATATTTTTATATTATGCAGCTGTACTATATGTATCGTCTTTTTTTTTTAAAAAAAAAAAATCTTAATCTTGTATTGCCAGCAAAGTGCAGTAGGGGGCAGTGCTACTACAGTTTGGAGTTAAATATATCGGATATTTTTTCAAAATGTTTTATTGCTACTTTGTATGTATGCAAGCTCAACAGGAAAACGTGTCCAGCACAAACTTACGAAATTTCCAGATTGTTGAAGCAGTTGTGTTTTTCCATGGCGTTTGATGCTATAGCAAATTTGTGAAAGACGTACCATTAAGACAGTATATCAGCTGTAATTTGTTGTAATTATGTTTATGCGATGTCTACAATGGTTGTCACTTGGGGATTGGTATTATACAGAAGTAGAGACAGATATTGTTCATTTTTCTTTTTTTAAATACGCTGATGATGTCTGACTGGCAAGCTGCTTTGCAGTGTTTGTTGCCGTCTTGACACCAGTGGAATGTCACTGGATCTCCCTGCAGAAGTATCTAGGACTCATCACCAGGCAGAAATCCAGCCAACCAAAGTGACCTCCACCCTTTAAATGCCTCTTACATTACTCAGACCTTAAGCTGATGCTTATCAAATATACTCAATGCAAGGAACACTGTCTTTATTAATTTAAGAATTGATTTACAAGTGATTTCTGAAATACACTTGACCATGATTCATGACTAAATGTTTTCCATGACTAGAATAACTGACCTTCCTCATCTAATGCAGTTCTTTAACATTCCATGTATAAATAAAAAGACATGTTAGACTCCAACTAAGTAATTTTGGTTTCAGAGCTATATTTTAATATCTGATTCCCCAGTTTAAATTTGTCTGGTAGCAGCTGTTTAACTGTTTACCCAGAGTGTGGAGCTAAAAAGCAGATATTATATTTGAGTCAGATCTGACAGTTTTCACCTTTTGGGACCCATTTTTATAGAGATGAATCAGTAAATTGTACAGGACTGTCCTCCTAGACTTTACAGCTGAAGGTTCATTTATACACCAAATAATTCAAGGACACTTTTCATTTTCCTGTTTTGATAGCATTTAGCTGTGTCCAGATTTGATGTCAAACTTTTATATTAATGACTGACAAATGTTACCTATTGTGCATAAAGTCTTTTCATTTGGGATCAAAATTTATCATGTTAGAAATGTTGCTGCTTCAGATATGTTTGTTCCAGGGAAGATACAGCTTATCATGATCATCCATGTGTGCTTTTATTCACTAGTGATATATAGTTCTCTTTGGTTTCATTATTTAGCAAGAAAAGGATGTCATTGAGCTGTAAGCATCACCTGAATGCAGAGACACGTATATTTCCAACACTTAAAATGCTGCATTTTTCAGTCAAGGGACATGAGGATACCTGCAACCTATAAAAATATGAAAATATAAAACTTTGTTGATGTTTATGAAAAACTGCTTTCCGATTTCAGTTTCAGCTAGATGCACCTTTCTCTCTTGTAACAACTTCCTGTTCTACAACAGCTTCCCGTCCAGCAGGACTTGATGCCCCCCCCCTCCTCCATTTGCTGAAGGCTGAGAGAGCCAATCTGAAGTGTACGGGATGAAGTTTATGGAAGAAAACTGCCCCCACTGTCCCCACCTGCATGTATGCAATAACTGCAGGTATGTTATCAGACACTGACATAGAATACACGATTTAGAAGACCTGCCTTTTAGCTGCCAGACCTTCCTAAGGTTTTTCCTCCATTTGGCCCTATACTAGATGGATGGAATCTGTAGTTGCACTCGCGCAAAACAACTGTAAAAACACAAAATTTCTTCAGTGTGGATGTATGTACAGTACTGTGCAAAGGTCTGAGGCAGTTAAATGTTTAAAGCTATTTATCTGCATAGTAAGTGCATTTTTGCCCGGAACAAAACACGATTTAGCATTAGAAAATATGCAAATTAGGAGTAGCATAATAAAAACTGGTAACTTCTGTTCACCAAAAAGTTACTGATATCTAGTCAGATGGCTAGATGAACACCACTTCAGTTCCCAAACCTCCCCTCAGGGGCACCTCAGCCATTCCATGTATTTATTAAATTTCACCACCAGTTCACTTAATTAGTCAAAAAAGTCATTGATGTATTGATTAGTCATACGAGGCGCGCTAGTGGTAGGGTCATAAAATACATGGGTGGCCTGGATGGTTGCTGCAAACACTGGGGTGATTTTAGCTGACACTTTGACAGGTATGATGTCGTAGTTTTACATCAACAAGTTGAGCACCATTTTCTTTGACTGCCTCAGACTTTTGCACATGACAATGTTAACCATTTATGAAATGATAAGCATCTCTCGTTCCAGGAGATAAGAGAAATGCTCAGATTGATGGAGGGAGACGGAACTTGGCCAGCAAAGTGGAAGATGGCGAAAAGGAGGTACAATCACCTTGGGACATTTCCTATGCAAAGCATGAAGAGATTGGTGTGTCATTTGAGTGAGTGAGTGAGATCGATCCATCCATCCATCCATCTTCTGTACCTGCTGGTTTTATGCAGGGTCTGGAGCCTATCCTGGTAGCTACCTGCATAAAGCAGGGAATAACCCAGGATGTGGTGTCAACCCATTTCTAATCATGCGCGCGCACACACACACACACACACACACTTTGGCAACTCCAGCTCAGCTTAGCATGTTTTTGGACTGTGGAAGGAAAAACAAGAACATGGAGGAAATCCGGAAATCCCACAATAAGGGGGCATGATATAACACCGGCATTCCCTTACGTTTAATGAACGTGTCGGATTTTAAACCGCAAAAAGTACCTCCACAACACTGCCGTCTTACCTTGATTATCCAAAATATCTCGTCGTTAAAAGATATTTTCTTCACCGCCCCTTCATTGCTTATCAGTTCCACTAATGTACTATGTCGCGTGCTCTACTAACTGAATTTAATAAGCATAGTTAGGGTGACCAGATAATCCATGTCAGGGAGAACACTCGGAGCTACTTCAGGTTTTACAAACTACTTTCAAACTGAAAGGCTCCTGTGCTCAGCTAAATAGTTCAGCTCTTCTTGCGATTTGACCGGTTTGTTTCCTTGACTGAAAGACTCATCCAGCTGTTTCACATTAGCATTAGTGACACATGCATGATTATAGGACACTGACCAATCAGCACGCAACAAGACATTCAGTGCTCAAGTGAAATCCAGGTCCTTTTAATTGAAATGGTAATTTACAATTTCTGTCCTAGCTCAGAGTGTCCTCCCTGACATGGATTATCTGGTCACCCTAAGCATACCTCTAATTTCTACCGATTACTAACTTCTGGGCATCACAATACGCCTTTGATTAATACAGGATTACCAACTTTGGTCGGCTGGGTGGAGTGAGCTTTTGAATTCGACTTCGTAAATAATCTGAACGGTTTGCAAACTACCCCAAGGCTTTTGATGTAGCTAATTTGAGGTTTGTAATGGAATTATACATATTTGTAGGAAGATTTCTTGCGTGAGAGTGAGTGTGAAAGTGTGAGTGTCACGCCAGATGTGCGAGAGTTGGAAGCCCTTTCAATATTTTAGGCGCACTTGTGATCCGTTTAAAAAAATGCGGGTGGAAGTAAACATCTGTATATTACCGAAAAGCTGGCATCCGGACAAAAGTTTACCTCGATCATCTGACGTCATGGTGATTATTGAGCATGCGCCACATAATCGCGATTGCATCGCTACGTGATATCTCGCAGCCCTAACGCACAATGACGCAGGGAGAACGTGCAAACCCCGCGCATGTGCATTCAGAGTGGCGAGTCGAACCCTGGTTCCAGAGGCACACTCTATATTGAATAAATAAATGAATATATTAACAAAGGATGTACATAGTTAGGTGGTCATGTGGTATCATCTGTCCTTAAATGCTGCATAACGTGTTATAGCTGGCAGTGCAGGGTGGCACGTTAGGAAGAAACACCAGGCACAAACGATCCCCAGCCGTACTTCCTATAACCACATGGTGGAATGAGAAGTTATTAGTACTGCCACTAGATGGTGCAATTTCTCCAAAAATAACAGTTTTCTTTAATATAATAAGGATAAAACTGGACACAGGATTTCCCCTTTAAATCCAAATATTTTCTCTGCTGTACATTATATTTATATTTTTATACTTCACAATATTCTTATTTTTTATTTGTTCTTTGGTGTTATCATGGATATGTTACGCTATTGCTTAATGTATGTTATTATACCACAGATTGTTTTAGACTTCACTTTTTATTTTAAGATGAAGATTAAATTTAATATTTGAGAATCAAAAGTTAACTTTTTGGTTCACTAAAATTTTCTAGCACAAATAAATCGTTCACAAACTTTTATTATTAGTAATATAAAGTGAATGAAAGGTTTCAGTAAGATCTAAGATAGCTGCGTATCCTGTTGATGTACCAGATAAGTACATATTCAAAAATAAAATATAAAACAAGATTCATATTTTGTACTTAAGTACATTTTTGAAACTGCTACTGACATTTCCAACCTAATTTAAAGCAGTAGTGCAAGACACAACAAACAGTGTAATATAAGAAAACGCAATAAGCAATAAATAGTAGTATGAATAGTGCAGTATGAGAATAAGGGTGTGCAAATTGGCAACGATAGAATAAATAATATTGATAAAGTGTGAGTAATATGTTAAAAATAGTATGCAGTGTGTATGCAGTGGATGGATGGGTGCAGGTCAAGGCTGTTAAGCAACCTGATGACTTGAGGAAAGACACAGTGCTGGTGGTGATGTACCACTGTTCAGAACTCTTATTCTTCTATTCCCTGGGCAAGGAATGTATACAGCTTTGAGACACTTTATCGTAAGCATGACAACTCAAAAAGCATTTGGATCTTTTTCAAACTTTGGAGATACACTGAATGGCTGAAGGTCTGAAATTGATCGAATTTTGAAACAGAAAATTGAAGCATCGCCGTTTAGTAGCAGCAAAGGGCAGGGATGTGATAACTCAAAATGTATTTGCTGGGTGTTATTGTCACATCACAAAAACATTACATGCAGTAAGATCTGCACCTGATTTTGAGAATATTTCTCCAAAATTGAATCGTCAGCACTATGCGGCACCAAAGAAAGGAAAGGGTAGCTAAAGATGACATGATCCTGTGAATACTGTATCTCTAAAAGTATCTTATCGATGTTTTTTTAAACTTTCCACGAACATTGTATATCTGAGGCATACTTCATTTTGACACATATTGCGGCAAAATTGAAACAGTGTGAATTAATGGTGGCACATGAACAGACCGATGCTGATCTGGTGAATCTGATTACATTGAGAACAAATTACGTAGAGATGGGCTTTTAATAAAGAGTTTTTGGGAGGTGTGGAGAATGTGTAAGGGGCTAGAGATTATGGAGGTTGGGGTGTGTGGGAGGAGCAGGGATTGGATGAGGTGGAAGGAGTGAGGGGGCTGTTCGGAGAATACCTTGTTCATTCCATAAGCATCTTATTATTATTATTATTATTATTGTTATTGCTGTTGTTATTCAGTCAGGAATCCTCACACTTTCAAATGTCCTCTTCTTGACCCAGCGTACACTTTACTTGACCCACATCTTTTTGAAATCCAAATCTTTTTGAAAATATAGTTTGTGTGTTTCAGGCAGAGCAGAATTTTTAAAAATGTTTGCTGTTCTGTATAAATGTATTACATGTATCTAAATACCTCCAAAAAAATATCATCCAAGTTCAGTAATCCAAGTTAAAAATAACAACTCTAATTAATTTATGCATTGTTTTCAAACCAAGCCAGAAGATGTATCGATGGATTAATTTTATTTTTAGTTGGTTATTTATAATTTTGAAGCCGCGAGAGATCAGATATGTCTGGATCAAATGGCCTTCTAGCCTACTTCCTTAATGAGAAATCCTCATTGGTCTAAGCAGATACGTTGGGCATATATACCCCGCGATAGTGGCAGTATCCTGTGGCTGACTGGTCTCCCTCGCCCATACAGCAGGTCCGTGCTTCTTCTCTTCGCATAGGTGAGAACCGCTCCTCTCCTTTCGAATCTGTGCTCGGCTACCTTGCCTGCCACAGGAGGTTTATCCGTTTAGCTTCCTCAGTGCCTCACAGGCCCGGCACGCTAAATCACGCCCTTAGATATTAAGTGAAAATCCATCCATCCACAAAGGAGGTTTTACAGCACCCACAGTAGCACGTCTTGTGAGGGTGACCGCTGTGGTAAAAAAGAAAGAACTTAATCGGAAACCCGTGGAACACGTCAACACAAATAAAAAATAATAAGATAGTGTCGTTACGCTGTCCTGTAGTACATTTGCTGGTACAAATTTGTGTAGATATTAGTTTTAACAATATTTAGGTAACTCATTGCAACCCATACTAGCTATTTGGTAATGCAAGATGGGTGAATACCTGGGTGGCACGGGTAAACGAATGAGCGGGAACTCGTGCAGTTAAATGTCAGTTTCTTTCGTAACATTAAGATTTCACTATAAATATATATATATATATTTAGTATTTTACAACAAAGAGAACAATAGCATTAACTGTCAATTTTGACATTTCTGTTTTCTTCTCTTTTGAAAATAAAATACTTAAGGCGCGTATAACACCATTATCTTAGTTGTATCGCAGATCAGCAGTATCGATAGTGTATTGCCCAAAATAAAGAAAAATAAGTCGTTTTACTTATTTATTAATAACATCATCCTTTGCTTTATTTGTTGGCTGTCTCTTTTGCATGTAGTATTTGATACACACGCACACTAGCTGCTTGTATTATTGCCAGATCCTATGAACTGTGAATTTTTGGTTAATTAATTATAAGGATGTGCGGATTTTTAAAGACAACATCCGTAGCGCTTAATCGTGTTTTGCAGCAGGTGAAACTGGCACGTCTGCTCAACCCGCCCAAAAAAAAAACAAAAAAAACCGCAAATTTAGCGTGAGTAACAAACGTCTCACTTTGGTTTTGGTGTTTAGTGCGATGGCTGCATTTTCTGCAGCACGACACTGGGGGGGGGGGGGGCGTGTCAAGTGGCGAAAATCTGGGTCATTGAATTCATAACGGGTCTGCTTAGCTCAACAACATACCAAAATGAAGGCATTGTAATTGCGCTGGTATTTATCCTATAAAATTGAGAACAAAAAAGGAATAGTTCGGAATCGGAAGAAACAGAGACATATTTTCACGCCACGAAGAAACTTTGTTTTTTCTTACCCGGTAGGTGATTATAATAATTACACCACTATAGTGGCGCGGCTATGAAAACTGTCTCTTTCTATGTGTTTTAATTTGATAAGATCTGGGGAACTTTACGTCATTGTAAATTAGGGGTTCAACGTTACAAAAAAGGTCTAGGTTTAGTACAAACCTTGGTTTTGGGTTCACGTTTCGGTGCAATTTCGGTAGCCAGGGAAAATTGTTTTTTAATTGTTTATTAATAAACACAATTAAGAACAGTTATAAGCCACACAAAAAGACAGTGTAGCTGTTGAAATGTCTGAATGACAAGACCTAATTAAGAGATGCTTATTTGCACATTGCGAAATTATGAAAAATAAAACACAACTGCATCATAACAATCATAATGAATTAAAACAAGTCTAAATGACGTGTTCTGCACTGCTGTCAATAATAAATGTATTATTTCCTTGAATTGTACGTTCAGAAACGAAAGTTATGTAACTGAACGGTACTCGACGAATACGTGCACCGGTAAAAATATGAAACTTTGCAACAGGAGATTGATTTCTCTAACTGAATAATCAGAGAATGATTGAAAGAATTATATTCTATATATACAAAGGAAATATATAAACTTTAATCAAAGTATGAGTATAACTTGGCGAAAACATGTAAAGATTTAAAAGGATATTTTTTGAAAGAACTAGTGTCAAATATAGTTATACGACCCTAAAAGTCTTGCTCAAAAAGGGAGATCTCTCGGATATGGGAAAAAATAAGACCGTTGTGAATATCTCTTTACAGGGTGTGACCAAAACAAGCAGCCAAGATGTCTGAGTAAGTATCAAGTTTGTCCTATTCATCACGAAGTTCATCTTCGAATTTCGATGGATGCCATGATTATTATAGCCAGCAAGAGGCGCTCTCATACAGCTAAGCTAGGATATAGCAATAAATGAGAAAACAATGAAGACGACTTTAAGTTAGCTGAACACCCTTCCTCCTCACCCTGCTCTGCTTTACTTTATCTGGCGAAAGCTAGTTTTGGTTATCTTTTCTTTTTCTCGGTTTTTATATTTCATAAGTAAAATTTATGTAGTTAGTGTAATTTGTATATTCAGTGCAATTTTGTGTATTTTGTAATATATTCTTTTATCACTCTTATGCCTCACATTGAGTCACCTGCATTTTCTCAATTTCGTTGTCAAGTGACAATGACAATAAAGGTTCTTATTCTCATCCTTACATGGTATATGTAGTGTTTTTTCTATAACTCCTAAAAGCATTAAGTGGACTGAGCTCTAACAATCATTCCTGGCCAGGACACAGTCTGAAGTTGTATTTTTGTGAAACACTTCTCAGATGTGTATCATGAAGAGTGTCTTTCATTGTTATTAATTAAATAACTATATTCTGCATTAATCCCTCAGGAAAAAGATGTCCTCCACCCGAAAGCATAATCTCAAGGTAACCTGTCCCATTTCAGAAATGCGGTTAATGATTTTGGCAATCAGCCAGGTTATTTAATATATTTAAGATGTCTGGCAAATTTAATCTTAAGGCTGCGTACAGATTTTATGCTTCCATGGCCTTTTTATTGACATGTAACCTTGTTCTTGGTCTGCAGAGCTTGATGCTCTCGATTGCTAAGACTTTGCTGCAGGCTGAGAAAACACAGATTGAAGCAGACAGGGCCAAGTATATGGATGAAAACTGCCCCTCACTCTCCATGCCTGGATCTGTGCAGGAGCTGCAGGTATGGTACCAAACAGTAACATCAGGTCAACAGAATACACATCTTAGTATATTAACAGGTAAGAATAAATATTTCCACTCCTGTAAGACACATGCACAACACATCTCTCCGTTGGTGATGTAGTGATGTGAGCATATATGACAGTCACATGCTTGTGTTTACCATTTAAAAAACAAAATTTTCAGGAGCTGTGCAAAAAGCTCCACCATCAGATTGATAAGGTGGATGAGGAGAGATACGACTTAGCAGCCAAGGTGGAGAAGGGCAATAAGGAGGTAAAGTCACTTTCTGACGCTGCAGCTATTGTGAATTTTGTGAATTTGCAGGGCTGAGAAGCTTGTTGATGCCTGTGTTTTGTTTTCTCTCTTGACTCTGACCAGATTGAAGACCTAAAGATTAACGTGCAGGACCTGAAGGGCAAGTTCAAGAAGCCAGCTCTGAAGAAGGTGCGCATGTCTGCTGATGCCATGCTCAAGGCTCTGCTGGGCTCCAAGCACACGGTCAACATGGATTTGAGGGCTAACCTGAAGCAAGTGAAGAAGGAGGTCAAGGAGGAGGTGAGTGTTAGTTATACAAAGCTCCTCTGTGTTTCCCAAGCATTTTCAGTAGTCATAAGATCAACACTGTGGCTTTCCCTGTTTATTAAGCTATATTTGGATGACATTTTTGGTCCTGAATTCCCGACACTCCCTCAAAATGTGCTCCCACAGGAGAAGGAAGCGGTTGGAGATTGGCGCAAGAACATTGAGGACAAGGCCGGCATGGACGGCAGGAAGAAGATGTTTGAGTCTGAGGCTTAAATGGTTTTATCATCTCTGGCCTGATTGTTTCCAATAGGTTTTCCTTCTGGATACATAAAGCTCTCAAATTGAACTCTCTCTTATTGTCTGTGACCTCTGAGCCTTTTTCTCGGTCGGATGTAGAGGAGCGGGGAGTGTCAGTGGTAGAAGTTGGCAACGATTGTGACTCTGCAGGTTCTCCGGTCCTTAACTCCTTATGGCCTCAGGTTGTAGGCAGGAATTTGTGGGAAGCAGTTTTATAATGTATTTCCTGAGGTATTTCAACTCTAGACTGAATAAAAGGTTTTACTGCAAGGCTTTGAGTTTTCTGTCATATGCATTACCAAAAGTACCACTACCAGGAGTAATCTTTCTAAGAGGTTCCGAAATGTATATTTAGCAATTCTGAACATTGATGTAACTTTGCATGCATAAAAGAGTTTCATAATGAAATAACATCACTGTATTATTTTGGCATGCTTTTGATGAGTATTCCACAGATTTTTTGAATGCATCTAACAGTGCTTTTCCAACAAATGAGTTTCTGGAAACCTGAGGGCATTGAAGGAGGGCTGCCCTTTAGCAAGAGTGGCAGAGGACGGCGTGCGAGGCACGTTTGACCTCAAGAGATCACTGATGTGTGTCATGTGGTGTCCCAGACCTCCCATTTTTGCAATGGGGGGGGGAAGGCAGTAAAAGATAATGTCCAAATTTATTTCGCAGGTTTTTTTTACCCTAGTGGAAACCTGGTGAAGCCACCCTTTCTGAATCCGGTAGGCCCTAAATCTGATCCTGAAATTCAAGTGTGGAGATACCATTCAAGTGTTCATTTTTTTTTTTATTTTACTAACGCATTTTTAATGTTTATATTAATATAATATAGATGAGCTGTTAATTATGGATAAAACAAGATTAATCCATGATTAATTCATTCATTCGATGATGCACTTTTATGATATGATTCACAGTTGAAATGCAATTTAAACGTTATTCCTTTCTTGTAATTTTCTTAAAGTTTAAATCAAAATGATATGATGATAGAATTTATCTGTTTCTAATGGCAGTGAAATGTGTTATTTATACTAATTACATTTTTAAAGCACCTTAAAATTAACACAATATTAATTTATTAACAAGTGCATTTGTTAACTTGCAGCTTGATGTTTTATACGCTAGTGGTTCTCAACTTTTTTTGCACCGCGACCCAATTTTTACCATGCCGGCTCTGCGAATTAACGCTGTGGTCAAGCGCGCAGTGCGCTCTGCAATATACAACAATGAATGCCTATCGCACAAATCTGATTGGATGTGCAAATGAATTTTAAATTAAGCATCTGTGGTTTGGCTTCTTGGATTAGTTCGGCGTTCTCTAATTTTGCGGTATGCATTGGCAAACCGAAGATCCGTTCATTTGGGTTAATTCTAGAATTAGGGCTGGGAAATCTGATCCTGGGTCAGCATAGGAACTTGTTCATTTTAAAATGGTTCCATTTCCATCTCTGCCTCGCGTACCTTTCAGAACTTGCCTAGACCCACATTTGGGTCGCGAACCTTAGGGCCGTGAATCACTGTTATGCAGCATACAGTGTGATGCAATAAATTGTTGAGTCCTACATATCATGTAATTGCTCGCATGTTCTGCCTTACTGCTGTTCAGCTCCACTAGTGGAATCCTATTAATATCACAGGCGACTGTATCATTTTAAATAGAATTCACTAGACCAGATGTTAATGGTTATTCGTTTACGCGAAAGGAAAACTAATTTGTTCAGTCATTTTTATAAACACTTAGGGCAATTATTTTGTGCATTCATTTAAGTTTGAACTTGGGCATGTTTATATATTTTTCTTAGAATTTTTAATTTTAGTATTGCTGCCTAAATATATTTCTAAGATATAATTCGGTTGACTATAGTATATTTCACTGGTAAATTTATCAGCAAATATTTAAAATGTCTCCTCAGAAAGCATGTTATTATATCTGTGTCCTTTTGGTAAAAATATCTGATAAATAACGGGACAAAGCCAGCACCTTGAATTACAATTCAACAAAACTAGCATTTGGGCCACGCTAATTTAAATAATGGCATAAGCTAAATGCATTATGACAGTCCTCGAAACGTGGATATTTATTACATTTTCTAAAAAAATACTAAACTATCATCGTACAAAAGAAGGTCTTTGGGGATATATACGATGGGGCGATTTCATGGTATATAATATATACTTGTGGTCAAGGAAAAACAATATAGTAAAGAATGGAATGTTATTTCAGAAATCAATATGTAAATCGGGAATAATTAGTATAAGTAAGGTTGTTGCAGACATTTGGAAGTACTGTTTAATATTAAGAGTGGTTATTTATAATTAGGAAGCTCTGGTGTTAAGACATCTGAGTACCCTGGCAAAGCCTCTGTTTCTAACAGCATTTCCATAACAAGAAAGGTACCAAGACGCACCAGATGACGAGCCGCCATCCATATATACCTCGTCATTAGTGTGGTGATTGCCAGTTCATCTCATCGCTCCACCACGTCGTCTTCTCATATAGGTGAGATCTTCCGCTCTCCTACCTCTCCTCCTTCTAAACCACACCTGGCTTTAAAATCCACGATATACGTGCATGCGACCTTTGTAGCATTCTTAAGTTTTTTTTTATGATTCCAATTTTTTGCAAGTAGCTTATTGAGACGCGTAGACAAGTGTTTTTTTTTTTTTTTTTTTGCGGATGTTGAGAAGGCTTTTGCTATAAGCGTCCGCTGTTTTGTGTTTTGTTCGCTTCCAGCTGCACTGGATACTTAACCCAAATACAAGAATAAAAAAGGAAATGTTGTTGTCAAACATTATAAATATTACTAACAAAAAAAAAATGCTATTATTTAAATCCTCGACCCCGACCAGGATACATGGTCAGAAGATTGAGGGGTTATTAGTTTCAATTTAGATCTTATGCAATACCAGTAAGCATTAATTAAGTGGGTTTTAAAGTCCACGACCATGACCTGGATTAGGGAAGAAGAAATTTAACTGTTGTTGCAATCGATAAACATCTAGCTGAACGGGTTAAGTGGGTTTCAAAGTAAATTTAACACTCGTGTATTTATGATCATGACATGACTTTAAAATCTTCCCAGAGTGTTGAATTCCCGTACATGTAAAATACGGCTAAATTTTAATGCATTGCACTTGTAAACAAAAGTATTGCATTCCATTTTTAACTGAGTATTCGAAGGGAACTATTCAAAGTAAACGGCGATCAAAGTTTGTTTATTATAGAAAATCTCTTATGCATATATCTCGTTTTGTAAGAAATAGAATTGGATATGAAGTGATGTGGATGATTTTGAATGGAAAGCGCTTTAATTTTTTTACCTGAGATGAGCAAAGAATGACAAAAAGGATGAAGCCGAGATGCACATACCGAAATATTAAATATACGTGAACAAGGCAGGAGCGTAACTGGAGAGGGCAGGCATGCGAGTGTTGAAACAGCTGGTATATGCACGGATACAAGCACACAGAGACACCGCTAGCGCACTTATAAAAATGTTTAGCCTATTAAAAATAGCTGAGGAATTCAACAAACGCCTGATTATTTAATCGATTCTGTCGGTTTAAAAGTACAGTATTAAGATTGTATCGAGCACCTTTTTATTAAATTGACCTGCATGCAAGGGAACGTTTCTTAAGCGTGTATAAAACATATTTGTTTATGGTCTCCTGTAAAAATATATATGTAGATAAAAATCATTTCCCGAATTCGTTATATATAAATATGTTCTTTGACTCTAATAAAAAAAAAAAAAACAGAACATAGACCAGCCACACATTCAGACCTCTGTGTTTATTCGGCAGTAATTTAGTGTTAAAATATTTAATATCTCTAGATCTATGTATTATATATAATGTTATTACTTACAATAGAGTGACAGTAAGTACAGAAGCTTAGTAATATTATTTATTTGCCAGTCAGGGATTTTGGTTAACTTGAGGAATTTTATATGCTACATATTGAGTAAATTGTTTATGTTCTACCCGGGAAGATTAAGAATTGAAATATATTATTGTCCTTGAAAGACATTTCTTACAAATGGAATTTGCCTTCAGATACTTATTTCTGGAAATTTTCAAACCCATCTTTGATATGCAGAATACAGGATACACTTCAATATGCTTCCAGGTTGCAGTCTTGATCAAATATGGATCACAGATCCCATAAGGAGTGGAAAGACATTTAATAATTATTTCCATGACAAATAACTGACCTTGAGTGCTCATGGAATTGTACACCTAAAATATGGCCAACCTCTCCGACAGTAATATCCAATTACAATGTAACAGAATATAAGATTTTTTATTGCAAGCTATAAATTAAAGTTTGTGGAAAGGCTCCACTGTGCCTATGCCAGTAAAGTTTTCCAAGGTGATATTCTGGAAGGACGGTCTGATATCATATGATCTGGTTTGGGAAGCAATGGATAGCAGTACAACTTGCTGACAGCCTATCTGGTTGTGGGTTTGATTCCCAACCTTAAGTGTGTGTGTGTGTGTGTGTGTGAGTAAAGTTCTCCCTCATTGGCCGGGGGTTTTCTCCTGCAATTTGGTAAAGTGTGTGTCATCCAGGGTGGACCCTGCATCCTGCTCTGCTGACACGTCATCATGCTGAATAAGTGGTTATAGATGCATTCGTCCAGATGTTCCGTATACGGCAGAGGGAAACAGAATCTTACTGGATAATTTTAGATGTTTGTTACTGTTAGTAAAATTTTTTAAATGTGTCATTGAATTAAAGAGTAAACGTATCCTAAGTACTTGGGAACGTAGCTTTTGAAGTAAGTAACTTAGCTGATGTAGTGTTTTTCTCTAATGCCAGTAAAATAATAATTGCCTAAATAAAACAGACAATTGTTTCTCCTGCCACAGGTGAAGACACACAAGAAGTCAAGATGTCTGAGTGAGTATTAGGGTATCATGCTTGGTTGATGCTCGACGGTTAGACACTATGAAACTTAATACTCATATTACAGAGACTTATGAAAACTCATTTAACGTTACAAATAATTCCTTTCTGACTTACAGGAAAAAGATGAGCTCGAGTCGTAAGCACCATCTGAAGGTAGATTAAAATTATTGCTGCTATTATTATTATTATTATTATTGCTGTTGTTGCTGCTGCTGTTATTGTTGATGTTGTTGGTGTTGCTGTTGTTGTTGCTGCTGCTGCTGGTGCGAGTGTTGCTGCTGGTGCTGTTGATGTTGTTGGTGTTGCTTCTGTTGTAGCTGTTGCTGCTGCCGGTGCAAGTGTTGTTGCTGCTGTTGTTGGTGGTGTTGCTATTGTTGCTGCTGCTGCTGGTGCTGTTGATGTTGTTGGTGTTGCTTTTGTTGTTACTGCTGTTTCTGCTGCTGGTGCGGGTGTTACTGCTGCTGTTGTTGATGTTAGTGTTTTTGCTGCCATTATTGCTGATTCCGTAAATATGTCCTGCATTGCCTGATGCTCTCAATTGTGTGCCATCTAATTCGATGCAATTAATAATTTAGCCAATCAGTCAAGTAATTTGATATATTTAAGATGTCTGGCAAATAAAATCTTAGGGCTGCATACAGAGTTTCTGCTTCCATGGCTTTTTATTGACATGTAACCTTGTTCTTGGTCTGCAGAGCTTGATGATCTCGATTGCTAAGAATTTGCTGGAGGCTGAGAAAACACAGACTGAAGCAGACAGGGCCAAGTATATGGATGAAAACTGCCCCTCACTCTCCATGCCTGGATCTGTGCAAGACCTGCAGGTATAATATCAGACATTGACATCGCATCAACAGGATACATATTTTAATGCAATAGCACATCATTAGTATATTCTTATTAGGTAAGAATTCATACCTCCACCCATGAAGACAATTGTAATAAACATCTCACAATTGAACTAGAATATATGATATGTATAACATATATGAAATTTATAAAATTCTTAACACATCTCTTTCCAGGAGCTGTGCAAAAAGCTCCACCAGCAGATTGATAAGATTGATGAAGAGAGATACGACCTGGAAAATAAAGTAAACAAAGGGAGCAAAGAGGTGAAGTGCAAATCTCAGTACTCTTGTAGCCAGCAGTGCTTCTGTGGAGATGGCTGGTCAATAATCATCGATATCTGCCAAATTACCCAGATTGAAGACCTGAAGATTAAAATTCAGGACCTGAAGGGCAAGTTCAAGAAGCCGGCTCTGAGGAAGGTGCGCATGTCTGCTGATGCCATGCTCAAGGCTCTGCTGGGCTCCAAGCACACGGTCAACTTGGACCTGAGGGCCAACCTGAAGCAAGTGAAGAAGGAGGTCAAGGAGGAGGTGAGGAATCTTTGCCATTGGCATTTCTCAAACTCTTTAATGTAACACTTTACCTTTGAGGGCACAAGTAAATTAGCAACTCAATTACTACTCATGTACGAATCATGAGCAAATATAATTACTGCATGAAATACATGAACTGTTATGATTGATTAATGATGAACGGACATTTAATCAGTACAATACTAACACTTAGTTACTGGTTAATTAATACATTAATTAAGAGTGTACTACTGCATTATCTGTATCCCCACACTACCAACTTCAATTTGGATTAATGTCACTTCACACTGGCTTTTCCTTGTCTATCAAACTATTGTGTTTTGGATCAACTTTTTCCTCCTTCCATTTCTGTCTTCTCTGTCCATACAGGAGAAAGAAGCAGTGGGAGACTGGCGTAAAAACATTGAGGACAAGGCTGGTATGGATGGCAGGAAGAAGATGTTTGAGTCCGAGGCTTAAATTGGTGGATGTTTCCTGGTTTCGGTTTATTTTCCATAGACTTGTGTTTAAACAGGCTGTCAGAGTTGTGATCAGTTTTGGTTTAATGTAGGCTGCTGGAGGACTTGATAAGTCTGGTCAGAGTTAAAATTTTGCTATTTGAAACTGTTTCACTCTGTATCATCTTAAGTCTCTCAGCTGTAACATTTACATTGCATAGAAATATGTAACGACGCCAATTTAAATGAATTATTAAATAAATTATTTCACACAAACTTAATGTTTGAAGTATTTTTAATTGCCAGCGCTGTTGCTCCTGTTTGTCCATTTAATTTTCTGTAACATGGTGGCAAAACAAATTCAGTTCATTTAGAAGAGAAATTTGCAAGTTATACATGACAAAATATTATACTACTTTGCAAATATTTTTCGGTAGAATTCTTCCAATCCAGAACAATTGGTATGTTTTGCTGCGAATTATGAATGTAGTAATTATAATTACATTTTTTCCCCCAATTTTGGATGGTTGACAGTATTGTACTTTGAATCCATTTTAAAAATTATTTTTGTCATATTTGTACTTGTATTCTCTCTGTGTCTTTGACCTGTAGTACAGTGATTTTAAAATTTCATTTTTACTTATTTAGTATTTTTTCTTTTTTGAAATACATTACTTTTTTAAACTAATTCTGAAACTATGAAAACATCACCTGAGATTCGTAAGCCTATGTTAACAGGCCATATTAGTGGTGCCTCGTCCTGTGATCATAATTAATGTGAAGCTAAGTCTTGCAGGCCTCAGGGCTGAAGGGGTTATTTCTGAAGCAGCTGGATGGGGGTGACAGTATTTCTAGAGGTTGCATTCCTATTGGTCTATAGGGGATTCTGCTTCCATAAAGAGAAACGGACTTTTGCTGAGTCATCAGAGGAGACCATATATACCTCTTAGGAATGTCTTCTGTCTGTGGCTTGCCAGTCTGTCCCTTCCTTCCTCCAAATCTGTCCTGCTCTCCTTCTTCACTTATAGGTGAGAATCGCTCCACTCATTTCAGCATCTGATAGCTGTATGACTGGGTGTAGAACATTTCTGACTAACATTTTCTTATAAGTGATTTATCTTATACATAGGCATCGTCTCCACAAAACAGGGACATCACGGTAGCAGAATGAAAGTTTGTTTTTGAGAGTCATCATTCTTGGAAGTAACTCAAATGCTCTAAGGTTTTAGTATAGCATGTTAAATGACCTAGAGGGAGACAGTCTGGCACTGTAAAACTGGCACAGAGAGGCTTTGGCCTTGGTCTTTTGCCCAGGCATAATCAAAGCCTTAAAAATGGTATCCATTGCTCAGACTGCCATGTCTTATTCATATTCAGTTGTACAGATTTTAGCAAAACAACTTGTATGTGTGATAAATTCAGCTACTGTCGGAGTACTTTTTTCTATTTTTAGCATTTTGCTATTCTATAGCCGAGGCCTATTTGGGCATTATCGATTCTATTCATGCTGAATTATATATCAGCAATCAGACTTTTTATTTTCTAAACATTCCTGTTAATGTGGAGTTATATTAATTAACGAAATGCATTTGTTGGATTTGTCATCGAATAGCTGAAAAAGTGAACAGCAAAATGTAGTAGTAACCGTGGAAACTCTTTGTAAGTGTGTAGTTTGCTTAAATCTTCCATCTTGATTGTTATTTACACAAGAGAAGGGTATACCGATAGTGTTTGTGCTCTAATGCCTCAGGCATTCCTTAAAGATGTTTTTAAATGGCAGGGGTTGTGGCACCTGTTGTGGTTTCGTGTGTTGACTTCTTGGAGAAAGGAAGAGTGTAACAGGGCGACCCTACAAGACAGCTGGCACTTTCCAAATATAGAAACACTTTCCTTGCTCTAAATGGTCATCATACAGTTTTACTGTTTTCTTTTTTAACACATCGTTAGGTTCCGGTTTAACGTAAATAATTACAAAAATTCTTGTTGAATTCAGGGTTAAGTTGTCCAATTTAAGATGCAACGCTAGAGGTCCATTCTCTTCAATTAAACGGCTGAAATAATGCCTTTCCTTTTGCAGGGTGGGGGTCACATAAACAGCCAAGATGTCTGAGTAAGTACTCATTTGGCCATGTTTGCCATAAAGAGACTGATTCAAAATATTGCTGGTATAGTACTGAAGCACATTGTAGCTGTAAGGTGCAGGTTTTTTCCTAAATTCAGACCTGCTGTAAATAGCACTATAACACTGATGTAGTAATGACTGTATACTAAGCATTTACTGTGTTAAGACTGTATGGCATCAGATGTCACATATCTTTTCAAATTTCCCTTATTCACCATGGGATAAAGTTATTAACCATGTAAGATTCTTACATAATGATTTGCTTGTTTTAATCTTAAAAGGAAAAAGATGACATCAAGCCGTAGGCATCATCTGAAGGTAAAAATGGCAATTAAAATGTAAAATTGTAAACAGGAATATTTTGTAAAAGAGTTAGTTCTGGTTTAAATCATGGTTCCCCAATTCCGGTGCTGGAGGGTCAGTCTGCAACACATTTTTTCCACATTTCCCTGCTCAAATACATCTTAATTAGATAATTGCCAGGTTTTGTACACTCTCAGAAAAATAAAGTACCAATTTGTACCTTTGCTTGTCACTGGGGGGTTCTACCAATTGTACCCTTAGCTGTAAGAAATTGTACCTTCTAAGATACAGAAATGGACTGTGAGGAACATTTTTGTACCATTGTAGGTATATTAATGTTGTTTGTACCTTGTTGATGTTCCTCAGAGTCCACTTCTGTACCTTAAATTAGAGCAGAATGTATCTTTACCTACAGCAAGGGAACAAATTGGTTCTGTTTTTTCTGATTATGTAGGTGTATTTGAGCAGGGAAATCTGTAAACTGTATTGCACACTGGTTCTCTAGGACCAGAATTGTGGAACCCTGGTTTAAATAAACTCTAGAAATACTTGTGCCTTGCTTTGGTTCATTATGATGCACACTGGAAACGCCCAACTGTCCTTCAGAGCCTGGTGCTTCAGATTGCAAAGAGTTTGCTGGAAGCTGAAGCTTCTGAGCTAGAAGCTGAGAAGACCCGGTACATGGCTGAGAACTGCCCCTCTCTGTCCCTGCCAGGATCATTACAGGAGCTGCAGGTTAGCTAATGACCAGCTGTAATCTCTGCATGCAGATTAATCACACTTCTTGCCACCTGTGTAAAAGACACAGAATTCTCACTAAATGGCATTCATTTGTACAAGTCAAACAGGTAGGTTAGCATAGAGGAAGCATCCACATGCTGCTTAGGAGGGCTACTCTCTAAAGTCACCTTCATTCGGAATCTCTCTCTTTTCAGGAGCTGTGCAAAAAGCTCCACCAGCAGATCGATAAGGTGGATGAAGAGAGATATGATTTGGGAAGCAAGGTAGAGAAGTCCAACAAGGAGGTGAGTCGATTTTCTGAAGCTTCCAAAGGTAGGTCTGTGGAGGTCACTGATGTCAATCCCACCCTCGTGATTTTGACCAGATTGAAGACCTGAAGATTAAAGTGGTTGACCTGAAGGGCAAGTTTCAGAAACCGGCACTGAAGAAGGTGCGCATGTCTGCTGATGCCATGCTCAAGGCTCTGCTGGGCTCCAAGCACACGGTCAACTTGGACCTGAGAGCCAACCTGAAGCAAGTGAAGAAGGAGGTCAGGGAGGAGGTGAGTATTCATGTGGACTGTTCCTGCCACACTTTCACGAGTTCAGATGACTGGCACGGGCATTCTTACATGCTCAATCATAATAACAAACTGCTGAACAAGGACCCAAGAGAGACTGCAGAAATGTTGTATTGTTTTATTCCCTTAAATATTGATTTATATGAAGAACTAAGCAGAGGTGAGATTTCAGGTCCAGATCAAGATTTTATTTCAACCAAAAAGTTGAGTACTCTGTGACTATGGCTCTTTACACTTAATTGGTTGGTTGAAACAAAATCTTGATCTGGATTTGTACTCTCTGGACCTGAAATCTCACCACAGGAACGAAGGTGCTTTGCAACAGTTATGAATGCCACGACTGCACCAGTAGCTAAGAAACAGAAGATCTGCATCATGTAACCTTAATATTCTTGCTATTTATCACTTTATGCTATAGCATTTTATCAAAGTCAAACAAAATCATTGAAGCAATAACATTGAGTATGTCCTTTGAGCAACCCCTTAGAAAATATGCAACCAGCAAGCCTTAAGTGTTAATCAAATGCTATTGAAGGAATCATGAATACCTTTCTAAATCTACCCCACTAGGAGAAAGAAGCAGTTGGTGATTGGCGTAAGAACATAGAAGACAAAGCCGGTATGGGCGGCAGGAAGAAGATGTTTGAGTCTGATGCTTAAATTGCTTACCACCTTGGGACTGCATAAAGTTCTCCGCATAAGGTTCAAATGGACTGCAACGCAGAATCCATTTTAACTTTATATCAGTCTTACTTATCCCAGTCTGCTGTTTGCACATGATCGATTTTTGAACCCAGCCCAGAAAGCCAATAATAAAGATCTCATACTCCTATTGGTCTGCAGGAAAGCCACAGCTTAACATCTTTGAACCTCAAAGCGGTCAGAAATTTAAATAAAACACACGTTTTGCTAACAAATGTGTTCTGTTGCCGGAATGATTGCAGAATGTAAGACTTTGTGATCCTGACAATTCTTTTCATTCCTCACTATACACAAAATTTAGCTACGTTAAAACTTAGCATTGTTTGGTACAGTACAAAAAGGAAACAAGGAAAATGACATGCTGATATGTGCCATCTCTCTGATATGTGAGTTTTATATTGTGCCAGTAGATTCTTGAACTATACCTAATTATCTTAACATCCATCCATCCATTTTCTGAAACCGCTGTATCACAACTGGGGCCGCGGGGGGGAACGGAGCCTATCCCTGGAACAATGGACGCAGGCGGGAACCAACCCTAGGCAGTTGGCAACACAGGGCACTATCTTGACATCCTTAACCTTAATAGGGCTCAAGCTAGCAAAGGCCTATTAAAAGACACTCAGATGATTATAGATTCATCCTTCCAACCACCTATCCCATACAGCATGATGGAGAGGTTGAACCTAACCTCCAGCGTGTAGGGCAGGAGAACACACTGGACAGGATGCCAGCCAATCACAGGGCACAGCTACAAATGGGCAATTATGACGCACCAGTTTGGCCAAATGCTTGTTTTTGGACAGTGAGTAGAAACACAGAGAAAATCGATGAAATCCACCAACACATGGGGGCAACATCTGAAAGCTACAATCTGAGTGGTGTGAGGCGGCAGCACCACCCACTGCACCACACACACACACACACACACGCACGCACGTGTAGGGTAAACATATCCTTATGGGGACCGCTCATTCATTTCTATGGGAAAAATGCTAATGCTAACTATGACAACCT
>JAABNX020000021.1:5001538-5029296 GCA_015163995.2 Mormyrus lacerda
CACACACACACACACACACACACACACGCACACACATTATTTATGTCATATATCAAGTACTCTTAAGTAATATTCATTAAATCTTAGGAAAATATAATTAGGGAAAATACTCTACATAAGTATGTTAAGGTTTCTTAACTGCTGTGTTGACTCCTGTGAGTTCATCTCTTCGAAATGATAAGATTGTTAACCGGACTTTTGTTTAAACAGCGTTTATAGTAAGAAAATAGCTTAATTTTTAAAATAAAGAGTGGATAAAACATCACTAAATATGTACTCACAGCTAATGCATATACAAAAGCTGTAGTATTTTGGTGCATGTAAACAAACACCAATCGCTACAACAGAAAAAGCAAAGCTTACCAGCGGCTGTAAACCCTGCTGTGACATTTGACAGGTAGCCTGTCGAGATAAAGAAAATATTGTTAATATCTCTGTGTGTTTTTATTCACCTTAATTAGGTTGTTTGTTATTTGCTGTAATGCAAAGTAAAATGTATAAATACAATACTCTCCGCAATGCGTTAAGCTGCGGTGCTGTTTGTTTGTATTGATGGTCATTGAATCCATGGGCATAAATTACGGTAAGTTTGGAGAGTGATAACCACCCCTCCCAACCTCCACCAATAATCATGTCTCCCCCTAAATGCCTGGAAACCTCAACGCCCCCAGTGTTCATACCAAAGTTACACACCTAGCAGATTGAATCATCTGGGAAGCTGATGTCACCCAAAAGCATAAAGTAAAACGCAAATCAGGTTGGAAACAGTGAGGTTTTTATAAAATAAACTACAATGGCCCAACAATTCTGACAAAAAATTAATGAATCACAGGAGAAGCAAATCTTTCATCCGTACATCCATCTTCTAATCATTTATTCTAGTCAGAATCATGGAGGCCTGGAGATTCTCCCAGGCAGATCAGGCACGATCAGGGTTACACTCTGAACTGGATGCCAATGCATAGCTCATGTGCATGCGCACAGATAGGGTCGTATACCATGGACGATTAAGAGGCAGCTATTACGTTATCTGCATTATGAATATTGCAGGCTATCCCAGTACATTGCAGTAGAAGCCAAATATTGCACAATAAAATGTATCAGAGAAATGAACCGGAATTGCAGCCCCTTAAAGCTTTTTTTCCCCATCATTTGTTTGTTGTTGTTAAATTCTACCCAGTACTATGGGAAAATAGAAAAAGAGATTAGTAGTTGAAGTTTAAATCCTAAAATCTCCAGGTGGACTCAGAAGGTCACAAATGCTGAAAAAAGCATATGATTTTCAAACGAATTCACTTTTAAACTTTAAAGTTCAACTGCCCTGTTAATGTATGCGTCAATGTAAATGTGTTAAATGCGGGTAATGACAGGCTTGGCTGGCTATTTTGTTGAGCTAATCACACCCCCAGGAAAACCCATAAACTTTTCCCATGGGCAAAAGGAGCCTCTTCGCCTCTATTTATGGTCACGGTGCTCTCAGTTTCTAACATCCTTTCTCAGTCCTCTTTCAAGCAGGGGTATCTGCTGGTCTCGAGTTTCTTCAAGAAGCCCACACGTCAGCCAGCAAGGACGTGACTTACTAAGTTTATCTGCCTGCCAGCGGCCTTAGCATGCAAGTGAGCTTGCTTTGTGCTATCTGTGGGGGCAGCTAACCCTCAGGGATGCCTTTTATGACAGACGTATTATCCGGAACATTCTGCAGTAATTTGAAGGATTTCTGAATGCTCCACATACTTCCCTGCATTCTCTGGGGTTCTCGGCCATGTAATGGATCATTATGGCTGAACCAGGACCTTGTTAGCCTCAAGGCCTGATTTTATCACTTAACCAGTATTTTTTTAACAATGCAATTTGTCTAATTATATGGACCATATAGAGCAATTTGATAGTTCTTCCTGTTTGCTCTCCTCTGGTTGGGGACCTTTTTTTGATGCTGGTGGGGGGGGGGATGGGGTGGTGAGAAAGCTAATTTGTACATTATCATTAATAACACGTGCAAAACTCTCCAGCATTGTCAATGAAAAAGAATTCCTGGTCGCACCAGTCATCTCTGCATTACACAAATCCTGACATTGCTTGGAGCACAATTTAATTCAAAAGTGAGCTGAGAAGCAAAAATGTTCACTGTAACATCTAAGGAGAGAGTATTGACAGGGTATTGCTGATTAGATTAAATTAATGCTTAGTATGTGTCCGGTCTATACCTGATGAGATGTATGGGAGAATTCCATCCATCCATCCATCCATCCATCTTTCCATCCATCTTCCAGCTGTTTTTTCTGGTCAGAGACATGAGCATACAGGAGACTTCTTTCTAAAAACAAACTTTAAATCATGCTCATATCATGTTCTAGTTTTCAGTAAAACACGGAGCAGTAGAAACTCAACCCCGGATCATTAGAACATTTTGAATTGGATGAACAGAAGATATGGCGATTATAAATGATGCAGCTCTTTAATTCATCCATCTTCCAGAACCACCTATTGGGCCTGGAGCTTATGCCAGGAAGCACAGGGCAGGAGGCTAGGGAAAGCCTGGCTGGGATGCCAGTCTATAGGGCATTGGGAATGAATAAGTGCTGATACAGGTTTACAGGAAACCCCTGTGAGATGTGAGCTTTGTGCTGCCGACCGTGCTGCTCCAGCCGTCAGAGGTCAGCCGTGTACCGCAGCTAGAGTACATGCTTCCCCCTCGATAGAGAGGGGGGCCACACTTAGAGGCTGCCTTATTTACATGCTCTCGTGGCCTGAAACATGATCACCACTTAGACTTTTAGACCGGCATTAGTGTAGCTATGCCCTTATGAAATATAGTTGGTAAAAGTAAGTAAATCTCTTGAATTTGCGGAGGTGGACAAGAATGCTCTCCACCTGGAGGTATTCTCCTCTTGGGCTTTTAAAGAGCCGAGTCTGTGAGATCATTGTGCTTCTAATGGCCTTTAAGCTGTTCAGGTCCTTCCTGGGGAGCTGGGGATGTTTAGCCCAGTCTGGACTTCGTAATTGGCCAGGTCCTGAGAAGGTCAGATTGTGCGAGAGCCTCGCATCTCCATGGCGAGTCTCACAGACCCGGGGGAATCATGGTTCCCACAGCAGAGGCGTTGTGTTGATTCTCTTTCTCCTGCGGACTGGGAACGCTTCCCTCTGGAAATGGCTGTAATGGTATTATTCATTTCTCTAGGTGATTTCAGTGGTGGAGTCTTATGTCCACACAGGCCTCACAGGTCACAGGCCTTCTGCTGTACGACAAGCTACTTGTTAGCTAGTGTTATCGCTATATATACAGCCATTAAAATGAAATGATCGTTTCCCGGATGGCGGAAGTGACTTTTTGATTGGGACCCCAGAAACAATAAACTGGCCCCTGGTGAAATGCAGAACTTAAATCTGCTATACATTTTCTCCTCCTTGGTGCATTGAAATGCCATAAGCAGTCTTGTTTTCCCTGCAGGGTCACTAGGGGGCGCATGTCAGCATATTTGGCTTCCCTGGCATTTTGCTGTAATTAGGGAGACGTGCTGTCACCACGACCCTCTCCAGGATAAACGTTTGTAAGATGGTTGGATGGGTGATATGAAACAGCTTTCTGTCCCTCTGACGCTGTCCAGGACAAGCATTAGGAAGATGTTTTAGCTTCTCCTGTGAAATCACCTGAGCAGATTTTTCCTACATTTCATTCTGCCGGAACACACACATCAATTTTGTTATAACATTTTTCTTTGTTTATGTTTATTCAAAAGGGGATATATAAAGTTGTGGTTACTCATTCCAGCCATTTTGGGAATGCTTGGGAATTTTTCTCAGCCCTACCGCAACACAGACTGCATTGATATCATTGTGTGTCTAACCCTCCCCTCTGACACTCCGGATTAACTGCCGCCTTGCTGTTGGATCCCATGAGTTCCCCCTGGATTCCTGGCCGCCGACCTGCCGGTCGATCAGGTCGTTTTGGCCGATGCCGCTACAGTGTCTGTTTAATGTCCTTCTCACGCCAGTTGATCTCCAGTCGTCGGTAGGTTTGTCTTAAAATCACGATCGACGTTAAGGCTCGCAATGTGAATCGAGAGCTGTTGAACCAAACCGAGTGCTTAAGCAATTCGTGCAAAGCATCCTGCGATTTTGCTAATTTATTCGAGTGGATTATGTTTAATAAATTTATGTCATATGTTTTCTTTAAGGCTTTTCTTCTGCGAAGTTGGGCCTTCAAACCTTCCATTTGTGGTTGAAGGCACCGCCTGTCTGCTGGTGACAAGCTAACTGTCTGAGCAGCCATTTTAATTATGGTGCATGGAAATCGAACATCCTGGCATTTTAAAGTGATAATCTTCTTTTACAGGATTAATCGTAATATCAACGACATGATGTGAGGATCCTAGTAAGCTTATTAATATATAAAGGTTCTGAAAAGCGCTTTTTAACTTACATTTTTTTTTTGTTTCTGTGCTTATGCGTTGAAATTCCATTAGATGAAGGTTTTACATTTGCAGAAAATTAGGTGCGCTTTTCATTTTTCTTGTGTGAATATAAGTTGCAGCTACACAAAATAATTATTTTTTATTACAAAAGAATTGACATGCTTCTTAAACTTATATTGCTATGACATGATCTGTTACATCATTTACATCAGCACCTGCCCCATGTCGTCATATTATTTCCATTTTAATTCTACAAATTTCCAAAAAAGTGTTTTCATCACTAATTTATAATTTTGACAAAATTGCCACTGGGTGCAAGGAGACAAAATTCAGAAATTGAGAGAGTTAGTAATAAAAGCTAAATTTTGGATTCAGTATCATACACAATACAATCATAAACAATCACACACAATACAATACACGTTGTATCACTTGTATGTGTGTACATACTTGTACTTGTATAACTGTGTATTTAACAAATGGAAAAATGAATTTTTGAGCTTCATAACAAGAGATAGTTCAGCTGAGCTGCTGTTACAGTAAAAAATCTCTTAAGGACAAACCTTGAATTATCATTTTTTTTTTCTGCTGTAGAGAAGGTATTCAATCGGAAAAGGAAATTAAAAAAATAATCTGAGCTACGGTCAGTATGTGTAATTTATGTGGCAAATTTAGTTAAAATCAAAAATGGTGATGCAGAGGCTATTTGTTGAATTTAAGTAGAACAACGCAATGTGATCCTGCCCCGGTTTGTGTTTTGAATGAATACAGGGTTTGGATTTTTGCATCCACCCATAAAATGTTTTTAAACAGGTCAAAAATTGTTCAGAGAAACAAGTATTTAAACTATAAATATCCTGTGTAGGTTTCAGCCTGGAGCGGCAAGAAAGGCAGAAATGATGGATGTCCTTGTGTATCTCAGAAGGAGCCCATTCCTTTGTAAACTCCAGGGGTGGCTGCTGCCTGGGGAATGAGAACAGGGACTATGCCCTCTGCCCCCCCAGTGCCGTGACCCCTCCCTGGGTGGGGAAGTCCGGCACGATGGGTGGGTTTGGGATTGCTGGAGGTGGTGGAGCCCAGTCTGGCTGTTTTTATGCCAGTGCACGGCGTGTTTTTTTTTTTCCCTCCTTCCTGTCTCCTGTTTTCAGTGCATCGTCCATCTCATGCTTGGGACCTTTGTTAGTTTTGGACGCCGTCATATTGATTTAGGCCCTTGAATGACAACGTGAAAAAGTGAGGCGTGTCGAGAGTGTCGCGATTTGTACAAGTTCATCTCCCGCCACACCCACCCGGGATGATGATTTTGATGTTTTCAGACACAGACATCTGTAGGAAACGGAAGTAGGGGCTGTTGAGGGCATAGTAGACATTGAGATATTGCCGCTGTAATGGGTTATGAAGGCTGCAATATGACGTACATGGGTTATGTCAAAATATCTACACATGTTTTCCAGTGTGACATTCCAGAATGGGTTTGGGGTGTTCTGTAATGCAGTTTTTGATGAAAATAGCTTCGCTGGGTCTTGCAGAAATGTGATAAAAGAGTTAAAGTGTTGATCTATAGGCAGGCAAACATCTGAGATGGCTTTCTGATGTGCTATACAAATACGTATGGAATGGCTTTCATATTGTAGTGTCGGCGGCATCTGCGTGTCCCAGCATGCCTTGCAAGCGCATATATATATATAGCCCCGTGTGTGTCCTGTATATAGCCCCTATTTGTACTTGTTAGCGTAGTGTAGTGTTGTGCTGTATACCCGACTGTACCCGTACCTGTGTTTGTGCTCAGCCCTTGCCTGATTCTCGTGTGTCTTAGCCATTGTGTAATTACCAGCCGTGTGTGTGTGTGCCTTACCACCCACAGTGTAACTTCCTCGTGTTTCCCTGCCATTCATTGTCTCCATGTTATCGTTGCTATTTGTGCGGTCCTTTTAAGGACTTGTTATAAAGAGCGACTTCGTCTTAATCTGACTCTTGTCATTTTCATTTGCCGCCACCACAATACCTTAGTCTGCTCGGCACTTCACTATTTATATAATACTTGATGATAAAATGTCTTGAACCTTATGCAAATGTTGTTACAGTGTGTGTTGACTTGAATGTGTTTTCCTGATAGTGGCAAACGCAGGCTGAGTCTCTGCTGAGCCGGGACTGTTTCTGCTCTGACCGTGAACCTGTGTTGTCAACAATTGAACCTGCAGTCAAAACATGTGCCGTCATTTGTGAACGACACCCTGACTTTAAGGTGAATGGCACCCAGGTGTATCAGTGCACATCTGCTTCCGTATTCCATTAAGGTTATGCCAACACTTCTGCTAGATACGTGAGATCGCAAGATGGCACTGATTCACGTGTGATGTTTACAGGAGCTTCCAAAGGTCACGCATCATGATCCCGGCTCATGGCCACTGGGTTCTCGTCAAGGACAATCTCAGTTTCACTGGTTCTCTGGCTCCTCTCCCACAGGCTGGGCCTTTGCTGGTTGGCATAGTGATTCTACTTAAAGAGCACAGGGAGGCATATAAATCTACAAACCCTTTAACATTTTAAGTTTCACTGGTTTTGTGTTTGACTTTAATTCATCTGCTGCAATATGTGACTTCACTGCATGATCACTATAAGTAACTACTGTATATGTGTGCATGTAAATTAATGCATCATAATTTTACAAAAATCAACCAGAGGTAGCATATAAAAAATAGAGAAAAAAAAACAAAAAAACAAATGAGATGCAACAGACAGGAGAGATCCAGTTGACTGACCACTGTCCAGGTCCATCTGAGCGCAGTAGTTTTCTCAGCCACTGGAAAAATAGATCTGCATTCCTCAGCATTAATAGGCTGACAGTTTCTGTCAGTTGTTCAGTAACTTCTTCCCTTTAGTTACTACATTCCTTATGATGAGGCCTCTATCCGGTGAGGCTGCGGCAGTTTTCCCTACATGTCTCTCTCTCTCTTTCTCTCATTCCCTCTTTCTGCCTACAGTCCTGTGGGAATAGCTATGTCGTAACTGTGTTTCACAAGATTACTCCTTGACTCACTACAGAGAGTACTCCCAGCACCATGAGTAGTCAGTATGAGTAACACTCTCTTTGACAGATTTCTTCTTTATTATTCCTGAAGCTATGACTTCACTCTTTCAGCAACACATCTGAGACGGTGATTAAAGTTCCCCGTGGCGCCTTGCTAAGTGAGTACTGCTCCCATTTGTACAGTACATGTGTCTGTGCCTTGTAAACTTGTGCCTTTTTAAGTGGCTTTGCCCTCTTCATGGATATCTGTGATGTTTCTCTGTTACTCCTCATTCTGATCTATGGTTATGGGCATTAATAAATCATGTCAAACACACTTCTGGATTATTTCAAATTAAAGGCTCTATTTACACTTTAACTCGGTGAAGTATACAATGGCCTTAGTTTGATGGCTTTAAATTGTTTTAGTTAAATTTGTCAAATGTGCTTCAGCTCTCATACTAGCCAATTTTGCTCACTTTCAGTTATTTAATTTAGCATTTCTCATTTTGGTTTCGTTATCGTTTTAATGAGCTATGTTAGTCTTGTTTTGTCACAGGTGAGTTGGAGAGGCGGGTTGTGCAAGAGATGGAGGTAGGGAGTGTGGTGGGAGATGGGGCTCATTTAATATGTTTAAAAAAATGATGGAGAATTCACATTGAAGCATGGTCTGATCTCAAACCTTTCACACAGTGCTTGACAGTGGGACCATTTGCACATGGGTGACAGGCTGCATGAGGTAATGGGAAGAGAGCTGTGGTCCATGCTTGTGGGCAGTGGTGGCTTAATGGTTCGGGAAGTGCACTTGTGATTGAAAGATTGCCGGTTCGAATCGCTGTGCGGCAAGGCACGACTGTGGTACCCTGAGCAAGGTACCGTCCCCAAGCACTGCTCCCCGGGCACTGAATTAGCTGCCCCCTGCTATGTCACAAAGTCACGTATGGGTTAAATACAGCAGACACATTTTGTTGTTGCATGTCAACGGTGATCACTTAATTCTAGTTCTTGCTTTGCTCAAGGGCCCACAGACATACCAAGGCTTGGCTTGAACCAGGCTCTTTCAGATCACAGGCACACTTAGGATTAGCCCACTGAGCCACACACTGCATCCCGATAAAAGGAACAATCTCTTTTTTACTGAGAAAACCGTTAGTCACAATAATATTTTAGTAGTCTAGTATAATAATTTAGTAATTTATTTGTTTTTTTTTTATTATTTTATCAATGCTCTGTGATTTTATTGTGGTTTTTGCTTATTGCTAATTCTATACCTAATATTAGAGATGTGGGATATATCAGCTAACATATTGGTATTGGCCAATACTTGTTAAAAATCAAGATATTGATATCGGTCCGATGTGTCAGTCTTGCCCGAAATTCTGTTCCGATATTTAAACTTTATCAGTATTTAGTTAGCAACACGAGAGCTAGTAAAACAATAGACAGGATTGCACAATTTTTCATAGTGGAGGATGAGGGATTTTATTGACTCACCTCTTAGAAGCAGTGCTACCATGTTCAATCTGCAAAAATAAGGGATGATAAAACTTACGGGGGGGTGGGCAGGCGAGAGGATGGATCACATGACCTCAAAATACGGGATCAATCGCATCTTGTATTTCTTCAAAATAGGACATAGTATTTTATTTTGCATTATGGGACAGTCCAATAAAAAAAGGGATAGGTGACAACTCCACCGCGAGACGGATTTAAACAGCCTGCAAATTGTTTTTAATCCACTATCAAATGTAGCCAGCAGATCGATCTCTTCATTTCCACAGGATAAAAAGAGATGTCTCATCTTTTGGCTAATAAACACCGGCAAGTTTCACACTGCTGCTCCCCCTCAGCAAGTACCTACAGTACGTCAGCCAGATTTGTAGAGATACTACACGAAAAAGTTAATCTCGGTTGCTCGGTTATCTGTATTGGTCAAAATTTCTATATCATTGACTGCTACCTAATGTTTTTCTGTTTCTGTTTTAGCTTGCATGATAACATCCCCCATATAATCTGCATCGACCTGCTTATCAGCTTCAGACTATTGTAAAAACTGCATGACGACATTGAGTAGCAGGTCAGATAAAAGCCAAATAGTGTCTTAACTAACTTCACGTTCAGTTCTTGTCTTTCAAGTCTAATCACAATTTTCTAGCCACAGCCTGCATCATACATTTCTGTTGCTTCTGCACAATTTTTAAGTCATTAATTCTATTTTTTGCAAGTGCTTGTCTAAATACATAAATCATCACAGAAAGTCAAAATCATTGTGAATACTAGAGGATGATAAGATGATACTTGAGTTAAACACGCGTGGTGGGGGAGTCTACATTCTATCATTTAGTTTATTGTGTCATTTATTGTCGTGCTTTGTATCACAGCTACACTGCAATACCATACGTATGCAAGATGCTTTGAAGAGATGATTGAGGTGTGTGAATGGGAGGAGAGAGTCATAGAGGCATAACGTGCTACCATCAGGCGAGAGGCTCATTCCGTGGAGCAGCTACATGGATGACTTCAGAAAGCTTCATGCACATAGGCCTTTTTGGTTGGATCATGCTTGAGGTCTCTATGAGGTCCATCAGCCCGGGGTACGAGCAGGTGAAGGTACAGATTGAGCTGGAGTTGAGTGAGTCCACTAACTTTTTAACAGGGAGAGCTTAAATCCAAATGGGAGTCACAGGGAGAAGTTCACCCTGTCATCTCCAGACTGCAACACAGAGAAGTGATGCGATGGGGTGTACCTAAGCCGTTCTGCTTGAAAGCCACCAAGAAGCAACAGAAGGCCAGGGTGGTGGACGAGAGCAGAGGCATTTTCAGATCGAGGCAATATGTTCATCAAGCCTAGCAGGAGCATACAAGCACCAGGAAAGATGATACCCAATATGCTCAAACCAGGTGAAGAGTGGCAGATGCAAGGGGATCTCAGAAGGCGGTTGGTCTTCCTGAGAAACACTGTAGTGCCTACACTCCAGACAGACACCGTAATATGTGGTCAGCAGCAGAGAGAATGGTCCTCGTTATAGAAGTCAGCATCCCCAAGGAAGAAGTCATGACAGCAACCAATTCAAGGAGGCAGGGCCAAGACATCTGATTGGTTGATCCCGCCTGGGGAATTGGTTGGTTATCTCTCTGAACCAATCATTTTTCGTTATGCCCTCAGAACATTTCTTTGTAAGTAAAACTTATATGAGCGTGTAATGTGTGTCTTCCTTTAGCTCCCCCCCCATGGTAGGATGATGTAACTGATATAGAATGGGGACCCTGATTAGACCCACATGTGGCGGCTGCGGTAGGATGTCTCCAGGGGCATTCTGTTCCACTGTGCAGGGGCTCTCTCCTCACAAGGCTTATAGTAATAGCCCCATTTAAAGCTTGATTATGCCAGTGTGTTTTCCAAGAACCTCCAGAGACTGCAAATTTGCTCAAAGCCGCAGCTTACAGTTTTGATCCTTCATTTACATGGATTGGTGAAAGTTTACTCCATTATGTAGACAAATTAAACAAATGAAAACCATACTTAAATCAAACTGACAACGGAATCTGTACAACCTTTGGCATGGAACGTTTCTTATGTGTTACAAACTCCAGAGACGGACAAATTTACACCACACGACCATTTATTGTGGAATTATCTAGAGAAAGGTCCTTCCATTTTTCCACTGCTCTTCACTAAAGAATAATGATGTCATATGTTTGTGTTTCTGTCAAAAGCCCCGGGGTCATGTGATTCAGTGGGGAGAGTTTGCTGACGTGTATCAGATCTGGTCTCCTGCCTTCTGGCCCTCCAGGTGTTGAGAGCATGACCGCTTCTCATCTGGAGCCACCAGGTCGTCAGTGTGCTGGAATGGAGAGAAAGAAATCCTAAATCCGTCACAAAGCGGCCTGCCCTCCTGTCATTTTAGGTGACGTCCCAGAAAGCTGGAATCAACGCACGCCTCTTATATTGCAATATTGAACATATAGACTGCGCTCCTCCAGAATTCTCAGATCATACTAGGTTCCATCTTATTAAAATATATTGAACTAAAAAAAGGCCTTTGTGATTTATAAATCCGCAAATATCTGAGCATTAAAACATAAATCCACATGTGTTCAATTTCTTGCAGCTGTTTTTTTGATTCAGTGTCAACTCATAAAGCCCTTCCAGTTCTGCCCTTGCGTTTTCATGTCTGCCGCTGATTATAGCATTATGGACATTTCAAATCCGCATAAAATTTAATATATAGTATATAATTTTTTGGAAGCATATTCACACTTCGTTTTTAGGTTCAAAGTTTTTAACTTCTTTGTTTCAAAAAAAGATTTGGTAGATAAACTGCCCGCTATGTAAAAATATACAAATTGAACTTGAACAATCAAACTTTTTTTTTGGTACAAAATGAAAAGGTTGTCGTGATGTACATACTTTCCATTAGTCATTCCATAAGAGAGTGGAAAGACACCATTTGTGGAATTTATTGGACTTGTAGAATGTTTTCAAGGAAGATTCACAGAATCGAATGGCCTGGGTTCAGGAGCTCTGGATCAAGACACTAAATCTCTCGATCTGGTGACAGCCCTTTTCGTTGGTTTGGGTGTCTGGGGAGGAAGTGATTTGTGAGCTGAGGGGATTTATTATGTTTAGGGAAGCAGCCGTACAGAGTTTATCAGGTAGGATGCGCAGACAACACCCGCTGTTTTGGTTTACAGATCCGAATGCGACCATAATCAAAGGCTGTGCTTTTGCAGTCGATTTAAATAGCTGCCAGATGCTACTCAAATGTATCATAGATATTTATGAGGTGTGATTCTGAAAGAAGTTACTCAAGTAGTTCTATTAGTAGTTTGATTATTCCTTGATATGCTTAAACCCGGGAGATTGTAAGTCAGTAAATCAATGTGACAAGGTGACACAACTCTTGCTGAAATTGACTGCAGACAGTAAGCCTTGTGTTCCCGCAGCTTGTCTCATGGGTGCAGACATTTTTGGATGCTATGAAGATAACATCTCTCCTGGCATCAGATTGGTCTCGCATCTCTGACAGGGCTGGGTGATGTCATCGTCAAGGACGCTTGGCATTCCGCAACGAAGCCCCGCAAGCCTCTCGCAGGTCTTCCGGTTGATGAAAGAAGGTTGCTTTGAGGGACAGACGAAGTGCTGTTGTCTATAATTTTTTCATGTGGGCATGCTGTAAACCATCAAAGTTTCACTTATGAGGAGGAACATAGAATTAGGGATGTCAATTTTGAAAATATTATCTAAAAAAATCTATTATAATCCATGGTAATGGGTTTTCCTGCAGAGGATGTGCATGGAATTTTGAATTAAAATTAATTAAAATGATAAATTCCCTTATATTTTCTAAAATGTATCTTTAGACGGCAGGCCTCATCTAAGGGAGCAGTCTGCTGAAGAATTTATGTGGTGCCAGGGGATGAAAGACTTTTGGAAGTTAAAAGAAGAGTTATGTTCCGTGGCTTTGGAGTAGGCTGCACTGTTATTAAATCAAAGCATTTCAGTCACCTCTCACTTTTTGAAATATACTGGTGTTCGGTGTTTTTCTGGAAGTTTGATCTTTACAGTAGTGTCTGAGGTGCTGCATCCGTTTTGGAATGTTATTTTTGTCAACCATTAAACTTTATGGCATTTTTAAAAATTGGTCCTATGGGTATTTCCTGTACTGTTCGGAGAATAGAAATCCTCTCCTATTGGGCATTCGTCTGTAGCGGCAAGACTGGGTTACAGTTTAATGACACTGCAGCAGCCCAGAACTCATGTGGTTTCTTTGGATGTTCTTAGACCTTTTCCTGGAACAAAAACTAGAAGTGACATTTCACAGAAAAATTAGATATAAAATGACTACAGTTTGGCCTCCTTAGGTCCACATGAAGGGGCTTCTAAGGCACGTTTTTGGTTTTGATTCCAGCTACTTTGAATGAACTGTCTTTAACAAGGAGTCGCAGGATACAACCAAATCTTGTTTTTCACCCATTCAGGTAGACCTCTGGGTCCTGCTATTTCTGACCGTCCTTAAGCAGCATGTAAACTTCTTTGGGTGACCTGTGGGTGGTGGACAACAAAACTTGTGGTACATTAACGATGACATCATAGGAGGAGTGCTGAGGAGAGCAATGAGGTAATTAGCCATTACAAACTGTAGGAAAATCAATAAACTAATTTAAACCATATTTTATTTAGAACTATGCAGTCCTGTACTTGGCATAA
The DNA here is from genome assembly GCA_015163995.2 of Mormyrus lacerda. Lineage (NCBI taxonomy): Eukaryota > Metazoa > Chordata > Actinopteri > Osteoglossiformes > Mormyridae > Mormyrus > Mormyrus lacerda. Next base: position 5,015,172 of record JAABNX020000021.1, read on the forward strand.
TAGACTCATTATGACTTGATCCCCTGACCCCTTAACAGGGCTGCCTAACTATGGTATAGGACTAAACCCAACCTTCCCTGGACATATCCTGTGTTACACTAGTTAGGATGAACAGATAAAGCCTCAGGAAGGACATGAGCTGCTCGAGAGGCGCGGCTCAGGGGCAGGTCTGCACTGCACTAATCCCCTGCCTACCCCAAGTCAGTGGGAGATTTCATACCTCCAGCCATCCCAAAGTGGACAGAAAAAAATCTGTTCTCTCTCCTTCTCTTCCCTTCTTTTTGATAGATCTGCTGTCAGCCCCAGGAAGTTATAGTGTCCATAGTTCTCAGTGTCTGACTTCATATCCCATCCATATAACTATTCATCCTTTGCATGCAGTCTCGCCAATGGTGAGATTCTGCTTGGCAGCCCGAGGCCAGTAACTGTGATGGATGGCCGTTTCCATAGCCCCATTGTCACACACCGTCATGCCTAATGGCCTACCTCCTTCCTCGTCTCTTGATAATGGTGCCGTCTTGGAAGGTTGCCGCAGCCTGGATTACATGTCAGCAGCTGAAGAATATATCAACGGAGGCGTCCTGGGAGAACCTCTTACTGTTTTGGCTTTTGTTTTATTCATGTCTGAATCTGTGCAGATTGCGATATGGGACACAATGAGTTGGCCTGATAAGGTGTGAGATGTCAACATTAGTTTGCACTTCCACGAGAAAAGCGGGGGGTGTAGTAGCCTAAAGATTTCCCAGCTGGCAACTAATTCAGCCTTCGATGGTCAAACACTAGGACAAACGCTCCAATTTTTTTCATTGTTGAATTGGACATGCCAGACAAGGAATCCTTTTTGTTCCATAGGATGGTTTATCGTTTGCATTGGCATATGTTGCGATTCCTCTAGGCTGAAAACAGAGGGTACATAAGTCTATAAGTGTCTATAAGTCTGCTAGATGCATGAGGGTCGTACCAGCTGCAGAGCTGCAGAATAATTGACCAACTTTCTGCCTGAAAATCCCCCACAAAGAATGTACATCACCTCTATTGGGATTCCTGTGTGCAATGGACTGCTCCGTTCCTCAATGGCCTTTTTGTTTCACAGGATGCCGAACGGCTGACTGCTTCCATCCATTGCTGGCCTGTCCATCTCTCTTCTGGCACTGTCCTGTAAACTGGGAAATCTTAAACCATAGAGGGAGGCACTGAAGATGAGAGTTTGATTGCCTTCCCTTGTCCTAGTCTAAGCTATGAGAGGTTCCCGTGCCTCTCTATTTTTTCTTTCAGGGTCCGCCTTCTGGGATGAGGACAGGTCTTACCGTATTGTTTATGTCTCGAGCTTTGTTATGTGTCTTCGGCCCTGACTCAGCTTGCATCAGGAACAGTAGGGAGGAACAGTTGTTTCGGGCAGTGGATCGAGAACAGACAGATGACTGCGCATTTTTTGTCCAGCTGCAGTCCTCCATGTAATCGTGGAGGAATTAGCTGTGTCCGGAAGGGCGGATGGTTTATCGTCTGCATTGGCATATGTTGCGATTTCTCTAGGCTGGAAACAGAGGGTAGCAATTGCATGCCGTCTGATTTCACTGTGAGAGGAGCAGGTTGTGGATTTGTAGCCGTGCAAAAGGAAATACCCATCGTCCCTTAGGAGTGGGAGCAGAAGATAAGCAGAATTATCCAGCTGTCTCAACTCAAGAAAAAAAATCCGATTTGACTGCTGCTTTAAAATTTCTACAGCGCTGTGGGGAGAGTCCTTAAAGCATTTTCCAAATATAATGCAAAAAGGGCTTGGTATCTATGATTTTATTATCACCTTTTAATTTTGTACTGAATTAGTAGAGATAGTGAAAGCATTTGTTGTTTGGTTTTGTTCTTTAATCGCCAGGGATAGAGTTCAGGTAAGAAACAAAGGGGCAGGGTGGAGGAACTGAGAGAAATTTAGCCTGATTTGGAAACAGGGCCATCACTGGATCGACGGTGGCATTTCATATGACTGTGGGTATAAATGCCAGCTGTGATCCAAAACTGCATGCATCAGTTGTGAGTGAATGCATATATTTTAAGAAACATGAATACAATAGTTTGTCGAACATTTGCTGTAAAACTGAAGACTAGTGGTTACAGAAGAAGCCTCCTCTTACCACGCTGTTCAGATGTCCTTCTCAACATTTTAGCCTCTCTGGATCTAAGTGTGAGGTACGGAATCCTGGAAGTCTCGGAGGGTTATGGGAAAGTTTGTGGGGGCACTCAAAGGAACTCGACAGTGGAGGGTTTTGTCTCCAAACATTCACCCTTTTCATTCGCTTGTGAGGATCCAGTTTCCCTCCCCCTGGGTGTGCTTGTCAAAAGTGGACTCTCCATTGTATCTCTGGAGGCTTGGTGTTGACTGACAGCTGTTCCTCCCCTGTAGATGTGGGGCTTGGCTGTCAGTTTTTGAGCCAATCGTCTGCCCAGCTGTGAGCTCGGGTGCGGACAAGGCTGCTACAGCCACTTGTTTTGAAGGAATGGGAATGAAGGACCAGACATATGCATGTTTTTGTTTGTGTCTGGAAAACCGTTAAAAATTGAACACATGTGACTGAGTATCAGTCTCCCGGGCAGCAGCTGGAATAAAACCATCCCCATGCTTTCCCTTGGCATGACTAGGCTTCTTAACACCGCTTACCTATAAACACAAGGAAGCCCCACCAAGACAGTCAGGCCTGTCCTTCTCTATAACGACACTCTACGGTAACTACTGTATAATTGTTTTGGAAGATTTTCAGATATTCAGCTGAATATGCTTCTTCTCAGTGCTTTAATTCCAGAATTTACCTCTGAAAGTCCACCTCAGTCTTAATCTTAATCTTATAGGACTCACACACATCCGTAGGCAGTGTTGAGGAAGTCACTAACAAACGTAATCCAGACTGAGATGGATAGTTCAGATCCATGAAGTAAAAATCCAGATTAAGGTTTCGTTTCAACCAAGCAGTTGTAAGTACTCTGTGACTGTGACTCTTTATACTCAATTGGTTGGTTGAAACGAAACTTTTGTCTGGATTTGTAGATTCTGGACCTGAACTTCCGAGCTCGGGCTGTAATTGATTATTCTTTTCAGTAACTTCCCCTACACTACAGTCCACAGGTGATATGTTCCAAGACCTGCCACCAATAGCCGAAACTGCAGATAATAGGAAACTATCCGCAAACCTCGTACATAACGTCATTTTTATGTATATACACATGGTAGTTTAACTAATAAATCGCGCACAGTAACACATTACCAGTGTTAAATACAGTAATAATAAAGTACTTTGTACAGTACATTAGTATACAGTACTTTACAGTACTGCACTCTCCAATGAAAAGGGTTCTGGTGTTTTAGCTTAATTCTCAAGAGATGACAGATCAATGAAAAAATATCATATATCAAGGAATGACAGAGCAATTAAAATCATATTTTTTAAAATACATTTTTATAAATCAGATACTGCAATTGCATGGGAACAAATGCAATCATTGAGAACGCTAGAGGCAGACTGGATGGGTTCTGCTGGGAACTGTGGGTATGAGAACAAAGAGATATGGGTTGCTGGATTTCACCATGTTACAGCCTGTACTTGCTTGGCACACAGTTAGAAACTTATGAATTGATTACTTCTGGAATTTTACCATTTTTTGGACTGTGGTGAACTACAGATAACGGAAAAGGCAGATCCTGGGATCCCACTGTATTTAACCATCATGTAATCTACTCATGTGTGAAAATGGCACCAGCTTGTGGATCCCATTGTATTACCCAATGCGGACGTTCTTTACCAAATGTTATAATCAAAGTAAAGGAACAAAACCAAGTACTTTAATAATGCAGTGATTCCCAACACGATACTTGGGGACCCCCTCAGATGGTCCACATTTTTGCTCCCACCCCCGCACCCAAAAAGTGTGGACTGTCTGGCAGGGAGCAAAAATGTGGACCGTCTGAGGGGGTCCCCAAGTATCGTGTTGGGAATCACTGCATTAGGGATCAGTTTGAGAAAGAATGTTTTAATGAATCATGCTACTGTAGAAGTTCTTCTCCCACCCCCGGTTCTGAGAGTGGAGTTGGTGTGGGTGGCCTCTGGCTACTATGGTTTGTCAGTTGTAATCTGAAAAAGCAGTTTGCTGCAATATGCAGCTTGGTGAATTGGTATTTCTAAATACCCGCGGCGTGGTGCCCTGTCATGGCCTGCATGTGCCCTGCCACCTTCCCTGTTTTTCCTGCGATAAGCTAAGCTCATTGTGACCCTGCACTGAACAGTCATGGAAGATGCATGGATGGATTGATAGATGACTATAGATACTGCAATTATTTATTTAAATCCCATTGTCATTTTCCCCTGCACTTAACCCTGTCAGCTATTATAGCATCTTTTAATTACTTTGCAATATCTCCTTTGTCTGGAATTGCTGTGCTTATGTTTTGACAGCAACCGGAATATTTTTGCTGGAGCTCTGTGGACTAATAGATGTTTTTTAGTTGATTTCTAGAAACATACAGAATCTTTAACTGCCCTGTGAATGATTTTATAATATCAACCTTATGTACTTATTTAATGATGTTTTGGTATTTTTTTAGCGCAAATATTCTACTTAACTCTTCAAAATGAAAGAAATGTGCTAAAAAAAACTACTAAGCTGAAAAATGTAATGAATACACAACAAAAGTGTTGATTAAGTGAAAAATGTAATAAATGTCCCTTGAACCCTGATTTCATTGTGCATTGCTCACCGAAAGTGTCTGTTTGTTACAAGACAGGGATTGCTTCCAATTGTTTCTGTGCTTTTGTTAGGCTTGGGAGATTGTTGGGGGGAGGGGGGTGGAGCCTGTCGGACTGATTTGGTGCGGATTTTGGGGGAGTGTCATCTTACGTCTCCCCCAGGGAAAAGTCACATGACCCCATCAGGGAAGGGGGGAAGGCACTCGCAGACCCAGGTTTTTGGAGCACTCAATGAGAACCACATGCAGGCAGGGAGGCAGGGCATTGACTGAAGGCTGTCCCACTGAGAAGAGCGAGCGCACATAGATTCACGCCTGACATTTCTGCCAGACAGCACAGGGAGAGAATCTGAAAGGCAGCCTCGTGTGTTTCTGTGTGTGTGCCGGGCTCTGAGGGAGGGAACAAGAGAGAGAGAGAGAAAGAGAGAGAGAGAGAGAGAAAGAGAGAGAGAGAGTGAGAGAGAGAGGCACAAATACACAGATCCTTCCAGGAAACCCCATATTGCTCTTTGGAAGGATTAAGGGGAAAAGGCCCCTTTTTGCAGAAAGTCATTGGGTCTCGGATATTCTCACAGCGCTAGAAGGGAGAGAAAAGGGAGACAGACATGGCAAGCGCTCTCGTGAGAAGAAACTCCAGCAAGCAAGGTCTGCAGAACCTGCTGAGGTGAGCGTGAGAGTCTTTTTCTTGTTTGTTTTTCCCTTAAGTTTGGTGCTGTTAGTGAATTCATGTTGCCTGAAGCCCTTTGTTCTGAGCCAACCTGTTACTAGGGAACCATGCAGGTAAACCCTCTGCATTGCACTGATATGAGAGATGTTTGTGACCCGGAGCTTAATCTCTCCATACATAGCTGGATGTCGCTCTGTGATCTGCTGTCTGTAATGAGCGTATGAATGGATTCAGTCAAATTCTTGCTCTTTCCGGATTTCTCTGCAAATGTTTAACACACATTTAAGAGAGCTATTCAGGAGTTAACTGATAGCATGCATGAAGTATGTGTTTACGGTGGGTTAGGGATTTATCAAGATTCCTGGCTCTTCCTCAGAAGTGTCCCGATTTTTAATTTTTTTTTGCTGGTATTTAAATTATGCATCTGTCTCTATTTTTAGGTAAAATGAAAGAAAAGTGAGAAACTCTTTCACTTGCTCTCTATAGAAGCTTCTGTTAAGCAGCCAAGTGAATTTAAAAGGGAAGACATCACACTCTGTGTACCGCATTTGCACGTGTTAGCCAGTCTGCCCGCGGCTGAGCCGACTTTTCCAGGGATTACCATATGACGGGCTCCACCTCAGGCGAGGACTGAGGCGTCTCCGCCTGATCCCACTTATGCTTTCTGACAGCGGCTGATGGCTGTAGAGTAAACCTTTGGTACTGGGGTAAATTGTTAGTAGATGATGTATTTTTCTTACCCTGTTCTCCTCTTAGCTGTTTGTTTATCGTCTCTCTGCTGAGTTTCTGCTGGGCAGTGAGACACGGGGCCCCTTGGGCTCTTGATTGGATTAGTCCGCCGTATGGTGCTGACTGAAGTCTGGACAGCTCCTGTGCTGGGGCCCTGCGATGAGCCGGTACTCCCCCCACCCCCCCACCACAACAGTCTTTTTTAAACCGATACAAATGAAAGTTTCCACCCTGTGTGAAAGGAAAAATTGCGGGGTCTCCCTGACGTTTCTGTTGGACGTGATGTCTGATGTCCGCTGCAGCAGGAGACTAAGTAAATCATGGTGGGCGTGGATTGACATGAATGCGAGATGGAGTCCCTTCCTGTCCTCACCAATGTGAAATGTAGCTTGTGCAGGTCCCGTTGCTGCTGTGCTCGACGCGTATTGGAAAAAAAAAAACAATCAAGGTACGACACATTTTGTCTCATCCGAAGGCTTGTTGGCGGGCAGTTTAAGTACTATGGTTTTGCTATATCTGCGGGTGCCTCCGCACTTCTCATCACACACGTCCAACGATCTTTACAGAGACGTGGCTTCTCATTCACTTCCATCCTTTATCTTCCCACGCCCTATGATAAAGAGTGAATCGGCAGGGCAAGCCCGTTCACGGTTGGAAATAAGCTGTGCTCACCACATCTTGTACACTATGATTGTGGTGGTGTGAGGTAATGCCTTTAAAAAGCGTACGTGCATGCCTATGATGTCTATAAAAACAATTAGCCTGACGTGTAGTTCCCCAGCCCGTTGACACCGCAGTAGGGACTGCCACGTCGGACTGGCGTTTATCTAGTGTCCTGTTTCAGTTGCATGTGTTTAGTGACCGCTGGCCTGACTCGAGCTCTGGTTTTAATCAGTGTTGTGTGGGGGGTGATAGATCCTTCATGCTGGACCACTTTTGTGAGGTGGCTGCTGGTGATGTCACGAGGAAGGCATTCAGGTAGGAGACAAGGGGGCCGGACTTCTTTCTCCGGCTGTGTGTCAGTGTGGCCCCATGCGTGTCAGGGGTTAATCTCGATCTGTCCCCGAAAGCCTGTCCCCAGCTGCACAGCTTCACTCTTTGCCAGTATCTCTGTGATAAGGTCCAGAGATTGGCTTGTCTGGCATGGTGAATGGGGATAGGCTGGGGTATGACCCCCCACAGCATCCCATTGGCTATGCTCCCCAGAAGGCAAAGGTTGTGCTGTTTTGAAAGAATGTAAACATGTCGGGATTTTTCCTCTGGCCATGTCCCACCAGCCTTTGGACCTAACATGCCGGGAGCAAGAAAAAATTAAATGTTTAGTCGTTGCCCTGGTTTGGTCAGTTAGACTTCCGTCATCAAAACCAAACTCCCGGAGGATCCCCTAACAATGGGATGAACTTTGTGGGGAAATTGTAAATTCCACAAATACTTTCTGAGAGCTCTGGGGGTTAAAGACTCCACAGGATAGATTTGGGCGCCTTCAGGATATGGTTTGAACTCATTGGTCCTTGTACGTACTGTCTTCTCAAGAACCCCTTGTAGGGAATGCTGATATATTGCTGGGTATACACTGATTTAGTACCTCCTTTTATTTTCATTGCTTTGTATGTCAGGTCCCTGAAGAGGGTAGTAAATATTCTACCACCACACTAAACAAATATATGCTGAGAAACTGGTCCACCACTGCAGAAGTTCATGCCCCTGTTTGTGATCTGCAAATCTCCCAATTCCTAAGGAAATGGACGGAAGAGTAGCATAAATGGACAAAAAGGAGAAATCGCTAACTGAGCCAGGTCATTTGGACAAAGAGTGACTGAAACTGATTAATCATAACAACAGTGCAAAGTTGAAAGACCAGCTGTTCCTTTATAAGATTGTATCATCACATTGCAATGGGGACATTTTTTACTTTCATTTTTTCTAAGATTTTTTTCATTTGTTTCCAACAGAGTATAAAGAAGGGTATCAATTTAACAGCATATTCATTGAGACATGGAGAATTTATGTGCTACATCATCATAGCGACATGGAGTCTTTTTCAATGGCGTCTTTTATGACAGAAACTCACTTGACAATGACAATGAGCTCTACTGATGTCATCCCCCTTCCTGTATGTGTGACATGGATCTGAGTTGGCTTTGCACACGAGCATTAGAGGGAAAGCGCTTTGTAGCCTGAACCACCATCATGGAAGGCAGCACGTTTGTTATATAAACAGCACAGATGCGAGGGTGGCAGTGATCAGGCAAAATTTTGCATTGAAAGGATGGGATCAAATGTTTCACAACAATCATCTGAATTAGCTTTATGGTTTGTCAGTGAAGAAAACAATGTTGCAAGTTTGGAAACAAAAAAGCTGGGTTGATTTTGTCACGACAATTGAAAAAAACTGTAGAAAAAAGGGCCACAAGGTACCTGAGCTCTGGTGAATAGCAGATAAAGAATAAAAATCCAAACAAAACAAATGGATGAGCACTAATCCTGGACGCAATGTTTGACAATAGTGCCTTTGTTTTGGTGACGGGGGGAGCAGGATGAGGTGTGCCACTTTGGGGGTTGCCATTCTTCAGAACTTGTGATCTCCTGAGTAGGAGCCAATAGCATGTGATTCGAGAGGGAGGGGGACCCTGGACTCTGTTTTTAGCAGCCAGGTGACAAACTTTACACGGACAGGTGGGCTTGGCGCTGAGCTCCTTCCTGTCATTGCTGGGAATGAGAGCCAGTCGTGCTTCACAGCGGCCGTCCACTACACTGCCACACTCTGCTCACGGCTTTATTTGTTTCAAGATAAATCGGCAAAACTAACTAAGGCCTCACAATGGTTCTGGATAGTGAACCGGGAAGTGGCACAAACAGATGATTCACAGAAATATCTTACTTTTAGCCTTATCTCGGGCTTTTAACCTAATAATTGCTGACATTCTCCCGGTTCAATGTGTGGAAAGCTTGTATGACAGAGAGATACCAGTGAGTGGAATGAGGAAATTTATTCGGCACTCTAATGGAATGACTGGGAAATAACCTGACCAAGATGTAAATACATGGTTCGCCCTCTGACCTATCTGACCAAAGCCAGTGAGTCAGGCCATTACTCCCAGTGTCTCCACTGCACATACAAATGGAACAAACGTAAACAATGATCCTCTGAACGTCTGTAGCCCACAAGAATTGGATGCAATAATAATATTAAGCTATTGAGGTTAATCACCATTTCACCACAAAGCCGGAGGACTTGAAGCCCTTCCTGATCGCCCGGTTCTGACCAACCGCCGATCCGCTGCTGACCCACTTTTCGGTGTCGGTGCCTCGGCTAATCAGCCTCACCTGTGACACATGACACCATCCCATCTGGATCTGCAACAATCGTCTGTTTCACTGCGGCTTTGTTCCCCAGGAGAGCATGATGGGACTTGTTCCTTGGTGGGTAAACAGAGGCCTGAACCGCCTGAAGCATTTCCTCAGTCTCAGCCTGTTGCCTATGAAATTTCCCCCAACTGCCCCCCCCCCCCCCGAAAGGACATTTGTGCCTCTATGTCGTAACTATTAAAGGACAAATGAGTTTCTAGTGTGAACCAGTTTCTGCTAAATCCCCCGATAGCTGTGCTATTACAAGCAGCAGAAAAGGTTTTTCTTGCAGTTCAGTCAGTAATTTAATTAAAGACAACTGTCTTACTGTAAGTACAGCCTGAGAAATACCTTGATGTGTTTCCAAAAAAGCATTTGTTAGTAGGGTTAGGAATAATCATGAAAAAGCCCAGGACCAGGCCACAGGAGGATCCCAGGCGATCCCGGAGCCCAGGACCAGGCCACAGGAGGATCCCGGGCGATCCTCTCAGACCCTGCAGATTCTGTGGTCTGTGGAGAACAGCCTCCCTGCTCCAGTTGCCTCCTGACTTCTTCCCCTCTCCTCCCTCTTTTTTTTCTCCCCCTCCCTCCTTTCAGTCTTCGTTTCACGTACGCAGGCATACCCCGTGTCATCCGTTAGCGCCAGAAGAACTTAGGGCCCCTAGGCTGCACCTCAGGGGACAGCGGGGCCCGTGATCCTGCCCTGTATTTATGGATTTCTCCCGCCAAAACAGATGCTCTCAAAGCTCCTCATCCTGCCCAGTGAAGCAGACGGTGGTGTTAGTGGTCTGGGAGTAATTAGGGGACCATTAGTGACCTGGGCTGCTTAAATTAATCCAAAAGCCAAATAAAATGTGAACTGTAACCAGACCCCTGATGACACAGAATGGGGCTATTGACAAGCTTCTTTGTTCCAGCCCACGAGGTTCAAGGGTCCCACCCCTTCTGCGTTGTGGTGTTCCATAGGGTAAACAAAGAGGGATGCAGGCTAGCAGTACCCTGACACAGGAGGATGCCTCTCTCCTCCACTGGGGGCAGTGTTGTCGGCAGTGTGTTCCCTATTGTCCTGTCTTTGCATGTACCGCCCTCCCTCTGTTACATAACTGCTCAGCATCAGGCTGGAGACGGGGATCGCCCTCTCTCCTGAGATCAGGGCGGCCGTCAGCATGGTTTAGCAACATTACGACAAACGTTTCCAGTGTCAACAGGGTGCTGATGTGTCTTGAAACATTTTTTCCCCAATATTTAGGGAAATATGAGGAATTGCAGGCTCTTTCCATTGTTTAGACATTTTCAAGTTTGTACATTTGGCACGGGGAGCGGGCGGTTGTCGTAATATTGTTTTTGTGGCGTGACACCCCCCCCCTCCCCCCTGGGAATAAGGCAAGAGTGTGTGTTTACTGGCAGTGCAAACAACGAGACCTTTCCGCGTTTCAGGCCATGTAATAGTTAGCTGGACATGAGCGAGCCTGAGAGTCAGGCCCTTACATGCAAATTCCTCACGTCTGCAGTCAACATCCTTGCTGCATCTTGAGAAGCCCATCATTCCATCTGTCTACCTTCTGGCTACTTGTTGAGGTCAGGGAGAGCCTCGGGCCTAGGGCCTAGCTCGGACAGCATAGGGCACTTGGCAGGGGAACACCCTGGAAAGGATGCCAGTCTATTGAGGGGCACAAACATTACTGACCTATGACTGGCATATATAGAGATGCATAAATGGAAATACGGACACAGTCCAACATAATAGCAGGCCAACCAACATGCACATGAAATATGTACATAATCCCAGGCAACACGTAGGACTTGACTTGGCTGTTAACCAACCCCTAAATCTATGTATTACTTATTTAACTACTTCTGCTCGCTGTTGCACTGCCTTATTATTTGCTTATACTACTATAACTGCACATCTGCACTTTATGACATCTGTGCCCCTACTCAACTGTTGGGTTCTGATGTGTCATATTTTTTATGTAACCCTGCCTAACCCAAACTGCATTTGTGCCCCACTGCATTTGTGCCCCACTGTCGTATCACGGAGTGTCGAAAAATAACATTTCACTGCAAGTTGTGCTGTGTATGTGTGTGGTATGTGACAAATAAAATTTGAATCTGAATAGGCAGTGGAAGTGTTATTTAAGGTAACATAGAAGGTTCTCAGTCTAGATATGAAGACCGTAGCCAAAGGGGAATCCCTTACGCTGTCTGGCATAGGGTACCATAGACTGCGAGTTCTGCAGCAGCCACCAATGCTTCCTTTGTTTGTTCTGGAAAATGCTAGAACACCTGCATACTGTAATGTGAGAATGAGTTCTGGATTTTACATGTTAATCAGCCCAGTTGGACAAGCTGAGGCCAGATCTATCAATGCCTCCTGAGCTTAATGCGAAACAGGCCTGAGAAAGAGACCTGACTGTGGGTATAATGTGACTGTATTCTCTCATCCTGGTTGCAGTCCATGCTGCGGTATTTTGGATTCTCTGTAAGAGAGTGAGTTTTAAGGTCCAAATTAAGTTGACGCTGTTAACGTCAGAGATCTGAAAAATGTGAAGGGCTCAAATCATGTGTGACTTATTAAAAATTGTCTTGTAAGACAAAAAAGGAAGAAAGCAGTGACATTTGTGCATCAATCGCAAGAAAAACAGTGCATTGTTTGTTTAGTAGTGTTTACGTAAGGCTTGGTAGTTTACAGACCAAAGGGAATCCATTATTGTTTAGGCTTGGTTGACCTGCTGTTATGTTGTACTTTATCTAAATGCTGAGTTGTTTATTTATAATCACGGTTTTAAGGAGTGATAAATTGGTGTAGGTGTTTGCATAGGTCAGGCCTGGGGCAAAGGTCATGGGGGAGATCCCGCAGAAAGTCTAACTGGCTTCTTCTGATTTCTCCGGTCAACCGTCAGAGTGACAACCCAGCGGAGCATCGAGGACGCAGAGGAAATCGAACGGGAGCGGCGTCGCAGAGCCCGAGGGGCTTTTCGCCAGAACAGCAGCCAGGCGAGCCCTGGGGGGGCCTCATCGGAAAATGGGCTCCTGGCCGAGGACGGCCCGTAAGTTACCGAGTCCCCACCGAAGGTTGGCGCGCCACGTCTGCTCAACGAGCAGATCGGCACCAAACCGTTGCCCCGTAGGCCGATTGCGTGGAGCCAGACGGTGGCATGAACCCGATATCTTAATTACCTCAACATCCCCCCCCCTCCCATCTGTGTGTCATGCTCTGCTTCCTCTGTTTCTCACTTAGTCCATGAAAAGAGACAAAACAGCTGTCACCTCGCTCCCTTGATCCAGTCAGTCCTCAAATTCGCTTCAGTTGCACGTATTAGATAATGGACTCCACAGGACGTGCTGGCGACGCTTTCAGACAGAAGAGAAATAAATGGAGACGGCAGGTCATCAGTGTGTTTTGGGTTATGCTGGTTTTGGGGGTGGTTGTGGAGGGTGGGGATATGCAGGTTCTAAGAACACCCAGCATGCTGGCTTCTCTACTGAGAGCAGACTCCTTCACGGCCAGAGATGATGTCACCACCTTTCTTGGGGAACTGAAGATTTGTAGTTGTGGAAAGTTAACACACACTCACGCACACACACAGGTTTATACTGTAATTATATCTTTGTGGGGACCATTAATTTCTATGGGGAAAACTCCAATCCCAACATGACAACCTTAACTCCTACCCAGCCCTAACTTTAATCATAAGTAACCAAACAAACTATGAGACTTGGCATTTTTACTTTTTTGACTTTTCTTTGACTTCACAGACTATTTGGTCCCCACAACGTTATATAAACATAATCCGCACACACACACACACACACACACGTGTGCTCTTGTTACTCAACGGCAAAATCTTTCTAAAGACTAACAGACCTCTGTAGAAATGTGTAATGATAGATTTGTATCGACTTATATTGATGAACGCCTGCTTCTTCTCAGCTGACTGATTTTTACTTTACCTGCCATGGACTGAATGATCCCATTAATTACCCACTGAGCAGATGATTGTATCCACAAACAGCTCTCATAGGTCACAGTCTTTTGCCTTTATGTCTGTTTAATACGAATACGCTTCATGTTTCCTGTCTGCATTTGTAGTTCTGTATGCTTAATGACTGGAACTCGCCTGAGAGTTGAATCAGCAACAGCAAGGCTACTTACTGAATGACTCTGTGCTTGAATAGCCAATGGTGGAATCTCCCCACCCACGGCGTTCTTCAGATGAAACTGCTTGGTATACAGAGGAGGGATTTAGTGGCGCGAGGATGTTTACGATAAAACTAAACAAGTCAGGGGAGCGATGAAGTACTCCTCCTCATCTCCCCATTCATGCTATGCCCTCCCTCGCTCTTCAAATTCTTCATCTCTCTCTCTCTCTCTCTCTCTCTTTCCTTCTCTCTCTGCATGTGTTTGTGGAGCCTGCAAAGCTGGCTTTTCATTACGCTCTCTTGTAAGTATGTTTACCGCAGCCCTGCTCAGCGAGCTGCAGTCTGTCCAGGGCCTCTGCACTTTCCCTGTTGAGACTTCAAATTAGCGACTGTGTGTAAAAATAACCTCAAGCACGGAGCCCTAGCTCCCCAAAACTGAAAGCTTTTTTTATTAACACTATAACTCTTAAGGAGTTTAAACTAATGGTGCAATTATAAGATAACTATCT
>JAABNX020000021.1:5029396-5050681 GCA_015163995.2 Mormyrus lacerda
ACAAGACCCAAGGAAAGCCATCTTACTGTATGTCCACCTGTATTTTTTACACTACATGGCCAAAAGTATGTGGAAACCAGCTTGTCCAACATCTCATTCTGTAACCTAGAGTATTAATATGAAGTTGGTCCACTGTTTGTTACAATAATAGCCTCTATTCCTGTGGGACGGCTTTGTATTAGATGGTGGCACATTGGTATTGGGACTTGCTGCCATTCAGCTTGGGTATTGGTGTTGGGATATCCGGTTCCTCTCTGTGAGCTTGTGTGGTCGATCACTTTGCAGCCGAACTCGCACCCAGACATTTTGACCATCACAATCACTTCACATGCAGTTGACCAGGGCAGCTCTAGCAGGGCAGAAGTGTGGTGAGCTGAGGCGTAGTAAAGATGGTGTCCTATGATGGTGCAAAGCGGAAAGTCACTAAGCTCTCCTGTACAACCTGTCATTCTGCTGCAAGTGTTTTACACAGGAGATTGCGTGACCATGTACTTAATTATACACCGTCAGCAGTGGGCGTGGCTTAATTAGATGATTCCTCTTATTTATAGGGGTGTCTAAATATATGGATCAGCAATAACATTAAAACCACTGACAGGTGAAGTCAATAGCACTGATCATCTAATTACAATGGCACCTCTCCAACTGGTGAACCAGCGCTGAGGTCATGGGTGCCCAAGGCCCACTGGTGCATGTGAGGAACAAAGACTGATCTGTCTGGTCTGATCAGACAGGAGAGCTACTGTAGCAAAAATTGCTGAAAAAGTTCATGTTGGCTATGAAAGGATGGTGCTAGAACAGACGGTGCATGGCAGCTTGCCGTGTATGAGACTGCTTAGCCGCAGACCGGTCAGAGTGGCCATGCTGAGCCCTGTTCAGCCCTGAAAGTGCCTACAATGGGCATGTGAGGCATGGTGCAATGGAAGAAGATGGCATGGTCTGAACAGTCACGTTTTCTGTTACACCATGCGGATGGCAGGGTGCATGTGTATTGCTTACCTGAGAAAGATTGTGGCAGACCAAGTACACCCCTTCATGGCAACGGTGTTCCCTAATGGAAGCGGCCTCTTTCAGCAGGATAATGTGCCCTGCCACACTGCAAAAATTGTTCAGGGTGGTTTGAGGAACATGAAAAAGAGTTCAAGGTGTCTATCTATCTATCTATGGAGACACCACCTCACAATTTACAGGACTTAAAGGATCTGCTGCTAACATCTTGGTGCCAGATGCCACACAGCACCTTCAGAGGTCTTGTGTAGTTCACGCCTCAAGGGGTAGGAGCTGCTTGGGCACGAGGGGGACCTACATGACATCAGGCTGGTGGTTTTAATGTTATGGCTGACTTCGCGTGACTTTGGCTTGCACTTCGGTGATCATGTCTATGTTTCTTTTTTATCATGCATTTTCCATTTTACGGTTCTGTACCTGTCCTACGATTCATTTTGTATTATTTTTTTTGTTTTCTGAGCTTTGTGATGCAAAGGGTGACGAATGACCTCATATCTCCCTCCGCAAAACCACGAAATGTTCAGCATGACACCTGTAATTTAATTGGCGAGGAATGCGAGTGTAACACCAGGTGTTGCCAGTTCAACCGAATGTTCAAGACTTGATGTAAGCTGCCATCTGGTAACGTTCGTCTCCTTGAATAGTAAGAGTGTTTAATCATACTTGGGAGCAAAGGTTGCATTCCATTCGGACAGCTCCCAGGAAGATGAAACAGACTTTCATTATAGGGGCTTTTAACGAACGTGACGTGGCGGAACGTTGTGCAACACATCATTAAGTATCTCACGCTTCACACTTTCTTTTAATTAATGAAATGTTTGATGTGGGCTCACTATTTAAAACAAGTGCAAATATATGGGGGTGAACTAAGTCAGGGATATAGTGGAAATTATCATACTATCGTGAAAGTTCAGTGTATCTGATTTTAGTCGCTTAGAAGTGCTTTAGCCATTACCCAGGAAGTATTTTTTGCTCTTCTGATGGAATCGAATTTAAGCATAGTTTTTCAGTCTGGAACCTTGAATGGCAATAAATACAGGCATATAGAATTTCCCAGATAATCAAAGCAGTTTCTACAATTGCGTGAAAGACAGTTTACCTGCAACTGCAGCCCAAAAACTTTACCGTGTTCCTCTGAACATATGTGGTAATAAAGTCTTGCAACTTGAAACTTATATTATGTAAATCAATAAATTAGTTGAGGTGTACCTGTGACTCTCCACCACCAGCTATTGTCACCTTATTAGCAAACACCTTGGTGCTGGGAAGGCTGAAAGAATGGTTTTGTTCATGCTGAGAAGGTTGTGTTTGTGCCGTGAGTAGAAAAAAGGATTAAGCTAATGAACTTGTATAAAATCGCCGGCGACCATGTTCTCCCACAGAGCACAGGTGTGTCTCTGTCTGCCGGCCTGGTCTCCATGGAGACCGCTGTCCCCGTATCCCTTACAGATGATGTCACCCAGAGCCTGCGGTCCTGTACCTACGCTCCCCCCCCTTTTTTTTTTTTTTTTAATAGCCAGCCAGTGGCCCAAAGCGACTGCTTGGCCTGTTTTGTTCCTTACTTGTACACTTGCCAAACCAGTGTTAACACCCTGTGTTAATCACAGCTTCACAATCTCCATTTGAACGATTTACTGGTTGCTTATGCGTCGCCAGTCAATTACCCCCCCCCCCCCCCCAAATGTAATCCAAAATGTTCCCATCGCCTCCGGCTGAGTATGATCTCACCCCATGTAGCCTGCAGTGAGACTGCGGGAGCAGGATCCTCCCGACACGCAGGACAGCGTAGCATCTGTTTCCTCTACTCTCTATTCAATTCCCCCAGCGGTCAAAGCTAATGGATGAACTAACAGCCAGGTACATATCAGTGGGACCTCGTCCTGTAGCCGCCGTTCCCCAGGAGGACGGTTTCACTGCCCTTTTTCCGCTAAGTGTACGAGCCAGGCAGCTGAATTTATTGTCACTGTTGACAGGCCCAGAGTCCGGCTGCATCCACAGGCCAGTTCTCTTCAGTTACTGATCCCCTCTCTCTGCTCTCTTGAGAATTCTCATATAGGAGACCTAATATTTCATTCTTTTTTCCCATTTTAATGTATAGTCCTAAAGTGCCATGAAGACTTGTTGCCGGTTTTAAATGTTCTGGCTCTTTGTCTGTCTTTGAGGGTGAAATTGAAGTTCATGTGGATACATGTATAACTCCTTGGGGAAATGTCCTTTGGCTGTGCCTTTCTAAAGGCAGACTGCTCCTTCTCTGCCCTCTAGGTGTGACAGGGAGCTGAAACCCGCCAGTCAGTTGGTGTTAGAGGAGGACGAGGGTTTCAGTGACTGGACCCAGAAGCTGGTTCAGCGCCGGCAACAGTGCCTGGATGAGCCGGAGCAGGCCAGGGATCACGGTGAGCTTGGCCGGAGCAGAAAGGCCATCCCTGGCAAGACCCAGCCGCCCTCTGCGATGTCGGCCTCCCGGTGGCAGCGGCAGGAGGAGGAGGAGGAAGAGGAGCTGAGGAGGAGGGAGAGCGAGAGCAGGAGGAAGAAGAAGGAGCAGGAGGAAGCGGTAAAGAGACAGGAGGAGGTGCAGAGGCAGCAGGAGCGAGAGCAGGAGGCAGCCAGAGCGAGGGAGGAAGAAGAGAGGAAACTCATGAGGAAAAGAGAAGAGGAACAAAGTAGAATTATGGATGAAAAGGTGATTGCAATGAAGGTCCATAACTCATTTATATCATTATAATTTTATTATACCTGATTGCTGTAGTATCTTTTTTTCACTTAAAATATGGACTTCATGATTTCAGCCAAAAGACAAGAAGAAAGAGGTGAAGGTTTCCTTTACATCCAAAGTCTTCCTGCAGCAGGAAGTGAAGCATGTCAACGGTAATGGAGATGCAGCTGGCGTGGAAGTGACATCATTTGTTAAAACAAAGCGAGTCCCAAGGTACCCTGCCCAGTGGCCTTAATCAGCAGCTTTTCCAAGTGTAATCAAAGTGACACGTTAAACACAGCAGGTTGTTTGTGACACATTAAATGCAGGCTTGAAAATAAACAGGAAATTCCCCACTTACTGTATAAGAAATACACAGGGTCCAGACTAGCTTTGGTTACAAGATGGGTTTTCAACTGTAAATTGCTGTAAGTAGGTTTAAGCTGTGCATTGCGTGCATGTTTCCGGGAGAAGACTATCAGAAGAAGGTTGCATTTGTACTCTAGATGTAGTAGGGAACCAATTAAGAACACATTTCACAACTTCCTGCTGTACAACATCCTTCCTGGTTTGGCGAGGGCTCCTCGCACTGGTAAACACACAGTTACACAGTCAACTGATAGCTCTTCGCTGTCAGACATGGCCGAGCGTAGAAGGTCCTCCTCATCTTCAGTGGGCAGATTCAGGTAAACGATGACAGGCTTTCACATAAAAGAGGCTCTCAGTTTGACCTCATGTACAGCTCAGCTGTACAAGCAGAGAGCCCAGTGAATTTTGTTAATGTTAATAACACGGATCTTGAATTTCTCATGACTTCAGTTACATGCAAATAATGTAATTACTCTATTTTACATTTTGCAAATGAGTCAGCTTACAGCATGACCATGCAGCTTACTGAACAAATGACAATTTTTTTACACGTTGCATTGAAATGTACGAATTATGGAGCGCTGCATCCATATTTATACTCCTTAAGTATCCCCCAATTGCTCCAGGGAATGCTGACCCTGCTTTCTCAAATGTGTGTTGCTTTGGATTAAAGTGTCTGTTAAATAGGTAAATGCAAATGCATGTGGAGTTCACCAGCTTACCTCTTAGCACAAAGCTTTCACTGGGGTGGGGCTGAGCAATTTGACGGCTTGAGAAATTCTGGGAGCGTGCTTCAGCAGAGGTGGGGGGGGGGGCTGCAATTCTGAAAATTCTAATCCATGTGCCTTTGTGAGATAATATTGGCCCCCATTTAAGCATAGCAACATCCTTCATGCCAACATTTTGACAGATTGCTTAGAAACAAAGTTGACTTGAGGATACTAAAAAGCGAGTGTGGGCTTTACGCTCTCAATGGGCCGGATTCAGCTTCTCCTCCTTCCCTCCCTGTGCTTCCATCAGGAGCCAGAGTCAGGCGCAGGAGGCCGACGAGGAGGCTGAAGTCTTCCTGGAGACGGAGCAGAAGCTGGAGAAGATTCGCCGGAGCCACCAGGAGAAGGAGAGCCAGGAGCTGGAGCTGCTGCGGCAGCGACAGGTGCAGGCAGAGGAGGAGCTGGAGGAGCTGAACAGGAGGAGGGAGGAACGCCGGCGCCTCCGTGAGGAGGAGGAGCGCCGGAAGGAAGAAGAAGAGCACCAGCGACAGCTGAAAGAAGAGGTATAATTATTGTCAAAGATAAACATGGTCAGAGGCTGGGGTGGCAGACCAGCACAGAGCTGTGCAGAAGTCTTAGGCAGTCAAAGAAAATGATAAATAAATGATCTTCAAAAGTAGAAATGATGCCTGTCCAAGTAGGGGTGGGAGATATGGCATCAGTATCATATCACGATCTTTGTCAGACAGGATCACGACGCTTGATCTTAACAGTACAACCAAACTAATTCCCGTATTTAAAAAATATATAGCCCTATAAGGTAATAAAACATAAACTAAGAACATATTCTGCATGCTGGTGTTTCCATCTGAGGTAGTGAACACGGTTTGTCATGCTGCCACTAGAACCTCGCCTTGGCAAATTTAGCAAATAACTGTTGTTTGCTTAGTGTCGGTTTTGGAAAATCCAAACAAGTTCCATATTACCGTGTCAAATTCTATTTAAGGACCATGTCGTCCCTGCTGCTAACGCTGCCAAATAGTGAACGCGTTGCACATTGCGAATTGCACGTTGGAACGAGGGAGCGAAACGGAGAGGGGAAGAAATCCAAGGCACTACCTACTGTTTGCTATTACCGATTTATTGGTGTGTCGAAACAGATTTGGCTGACAGGGGAACTTTAAATGCGTGCATGAGCCGTAGATCTGCAACCGATAGAATGTGCAGTGTAGCGCGATACTAACAATTTCTTTGCAAAGGCAGACATTTTAACCGTTCATGACCTAATATCATCAAATCACACAGCCCTATGTCCAAATATATCAGCTTAACCATTTCCAAACCTCTTCTAAAATCACCCCAGTATTTGCAGTGACCTTTCAACGCACTAATGTATTTTTTGACTTGACCGCTATCCCACCTTTTTTGGCTAATCAATACCCCATTGACTTATTAACTAATCAAGTTAATTTATTAATTGAGCTGGTGATGAAATTTAATGAATACATGGAATGGCTGAGGTGCCCCAGAGGAGAGGTTTGGGAACCAAAGCGGCGTTCATCTAGCCATCCAGCAAGATATCAGTAACTTTTAGGAGAGCAGAATAAATTCTTGTTTATTTTTCATTGTGTTACTCTTAATTTGCATACGTTCTAATGTAAATATACACAGAGAAAATATACACTCTCTATCCAGATAAATGGCCTTAAACATTTTCTTTCACTGCCAAAGACTTTTGCACAGTACTGTTCATGACAAACGTGTCGATAAACTAACAAACAGTAAAATCTGTGCCTTTGGGCAGTAAGAGCATGACTATCCATTTGTACAGAAGTAATATAGTAATAGATATTAAGGCTTTTAACTTGCATTTATTGTCAGCACAAAAAACGCTTGTTATCTGCAAGTCTCTGCTTATTTATGTCAAATGATGAACTTTAGTGCTCACACCATTGTCTATGCCAGTATTTCCCAAGCTTGTCCTCAGGGACCCCCCCCCCCTCCCCCCAACAGTCTACATTCTTGCTCCCGTCCAGCTCTCATGGACTGTCTGGCAGGGAGCTGGGAGGGAGCAAAAACATGGACTGTCTGGCAGGGAGCTGGAAGGGAGCAAAAATGTGAACCAGCTGTGGGCCCCTGAGGCCCGGATTGGGAGACACTGGCCTGGTGTCTACGTTCTACGGACGCGGAATCATATGTACGAACACCTGCTAACAGGAGGAGAAGCGACGAATGAAGGAAGATATAGAGAAGAGAAGGATGGAGGCAGCGGAGAGAAGGATGAAGACCCTCAGCATCTCCAGCACCGAAGGGGATGAACCTTTCTGCCCACTGAGTCCAAAGAGCTCCACGATGAAGGTGAGCCTCCTGTCACTCATCCAGATGGTATTTTCATATTTCATATTAATTCCAGGCTTCTTTTTTTTATTTATTTATTTATTTTATTTTTCCTTTTCTTTCGTCTGCACACGTTTTAGGTTTTTCATTGATTTCTTGTTTTTTTTTCCATGCAATAACAAATAATCACCAAATTCCTGTATTCCTATACTCCATCAACATAAGCTAGTTTGGTCATTTTTTTTTTCTCCATAAAAGTTTGCACCCCTGTTTTAATTGGCACTGGTTAGCCAACCAAGTGTGTGACCGGCTTTGTTTTGTTTGGAGTGAACTTTGAAATCAGTCTTGTGACATTTTCATGATGGTCCTTCTGCTCTGTCCTCTGAAAAAACTTATGCATGTAAGAGACATTAGCGATACAAGCACAAAGTACAGCAAAAGCTCATTTATGTCAAATCTTGCATGGTTCAGTTTTATAATTTCTTTTGGATTGTGCAACCAAGAAAAAGTAATACAAGAACTAGTTCCTCTAGTTTTTTCTTTTGGCTGTCTTTTAATTTTCCCAGTCTAACCACCTTCTCTGTGCAAAACATAAAATCCCTTGGCCGTCATCCAGCTCACAAATCTCATTAAACTCAGCTCCATTCATGTCCTCTGTTCCTATTGTGTGAAAGTTCCTTGCATGGCAGTGGAAGGCACGTTGCTCTACACTTCCTGCTTTTTCCTGTCTTTTATTATTTTATCTTTTGCTTTGGGTTGTTACACATCCGCTGTTCCTTCTGTTAACTAAAAAAAAAAATGTATGAAGAAATGTCAAAGTGTCGTCCTTCCTGTGTCGACAGCAGGAGGTGTGGTGGCCTGAACCAAACTTGCGATATTGTGCAATTCTCTTAATTCTCTCAGCTCTCCAAAGGATCACGGAGGATGGTCTCTGGCACCATATCACTTAAAACATTATATAGTGCCAAGCAGAGGGCTAATTTAAAAATACAGTCCAAACAAATACTTACCCTGGGTTTTTTTTCCTTTTCCCAGAGATCACCCTAGTGAACCTTTTCTCCATCATCCTCAAACATCACTTAATGGGGTTAATGACTCACCTCTTTCTTCTGACTTCTTATATATTGTATTCTTTTAGTCATTGTATTCATCGTATTCTTTATTGTATTCTTTAGTTTGTAGCACAGCTTTACTTAAGCACGAACAACAGCCTGTTATCCAGATATGACTTCACTGTTTATTTCTTGTCTGCTGAATAAACTTTTTTGGTATACATTTAGTATACTTTTGGTAAATTTAACACACACACACACACACACACACACACATACACATAAATATAGAAATATACAAAAAAGTACAACCAGCACAAATGCATTTGCAAATGGCTGTCCCTTAATAGTAATGTATAATACTTATTTTAATTGACAATTATATATTTCATGCAATAATATAATTATAATATATGCAGTATAAAATCTGGATTGTGCAGGGTCTGCTTTTCTGCTTAAGTAAAGCTAAGTGCACTGTGGGTCGCGCTCTGTAGTTCCGGGCTGCTCTCTTGTTGCTGGCGACTTCCTCCCGTCTGCTTATCTGTGATTTCAGAATGAGAGTGAAGAGAGGGTGACAGGAGAACATGCTTGCTCGGTGAGTTGGCAGAATTTTGTGGCAAAAACAGCCTGCAATGTGGGTTCAAAGCGCCGGCCTGACCAGCTACGTCCTGTATCAAAGGCCAGCTCCTCTCTTCTCCTCCCATGGAACCATCAAGCCTGTGTCCCTCAACCCAGTCTGTTTTTTCAATAAGGGAAAATGAGGAAGGAGGACATATTATTTTTTATGTTATATTTTTTAAATCCCGGGTTCATAATTTTTTGAAGCAATAAATGAATGTTTTGTGTTTAGCATACCTTTTGAGAGATGTGACCAGGAAAGGGTTAAACATGGCCCTGTAACCACATCCTTTCGCCATTCCAGTCCTTAATATTCCTTTAATGATATATAGGCAGTGTCATGTGAATTATCTCCAGTATTCTACTGGGTGAAAACACAATAGCTGTGCATGGACAAGGATTTTGTGTACCTGTAGGCATGAATTTAGGAATTGGCTAAATCGTTAGCGTAGCACCGATTCTGTGCTTCACGATTTTTCCACTGCCGTGTTTGATATTATCCTCAACACATTTAGTGTAACGTCATTCTGAATTTCAGATTTCGGAGAGGACAGAGTCCCTGAATCGCTCCCTGAAGAAAAGGTATGTTCTTTTTCTGGATTATTCAGTCCCGCCCCCATCCCCCATTTTATGAACCATTTTCTGCATCTATTGAAATCCCGGAGATCTCTGGTGTTCAGCTGGGAGAGATGACTCTCCCCTGACCGCATCTGGCTGGATGAGCAGACCATAGACTCAAAAAAGGCTTCTGCGTTGTTATTGCTGCGTCTCTTTTGTCCGAGGTGATTTATGAGTTAGGTAACTGTAAGCAGATGTCCCAGTTTTCTTTGGTGGCTGGTGAGTGATACTGTCTCTAAGGTCTGTAAGCAATTGGTCAGCCGTCTTACAGTGGAAGGAGGTTCAAATTTAGCAATGATAATATGAAACTGGAGCCCAAAGACTAAATTAGTATGAGAAAAGCCATAAAAACTATCCAGTCTGTCATAAATCAGTCGGATGCCAGAACAGTGAGTGATGACATCATCAGAGGTGCCAGTAACTCACTGTCTGTAGAAGTTAGGAATGTGAAAATAGATGCAGTATAGGGTCTGGCTTCTCCACCAGTTAAGACATGATGGGACAATGACAGACTCCATGATCCTCTGCTCCACAGAAGGCATGATATCATCTTATTAGTTTACACACCTTTCAATCCACATTTGTCATTGTCTTTGTAGTGAGACACAAAGAAAATGATTTGTGACCGGCATTCATCATATTGTAACAATGTTTTTTGTTCCCAATTCCTGTTTAATGGAACCGCAGTATCATTTATGACTCATGACCATATTAGCTGCCAAAAGTGCTCAAGGTTTTTGTGTATTTTTTGAAAATATGAATTGGCTGAGATACTTTTAAAAGTAGGAAGTCGTTTTTCTGGCTCTGATTCCGGTCTGGAATTTGTTGATATGATGGAGTCGACCTCAAATACTCCGTGTTTTAACGGGTGTGTTAGCTTTCATTATTGCTTCTTCAATTTTCATAGCTATAAATTAATGTCATTCAGTGGGATCAGATACACACTTTGAGGCGTATAGTCAATGTTCCCAGAAGCACCTTGCTTCTCAGGTTAAATGCAGAGGACATATTCTGTTGTTGTGCACTACATGCTGTGGTGTGTCAACAATGATCACTGTTTACCAAATTCTAAATTCTCAATCCCAGTGGATGTTGACATTGACAGTGGAAGTTTAAATATACCTTAAGGACACGTCAAAAAGCACACAGATATAGGCTGGAGGACAGACAGCCCTGACTCCAGCTACTTGTAAATCACGAGGTTCATTTATTCGGTGGCCATAGTAATTGTTATGAAACTAAAAGCAATTGCATTTTCTAGGTTACAACTGAATCTTCTTGAAAATCATGTGCCTAAAACATTGCAAATCAATTATTTTTTATCATGAAAAAATCCATCCTTCCATCTTCCTTAACTTGGTCAAGGTCACGGGTATAGGTGGGGGGCTGGAGCCTCCCCCAGGCAGCACTGGACAAAAGGTTTGGCTATACCCTGCATAGAATGATAAAAAAATATATTTATGACAAATTGACACAAAGCCTTTAAAACCCTCTTTGAAATGTGCCGTTCTGAATTTACACAACAAAAAATAACGCAACTTACAATTTACCAATAAAGATTTACAACATCCACAGTTTCTTTAACTATTTAAACTTTTTATAGACACAGAATTTAAACATTTCCTGACTGACTCTGACAAATGTATGGCTCATGCAATTTTATTTCTATGAGCCAAATGATCTTATGAAAAGATATTTCCACGAAACGCCGACCTCTATGATGAACTAAATGTTGTAGATAAGACAGAAAATGAATTTTCACTTAGACACCCCAGTGCACTGGGTGTACACATACATCTCAAACAGCACTATTTTCAGCCAAACTTTTCTACTTCTGTCCCAATTTGCTTTTCAGAAGCTCCTCCAAAATGATCTGAGACGGTTTGTGTCTCCTGAGAAAACAGGGAACAACCACCATGCTGTCATATTCAGAAGTTAATGGTGTCTCATTTTCTTCTGCATACGAAAATCTGTCTGTTTTTCTAATTTTTCTTTTTTTGTTTTTGTCAAACACTTTTAAGCTCTGCTCAGCTCTGGATAAATTGGCATATATCTGTTTTTGTCTTAGTAACTGAAACTTATTTCGAACAGTTTTCTAGCTTCCTTTTTCTAGCTTTTCATGATTCGCTTAATCATGAATAATATGATAAAATAATCTGCACTTTCTTTTTGGATTAATAAAGTATCTGTCTGTCCGTCTGTCTCTATCTCTGTTAAATTTCAGTTCCACATATGTCTGAAGCAGACATAGTATCGGCCTTCAGGGAACTGATATTTAATCTGCATTGTCCTAGTGGAGAGTTACAAAAACACAAGATGTTGGTGTCCTGGGGCTGAAAAATCCTCAGGGGATTCCCAAGGAGAGGATCCAGTAGTGGCCCCCCGCTAGGTCTGGGGGCTAGGGGCAGTTTCTGTTTGGGGGCTGGTGATTATATCATGGCTCACGTGTGTTTTTCTGGTGTCGGCTTTGTTTTGAAAACAGTAACAGCGTTAAGAAGACCCAACCCCCGGTCCTCATCACCAAAATTGATGACAGGCTGGAGCAGTACAGTCACGCCATTGAGGTAACCCTCCAGCTCTGTCTTTTTTGTGCTGTCCTTCCTCTGGCCTTGAACGCCACAGCGGTGGCCCTATTGATAAGATGAATCTTCTTTCTGTATTCCGAATCTGTTGGGACACGTCCCCTTTTGTCCTGTCCTTGAGAACTATATGCTGCCAGATG
Organism: Mormyrus lacerda; assembly: GCA_015163995.2. NCBI lineage: Eukaryota > Metazoa > Chordata > Actinopteri > Osteoglossiformes > Mormyridae > Mormyrus > Mormyrus lacerda. The sequence continues at coordinate 5,041,523 of JAABNX020000021.1, forward strand.
AGAAAGCAAACCGTCGTCCCCCTGTCATAGTTCGACGTGTGTTTCTATGAGGTAAGGCGAGACTTCCGTCACGCCTTTCTGTGTATGTGATGAGCTATTTCGCCCCCAGGGCAGGCTGTGTCATTTTCGTGCCCTCAGGCCGGGATGATGTGGCCACACAACGCCCTTGTTAGTGAATTACAAACACACGTTGTGATTCAGGGAGGTTAGGTTACTGAACTGACTGTGAGGTCAAACACGTTTGCAGACACTTCCTGAAAATCCCCATTCCTTATCCTCAAAGGCCACGAATAAACACTGTTCCATTATCCCTGCCAGAATTTTTTTTTCCTCTTTTGCCCCCATGTACCAAATTAGTTCTAGAAAGGAAACAATGTCAAATGAATATTCTCCTGTTTTGATCTGATTTATTAATGCTGTAAACCCATCGCAAAAGTGTACGTTAAAAAAATGGCTCCATTAGAAAGTACAAGAATTTGTGTAATCTTTGGTTCTAGGTTAAAATGGGATCAATCACTTGTGTAACCCATGCCATGCCTTACAGACCTCCTCCAAGGACTCCAAGGTATCCAAACAAGCTCTGATGGACATCCCAAGCCCCCCGGAGCCCGTAGCCTGCAAGAAAAGCCTTTTCGAAGCCGGGGAGGCCTGGAACCAGAGCCCCAACAAATGTGCACCTTTGAAGGCAAGAGTGGACCGCGCTCTTCCTACCCCGAATACGTTCCTGCAGTCTCTTAGGCCTTTCCGTAGGGGCTGCCAATCCTATTCACCACCATTGCTCTGAAGCTGCCTTTTTGAAACACAGAGGAATGCTTTGCAAATTATACAGCTCAGTGAGGTGAAAATGTGATGTTCTCAGGTGGAAATCTGACCACTGTAAAAGACAGAAATGTAATTGTTGCTCTCGTCACATGGACTAATGTCCAGTATTGATTAGGAAGGTATTGCATTCCATCCTAACCATGTGGGAAGCATAACCAAGTATCAACTTGTTTTTCTCATTTTTTTAAGTTCTGGGGGTAGTAAAACTTGTGGAATGCTGGTATGCCAAGTTATTGTGACTGTGACCCCCCGTGCTATTTATACTCTTCCATTCTTACCCCACCCCCCCGATGCGTTTAATTGCCTAATTAATTCCAGCATGCAGAAGGTTGCTTGAGGTAAGCAGAATGGCATGAGAACAGCTCATGGGGGAGAGGAGAATAATCCATGGGCGAGTTCTGGCTGAAACATCTGAGCTCCGCATGCTTATATTTGTTCTTTTACTGATCCCCACAAACATGTTGTTTTGTTTTTTTTTTTGACTTATGGAAAGCTTACCAAGATTTTTGCTGTCCTGTTGCTCCCCTACAGGCTGAATATCAGGTCTCCACCACAGACCTCTGAGCGTTCACGTACGGCACTGTACAAAACGTACACAACTGAAGGGAATGTTTAAAGCTATTTATCTGAATAGTAAGCATTAGGAACAGCAAGATTCACATCACTGGCATCAAAGTTCACGATGCGGTTGCCCCAGTTAAAAAATTGCATGCCGGATACAATTGTGCAATTGGATACGATGAGATCACGATGCATGGTCTATAGCAGCTTTGCATCAGCAAAATCCAATTATTCATTATGAATTATTAATAGAGTGATTTTTTTAGTTCATTTATGATTTGCTGTCTGCTTAAGAAGAATCAAAGAAATAAGATCAAACCATCTGTACCATAATGTATTGTATAGCATCATATTCTTTTACATCGTATCATGTTGAATCACATTGTGTTAGAGCCCAACTGAACTGACTTGTGTTTTGAATTGGGCTGCATCACAATGGGGGTGAATCATGTTGCAGTTGCTTTTAATGCATTGGATTGTTGACAATGCATTGAGATGTACATCGCATTGACCTCGCAGATGGATATGCTCATCTCTAGTAAGTGAGTGTTCAGCATATTAAGATAACACAAGGAGAACATTGCATGCAAGTTCCACACACACGGAGCCATGACAGCTGGTCCCAGAGGCGTGAGGCAGCAATGCTGACCACCTCCAAATTTGTTTTAGAAAGTCAGTGAGGCATTGATTAGCGAAAATGTGCAAGCGGTCAAGTCAAGAACTACATGGGTGTGCTGGATGGTTGCCGCAAACTCTGGGGTGACTTTAGGAGAGGTTTAGAAATAGTTGAGCTGACGCACTTTCACAGACATAATATCATAGTTTTGCGCCAACATGAAGGTCATTTAAACGTCATTTTCTTTGGCTGCCTAAGACTTTTGCACAGTACTGAATGTGATTTTTATATATGAGTATATTGCATTTTATGTATGTAAGGTTTGGTATGTAGCTGTGTCTGACTGTGTGTGGCTGCCTCTGCTTTCTAAGTCCCTTTGGTAAATCTGACACAGTATCAGTCTTGAGATAGTTCAGTCCCATTGGGGTCAGGTCATCCTTTTGTTTGTTCTTCGCATTCCTAGAGCAAAGTGCTCTGAATGGCAGCAGAAAAAAGAAAGGTGCAAAGAATTAAGGGCACAAGCAGAAGGACCCCAGTCAGTGGAGAGATAGAGGAGTGAGACAGCAAAAGCCAGATGTAAACAGAGAAGTAAAACTTATCGTCCATCTTGGTCTATCCTGTGCTCTGTCAGGATGCTGAGGGCCTGAAGGTGGGAGTGGCCGACCTGATCACCCAATGGGTGAAGGGCAGCGTGGATGGCGGCAATAAGAACTCCCCCTCCAAGTCAAGTGTAAGTCACTGCAGGCTACAAAAGGCTCACAAGACCACTAACACGCTACACACTGATCGACTCTGTCCAAGAAATACAAAGTAAACACTGACAAAGTTCCTTAAGAGTGCATTTGTGTAACATGAACATGAATAAAATGTAAAAATAGCATTAATATGTTTAATGACATGTTTAGCACACAAACCAACCTTTATATTTGCATGTATAAATGAAGGAAATCTTATAGATACTAAAAAAACAGAATTGGAAGCTTGCAATGTTGTTAAACAATGAGGTTTCTTCACCTCAGATAAGCTGAACGTCGTCCTTATGTTCTCCCTGTTCTGCATCTTCTCCTTCCTCAGTTTACTTATTTCAGCTGTCATCATATCTGCTACTCTCCTTAACCTCTTCCTCCTCTAAGGTAACAGTAACCCGCTGTCTTTCTCCCCCTCCTGACCTTTTTAATGTGCGGAGCTGTTCATACTTATCTTTCTGACACCCGGGGAGTTTATTACTCTGCTGGAAATCATAGGAAATCCCAGGTTCCCATGGTCTGCCGCCAATAGCTCTGGGCGCGTAGTGTGTAGCATGTGTACCCTTGCAAGGTTCTGTGGCCCTCGGTGCTTCCTCCGAAAGCTATTTCCAGGTGTATTTCTGTTGCTCTTATGTGGTTAGACAGATGGTTTCCTCTTCTTCCCATGGTTTTACAGTGATGTCTAATATTGAGTGGCTGTCTGTGAATGTAGAATGGAAAAGAAGGTTTCTCCTCAAAGCGTGTTATGTTCCTTAAAAAAAAAGAGGCAAAGGAAAAATACAGGAGGGGAGGGGGGAGAAGGGTCTGTCCTCGGGTGCCCGTCCCACTTTTATAGGTCTTGGAGTTGTAGCCAACAATTTACACTGGACTTATTGTTAGTTCTGCATTCATGTGAAGGAGAAACCAGATAGTGTCTGATGCGACTTCCTGCAGCAAATACTGCCCCCAAGTGGTCAACACAATGTTTTTCAGAAGGTGTGCACATCAAGTCTTATTCCACATGCAAGTTCTTATCCAGGTTTTCACGGCTACCATCCGGGTTCTTTCAGGACATTAAAGCTGGAGATGTGCTGCACAAAAAGAACATGTGGGAGACCATAGGAGACACCTCTGCTGCCGAAAAACCGGGGCCTGGAGCCAAAGTAGGTGGCGTCGCCATCGATGGGGCTTGAGCGAGTCCCGCAGCCAGTCGGAGGAGCCGACAGCTGACACTGTGATGAATTCCACCACATGAATCAAGGCATATGAATGATCACCTGCCCAGACTCAGCAGAGATGAAGGCCGTTTCACATTACTGTGGCGCAGGTTTGGGGGCCAGAACTCCTCCATACCCTATTAATTACTACAGGAGAAGAACAACCCATAGAACCTGGCTGTCAGCTGTCACCTACATCCCCAAATGAGAATATGAAATTACACGACTGATCCTGAAACTGGCAGTGGAGAGGGTTCACACACGTTAATGATTTGGTAAAATGCAAGTTGTAAATGCATCGTTCGTGTGGTAATTGTTTTCTTGTATTTTAGACAACGCCTTCTGGAAAACGATACAAATTTATTGTGACAGGCCACGGAAAATATGAGAAGGTTCCTGTAAACGATATTGAGAATGATTACGCAAATGGAAATTCAGGTAAGATGTCAAACACTAGGAATTTCCACATAATTACCACATATATGTTCGGTGTTGCTTTCCAGATTTTCCTTACAAACAAGAAATAATAGAAGGCTTTGGGGTTTTAATTCCAATATCTGCTGAGTATTAAGACCTGTGACGTTCAGCGTAATGGATTCCTGACATGGTTAGTTATTTTCTCTAGTTACCTAGTCCCTTCACTTTTGCCTATAGTTAACCAGGCCCCTGGGCAAAGGCTGTTAGTTAGCGTTTCCTCTCCCTACCTTTCTCTTGGGTGTATTATGTATGGAAACCCATCTACAACTAACGACAATTAGGCAATTTGTGCCAGTGTGTAAAGATGTGAGGCTGTTTAATCTTTAAAAAAATCCCAGACTGTTTACCGGGCATCGTGCTGATCGCAAACCATGTCTTTGTGCGCTTAGCTTAGTCTTCTAACACTGTTGTTTTTTTCCGCTATGTTTTACCAGATTTTAAGGTGGTTGACAAAATGTTTTTTTAACAAAAATAGAAAACCTTGATTTATTTTTACCGATCATTTACGATTATAATTTAGCGGGCCAAGCTTTAATTATAATTTGCATGCAGCTTGATAGGAATGAACATATTTGCCATGAGCAAGTTGGGTGACGGATACAGCAGATGACTGAGGTAACCTAATGCCCAGCTCCAGCAGAGGGCTATTCCCTTTGCCTCAGCTATCTCTGGCTTTGCTGCCCTGTCCAAGATGCCTTCCCTATACGCTGTGCCCTTGGACATTTCAGGTTCAAAAAATAAAAATCCAGACCAAGATTTTGTTTCACCCAACCAGTTGAGTATTAAGAGTCACAGTCGCAGAGTACTCAGCTGGTTGGTTGAAGCAAAATCTTAGACTGGATTTTAGCTTTCTGGACCTGAAATGTGCACCTCCAGACATGGGTGTCCCAGTGTCACCACAGTGGGTAAAGTGTGCGTTGTCACTGTCACTTCTCCGTCTGAACCCATGGCTTTACACGCATGACACTCTGCCAGGTGGCAAAACTCCTCCACGGTTATGAGTATGTCGCAGAACCAGTGAGCGGGCAGGGATGTAAAATCACTCCAAATTACTGGTTACTAAATTAAGCTAAGCTCCGGGGTCCCAACTCAAAATACAGTGTAACTGCACCCTGTCTCCTTCTCAGTGCAAAGACTATAGCACATCAAGAAGGTCAAAAGGCACCATCACTCTTCGTTAAAAGCTCCAAGGAATTACACATCCATCGATCCATCCATCTTCTAGTTGTTTATCCTGCTCAGGGTGACGGGGAAGTACTGTAACGACACAGCTGTTAATTTATTACTTTTAGAAATTCTTAAGAACCACAGCTAGTCAGTTAATAACTTTACATTTATAAATAACTTAGCATAAATTTAGTAAATGTGCTGAAACGAAATTATACTTCTAGGAAAGTTTCTGTATTTTTGGGGTACAGATGAATTACATTTATTTCATTGTGCTTTTTTCAACTGCTTTTGGAATGCAAATGAATAGCTCTTGCAAAACATAAAAGTGTTCCTGCGGATATTTCATTCATAATGCAGGAGTTTATGGTATTTCATATTCTGTTAGATAATGTGGTTTCTACACCTTTTTGCATGCGTGTTTCATACTGATGTTTTGATTTGAATTAGTACAATTAATTCGCTGGGCTTTCAACACAGCCAGGGGCGGTACAGGGAGAGGCTTGGGGGGGGGCGTAGTTACTCCTACTGTATGACAGCCATAGCACCCCCTTAGGACCCCAAAGAAATTTCTGGGGTTTATTTAGAATTTTTTTATCTGGAATGTTTGAATGCTATATTTAATATGTGCTTAACACTCAATGCGGGTGCTGTGTATGTGTACGTACGTTTGTGTATGTCTGTTGGGGGTGTTGCAGTAGAAATTAAACAGTGGTCATGGCACATTAAGGGGAATCCTCAAATTTCAGAGCTGAAATGTCAAGCAAGCCCCATAGCACTGGCAAAATAACACTATCTGGAAAACCTGCCCCTCCTGCCACTTGATCATGGTGCATTTCGTTATTCCCCATTAGCCTGAGCCTCTTGTAGAAAGTAGGCCTCTTGAAGACATTGTCAACTGGACATTTTAGTACTGCTTTATTTCGCATTTTGATGTCCTGAAAACAAAGACTCATACAGGAACTTGCAATGACACTGTCTTCGTCGCACATAGATCCATTCTTCCATTCTTTCCATCTCCCGGTCTCCATGTCCATCCGCCTTCTCTCTAGTCCTTCACCACGCAATGAGTTTTCAACTCTGCATCAAAGCTGTCCCTCTTCTTTCTTCATGCCTAACCTGCGTTGTGTTTCTGTACTCATCATAGCTGCCCATATTCTTTCATTTTTATTTACTATAGGAACTTAGCAGACACACTTACTCTGAAGCGGCTTAAATTAAAAAAATGTATACGTCTGGTTAATATGCATGGAAGCAATTTGCTCATAGCCCCCCCCCCCCAGCACTATTAACTATCACAGCTGTGGCTCAGAACTCTGAGATTATTTCCTATTCAAGGAGCACCATATTATTGGAAAATGTATAGAACAGAAAAAAACACAAATACTGAATTTGACAAAACCCCCATCGCAAAAAAAGCATATAATTTAGTATGACTGTTTTTGAGACAAAACTACAGTTTGTCATTTAAAGTTATGCATGAATTAATTTTCAGAAAAACTTTGTTCCTGTTTTTTTTTTTTTTTTTTTTTTACCGAAATGTCAATATTTGTTGCTTTAATAAAAACCATATCAATTTCTTGAGTTTATCAGAAGACACTGGAAAAACCCTTTCATGCACCACAGGCTCATATTCTGTCATATCAGAAATTATTGGCTGGTCAGTTTTGATCTACTTGAAACTGTTCAACTAATAGTTTAACAGAAATTATATAGTTTAATGGCTCAGCATGTTGATCTAGCCTCTTAATTTCTCCATTTTCTTTAATTCATCCATCAAAACATTCTCACGTCAGAGAGCATCTCCAGAACATCATAACATTTTGATATGTAGGAACATCTGCTTTCTTAGTGTGAAACACAGTCGTGCTGTACTTGCTGGAGCAGCTCAACACGGTGAGGGTTTACAGTCTAATGAACCCAACAGTTGCATGACCATGCTAGTTATCTAGTGAGTGTACCATGAAATACAGCCGTGGAAAAAGTTAAGAGACCATTCTTTATTTTTAAATAAATCTGCATTTTTAAATCCTGGTTTAATCATAGTTCTGCTGGCAGAAGGCTACAATGAAGCTACAGTGAACAGCAGGTGTCTTCTAGGTTAAAAATTTCTAACAAGTACACAAAGAAGAAACTGAAGCAGGAGACAACAAGAACAACCAGAAGCCAGCAAGGAAAAGGGTGGAAGCGACATTCTAATGCCAGAGATGACCATTAACTTATCTGACAGTTTCTCATGAATCATAGGATGACATCAAGTGACCTTCAAAAGGAATGGGAAACATTAAGTGCAGGTGTGAAGTGCACTGCTGCTGGTCATTTTTACTGACATACACCCAGAAATTGAGAAATGAATCAAACAAACAATTGTCCTGCGGTCTCATAATTTTTTCCACGGGTGTACAAATTGTGATGATTTGCAATATGCAATTATAGCAATGATGATATTATCATTGCGTACTAATCAGTTTATATATATAATTTTTATTTATTTAACAATGATTGATCAGGAGAAGGGAGAACTTTAACATAAGCTAACAGCATAAGCCCCACCCCCTTGCCATCAATCAGGCCTCTGTGCTGTTGAAAGCATTGAATCCTTTCGCGATTCTGTTAAAATCTTTCGGCTCCTCATCTTGATTCTTGCGACCTATCAGCCCCAACTCAAACACTGTCGATATTTTTGTGGTGGGCCTCGAAGCAGCTTCCTTCAATTTTCGAGCATTGAACTGCGGGCTGTAGAGGAGCAGCGGTAAGCGATACACAAATGACGGAATCTCTTGTGTGTTCCTCGCTGTTTTTTCTTCTTCACTCTTGTTGGCATTTATCTGCTGCAAGATATTCTCTTGGGTGGAGAACATCTGGAAGAGGACAGCATCCCACATCTTCATGGCCCTGGGGGAATCTTTGGTCTTCATCTCATCCTGACTCCCAGATTCTAAACCCGGCTCAGTGGGCATTTTCTGTCCATCTGTCTTCTCCTGCTGGTCAACATCTTTCTTGGACTCAAACTCTGGTTCTGGAAACTTTGGCTCTTCGGGCTCAACGATCATGTGTTTCTTGAGCCTAGACCAGCCGCTGAGCTTGGATTTTAAGCCCTTTGTTTTTGGCATTGTTTTCGGAAAACCTTCTCCCACTGGTAGTGATTTGTCTCCTGTTCCACTCTTCCCCTTAGACGATAGCATGACTGAAGTCATATGCTCTTTGATGTCTTTTATTTCTGTAGCTGTAACCTCACTGTTAGCTGAGTCGGTTTGCATTGCTTCATCACCCATTTGATCAGCAGGCCTAATTCCGCCATCGCTTACAGCTGGTGCAATAATTTGTGGAGAAGAGGTAGACAAATTCATTGCAACGGCCTCTGTTTTGTCAGCAGGTGTTTTGGGTATGAGTGCCCCCTCTGCCTGTGGTGTTTGTTTTACGCTATTCAGCACAGCCACAACTTGGTTGGTCAATACTTTGGCACTACTTATGTCCTTGACAGGACTTTTAACCCTAGTAAGTGGGTATGGTGAGGTGCTTTTCTCACTTGCATGAAACACAAAAGGACTAACTCGTAATGATTTTTTTGTAG
>JAABNX020000021.1:5052581-5071200 GCA_015163995.2 Mormyrus lacerda
TTCAGATGTAGGGGTTGCACCTCTCTTTATATCAGATGCTGGTGTAATGACTATGCTCACTTCAGATATAGGTGTGGCAGCTCTCCTGATTTCAGATGTAGGTGTAGTACCTCTCTTTACTTCAGATGTTGGTGTAATACCTCTGTTCACTTCAAATATGGGTGTGGTAGCTCTCCTGATTTCTGATGTAGGTGTTGCCACTCTCTTTGCCTCAAATGTAGGCGTTGCCACTCTCTTTACCTCAAATGTAGGCGTTCTACTCCTGGGTGTTGTTGCTCCATAATGAAATGTCTTCACCCCTGAACTCTCATAGAAAGGTGACTTTGACCTCTCTTGAAATGGAGATTTAGCTGTATACATTGTTATTTGAGGAACATCAAACATGGGTTTTTTGGATTTGGGAGCCTCGGTGATAATTATCTGTAGACTGTGCTTTCCATGAATTGTCCTTACCTGACTTGAAACATGGGGTATTGAGGGTACTGCAGCTGGGCCTGATGTCGTAATTAGTAATGATGGCATGACTGCCTGCTCAGGAAGCTGAGCTGCAGCTGGAGTTTGTGATGCTGATGATTGTGATTGGGTGTATGTATGCAGTGAGGCCACTAGCTGGGGACTGGTGCGGACTGGGGCTGTGTAGCTCTGTGGGGATATCCTAGCTGTTTTTCCATAATTCCGGTGTACTGGGTAAGGTGACGCAGTGTGCTGATAGAGGGGTCTGATGAAGAACCTGGGCTGCAAAGTACTTCCATAGACCGGGGTCTCTGGTGTCCTGGGTGGGGTCGAGGGGTCACTTTTCTCAAGGTCAGGACTGGCCTCACTCACAGGAGACAGGCTGGAGCGATAGGGTGCAGGCGCCTGTGTGGCCGGTGGAGCAGCCTTCTTCTTGGCCGTTCTCTTGAGTAACTTCTGGAGACGGACATTGTCCTTTCCTGGCTTTGGGAGCAGGGGCGGTGGGTACTGCTGGGAGAGCAGGCCTGGTTGAGGAGTACTTCCATAACTGGCAGCCATAAGAATATATTCCCCCTGAAACATCAGAAGAAAGAGAACATGATTCTTAGACTATTTGTATTGAAAAATCTGAACTTCCTACATTGTTTTGTTGCTATTTGCCTGCTCTTTTATGTTAATATTTAAATCCACATCGATAAGAAACAAATATTATAAGTGAGAAACCCATGTTTTCATCAGAACTTATAAAATGATTTCAAAACAGTTTGTGTGTCAAAATAAGATTTGTTAAAAATGAACATTAATGATAAAACCTTATAAGCAGAGGTGCACAGTTCAGGTCCAGAAAGTAAAAATCCAGACCAAGATTTTGTTTCAACTAACCAGTTGAGCATAAGAAGTCACAGTCACAGAGTACACAACTGGTTGGTCGAAACAAAATCTTGGTCTGGATTTTCAGTTTCTGTACTTAATCTATCTTCTTCTGCTAATAAGAATGAATACTGCAGTAATATACCATCACCTGGCATTCCCCAGTAAAACCCGAATAGAAATGGGTACCATATGTCCTTTACTCACTAATCTATGCTACATTCTAGGCATATATTTGCATTCAGTTATGTGCTGCCAGGAATTCAAGGAGCAACTTATAAAAGAACGCTTTGTATTTTAGCACTGAATGAACATTTGATTTGGTATTCTGAATGATTAAAACATCAGCCTCTTTCATATGACGCAATGACTGATAGCATGTGGTTTGGTGTTGCAGGTGCGCTCTGCCAGGAGGAGTTCTGAAGTGGAGACAAGTGTGCAGTTCTGACCAGACGCCGACTTATGTTGCTTAATGATTTGGACTCTTTACCACTGATGCTGTTAGCAGGCATCGTCGACCACCTCTGGATGATTCCGGCAGCAGTAACATTTTGTGTTTTTCTGCCTCTGCATTTCTGCTGAGAACTTGCTGAAGCTTACGATAAAAACAAAACCTTTCATTCCCACAGTATCAAATCCCCATTACATTGTTTTCAATCAGAATATATGTTTAGTGAACAAGTTTAGGAGGTTTTGTGTATATATACTTATGAAATACATGTATAATTACTGTGCAAATCATTCCACTGATATTTTTTTTGGAAATTTAAATGTGTCGGGCCGAATGAATTTATACAGGAATGACTTATGGTGCCTCCTCACAATCAATGTTTGATTTTTGCAAACCAAAATAATCAGTGAACATCAGATGGTCGTTAACTTTGAAGTAGGGAGTATATTCAGTGACAAAAGTGTTGGCCATTGATTTCATATTGTTTCATTTATATACTTGGTCAACATATCACTGACATACAGATGTCAGCCAGACCCCATCACCACCCGCATTTGACACAGAAAAAGCCTCGAGAAAGAGCTTGTAACTTAGCCACTTGCTTTTACTGTGCTTATGAACCAGCACTATTTATACACTGTAATGGATATGCTACCCAGTACAACATTCACCCCTTACAGCTCCTGAATGCTGATCCCATTGCTCCCAGAGTATTCTAGGAGTGCTTATTCGGTGGTTATACTGGGGCTGTGGAGGGGGCAGCCTCCTCTGGGCTGCAGCGGTCCACACGGAGTGACTGGTCACATGCACAGGAGTGTAATCTCTGTTTTGAGTGCGCGGGGGTTAATGGACTTGTGTGCGGAACAGAGTCCCACTCTGGCCTCACGCTCGACTCCAGCCAGAGTAATTAAGTAAGTATTAAGTGATGCTTCATTTTCAGAGACCATTGGTATCAGCTGTTCCCTTTCAGCATTTATATCACGATGCCACTTCTGCTCAAAGCTCCACACTGGATTTTACTTTAATCTAAAACATTTGTACGCCGTTTATATACTGAATGTTATGTTGAATTTATGCCGCAGTTGAATTTCATTTTGCAATGCTTTGGAAATGGCTCCATATTTGTTCAGAGATGTACTGACTCTTTACTGAATATCAATCGGACTCTGTTTGTATTCTGTTACTTTTTTGATACTATCATTTATTGTGTGTCTATTTTGGTAGGCCAACTTGATACAGTCTCTTCACATTTCTTTCTTGACAATAACTTCCTCTGATGTTTACCAACTTTTATCATAATTACTACACATCTTTTGACATCAGCTGTCCAATTTGTACTCTCTTGTTCCCAAAATAAAACATCTTAGATACACTGAACTTGTATTTGAATTCCATTCTTGTTTCATTGGCTGTCTGTCTGGTGCAGTCAGTATTCAAGAAACCTCTGCTTAAGGCTTCTGCATTAATTCTTTGGCACCTTTCCTTTGAAGCCGGCTTTTTTCCATCAGCTGCTACTATGATCTGCCCAAGAGAAGACTTTCGCACCAGGGTGGAAAACGAGGAGGGTGATTAAGTTTAACACCCCTCGGCATGCTGTGGCTGCCTTGGGGCAGATGACAGGATGTTCCTTGGCCTACTTTTGGCCGCAGTGGACAAGACAAGCCAATCAGTTGCTTTACTGAGAGCAGCAAGACCATAACATTGTCCCTCTGTCCCCGTGTGAATATCGTCAAGTTTATTATATTTTATCTCCACACAAGGTCACACAGACATATTTCTGGGTGATAAAATACAATAAATATGACAATAAGGCAACCAGGTGACACTGCATGGAGCCTTTTAGTTCAAAATTTGAAAGAGTTGAAAATAAAACCAATCAAGTATATATTTGTGGTGATAGTAATAATTAATCAGTTCAAGACAGATAAATCAATTAAATTTATTTGTATACAATATCCTTCAAATGAATTACCCATTGCACTTAATGAAAGTGTAACAAAATAATGATTAGCAAAAGCTATAGACGTCGCTATGATTTCATAATTTATACATTTGTATTTTAGAATTAATTTTTTAAATATGAGTTTCTGGTATTTATTTAGCTACCACTTTCTGACAGTTCGCAATAACAAATATCTCATGCACAGCATAGCCAAGGTAGCTGCAAAGGATGCATTCCCTATTTGATGGCAAAACCGCAGGCCTTTGAAGTCTCAACGTATAATCACATCAATTCCACTGCAACCTCTGAATCATTGCAGCCTTTCACTGGGAAGAAAAGTCAATGTCTGGCAGCTGACCTGCAGCCCACTGGGGCCGCATCAGTGTTAAATAAACAGGAAAGTGGTCCCACGTCCAACTTTACAATGCAGAAAGTATCTATGAAGTCCAGCCATTTTGTACACAATCACTGTCCATTGGTGCTGACAGCTATGCAAGAATACAAATAAACAGTAAAGCAGAATACCACATATTTACCCCACAGGCTCAAAATGTAAAATGACGAACTAGTATTGACACCCAAGGCTAAGTGCTCTCTCTCAAGCGCATCCAGGAAACGTCTGACCTCCTGTCCCCCTTCATTCATCCGGCATCCCGTTAATTGCCACATTTCCTCCACCTTTTCAAGTGGAGACCCAGCCGGAAGGCAGCCAGCAGCAGCAGACACCAGACCCACCGCCTGAAACGTGAGCCCCTCCTTTTAAGGCACTGGTCGGGTAAACGTTTGGGACGCCACCAGAGACGCGATTTCAAAAGAGGAAAGCGTAATCATAGACAGCCAGTGCCAGCATACTCTGCACAATGACTTCGGACGCATCGCCATTCGACAAAAAACAATTACTCCAGTTGCAGACCCATAGGGCTCGTGCGACAGTCCAATGGGATTAACAGAGCTGAATAATAATAATAGTAATAATAATTAATAAATATGTGGTTTCAAGTAACTTACCAGGAGGTGTTTATTGCAGACGACAAACTCACACTGGACTAAAAAACCCTTCAAAGTGGGGAAAAAAGAGAAAAACTAACTGCAAGTGTAATTCTGAGGGGGATAAAGCAAGTAAAAACCTTAAAATGTTTTGGTGTTTTTTTTTAACAATTAAGATGATTACTGTCTAATATCAAAAACATTCAAAGCTCAGATAATTACTACAGCCGTGTTACTTTTTGACTTTAATGTTGGCTTAGTTTGGCCTGTCAGTCTTTTGCACTCCGAATGGTCAAACGTTTTAGCCCCGGTGGGGGGGTTAAAGCCCACATCAGGGACCGCCGGAACACAGTTAACGCGTCGCTGCAAGCCAGCGAGAGCAGAAAATGCGGATTCGGGTGCTGTTTACCTGTGTGAGTGCCGGTTGGGGGGCTACTGGCTGCCGCCTGCAAGTCCCAGCCTGGAGTGTCAGAAGGGGAGACTCATCTTGTCCCCAGCTGTGCCCTTCCTCACATGGACGGTACGGCCTCCATGCCACTCTAAAAATAAAACAGGAACCCCCACACTCTGGACATGTTCCGCTAGGGGACCGTCTGCTAGGTAGGAGGCGAACAGAGCACCTCAGATGCCCCCCCCCCCCCACCGTTGTCATGCAGCCTGCGAGGTATTGATTTAAATACATTTATATAGCGCCCCCTGCAGGTAGCTATGTTACTGTTCCTTATTTAAAATTTACTAGATCTAGACTGAAACTGAGCCCTGTCCATCTCCACAGACCATTAAAGTGGGTGTGTCTGCTGTTACTGATCTAGTAACATTGTTGTACATTGTCCTGGGATTTAATAAGCTACAAAAGTAACCCAAGTTAAACAGTTGTACACCTTATACATATTCAAGTCAAAATTACTTGTACTTGACTTAATCAGTTCACAGTGATAAAGTCATTCATCTTCACGTCCTGATCAAGTTTTCTTCCGACGTTGAATAACTAGCTATTCTGTTTATGCAGTAAATACACTGTCGTCATAGTTGTGCTGTGGTTTGAAAACAGCACATCCGCATCTTTTGCTGATTGGACGTCGTGACGACAATCTTCCCGAGGAGATTTACTAGGAGTATACGAGGAGTATAACCCATCGTGTTCCTCTTCACCTGTCCATTACATGTCGCCACGACTCACAGGTCATTAATTCATTTTGCTTGCCTAGTTCGATGGCAAATATAGCACAAGAAACCTTGGCAGCTCCTCTCCAAAGTTGTGCCTCCGTACCCTGCATCATCGGTCTATCTCCTTATTCAGCGCCGGGGCCAAGACGTCGCTGACCCCTTGACTCTGACGTGCCGTCGACCAATGGGCGATCTCATTGGATCAGATATCACTATAACAGGAGGACTTAACCCGACAGGGAGGTTTGCAGAACCTGACAGCCAGTCTCCGCCAAGTGGAAAATCCCTTCCTTCAGCTCTTTTGAGGTAAGTCAGTGTGGGTCAGGGTTGCCTGTGTTATGTGAAGGTACTGAGATAAAATAAAATATAGAAATATATAAAATATAGAAAACACATGCAGAAAAGTGGCTCTGGGATCTCAGGCGTTAAGGTGGGGGCTGATGACATCACCACCCTCCCAAATGCAGCTAGTGCACTCTTAAAGAAATAGAGTTGCATTCACAAGGTCTGCTATTCAATAATTTTGTACCCTTGAATGAGAAAACAACATTTTAAGTTTAAAAAATGCAAGCCATTACTTGGAATGAAGGTATCTTGTTGATAAGTGTTTCAATAATAGACAGAGAGTAGTTTAAATCAGGAGAGGATACTGTTAATGGTTATCTGGGCCTGAGATGGCTTCCATTTTGACTGATGGCAGTGTGACTAACATGGGTACCACCCACTAGAGGGAAAACCATGGCTGGTTCAAGCTTCATTCAAAGGAGAGCATGTATTTCATATGTTCTGATGACACATCTGTGTCGGGGAAGTGGCTTGTCAGGGACATATACAAGAATGGTCAGCATATTCTAGGATACAACTATGGAAGGTAGTGTTTCAGAGGCAGACTCATCTCACTACGCAGTGTAGTTGCCCTCAGACAAAGATGCCCCACTCTCTCTGGACGTGGTATTTTTAAGCCTTGGATTTACAGCAATGTACCAATGTGCACTATGACAATGAAGGCTTAGCGGGAAGCAGGGGTGACTATAACAGAGGTTAGGATGATGCTCCCGTGGTTTAGCTACCAGATGCCTTACTGATTAATGTGCTCTGTGGCAGCTTCAGTGAGCTCCCGTCTGATCGCTGTTGACAGGGTGGGCTGTTGTTTCCGTTGGAGATACAGAGGGACCCCTTTCCTTCACTTTTTTTTTTTGGCCACGCCCTCCCACCTATGTAACACTGGAAGGCACAACAGGCAGCATGATGGTTACAACACACTGTGACCTGGAGGAGGCTGGTCCAAGGGTATTTCTTGACATGCGTACTTGACCGTACTTGTGTTCTCGTCCCGTTTTGTGTCATCCCCCATTGCCGAAGACCAGTTCCAATGCTAACAGAAGTACACAAGGACAGTAAAAATCCCCGGATATCGCTCTTGCCCTGTGCCAAACGTCACGGATGCACCGATTGCATCCTAACCAAACGAGACCAATCCCATGATTCATTGCACCACAAGTACGAGCTTGGGAGGCAAGTTAGCAAGACTGGTCTTACCAAAGCCACAAGTAGGATCTTTGCGTTCTTGGTATTGAGAAGCACCCAAGTCTGGGTCTGAACTGACTAGCTGGTCAGAAGGGAGTCATCCTAGGGGGCCAATGGATTTGTGGGGACCCCCCCCCCTTCCTCAACAAAAGTTATCATAGTCAACGCCCCCTCCCCCCCGAGACAATTTAACCTGGGGGCCCTCAAAATCCAGGCCGATATTTTAACCCCAGTACCCTGGTGTACTTACCCTTTTGCAATGCGCTTGACCAGCAGAATATCCAAGTGAGTACATTTGTGACACCCAACACACCATTTTGGATACAAATATCAACCTATATGCGAATTATGAGTCAAAGCCAGGAATAGAACTTAAAAATTCTCCCAGCCTCATCCAACCCAATCAAGCACCACGTGACACATTTACATTTATTTTGCTCCCAAACGAAAAAGTCAATTACTCATCGGAAAGATGTGTCCTCTTTGTGAATCATGTCCAGCTATGGAGGGATGGGTTGGGGGGGGGGGGTGTGAAATCTATTCCAAGGGGACGAAAACCAGCTGAGAGGGAGAAATATGACACCGCACTATTTGCAAAGGTTATGTGCAGCTGTCTCAGATGGAATACCAAGGGAGTGAAAAATCACCCCATAGTCAAGGTTACTGTTACATCTCTCTGTTTTATATGTGTTTCTAATTAATGCAATTAAGCAATGGAAGTAAATACAGAGAGTGTTTCACATAATTGTGACAAACAGAAATTATAAAATATTGATTAGCTCAGTTTTGCTAAAAGAACAACGACATGGGAACTTATATGTATAGTTTATGAGTTTCAGGAACCCTATAATGAAAATCAGCCAAAATACCAGCTGAAATTCAGGATCCGCTGAACCTGAGCCCTGAGCTCTGCTCGGAATGAAGGAGATGCATGTTTATATGCCTTACTTAACATCTGTATATAAGTACTAAAAGAGTATTGAATTTCGGTTGACTTTTTCATGTCTAATAATAAAACGAAGTCACTCTCGTTACAAATACCATTCACATTTAAATATAAATTTTCCACAACGAGAACTAGTCATCAATGAAGCAGCGCTTTGAAGCTGGAATCTAATCCTGGTACTTTCTAACTGGAACACTTTGTAAATCAGTCATTAATTAAAGGGAACACAAGTGTAAACAAAGTATATAGAAAAAAGTGTATCATGACCAGATGCAGTGTTAATTCAAGGAATATAAATCATATTTATGTTACTAGAATGATTAATGACTACATTCCAAGGGTCATTAACCTTGTCAGTCACCATTGAATTGCCTATTGTAGTCTTCATGTCATGCACACAAACTCTCTCACGCACACACACGCACACACGCACGCACTTTGCACACCTATATAAATGGGGACCTTCCATTCATTTCTATGGGAAAAACGCTAATCCTAGTCACAACGTCCTTAACCCCCACTCAGCCCTAACTTTAATCATAAGTAATCAAACAAAATATAATACTTTTGGCATTTTTACTTTCATGATTGCATTGACAGATGTTTATAAAATTGAGGTTATCCAAATGGGGACCTGAAAAATGTCCCCAAAAGCAATGAAGTTTCCGGTTTTACCACACATTAGGGACATTTTGGTCCCCAAACGTGATCTATGGAAACACACACACTTACACACAGACAAAAACATTAACCTATCAGGACAAAAAACGGGAGGGGCTTTGGGGCTGGGGTTGAAGCCAGCTATAAATGGGAAGTGAGCGGACACCTTGGAGTCGTACTGAAACTGCTTCTGTCCTCCACATCTCCTCCCAGGTCCCCTCTCACCATGTCTGACACCGAGGACGTGTAAGTATCCGAACTTTCTCATGTTTCCCATTCACACTCTCATCTGTTATTCTCCCCATTCTGTTAAAATTTTAGGCAGAGGCACAAAATCACGTCTTCATGAATTTGGCATTTATACATAATTACATATAAATACACGATCACTCCTCATGTAAGTGTAATGCTCGTAACTAATGAATTTGGCTCACCTTCGGAGAGTGCTGGTCTAACAGCCCCCCGTGAGGCTTTAGGGACTGTATGTACTGCCAATGGACATAAGCATGTGTGGCACTGACTTTTTCCCTGTGTATTTTTTTCAGTGATCAATACGAAGGTAAGTGGCTGTTTCTCTACCTCTGAGTCACCATTTAAACGGTAATAAATTCGGATCCTTAGTACGTTTGTTATTACTATGATTCCTGTTTGTGCTTTCTAATATATTCAATTATAAAAGCAACATTACCAACCTGATTATTATTAATATTATTATTAGCAGTAGTTGTAATATTTTTAGTAATATGATTATGTCATTTCTAACTATGTCAGCGTATAGCATAGTCTCTATACCTGTATAGAGATGATGAATGTATATTTAAGCAATTAAGTAGTGTATGTTTAATCGTTTAAGGGCATGGAGTATCGTGGAGTATTAAGTGTAAGATGTTTTTGAGACATTTTCTTGTGCTGTAATGATGTCGGAAGGTTGACAGCGCTGCGCTCAGACCTGATGGTGCTTCTGATATTGCAGAACCCACTCCTCGAAAAGCCTAGTTTTAGTGGTCTGAGTACCTCTGTGAGTGACATAATCTGTCCACAGCCTATCCCACTGTAGTAATAAGGGAAACTTGCATCTGGCCCACTAGCAGTGGTGATTAATTCTGGAGTTTAATAGAGACGATAAGCAGGAGTGCTGGGGAGGTGTGCATGGTGTGATAGGGGAATGCTGCTTTGCTAGATGATGACCAACATGATCTCTGCACAAAGGAACATTAGCCAATAAGCCAAGGAATTCTTACAGCTGTTTTCATGTTCCTTTGAAAAGTATCCCGTGTTTGAATGCATAATTCAAAAAGGCCGAGTCACTCATCAGCTATATGTGCCGAATGTGCAACAATGCCTTTGGTCGGTTTCTATAAATGTGCCAGAGCTCGATTGTTCAGTTGCAGAAAATAAATACTGAAACCAAGATTTTGTTTCAACCAACCAGTTGAGCATAACGAGTCGCAGAGTAACTCAACTGGTTGGTTGAAACAAAATCTTGGTCTGGATTTTTGCTTTCTGGACCTGAAGTATCTACCTCTGAAATCTGCCACAATTCAGGCTTGTGACCTTCTTTAATTCCACTGTTTTATTGCTTTTTGGGGAAAATGAAGAATACGAAGGGGAAGGTAAAAAGAACAAATTAAAAATTCAATCTTGACCTTATTCAATACTAATTTGTTACCATTTTCACTAGTTTGCTTGCTTTTGTCATGGGATTACCGTCTTCTTTTGGCATGGTAGACACAAACTCACCAATACTTGTCGTATTTATTATAGCTTGCTGTGTAAGGGGCATTAGCTAGTGTAGAGGACTGAGATTTGGTGTATATATAATGCAAGGAGAAAGAAACATTTCATAAAGTATCTGATGATCCTGATGAATGCTGAATCTTAATGTCGGTTTATCTCTTTATTTAGTCAACTGCACAAAAGCAGCCCAAAATCTTACAATTAAAAACAAGCTATGATTGGCCTTGTTCTCTATATCAGTGATCAATGAAAGATTTCCAGGGCAATATATATATTGTGCAGCCGCAGGAATATTTTGCTTCTTGACCCCATGCGGCTCCAGTTCCCTCCTCTTTGTAACAAACACCTTGGATTATGGTGATGATGACTGTCCCTCACTTGGTGAACCAGACCAGTTCCATCAAAACTAAGACATACCCTCACCCTCCCTTTCTGACCGGAGATTAACCCTCTCCACATACCAACTAGCAGAGTCATAAGCATTCTCTAGTTTCAACTGCCTGCTTGTGCCCCCCCCCTCCCCCCCCCACGCTCACACACACTCCTCAGTGGGGCAGAGTGGGTGGGGCTCACACAGACCTAAGTCTGAGACACCAGCTGATACTACAGGCTGGTCTGGTTAGTCGAAGCTCAAGACACGGATCTCTAATTATGCTCATCCTGATGTTATTTTTTCTAATCTCTTCTGTTTTAATCTCTTTAAGGTGAGTCAGAGTGGCCTCTGAGTGATTAAAAATATGAATGACCATTAATTCAGAAGGAAAATTAAAACTTCAGATGATGCAGAAATTCCTTCTATTGCATGTAACAGGTTCAGCCCAAGTGCCCCCAGTTTTTAACGCCCATTTGTTGGATGGTCAGACTCTTTTCTTGTTATTTTCTTGCACCTACTGTTCTTGGAGAGGACCCCACTAATCCATCCATCACCGTCTCTCCTCCTTTTAATCCAGCAAACTTTATCCGCTCTGATGCCACTTACTTTGTCTTGCACCCTATATCCTTTCGCCAAAAACTGTGCTTTGCTTATACTGCTTGATGCATGCCATACTTCAGTAGACAAGGATGTGGTAGCAGTAGAGGTAGCACCAGAGGTGGCCAGTGAGCCAGAGCAAAGACCAGAACCAGAACCAGAACCAGTGGAAGAGGTGCATATTCATTCATCCTTCCAAAACTCTACTTCACCTGACATGGGGAGTTAAAATAGAGCAGTGTTATTCAACCCAGTCCTCGGGCACCCCAGACAGTGCATATTTTTGCTACCACCCAGTTCCCAACACACCTATACCAGGTATTTGGTGTTCTTGATTGGCTGAGACTTGAGAGGGAGCAAAACTGTGGACTGTCTGGGGTCCGGAAGAACTGGATTGAGAAACACTGAAATACAGAACAGGCAGAGTAATAAAGGGGTCAAGGAACTGTGCAAACCCCAGGCCAAAATGAAATCAACTGCAATGGAGGCACCTCCTCTTCATAACTGACCACTGTGAAGAAAATACAGTCTTTCTATATTGTATAAGTTCCCCCCTCAGCCTCCTGCCTAGCAGACAAGCACATTCCCACAAGCCTGATTTCATCAGAGCCTAATCACTGCTGAAACTGAGGCTCTTCCCAGGCTTTACTTCTGCAGTCGCACCTGAAAATCTTCAAAGCCACCTGCAGTAATGCCCACCTGCAGCAATGCCCACCTGCAGCAATGTCCACCTGCAGTAATGTCCACCTGCAGTAATGCCCACCTGCAGTAATGCCCACCTGCAGCAATGTCCACCTGCAGTAATGTCCACCTGCAGCAATGCCCACCTGCAGTAATGCCCATCTGCAGTAATGCCCACCTGCAATAAAGTCCACCTGCAGCAATGCCCACCTGCAGTAATGCCCATCTGCAGTAATGCCCACCTGCAATACCCATCTGCTAAACCCAGAGCAGTTCTTGGCTGGTAATAATGCCCGTTTTGAAATGGCAGGTATTCTGACCATTTATGGCTGCCTCCAGCTGTAATGTTTTAGTTAATCTGAACTTTTGCAGTAATACTTCAATAGTCTGCTTCACATCAAATGAAATAAGGTCATTGTTTCATCAATATGTAAATCTTATGTAAATATTGGAATAATTCTAAAACTTTTTATGCAAATTTTCCCTTTTGCTTTTGTCCCACTTTTTGCAATTCAATCAGCAATAGCCAGCCAAGCTATGCTTACAGAGGCGCAGTTAAAACGGCAAACATGCAGGCAGCTGAGCCGAAGGGCCATATCACTGGAACTAATCCTGTGCAATTTGCCTTCGCTTTCCACACTTGCGCATGCCAGAGGCTGAAGAGGAGAAAGATATGTTGAGAAATCTTTTGCATTCATGGTTGTGATGTGGGTGGAGGGATTCCACAGCATCAGCTGTTACGGGCCCCCGTAGTGGGACTCGCTCCTGCAAAAAATTTGGATGCACCGCAACTCTTCCAGACAAATGTATGTGCCCCACCCAAATAAAGATATTCCATGTATGCAAGCAGAAACCAGATGCTTAATCCCTCCCAATGCCAAATGAAAGTTAATCCTAAATAGATAAGGGTGAATGAATATGAAACACTCAGCTGTGCTTTGCTGTGCTGCAAATACTCTGCTTATCTACGCTGTGCTCTTCTCTTCCGCATGACGCGTGCCGAACCAGTCGAGGAGGGAGAGCAAGATGGTACTTCGGAGCACTGTTTTCGTTGGGTTGCTGTCTTGCTTGTGTCTTTGGGGTGGGGGGGTGATGGTCTTTCCACTCAAAACAAATATATATCGAGGCACATAAACTACAGCAAACACCTATTTCAGTGGATGTCTGAGTACAGTGGATATTTTGTTCTATTTTCCTCACGTTGCACTTTTACAGTCCAGCTTTTAAAAGGACTTGATCTAATTGTCCAAGTCTTTGGTGATTGACTTTTGACTACAGTTAGGAGTTTAAACTTTTAATAGAAATCTTTAGAAATGGAACATTAAATATTTATATACTAACGAACATCATTTCAGTGACCTTATGGATCCTTAAAAGGCAAATTTTAAAATAATTGTGACTTTGTGTTTTGTAGCATTAACATTAACGAATCGACATTAATAACTTTTAATCGATGTACTGTATGACTTAAATGTGGATTACATTTAAAACCTGTTTTCAGTGTTGCTATGTGTCGCTGTGTAATTAAAATATCCTCGATTGTGGTATTTACGTTCTTTTTAACTTGTGTCGACCCCAGACTGCAGTGCTGACAACCAAATGTTTCTTCGTCTCTGTTAAATCTGCTTATTTCTAACTATTTTTTTTTTAATTTTACTTTAATCATCAGATGAGAAGCCAAAGTTCAAGTAAGTCGCCTTTCCAATGACCTTGAAGTATTGGAGATGCATGTTATGTTTGAGTGTGTTGCCCCTTTTGCTCAGGAAATACCAGAGGTGGAAATTTCCCACCCAGGAAGTAAAAATCCAGACCAAAATTTTGTTTCAACCAACCAGTTAAGTATAAAGCAGGGGTCTTCAACTGTACTATCCAGTAGGTTTTCTATCATATCTGGCTTCTGATGAACCATGCCTGATCCTGGTATTTACCTGAGTTGGAGACCCCTGGTATAAAGATTCACAGTCATGTACAGACTACTCGGTTGGTTGGTTGAAACAGCTTGGTCTGGATTTTTACTTAATGGACCTGAAATTTCCACCTCAGGGAAATAGCAGATGAGCCATGTTTGTTTTCATTTAAGTTTTTGGAGTACAGAGACATAATGGTTCGCCTTTGAATCACTGATTTGACTGGATTCTCTGCAGGCCAAGTGCACCTAAGATCCCAGATGGGGAAAAAGTAGACTTTGATGTGAGTAACTCTACATGTAACATTTGCTTTCCCTTCCCTTCTACAGTCTTTTGTTCCTTTCCAGTGTTCTATAGTGCAATCAAAGGAGGGCTATTTTATCAAGTGAGTCTGACCTAATGTAACATGTGGTCCCTGCAACATTCTGGTCTGCAGGACATCCAGAAGAAACGTCAGAACAAGGATCTCATTGAGCTGCAGGCTCTAATTGATGCTCACTTCGAACACAGGAAAAAGGAGGAGGAGGAGCTGATAGCACTAAAAGACAGAATTGTGAGTGGCACGTCTGTTTAAGTTCATCTTTTATAAAGTGATCATCCCCCCCCCCCGGTGGTTAGAAATGGTAACACCACTTGACGCATGCCTCTGCGTGTCCACAGGAGAATCGTCGATCTGAAAGGGCGGAGCAAGTGAGGATCAGAACTGAGAAGGACAGGGAGCGCCAGGCGAGACGTGAGGTGGGCATTGGGTGCCACTCCGATTTAAAGTCAGCATGGTGAGAACCCCCATTTCTAACTAACCCTAACGATACTTGGTCCCATTTCCCAATACAGGAGGAGAGACTGAAGAGAGAGGAAGCAGAAGCCAGGAAGAAAGCAGATGAGGACGCCAAGAAAAAGTCAGCACTGTCAAACATAGGATCATCCTACAGCAGCTATTTGCAGAAGGTGATGTGGTTTATCCACGGCAAAGCCTTTAATCCAAAGGATTTGAAATTCAGAATTCTTACATAAGACTAAGTAAATGCTCCATCTTCAGACGGTACTCTTCATGCTCTATAAAGTGCCTAAACCAAATGCCATTTGAAGATTAATCACAAAGCAACGATACGTCAACTGAAAGGCAACGTTCCAAGTCCTCTATCTATGTGACGGAGGCATGAGGGCCACGTTTGTCTGCTGTTGCTCATGCAGGCTGACCAGAAGAGAGGCGGGAAGAAGCAGACAGAGAGAGAAAAGAAGAAGAAGATTCTGGCAGAGAGACGCAAGCCTCTCAACATTGACCACTTGAGTGAAGACAAACTGAGGTATGTGGTCTTTTGCTTACCGGGTAACACCTAGTGCACCTAGAAATCAGTTGCTTAAGGGATGCAAATCATGTGCGATGAAATCTAGAAGATAGTGATAGAGATTATGAGATTAGTGACTATGTGGACTGATATACATCCCCCGTGCACCATTACAGGGACAAGGCTAAGGAACTGTGGGAATGGATGCAGACCCTTGAGTCCGAGAAGTTTGACCATATGGAGAAGCTGAAGAGGCAGAAGTATGAGGTGAGTCTTTCTCTGGGAATCATATTAGGATGAGTTTGGTGTAGGTAATTGCTTCTGTGAAATGCCATGCTATACTAGTACCATTGTAAAAACATTGTAGACCTTCTTTCCAATGCATTTCTTCATCAATTCTTCATTCTTGGCATAAAAATGAAGGTGGCAGGGGGAGTATTTGCCTTTGCGAAGACGCAAGACTGAAAAGACACCTGTGTGTAACAAGGCACTTGCATCAGCATCACCTGTTCATAGGATGTCTTATGGTAAACTGAGGAAAAACAATATATCTCATTCAGTATTTCCCAGCCTGGTCCTCGGGGACCCACAGACAGTCCACATTTTTGCTCCCTCCCAGATGAGCAAAAAGAAGACTGTCTGGCAGGGGGTAAAGAAAAACTTCCAGTGAGACAGTTATGCTTATCATCCTTGTCACACCCAGACATAAATGCAGATATACTTTGATCCTCCCCAGGTCACAACACTACGTAAGAGAGTGGAGGAACTGAGTAAATTGTAAGTAATACAGCATAAGTGCTAAAGACATGGCGCTCGGCCTGGAGCACAAGGTCTGTCTGCATGGGAAGCATTGAGGGGCTCGAGGCTGTGGGGCAACAGGTCAGCATTTGCAGACTGTTCAAGGTCCACAAAGGAGATGACTAAAAGGAGGGCTTTATGCAAATCTGGCACTTGGTTTTTCAGATGAAGAAATTTTCTGGTATTGGGGAGAATATTTTGCTAAATGTAAATTAGAAAATCGAAATTTGATACACTTCAAAAGAACCTTCCAGTCTCCTTTTTCAATTGTTCCTTATTTACATAAACTGAACTGTAAGATCTGTTGGACCAAATGCTATAAGGCCTCTCAAAGGTAAGTGAGTGCTTCTGGGTCAACCAAGCATCTACTCTAAGCTGTCTGCCTAGTCGCATTCGCTAACTGTGGTACAGTCAGGACGTTCCCTCATCACTTCTGCTTCCTTCTTTTCAATGAGGTAGAAATTTTCAACTTTAACACCCTCCCTATGTCCAGCTTCCAAGTTACAGCGAGTTTAAGTCCTCTGAGCCGAAAGATACCGTTGAGTTGCCGTAAACGCTACGAAGGTCATCACAGTAAGGAGTGTGTGGCTCGGTGTTTGTTTTCTTCCTCAGTCTACAGGCAGCTTCCCGCTACTGGTCCCGCTACTGGTGAGAGTCAGGCTTTGACGAGGTGACCCATCCTGCTCACCTTTTAAAAATGCTCATGTGTCATTTTCAGGTCATCTCTCTCAGAAACCGCATTGACGAGCTGCAGAAGCAGTAAGTACAGTCTCCCGCACCACCCTCCCTCTCCACAGGCAGCGTCCCCCGCCTGTGGAGGGCCTTCACTTTCTTACGACACCACAATTCTACAAAGATGCAACCCCAACTTAGCTTAAAGAAAGTCACAGCTCTTGACAGAAGTGTCACCAAATTCACTAGGACTTTGAAAACATTCTGAAAATCTGACCAGAGACGTGAAGGCCGTAATTCATGAAAAGACCTCAAAAGTTAGAGCCACTTACTACTTTTACATTTAAACCATTTTGATTTCATTAACACAAAAATGACTGTCACTTGGACATTAAACCCTTGTGGATTACAAAATGTAACATGTAACAGACCATACAAATGCTACGCGCTGGTCTGCTTAAATAAAATACATACAATCAGATTAGACAGTTAAAGGACATATTTTTTCCGTCTTCTCCGTAAATAAATATTCTGTCGAACCACAGATATATATTCGCAATACTATGCATGATCAACAAGTCTCGTTTTTCATATAAATTAGGTTGAAGATGCATTAAAAAAATTGACTATGGTAGAATATGTATTGGCTGACAGACCAATAAAGTGAATATTCTATATATCCAATAGCTGTGTATATGCAGAGGCTCCTTAAAACATGACCATGTGATTAACACATTTTTTTGCACAAACACTTTCAAGAAAGCTTCCAAGAACCAAGGTGTGTGCTGGTTTTTATGTTAAACTTCCCATGAGAAAGATAAGGCATGAATGCTCATGGCTTTGGCGTGTGTCCCTCAGCCACACACGCGAAACCACTTTGTCTTTTATGTTAAACTGTCATGTTAAAATGGGATGGTAAGTATCGCATGACGGAAGCCGGACCCCGCATGACGCCGGTCACCTTGCAGGTACGGTCTCCTGCAGTGTGCGATTTGGTGTGGAATGACTTCAGCTCGTGGCACCAAGTGCATGATCCAACACCAGACAGTGATTTTTGCTATGTGATTTTTTTCCCTGTGAATTCAAATCCATTTTTAATAGGATTTCATACTTCGAACATTAGGTAAACTACTTTATAATCATTAAAATACAACAAAAAAAAACTTGATGTAACTATGCTCAAGAATCAGTCAAAATTCTAAGCACTTACACAATCAGAAATGACACGTATACATTTAAAACCACAGACATTATTTTTGCACATTTATGCCGCACTGTAGGTTATCCCACTTAAGTTAGTCCTAATTATCCCTGAATAATTACTGGTTTGCCTTCACCTTCAGCTTTATGAAGGCTACGTATCTCTGGAACTTCGTGTTGTTGTTCATTGCCAAAGTGGCAGGGCAAGAACCGAGCATCACAGGGTCACTGCAGCAGGAAGGGCAGGGCAAGAACCGAGCATCACAGGGTCACTGCATCAGGAAGGGCAGGGCAAGAACCGAGCATCACAGGGTCACTGCAGCAGGAAGGGCAGGGCAAGAACCGAGCATCACAGGGTCACT
>JAABNX020000021.1:5071300-5087223 GCA_015163995.2 Mormyrus lacerda
GCATCAGGAAGGGCAGGGCAAGAACCGAGCATCACAGGGTCACTGCATCAGGAAGGGCAGGGCAAGAACCGAGCTTCACAGGGTCACTGCATCAGGAAGGGCAGGGCAAGAACCGAGCATCACAGAGTCACTGCATCAGGAGGCTGGTTGGGCCAGTGACCATAACCCTGTGGCTGTACCCTACAGAGGAAGTGTGACATTTAACCATTAAATCACTGGGAATAACAAATCACAGCCATAAAAGTGGGCAAAACCTAATATAATTTCCCACACTGATTTGCAATGAAAACCTTTAGCTGCTGAAGAAATTATCATAAGCATGACTGTGATCCCGTAATTAGAAACGCGGTGATAGTGGGCATATTATTTATATCCATGGTGACCTGTACCTTTAGTCCATATAATAATAAAATTTCCCACTTAATGTCCAGCTAGTTTATGCCCGTACAAAGCTGAAGAGTGACAGGGTTTGCACAAGGTACCATCACTTAGATGCACCCTGTAAGTTAGAGTCTCACGTAGTTGCCTACATAGCTGCCTAATGTAAATACCTCTTTGTCTGAGGCAGAGACAGTCACACGTAGCTGCCTCTGCGTCTGAGGCAAAGAAAGTCCAATGTAGCTGTTTCTTTGTCTGAGGCAAAGACAGTCTGATATAGCTCCTCTGCATCTGAGGCAGAGAGAGTCTGATGTAGCTGCTTTAGTGTCTGAGGAAGAGACAGTCTCACGTAGCTGCCTCTGCATCTGAGGCAGAGAGAGTCTGATGTAGCTGCCTCTGCATCTCTGCCACATTACAGCAGCAAGAAGGGAGCTGCCGCCCGCCGCAGGAAGTAAAGAACCCCTCCGGGAGGCCCTACTCCCAGCATGCCCCTCTCTTGTGGCCCGGACCATGGACCGCTCCTATAGGGGACCCCCTACTGCCACAGCGATCCAGACCACACCTACACAATCGGCACAAACACGACACACACTCCAAGTCTTCCCGCTCGTCTCACACGGTAAAAAAAGCTTTTTGCTGCTGTTATAGAAACAGCCCCCACCGTGCCCAAACTGTGCCCACTCACTCTGGACAGCTGTCTGGTTAACAGTATTTTTTTTTTTTTTGTAAATAAAGCATAACCCTTCAACAAAGTCTATATGTCTGTTTGCTGTTTGCCCACAAGCAGGTGTGCAATTTTTGCTCAGAATATGGCACCCCCCTCAGAAGTTAGCATGGCGGGGAGAGGGGGGGTTTGCTAGACGTTACATTTGCCTTAGAAGATGGCACCCTAAGTCTGCCTATCTCGCCTAGTGACTTGACTGGTCATGCTTGGATTAAGTGATTATTGTAATGTATATAATCCGCAGGGCTTTGAAGGGGGTGCATTTGATACCAGATTCAGTGGCACCAAACAAAAACGTGCCAACTCAACACGTCAGTGTGAAGATGCTGATGTTAACACCAGGCACTATTTCCAGGACCAGTATAAGAACTTAAAATTTAGGCCAATTAGGCTAGTTTTTTTTTATTTATTTTTTAAATGTCATCTTGGTATATGCCAGATAAAAATTTCACTAGGCCACAATGTTTCAATTTTCAAGCATGAAGAGCAATAATAAATTACAATGTAAAAAGTATATCATTTAGCAATTTCCATTAACAATGTACTCAATCCGAGTACATCTTATATATGTAACTCAAACTTGTACACTTGTATTAACACCTTCTTTTCAAAATGACATCCGCACGCTCAGTTTTTATATATTATACACAGCGGGGCAGTGTATGTTTTTTTTTATTTTTTTTTTTACCTCGGCATCTAAATTAGTGGACGAGTTTAATTTCCAGCCCTGTGGGTATAAAAGGTAGAATGGTTCTAAAAAAGAGTACGGGGAAAATACAAAAATTTCAGTTACCAAGTGCATTTATTTACTAATGTTTTCGTCTAATATGTTTTCGTCTGAAACGCGGGGCGTTAATTCTACAACAGGGTTGCCAACTTTGAGACACCTGTCGTGACACCCGGGGTCTTTGACTCTCACGCTCACGTGAGAAATCTTACGGCAATTCTGTATTACTACAATATAAACCTAGAATTTGCTATATCAAACCACACAGACTGTATAAAAGGTAATAAAACTCGATCGTACATAAATGTAAATGCGTATGCAGACTTATGTCGAACTGAAAATCTCACGTCAGCCAGCTAAAAATGACCAAAGTTAGC
The DNA here is from genome assembly GCA_015163995.2 of Mormyrus lacerda. Classification (NCBI taxonomy): domain Eukaryota; kingdom Metazoa; phylum Chordata; class Actinopteri; order Osteoglossiformes; family Mormyridae; genus Mormyrus; species Mormyrus lacerda. The sequence continues at coordinate 5,073,507 of JAABNX020000021.1, forward strand.
AACTCTGATATGTTAACGTTTTAAATATTAAACATGTCTCTTGACAGCGGTATCCTGAATGCAATAGGCCTATGTTTGTATGCACAAACTGGTTTGGTTCGAGTAGAAGAAAAGGTGAGGGACAGTTTGGATAAAACGACCGAAAAAGGAAAAATTAAAAAACGAAATGCTGACCTATTGAAAAGCTACATCAGCACCAGGGTTTACAATCCGCGCCAGGAGGGCGGCAGACAGGGCAGCAGCTACGGTAATGTTTGCGGAGAGGGCCCAGCACCCCTCCAGATGATGTCAAAATTCAATCAGCGTGTATTTCTGATAGGCTTTTCTATTAAATATGATAGGTTAACCGTTAGTGCGTATTTTATTCACGTAGACCTGTAATTCAATTCCTATGAGCAATCCTTATAATAAATGATATGATATACTGCACTTATACAATCACCAGAAAATGCAACCCTGTGGAAACAAATTAATAATACCGCTTGGTGTTATTCCAAAAATAGTATTTTTTAATGCGGTTAACACTTCTCAGTTTGCTTCCGGATCGCTAAAAATACCCTTATATATCCTAGCTGTAGATAATGCGAGATTAACTACATCTACAGCGGCCTTAGAATTTTTATATAACAGAAAAATTCTTTGCGCAACGATGCTTCCATTAACCCTTTTACACGCACTGATGAAATTATTTTAATAAATTAATTATTTTCTAACTGTGGAAGTCGCAAACAAAATCTTTTTTATCATACAAAATACGTATGCCGAGTATGAATTATTTTCGGCAGTTGAGCACAAAGGTTGCATTATTACCTTTACACACTAGGTGGTGCTATTGTTCAGCCAAAATGCCGGACCTGTTTACGATCGGAAATGATAGGAGTTGGCTCAGCCCAGAAAGCTGAGTTTTTTCCCCCTGAAGATTGATTGATTTGTTTATTTCTTCATTATAGCAACAATAATATCCGAAACCTTCCGAGAAATTTAGATTTCCTTGTTTGAATTAATGAGTTACTGTTGGCCTACTTAAAATTCGGTTTAAACTGGTTGTTATCTCTGTGGAATTTTCCTCGGGAAAAATGCATTTCTATTTAGAGACCGTATTATATATTATATACTTCATTTTTGTTGTAAAGTGTTTTGAATAGAACAATAACACATTTTCCAGTGTAAAACAACATGTAACAATGATTCATTTTAACTGGAAATTCTCCCATAATTATGTATACTTACATGAATCTTCCAACCAATTATAATGGTCACGGTAACGGGGATTAAATATATTAGGGAAAGATTATAAAAATATATATAACATATATAGAAATATATAACATACTTTTTTGTAAAATATAGAAATTTTGTATTTATATATAATTGTGTGTGTGTCTGTGTGTGATGGCATATAGTGAAATTTTTATCCTTGAATTCTGCTTTTCGTATGAATCTGGTTCATATAGTACAGACTTTTATAAAATATTTTAGTTACATTTATCAATGTATTTCAGAGAACAATAATACATTTTGAACTATGGGAAATAACAATTACCTATTTCACAGGAAAATAATACTTGTAGCTCATATTTAGGCCTATTGATAAATATATATAGAGCTATTACATAGGCTGTATTACAGCATAAGCGCTCAGCATATCTTGCATATTGCATAACATCACACATGTTAAATATCGCTGGATATAACTGTAGTTTATTTTATGTAGGCAACTGCGCTGTTTCATTACAAGCCTCTTCGGAAATCATACATCATAATAGTACAGCCCACGTTAAAACATAAAAACTTTAAAAATGGAAACGGTTTGCTTAAATATTTACAAATAAGTATGAATAGAAATTGATTACCAAGTTGTGCAATCATAACAATTAATTAGCGTCTTTACCACAGAGGAGCGGAACTACTTGCGTAGTACATTAGCTATAGCGTTTCGTACAACCCCTAGGATTTAAGGATCGGCTTTAAGCGCGACGTTATTTACTCGGGAGCCTCAGTTCAGTTTGTACTAAGATTCTTCGCCAGTCAGTAATGATACAATGGGCTTTAAAATGAATAATTCGTTTGCGTCATTTAAAAATGTGAAACACATATTGCACTTTATATAGTACTAATTGTATTTTTAAATAACTTTTGGATCACTTTAACTTTATTAATAAGTAATTTAAATAAATATATAAAAACGGTACGAATAATTCAGGTAACCACATTATCCTCATTCATAAACGCTGTAACTGGTAACGTTAAAAAACAAATTCAAAGCATTGCTAAATCTGTTAGATAATTGCCCATAACACATTCATGAATCATTGTGTTTAAGTGCCATTGTTGGTAACGGAGGAAAGAAAAAGGCAATGAAAAATGATTGTGATTAACAAGTGAATAGGCAAGCATGTTATATAACACGGAGTTAAATTTGGTGCGACGGATCTTGGGAGACCCAAGGAAATTTAGGAACAATCATTCATTTAGTTTTGATGCTGTTTACGCAACGACGGATTTAAGACCTCACCAAAAATATGGCATTGGAAATTGGAATAAACGAAATATCTAATACGTGTTGCGTGACGTACTTTTTCCTGTTTTGCATGTTACTATTAAGCTAAAACTTAACTGACATTAGGCCTAGTTAGGAAGAACAAATGGTTGCAATAATTTTATCTTAAGATAATTAATAGCTTATTTCATTGGTTCAATTTAAACAAGCCACAACAAAAATCGAGACAGGATTTGTATAAATAACCACATTGATTTCTTTATTAAAACATTGACATTCACTCAGGTTTTCATGTATAAATATAAAGTTAAGCATTTGACACGACAAACCAAGCATCTCTATAAACTGGCAACATTAAATACATTTGTGTGTTTATTTAGCAAAAAGGCTCTTAATTACAAATGTACAAAAATGGTCCTCATTTTCCAGATTTAATTTGCGTTTTTGTCTGACTTCCCCGCGCAACCAGGCTATAAATGATCAACATTACTCGTGGCACATAAATTACATTGAATGTTTCCCTAAAGCAGTGGTCGAAAAATATGATACAGTAGTTCCACAGGCAAACACACCCATTTAAATACAAGAAGGCAGGCCGAAATGGTGAAGAAAAAAACAACACGAATGAACCACGAATGAATCAGGGATACTTCGACTTTAAGGAACAGGGACACCGTTCTATTATTGGCAAATAATTAATGTTTGGCGGTTATTCCTGTTCGTCAATAACATGCAGTAACCGAGTCCAATACTTTGTCTTCCAGTGTCCTTTAAAGGAATTCATTGGCATTCAAGAATGTATGGTCAAAATAAGTCTTTTGTCGTTTTAGGAACCAGGACGTTTCACAAAACCTGGTAAATGGGGTTTGAGTCATGAGCGGTTTGAGGGCAGTTGGTTGGGGACGGGACGGATGTTACTGTCTCCCCCAGTATAGATCCTTCTCTGGGGGAGGTGGGACTGCCTTCGGACCCCTCTTGACTCGGTAACACAGGACAAGTGGATGCATCTGTCGAAATTCGCTCCACAATGCTAGATAGACAATCCAAGCTGGAAATCACGGAGTTCTTGTTACTTCTGGAATCTGAAGAGAGATTTAAAAGCCGTGAGATGATGTAAATAGATTCGTTTTGATAATGATCAAATATCCGGTAAGTATAATTACTTTGGAAAATATTGTTTTAAAACATTTAAATAAATAACAGGCATTATTAGCCTATATCGTGGCTATAAGAAAAGAAGCCATTTAATCAATGTTGTTTTCCCAAGTGTGCGGTGTTTTAAGAAAAAAGCTGCGCTTACCATTTGGAGTTTCGGTGAAGTAGGTACTGTCATAGCTATTTCGTCTCCTTGACGTGCATGTTGGACCGTTAAAATCCATCTGAAAGAAGAAATGCAGACGTTTGAATTTTTCGGAACAAAATGCGCTAAAAATATACGAATATCGACTGTTCGTTGTTATTTAAACGTAAGCATACCACAATCAGCACAGTAACTACACACATTAAACTGAAAGTCGGAAAAAGCCTTTCGTTTCAAATTAAATCATTCAACAGTCCAAATCATGCTGCATCTGCATTTTTCCTAATTATGTCTTACCATTCCGTCTGAGCAGTTGGATCGGGGGCTGGACGCGTCGGAGTCGCCGCTGTAGTGCTCCAGCACAGGGTAATAGTTCTCGTCCTGTCCACGGAGCAGGGACTGCAGTGACTCGATGTAGTTGATGGCATTTCGGAGGATCTCCACCTTGGGCAGCCGCTGGTTGGGATTCGTGGACGTGCACCTCTTAAGGGTCTCAAACGCATCGTTGACTTTGCTGAGTCGCCTCCTCTCTCGCATGGTTGCCGCTTTCCTGCGATCCGCGTTGGTAGTCTTTCTCTTGCACGCTTTGCACGCCCATAGAAGGCACCTGCCGGCCTGGTGGTGACCGCTCGGAGCCCGGATGTGTTCGTCCTCTTTGTGGTTGTAGTCGTCTGGCTTCAGCAGGCCCACGTGAACCAGTCTAGGGTCCAGGTCCTCGAAGAAGTGCATGTCACTTATGTTGAAGCACGGGTCGTCGTAAAAGTCGTCTGCGGATGGAACTGGAAAGGCAATATCCGACAATTCCATCGTTTTTTCAATTTTAAAATCGAAACGAACTGAAATATTACTTTTGAATGATATTGAGTTTTCGCAAAATCTCCAGACGTATAAGTCTAACGGGACAACCGAGAAACTGCTTACTGTATTTTTTTTTTAGTGTTGTCAGTCCTAGGTTCACATACGACAGCACCCTTTGGGTACCTGTTATTGATCCCGTGCATTGCGTTATTTATATGCGTATCAGTAACTTTAGGGCGTGTCCTGTCCATCTGACAGCTGGGCAGTCAGACCAATCACCTCGCTTCTCCCGGACTTGGGCCCCTAGGAGGAGGGGCTTTCTTGTCACACGTTTCGTTCTCGTTTTCACAGAACCTTCAAGAAACATAAATAAACCTTAATTATTAATGTGAAAAGGATCGTATATATAGAAATTCCAATTTATTTTCTAATAATTTAGTTATGTCTGTTTTACATACTTTAAATAACACTTGAACTTTAATACCCTTATTATCATATTTCTCATAGATATCGCATTTAAATAACTTTTTAATACATTTAAAAACAGGAACTAATGAAAATAAATAGTTTTACGACATAACACTACATTAAAAGTAACACGAAAATGATAGTTATTATTGACGTTGTATTTAAATTACTGTAAAAGCGATTAACAGAAAGAAATATTTATTTCGTAGTTGTTAAGTGTGGTGATGCTTATAACGATATCTACAAGATTTTTGTACGTGCGAATGACTGGTTGTTATAAAATGGAGGTCAAGTGAATCAGCAGAATTTTTTATTTCAAACAGAATTATTGGCTATTTGAAGTGGACTCTCAACGAATTCATACATTAATTATTGCAGGCTATAGAACACGTCTGCTGTTTCAGTTTCTAGTGTCTGTCAAGGGCAATAAAATAACATCTTCGATACTGTAATTTATAAAATTCGTATAGTTAGGAATATGAAATCCTAATGCCGACTAAAATTATCTATCTCCTTGGGTTAAAGATACGGAAATCTTACAACAACGATGATGTTCTTCGTAATGCTGAAAATTTGAAGTTCAGTGTGTATTCAGTTTTTGATTAAGTTCCGTTATATCTTCACGTTACAAAGCCGCTAACTGCTGGAACGACCCGAAAGACCCGATCCGACATGAAACCCCGAAGGCAGCAGATGGCGGTATAGATTTGACGTGCCCTTACCCAAAAGGGATCACGTCAGAGCGGCTTATTCTAAAAAAAATAATTTCCAAGTACAAGGCTTCACATCGGCATGTTGTCACTTTTCAGGTGTATGCCGAAACGGCTGAAAATAACAGCAGGCTTACAGCAATTAGAGTGGTGATCATTTACAACATAAAAACTTAAATACGAATGGGTTCAAAGGTTGTTTTTTATTAAATACACAAAGCAAAGGAAACACATAAATTACAGCCTAACACGTTTATTTCAATTTCCATTGATAGCACAATAACTTTGGAAGTATGCTTAAACATTGGATGAAATAATAAAAATGCGATCAATAAACGCACAAAGCTTCGAGCAAATCGACAAACTAACATTTCAACTACAGATACCTGCATTAATGAAATGTATATGCTAAATTATTATATTAATGTATATCACAAATTAATTTGCTTGTCATGAACTTTAAATGTACACAAGTTGAAAACAAAATGAACCCACTATACCGGCTAATACGGTACTCATTAACAACACTGAAATGTATGCTTTCTCTTTACTGGAGCGAACAGATGAATAAAATGAATTTTAATGAACTGATTTGTGCCGCACTATTTGGAATTCCGTGTCCTTCTAAAAATATCTACATAACTGCTCATTTTATCAATATAGTTTTGAACTTTCAAGTTTAATAATTTAGTTTTAATAAAAAAATAAATACTGAAATATCCAACAGCAAATTTCCCATCCACACCCTAACGCACCAAAGTATCCTCAATTCAAGTGAATATGAGTAATAGGAATCTAGAGTTTCAAAATGTCTTGCTACGCCTAATATATAAATATCATTATGGTCATACGGTTTCAACAAGTAAAAATGAACAATTCTCTCAGGGAGAAACTGTACAATCAGTAAAAATGTTACCAAAAGCTGACAGTGAGTTTACGACATCCAGTTTTAACATGAATAAAAATTTTCTTAAGCGGGCCATCATAACATCATGGGTTTTTTTTCCTTATATTGCTTGGGCCCTGGATGTAAAGTGGACTTCTTCCCTCAATAACACCATTTGTCATTAACCTCAGCCACTGAATCTGGAATGTCACCAAAACCTGGTGGTCCACACCAAACACCACGCACCCAAATCGCAGCTTAAGCTGACTTGCACTGCTAGAGCAGGGGTTCTCAGGCGTTGTGATCGAAGGTCTGTATCAGACTTTTGTTCAAAGTCAGAGGTCGGGAACTTTCTCCAATAACAAAACAGCATTTCATTTCATTTTGATATAGACATCAATATAGAACAAAAATGTTAACTTTTTATCACTCTCTGATCGTTTAGACTATCACTGAATGGGATTAATGATGAGTTATGTAAGTGTGGTACTTTGGTTGCGCTACATTGTATTTTTGTACTTCAAACCATATGAAGCCTTTTTATGTTAATGCAGCTTTGGATAAATAGGGTTATGCGGTCCGGACTTTGAGAACCCCTGTGCTGGAGAGTCCAACATAAACACCTGACAGTGCAGTTTTAGCACTGCAAATTCTGTCTTTACTCCTCCAGATTTTGGCCTGCTTGTTCCAAAGGAAGGTGCAGCAGGGGCGACGCAGTGGGTGACACATTAGCCTCACACCTCCAGTGTCGGGTTCAAATCCTGCCCCCGACCCAGTGAGTGGACTTTGTAAGTCCTCTTCCTGTCTGGGTGGTCTCCTGCAATTCCAAAACCCGATGACTGGCTTCTTGTTTACCAAGGACTTGTAAATTAAAATGGAGCACTGCTGAATATTGAATGTACTGATAAATTCAATTTGGTTTGATTGGAAGGTTGTCGGTTCAAAACCCATGGTCAGCAGAGTGATTTCACCATCAGGCCCTTGAGCAAGACCCTGAACCTGAATTGATCCAAAAATTGGCTCACCCTGCTTCCTCGGTTGAATGTTGCTTTGGATGAAAGGATCAACTAAATATACAGAAGTGATCAACAACAGGAACACCGAGTCCAAAAATGCCTTTGGAAGGAAGGGGGTGGAGCCTGGACAGGGTGTTTATGTGTACAAATGAGTGGGTGAACAGGATCAGATACCAGACAGCTCCTCCAGAAGCTGATCTATTAGGTACTCTCCAAAGCCGGGCTTTTGGCCGCCACATCCCACTCTCTTGGCGTTGGTCAGGTGATCGCCCAGTTCTTTGACCTTGGGAACCAAAGGGGCCAGGAAGGAGCCCTTGACTGTGCTGGCTGTGTGTGGGTCACCGTGCTCCCCGGCCAACTGGCAAAGCTCCACCATGCACGACAAAAGCTCCTTCCACTGCGCAAGCATGACCTCCAGGCCAGGGATGAGGGAACATACATCCTCACACCCAGGCTTCTGTCGGACCAGAGAAAACAACACGTGCAATCAAATCGACCTTCCGACAGACTTTACAAGACTTTTACTCATCCTCACTCTAGTTTTTGTTATATTTAACCTGATTCCAAGATATTTCATATCATGAGAAAACTACATGATCACGCCACATTAATACACATAGAAAGGTTTTGGCATATGTGTAACACAATACAAAGTCCGGTCCAGAAGATCAAATGAATATCCAATAATAAATAGTATCTACAGCCTGTAACGTATTCACCACAGATATTGAATAGAGTAATTGAGTTCGTTGGAAGTGAACGCATCACTGCAAACAGATACCACAAAGCTGAATGACAGAAATTTAAATAGAGCTGACAGTTTAACTTACGTTCTCCATCTAAAAGAGAAAATCATTGTCAGACAGACAGATAGTAAAGTGATGTACTCTGATTCGAGTCTGGTAGTATTACAGCAGACCCATGGACCACGGTTTCTGTTTTGACGACAATGTACAACATGTCAACTCCCTCGCCCAAGGTGTACCAGTGTTTCAAAATCCAGTCTGCGGGGACCGGGTTGGGAAACACTACTTTATATAGAGAAAGTCTATCCAAATAACACTGATAGTCTATATATAATACATAAAACTGATAGTCTATATATTGAGATGACACATATATATATTAAATTAATGAAGACTACTATAGTACTTCAAACAATATTAACCAACACATTTGCAATTTAACTTGCTAAACAGGCGAATTTTAAGCAAAGACATTTGAAAGCAAAAATCATAAAATTAAAAACGTACATTGTCTTATATGAATCGTTGTTTGGCATACATGATAACACATGTGAAAACAACAAATTGCTTTTGGTCTGGATGGATAACAAGGTGTTCGAAATGGCTGACGACGGACGCTTCGCGGTGCCTCGGAATCGATTTCGCACGACTCGTAAACCTACGGGAGCAGAGCAGGAATCACGCAGGGCGATGCGGCATGGCGACGCCCCGAATCTGGCTGTCCTTCCACTGGCCACTGCGCTTAATCTCCCTCAATTTTCCGGAACTCAGGGGTAACGTACACTCCGGCCGGCATTACCGCGGGGATCTCCGGAACGCTGCAGGGGGAGGTTTGCGGCCTCACCACGGCTCATGTTACCCTGCTATGGGCCACTCACTTTCGTAACATGGGATCTTGTGTTGAAAAGATAGTATGACATACAGATGAGGATGACTTTAAAACCTCATAAATCACTGGCCCTCAAAGTTTGTAAGTTTTTTATTTTATTTATTTTCTAAAATGTATAACTGGCATGTGAATTTTAAAACTAAACACCTTCATTAATGAGAAAGGAAGACCAAACACTTGGAAACAAGTGCATGCGCAGGCTGGACTCTCCGGATGTGGGAAGCAGGCTGGGTATGTTAGGGCGCTGACTTGACTCAGGCTGTCCAGCAGCATGCTGGGGGTGAGGGGGGGGTTACCTTGATGTCCTTATTGCAGTAGTGTGCCCCCCGCTCCGTCAGATAGGCCAGCATAGCCTCAGCCTGCTTCTGTTCCTTCTCCGATTCCTGACGGAAAAAGCCAGCTACCCTTGGCAGGGCGACATCATGCCGCTCAAATATCCGAGCCTGACGGAAATGTAAGAATATAAGGACATGGTTCATAATGCGGGGCTTGGCTGCACGCTGGCATTTTATAATGCTGTAATAAATTAGATACACCTTACTGCCAATTTCCCTTCAAAAGTAACGACCCCTATACACCATCTGAATATCAACCAATTGCTGAAGGTTACAGTTTACTGCCTTAAACCAATGGCTATGACGGCTTTTCACAGCAAGATCCGCGCCCCAAAAGGGCAACTAACGCGGACTTTTCATTCTGCACAAAACTATAAGACCTTACTGAAGAAAGCAGAGAACTTTGGGGAAAAAAAACACTGAATAAGGAATACTATCCTGGATGTAAGATTTACAGATTTTTTTATAAAATATACAAACAAAATCTGGCCGATTTAATAACTTTAGTAGTGATACTGAGAAATAAACCTGGTACAGTTTAAACAAAGTTTGTCGTATAGAAAAGGCGCCTATTGCTTACATGTATAGTCATCATTAGAAGTGCACCGACCGATGGTGCCGCTGCTCTTACCAGCGCTTGCAGCCTGTAAGCAGCCTCCATAAGCAAGGTCGTTACGCCGCAGAGACTCTCTTCCACCACGGCTGGCAGGTTCTGCGTCACTCGGCTGTCACTAAGCGCTTTGTGGTTTTTGCAGACAGGAAGGTTAGTTTTCAGTCTTTTGCAACGTGGTTCCGACATATTTAAACGTCACGGTGAAGCCTGCAAAAAAGTTACAGCATCAAACATTGGAATTCGGTCTTTTAATACTATGCAACTTATGACATTTGTATTTATTCTTCACCTTACGAAATCAGTTGAGTCACTGTAGGTTGTTTGCTCCACCCAAAGAAGTTAAACTTCTGCAACGGTAGCGGCACAGCAGGATGGCATCTAAATGCTTCCCGTGCCGCTCAAGTTCATCCGGTGCGCATCCTGGGCGCTGCTGCTGGCGGAGAGAGGAGACGGGACATCCGAGCGATGGAAGCGGCGAGACAATAAAATGACATTTAACCGCTACGAGACGTGCGCGGATGCGGATGTTTTTTTTCTCCCGTATTTGCTTGTGTAATTTCTAACGTGATTTAGAGATCTAAAATCTAAAAATGATTTTCCGTTTTCTTCACAGTCGTTCTGTATTTATGTTTATACGGTATATGTACCTATACAACACAACACACACACAACATACAACAACATACATTTTGTATGTTGACTGTTAGTCCAAAAAGCTTAACACAATATTAAAGTAAAATAGGCTTCTGTGTGTAAAATTTATCTATGTGGATTCTGCCTTTATAAAAGTTTTGTTATGGCTAAAACACCAAAACTTTGTTTGTTTGTCTTGGTTTGTTTATTCATACAATTTGAATTTGTAAGGGGGATTTAATTCAAAGCGTACAACCGAAGTTTATAAACGTTCTTGTCTGAAGATTCTGCATTATACAATGACACCACTCCATGAAGTTCAACCGCAGCATTTCCATGTGCCACACGTAAACATGGGGGTGTCCTTGTTTGGAATGTATTTCCCCGTTGCCACGTGGCCCTCCAAATCCGCAGTCCGCCTCACCAACATCCCCTAACTTATAGCGACCAGCCAGAGGGCGTCTCATGTTACTGCGGGGCAACCGCGGCCGCGCTCCCCTCGCAGATGACAGACACGGGGGACCGGGCGCTCCTGAGAGGACAGCTGACCCTCGTATTAGAGCGAAGGGCACCCGGCGGAGGTCAGAGCCGGGATCAGAGTGGGGACCGGCAGCCTGACCTGCACGGTGCTCCCATAGTCCCCTGGAGGAACCACCCTGGAATTAGTAACATTTACACCCAACTTGCTTCCGTAATATCAAAATGAATTCAAAATGAAACACAATACCTATGCAAGTCTGAAAGGATTATCTGTTAGTATTACATGAACTAATAAAACAGAGAATTCCTTGACAGCATTATTTTTAAACTGATCATTTAGGTTACTCTCCCAGAAAAAACGAAGTATGATGCTGACTGGGCTTCTATCTAAACACAATGTGATGTATAATTTTATAAGTACAGATTATAAACGTCAGAGTGTGTCTAAAATACCACAGCTGGGTTATGGGGTGTCGTTCTGCGTGAGGATCAAAGACTTGAATATTTTAATGACCATAATGACATATCGGGATCCTTTTTATATTGTTTGTATGGATGTTCACTTAGATGGGGGTTCTACTGTGTGTCGATTAACATTCCTGAAGGTGGAACTTCTGGTAATTTCCTCTGTTATACCTCACATTTACTGCCATAGGAATCCATAACAAATTATGATTATTTCATTATTTAGTCATTTTGAGCGGATTAATGTCGATGAGGTGACAAGCTGTCTAGTCATATTGGACCATGGGAATGTGGATTGGACGTTCAGAAGTGACAGGATGGACCTTATATATAAATATCCTAGTATAGGATAAAGAAGCCAAATGGGGCTGATACAGATGCAAGTGAAAAAGAAAAAATATTTTTGTGGACCATCGTAATCAAATAAATTAACCAAAGTAAGTTTGGTGGAAGTTTTTTCTGTCGACATTTGAGGAATATACTGTATATTGACCTAATTAGTTTTCTATTGGGGGTAACAGCATCTTCTCTCTGATGAGGAGGGGTCCCACAGCTGGAGATGCACACACACTGAGGCCTTTGTCCAGCCTGATGCCTCCCATTATATAGCTGCCCACCCCAGGGGGGGCAGTCAGCTGTAGCAAGTCTTGCCACGCCCACAGCCTTGGTGCTGATGTCAGTCCACAAATTGTGCAGCATCACCATAATTCATGTTTTTCTTTGTTTTTTTATTTTTTTCACTCCGAGTAATAGGCCTTGAAATTCCAAGCTTTGCTACGTCTAAATCTGAAAAACAGAAACATAAATTCACCTGTAGAATGTTTTACATCGAACCATGTTGATTTTTTTTTGCTACGAATAATTTTGTGTAGTAGGGGAATGTCGCATTAAAAACCTCAAGAGACTCGAGTGCCTCCACAGTTTTGTAAGAGGAAGCCAGTGCCCTAATGTACCAGCACACTGGTCACCCAGCAATGGGATGGAGCTGAGATCCACCGGAAGGGGGGAGTCTCACCCTCACACCTGCCACACTGAGTAACACGGACAGCGGACGGCCCTCCGCGGATCTCCCATGACAACGGAGGCATTGCGCTGCGATGTAGCACGGTCTCAGACAGCGTTACACGTGGACCAGTGCTCAGGTCGCGACCCTGTGTGTGGGGATGAGGGGGATTGCGGGCCGGGTCACGGGATCCAGCATGGGGGGGGGTTACATTCTGCACGCCACCCCTCGACTGAGAAGACCCAGATCCACTCTTACGCTATGTTTTCATGGGCTAAGCCCAGGTCTTAGCCTTATGCCAAAAGCCCCCCAGGTGACACCCTTTAGGCTGTTTGCACAGCCAGGATTGTGTAATTCAATGTCTGGGTTGGTTAAGAGAGCAAAACATCACCCTGGGGAAGTTATTCAAACACTCCATGGAGCTGCTGTTCCAGAGGACGAAAACTAGACCCTCATGGAGGTAATATACACACAAAAAAAGTGACGGAATCATCACAAGAAAACATTCCAACATGGAAGGAACAATGCAGCCACGAAAATGAATGAAATTAAGTTGATTGATAGCAGGATGTGTCAGTTCTGAAAGGGATCTGACAATAGACACTTTGAAATGTGAATTTTCAAAGCCACTGGACAACGAGTAAAGTTCAAAACAAGCCAAAGAGTCAGTTTTTGAATTTTACGTGCATCAGTCAGAAAAAATGCAAAATTATTTCATTTGGCATGTATGATAACAAATAAGGAATTTCTGCATTGTCAAAGAGGGACAGTGATAGTAGTAAAAACACATACCCTGTTCAGTGATGCGCGGGTTGACCCGAAATGAGCGGGTGCCCGCGGTCACCCGCGGTTACGAGTCATCCAAAAATATTTTT
>JAABNX020000021.1:5102338-5125707 GCA_015163995.2 Mormyrus lacerda
CACCCCCACCCCCTCCACCTTTCCACCCCCCACCCCCCGCAGCATAAGACCTAAGAAGCCCAGTCCAGTGCCCAGCCTTTTTGCTAATTAACCACCCGGTTCTCTCCATAACATCAATCTGAGTAATTTCTGCTGATAACAAAAACACAGATATTTTCCCAGCTGTTGGCAGCATCATTGCTTCGGGTCTAAAACACTCTGGTTTAAGGGAATCTTGCCTGGAAGCCGATGAAAACACCATTTAAAACGTGAGGCGGGCGTTCACAGCCACTCCGTTTTTAAGCCAAACTCTTTTAACACTTGGCAGAGAAGTGGCAGCGGAAAGTTACCTTCAGAGATAGAGAACACACTATAAATAGGCCCCAAGGGTACATTCTGGAGTGATAAAGACCAAACCCTTATTAGCAGGGGACCTGGCCTTTTGTGAAAGAAACGCGGAAAGTGAACGTGTGAGCTATAGGCTGCAGATTCTGTCAGAGAGGGCGGCAGTGCTGAAACCCAATTATTACCAAGCATTTCATCAACCCCACTGAGTCCAGAAATGTTTTAGAAATAGAATATCTCAGTGGTTGACTGCTAGCTACCCTAGATCGGTCTCTGGACTTAGTCTTCCCTTCATTATTTCTATCAACCTTTGATGGCTAGAGAAACCACAACCTCCTGTCTCTTTTTCTCTCTGACCTCTCCCCTCGTGTGACTCTGAATGCTAATGAGCTAATCCCGGCGTAAAGCACATCGTCCACAACGATTTCCAGAATCACGCCGACAAATAACTTTGTTGCCTATTACAGAGTTATGGGGCATAAAAGCAAAGGAAGTGTGTTTTTTAAGTGCTACCGATTTCTGAAAGGTCAGAACAAACATGGCACAACTTAAAATGATAATATACTACGACTAATATTTAACTCAAGTAAATCGAGCTTATGAGGAACGCAGAACCTGGAAGGAAATCTATACCAGTCCATACCAGTTCATGGTTATTTTGAAGCCTTGTATTTCCAGTTGGCTCAAGCGGAGAAATGCGAGTCAACCTGGCGTCAGGTTACCCAGGGATCAGGTGATCTTGCGCACCAAGCCGTTTGATTAATGGCCACAGACTAAAATAACAGGAGCAACTATTTCCACATAACACAGATATCAGCAGTGGTGGAAGTGGCGATGGGTGAGTTCAGGGATGCACAGATGGGTCAGATTGTCCGTCAGGCTGCAGACAGGGATGAAGACTGACAATCCCCATAATCTGTACGTAAATAGTTGAGCATTGACACGGGCAACTAGAGGATGCTTGTGCAGAACAGACTGAAAACGAATCGCAATTTTCATTAAGACGGCTGAGCCAGGGGACTTAGAGGTGATGGATGCATTTATGAGGTATTGCGAGAAAGTTTTCAAAACGTATCAAATTCTAAGAAAGGAAGGCTCATATTTTAAAATCTGCACATCTGAGATGGACCCGTCAAACTAAACGCGAAATGCTGTGCAAGGTTAGCCGGTCCCAGGAGCAAATAGGGTTAAGGGTCTCAGTCAAGGGTCTGATGGTGACATCACTCTGCCAGCCACAGGACAGAACTAGCGACCTTCTAGTTGCACAATTTCAATTATAGGTTCTCCAATGAAATTTATCTAATGCTAATGCTAACTAGCTAGTGAACATTCACATTCACCCACACAGCTGGTGCATTAACAGTTCATCCCACCCCGACTGAAAACAGCTGGTGCTTCCAGAACAGACTAACAGGTCGGAAAGACGAATATCTGACGGCCGCAGTTACCTTCCAGAGACCTTCCAGGCTGGCATGTGTGACGAAGGGTCCCCCTCAGTGCTGTGATGGATGTTTTTTTTTTTTTTTGAGGTGGACACACAAGTCATGTGTCATGAGCACAGTAACAGATACACGGAGCAGGTCCTACTCACTGTTTACTCAACTGCTGTGCCTGAACCCAATGCCACTGGGTGGTTTTCTGCCTGATCCACGTTAATGCTGACAAATGACTGCAGCTATTGTGAAGTGTAGATGCTTAGAGCACCAGACCAGGGATCCAAAGAGCTCCTCACCTCAGCCGCTCTAAAAAAAAGGTGTATTAATGTACATATAAAAATATACAATAATTTAATTATTAGGTATGAGCTACTGATGGAAATGTTATACAAACACCCCATATATCGCTGCAATACACACCTGCATAGAAATATATCTTGTGTAAAGGTTTCATTGTATGACTCATGTCTGTATATTTGTTGAACTGTGCTCCTGAAATTATACATGGTTGTTGAAAAAATTCTTTAACTGTTTTGCTGTTTTTTTTTGCCTCTATATTTCAGTTTTCTGGATTCAAAATATCGTTTTGCCTGATCTGCATGGTGCGGACTGACTGCAGGATGATGGTGAATGTTAAGAGAAAGAGCTGCATCAGACGAAAAAAAAAACAAGGAAACAAACCACGCAGGTGACATTTGATCAATAATTCTTTCGACTGCCATCCATTGTTCCATTGTTGAACCGCTTGCACTATCCTAGAGGCTCCAGACAAAAGGCAGGGTCACACTTACATCTACAGGCAATTCAACAACTCTGATTTACCTCAGCATGTTTTTTGACTGTGGGGGGAAACCAGAGTACCTGGAGAAAACCTCTATGATGACGCAGGGAGAACATATAAACACATAAAGGTCCCAGCTCCTGGAGGTATGAGGCGACAGAGCAAAGCACTGCAGCACCTTGCTGGTAACCCTGGGGAATCCACCCTTGGGCTCTCACAGTAAGTACTCAAAGTAACGGTCAAAAGCAAAGGAGAAATTAAAGTGACCGTTTCATATGAATCTCACATCTGGACCACAAACGAATCCATATATGAAACCCACATGAGCTTGAGGGGAACAGTAAGCACTAAATATGTCCCTAAAACTGACAATGATCTAGGTCAGTTTATCTTATCCCGGTATACCAGGAGTGGTGCATCGACTTTACTTACCGAAAAATCAAATGCACAGCTAACAAGCACATTAAGCTAATGAGAGTTGGCATCGAAAAGAGCCCAACTGATAAACTTCAGTAACATTTTACTTGAGGGAGCAGAAATAATGTAGTAATTCAGTCTTACTTAATGTTGTTTTTTTCCATCAGAATTCTAAGGGCAGGTGTGCTTTTCTTTTGCAGCGTTATCACAAAGGAAGTTTTTCCATTTCGTTTTGCCGGCAGGCGTAATGAGTTGTCACTAAATAAATGCTGTTTCCGGCAAAAAAAAACCCATCTCCTGGTTCTTCCTGCTCTCACCACAATGTATTAATTATTCATAAACTAACAGTTAATTATGTCCTGATCGTATGTTCATTCATCAGTAATCAATCTTAACGGCTGTACTTCATGCAGTTACTAACTGTGTGTTTCTTCATGATTTGTATTTGAGTAGTAAATGAGTTACTAAGGTACTTGTGCCGCCTCAAGTAAAGTGTTGCCCAAACTTCTACTCGATTACATTTTATAGTGGCACATGTAGCCCATAGTCAAGTACAAAACTCTTTTAGAAGTGAAATCCAAACATCTGAAGTGAATTCACTTTCCAATTGTGGGAATAACTGTACAGGCGCTGGCATCCATGCTTACAGTAGGTAGCATCCGGTCCTCTGGTACATGCAGTTAGTTTTAAAATGTTTCACAATA
The DNA here is from genome assembly GCA_015163995.2 of Mormyrus lacerda. Taxonomy (NCBI): domain Eukaryota; kingdom Metazoa; phylum Chordata; class Actinopteri; order Osteoglossiformes; family Mormyridae; genus Mormyrus; species Mormyrus lacerda. The sequence continues at coordinate 5,106,001 of JAABNX020000021.1, forward strand.
ATTGTAAAATGGCTGTACGCAGCAAGGCTTCAAAGCCTCACCGCAGTGACGTCATCAGCTAACCAGCGCTAAAAATGGTTATAGCCTCTATGACCCATTGTTCCTCTTTCATGACTGAGGCTGTGGGGTTTTTTTACATTAATGACACCTCCACATAAATTAGGTGTAGGTTAGGTCTCCGTGCCTGGAAGGTCATGGGTTCAAATCCCATGGCAGACAGAGTAACCATTAATGCCATTGGATCCTTGAGCAAGGCCCTTAACCCTGACTGCTCCAGGGTCGCTGGTTGCTGGCTGACCCTGCTCCCTGACCCTAAGCTTTCCTCACTTATATGTCACTTTGAAGAAAAGAGTCCAATATGTGTGACGCTACTACTGCAAATCAAGAGCGAAAAGACAAAATAATGATTTTGCTTTAGGTTTTCTTGTGCAATTCTTCCAGACCCTCAAAAGGCCAGTTTTCCCCAATACCCACACTGCTTGGGCCAGCAACTACCGTGGCACTGAGGCTGAACTGAAAAATATTTATCGTCTTTGAAATCTATGATTGACATATTCGGAGTTTACAGCAGAAACATTATCTCAAGGGATTTTTAACCATGGTAGGAGAGGGCCAGGATTCTGCTACAGTGGTGGAAGCTTTTGTAGTAATTCAATCTCCGATTGAGACTTGCGTCTTAGTGAGCTTTGCATTGTTTCGACTCGGTAAAGGTCATTTAATGTCATGAATTTATGGGACTGCAGTTGACGGAGACTTGCATGGGGACACATTCCTGGAGATACCCTCCGAGTATTCAGCTGCTGCCACATCACACAAGAAACGTTCACAGTGTTATTTTAATGGGCTTGTCAAAATGAAGAATGCTTTCGTAAGTAGACCTGAAATATTCAGTCATGTATTTCTCGTTGCGACACTAAGGGAGAAAATAGACGAGTAGTTTTAGTGAACATTATTGACTGTGGGAGTTGCTTAGATATATGGGAGCTTCTGGCTTTTCTTGCTAGGTTCATGCATGTACAGTTACCCTGCTGTTCCATCGTGGCTAAAATCTGTTCCTGTGTTTAACTGCGCGCCTCTAATAGAGGTGCGGTGTCAGCCCCAGCCAGCGGATGGCGATGATGGCCCAGATGGGGTAACCGCGAGGGTGGGCCATGTCTTCGGCTCGCATCACATCCCGTTTGCATTGACAGACCCTTTCATAGGCCTCTCAGGCAGAACCTTTGCACCCGGGGCTTGGCTTAATTAACGGTGCTGAAAATGCACTAATAGCTTGCCAGTGAGAGAGGTAGCTAACAGCAAACTCTGACTTTTGGTTTGTTTTGTTGGGAAACTGAGAACTGTGCTACTGTAAACTGTGCACCATAAAATGCCTTTCAGGCCAGAACTAGTACTAAGTTCATCAGAGAATTCCAACAAATAATAATTGCATTTGGGACATCCAATCAAACGCATCCAATCGCAGTCTTCACTGAATTCCATACAAGAATTACAGTGTACATATGAATTTATTTAATATATTGAAATATCTGCAACAAAAACAGAAGAGAACTACAGAATATCACTCCATTCCAATATATCTGTGACACGAATTAAACTGTATTTTGTGGACGTGTAACGATCATTTTGCAAATTGTTTTACAACAAAATAGTTCTGGTATATAATACACATCATCTTATCAAAAAATTATGATGATCCCTCAGATTTTTTGCTTAGATGGATAAAATTTTCTGCTAGACTACAGAATGAAATAAGACACAAAACTGAAGATTAAGATACACATAATGGTGCATTGCCTATTTAGTAATGAGTAACTTTGTAAAGCAATATGAAGCTATGAATTTAATATTCCATAAACTTACTAAGCGATCTACGGCCCTAAGGTATGTATGAACAGTGTTGCTTCATTATAGATAAACTCATATTATAGATAAACTCATATTATAGATAAACTACATGGAGTGTTTCTGATATAATCTAGTTGTTTTCTTGAAATGTTTTTATTTCCTTTTCTCGAAAAGCATGATCTTGAAAACAGATTAATGAGCCTGCTGTCCACACTTGAGAACAGATCACAGTTTCGCCTGGCCAGGGTTCGAAAGGTTAAGCTGATCTTAACTGGTCAAACAAAGAGACTCGCTCCCGAACCAGGCCCTACGTGTAATTAGGTAGGTCAGGTCACTTCCTGAAAAGGTGTTGGGGGACAAATGTCATGCCCTCTCTCACCGATGTCACATGGACAATTACTTTTCCAAATTTCCAGATCGTCAGCCGTCCTGCATCTCTTCTCCAGGTTGTGCTTGTTGTTGTCGTTAGGGAGCCCGGCTTGGTAGGACTCGGACTCTGGCATGTTTTCCCACACTGGCCAGCAGAAGTAAATTACACTGATCAACCATTTTTACAGCCTGTGAAAGAGGTATTGACAATATGGTCCCCTGTGATTCTTAAATGTTATTTATTGGCTGAGTTACAGAGGGCAGTAAATTGCAAATAAAGCAGAAATTCAATGTGACTGAAATGGAGCAAAAGCACGTCATTTAAGCATTCAGCTTATTGCCAAGTATTAATATTAAGCAAGCAGCAAATTTACTGTTTACAGGAATATTTTCAACAGGATACATACCCCGCATGTTGCATTATTTTTAGATGTTTTGCACACATCTCGGGGATTTCAGTATTTTGTTAATTTAGGCTTGAAAAAACACACACGTGTTGCTGATAATGTGACACATAAGCCCCGTGCCTCCAAATGCAGGTCTAAGTGGAATACCTACTGGCCGTCCCTTCAACCCTGCGGCGAGGAGATTTATGGCCTTTGTGAAGAGAGCAGCCTCCACCCAGCTGCCGTGGGAGTCACGGGAATCAGGGCCTGGCCGGGGATCCCCCCATGCGGCCCCGGAACAGTGCAGCTGTGGCGGGCTGTGGGGTCTGCTCCACGGGGGAGTCCCAGCTTTGCAGACGGGGGTGGGGGGGGGTTGCAGGGTTCCCCCAGGGTGACCCACCCACCACCCGGTAATCATGTCACCGTCATATGATCACATCTGAGCAGCAGTGGCACATACCCTGCAGGTGAACACTCACAGATTATACCCATCTATGCTAATGGAACAAAAAAATGGTAGCTGTGTTGGATGTGAGCTTACACTGAATGGGAAAATACTGGGGAAAGAATCATCACTTGTACAGGTCGATTTGAGTCCAACATGCACCAGCTCAATACTGATGGCAGTTTCCGAAAGTGGGTCTTGTTTAGAGAACCATGTCTTGTAGCATCAAAACAGCGAGAATTTCTCACATTATGGCTGGTTTAAAACTGACAGAACTTGTTCTTTGTCAATGTTTTAATTCACACTAAGTTTAACCCCCAAAACTAATGCAAACTCTGCTATTTGCAGAATATGTATTATATATAGAAGGTCATTAAGATGGAAATATCAAGATCAATTCCTTTAAATGTATGTATATATGTTTTATAATGTTGAAGCTTGCATGCACTGAGCACCCGTTTCCTTTCCCTCTGACCTGCTGTACCTAGGTGTCTGGGTCACCTGACTGCTCTCGAATGGAAACTCATAGTACGCGATGTGCGAGGTGCTGGCCGTTCAGGGTGACCTAAAGCGGCCAAACGTACTGTTACATGCGTCTCTTCCACTCCCCGTTCCTGCGTCAGTAGCCCAGCGATGTCGGTCGCGTTCTGCGCCATCGCCGTGAGCCCGGTTTCCGGGCCGCGCTCCAGCACGACGGCCTCCCCGCACCTGCTTCACACTCCACAAGGTCGGCGGGCTCCTCGCTGTTCTGCCAAAGAATCTCCCCTGACGACAGGGGTACGCCTCGCCTTACCTTGTCTACACTCCCCCACCCAGGCAACCTGCCTAAGCTGGGGTCACCCTGAGACACAGACCCCAGATCCCAGCCATGTGCCAAAGGGATATAATGGCAGCAGTTGTTTACAACAATAGCTGCTTGCTCTTCACTCAGTGTCACCTCCCAATAAATAACACCTGTCACTGAATGGACTCCTCCCGATGAGGCTGCAGATGAGTTCATCACTGTGGCCCTCTTCAGCCATTAACCGCACCTGTTATATACGACTGTACATTGATACCTGGTCTCTTTGGATGAGGACGTGATGTTTTTCACCAATTTTACACAACACTTTTATTGTAGGGAGGAGAAGAACTCTTCTACAGGCTTTGAGTTTGACCACTTGTGAAATATGGAAATCTGAAATTGAATGCGATAAGAAATGTGATTATTTAGATTTAATTACATTTACCATGTAAAAAGTAATTTGATAGAAGCACGATAACGTGTTTAGTAAAACATGATAAACTGTGATTAAACTTTTCTATGATTTATTATGTTTTAGTAGATAACTGTAATGCACAGTTATCTGCTCTGTCTGAAGGGTCCACAGATGGCCGGGGGGGGGGGGGGGTTCACACCTTTAAAGCTTGAGCTTAGCAGTATATTGACTGGATGTGGGGGCACGCTGGTGTAAATGGACAGGGCTGTCCTACCTTGATGCCACGGAACAGGAATGGTGTTTACTATCCAAAACAACAGGTCTAGCAATACAATGTCATCTGACTTTGCTTGACCGGGCAGTTCCCGCCCCTCTCCCCTCCCCTTCGGCTCAGCCCCTTTCGCCATTGGCTGCCCATGTCGTCACGGAGACAACAGCTGTCTCTGGGATGAAGAAGCTACTTTCAGGGTGCCAGCCAGTCTGCCGGCCTGCAACCAGAGAAACCCAGAGTCCCTCTTGGGCTTCAAAACACAGACAGACTCATTCCTGCCTCACGGACGGTAAAGAGAGCTCCCCCTACAGGCCATGAGGACAGGCCATTGTTTCTCTTCTGGCGTATCCAACATGCTGAACTCAAACATGTTTCTGGTGCTTAAAAACAGAATTCCAGACTCTACTTTCAGAATTATATTTTGTTGTAACGTCAACAGCATTAATACATTGTCATTGAATAATGTCTCATCCCCATACAGGTGGAGGAACCCAGAACCCAGGCTGCACCTGCTGTGCGTTCAGCTACGTCTGGAGTCTTTTCATTCTGTCAAAGATGGTAGATGAGGAACCCCCCCTGCCCCCCCCCCCATTGCATTGGAAATGGATTGTCTGCTAACTGGACAGCAAGGCTGATCCTCCCTTTTTTTGTTTGGGTGCCATAGTAAGGTACCGGCAGAATGACCTTTAACCCCAATAAACCCCCCCGAAACAATGCTGACCAGAAGGTTCCCTAACTGCTGTATTAAGCCTGGGAAGATCCAAGGAAGACAGACCAAGAAAACTTGTGAAGATAGTCAGCTGTGATCATTAATTGAAGTTTGCCTTTTTACTTAATAAAATACATACATATGTTTTATACTGGTATAACTTAAAATGTCATATTTGCAAAATAAGATTTAACAAGTACAGAATTCTGCCAGTTCTTTTAAGCTATTCATGCTAGATTTTAAGTTGAATATACTCTCTGTATATACTGTAGCAGTAATTGTGGCCTCTTATATTAAAAAGATATCCATGGGCTTCCATTACTTTCTTAAGCATTTATTTACAGCATTGAATACAATTGCACAGCTTTGATGGCTGTTTGTGTTGAATCTTTTCCAAATGCTTTACAGATCTTTAAGCTCCTACTGAACAGGGGGCCAGCACTCAGTTCCAGGTCCACTATGCCCTGGGTATTTACTTTTACTGAAGCCAGAGGCATTTGTCAGTCCAGACAGCTGGCCTTGATAATTTGCCTCCGTTGAAGGGGGCAAGATTTGATTTCGACCACCTCCCGGCCGACCCACCCCAACTTCCATCAACTCCCCCTACCCCACACCAGACCTCCACCTCCCTTGTACTTTGCAGGAAAAAAACAACTCAGTGCTTCGCACGCAGACTGAATATCAGCACAAAGGAAAAGTTAAGGGGCTTGTCGAAAGCACAGAGTAAGTACACAGATTCAAATGAACAGAGCTGTTTTGGGATGAGAGGGTTTTGGTCACAGAACGGGAGAAGTTCTGCGCCTTCCAAGGTCTAATGGAAGAGCAGTTGCCAGGTGTCCCAAACATGAATCTTGGGCAGTGCCCTGGGGAATTAGTGCTGGTGATCTCAAAGTTTACAGCGATGATAAGGGGGATTGTTAGGATTTTGCCCAGTGGCGTGCTGTCGTGGACCGTAGCATCGGACTGACAAGCTACAGCAGATAAATGGTTTTTAGAGAACAAAGTATGACATCCCGGTCTCTGGACAAGCCGCATCTATACAGAGAGCACACTGTGAGGATTTCAGCAGTAAATTACGCCATATGATATAACAGTAAAATGCAAGAATTACACAACAGCGACAGGATGAATATGAAGTGAATTAAATAACATCTACATGAAGAAAATGGAGATGACAAGTCCTTTTAGAAGAAGTGAATCACCAGGCGTCAGTTCAGCCAGTATCACTACCTTTCACACGCCTGTAATTATGATTTTATAATAAACTTACTGTACTAAAATGTGCAACAGCAAAGGTAAATTGATCTAAACTTGTGCAGCACAAAAATAGACACCGTCAGTAAATTGTCCGGTCAAGTGTTTCCCCACCCATTCCTCGGGGATCCCCAGACAGTCCATGATATTGCTGAGCAAAAATGTGGATTGTCTGGGAGGGAGCGAAAACATGGACCACCACGGGGTCCCCGAGGAGCAGACTGAGAAACACTGGTCTGGTCCAATGGGACTCCTTCATGAAGGGACAAGGGTCAGAGCAGTGCCCTAAATGGAGCGGCGACAGCTGCAGGAAACGTAGCCGTCTCTTTAAATCACAGCAAACCTGTTTTCTTTGCACACAGACACTGAACAAACAACTCAAACCACCCAGATTCAAAACCGTTCATACCTACACCTTTCATTTGTCTTTCAGGTTTCGCTTTAAAATAAGCAGTGAAATTTTTAAATAAATGTACACACTGTCCTCTTGGTACATGCCAGTAATCTCCATATATTTACTGCCTGTACAGTGAACGGACATCTAATTCACATCCCAGTGCTACACAGAAATGCCACCCATGCAGTGCTATCCATCCAGTATCCCTGTGGAATCAAGGGGAATGAATTGGGAAGGAAAAATGGCACCTGATGTCCCTCCCCAGAGTGTCTGTAGGAATACAGTCCACAGAGGGGGTACACCTTGTATTTATAGATCCTCTGGTCAACGCCAGTAAGAGCTCCGGATGCTTCTTGACGCAGCACGTGCTGGGAACGCACGTTGACTGACAGGCCGGCCAGGTGCGGCCAACGTGGAGCTCTTTCAGGCTTCCGGGGGCCCCGCGGAGCCCACCTGTTGGTCCATCACTCCCAACGGTCTTTGACCCGATGACCAACTTTTCTATCCCCTGGGGCAGGGCGGGGTCCAGGCAGCAACTGTGACTCAGGGGGAGGCAGTCATTCATAAATAACCTCCATCCAAACAGTCCTTCTCCCTGTGACCTTCTGCCACTCGATGTGCGAGAAGACCCATTCTAGGTTGTTTATAACTTTGGGTTTTGTTTCACGTTTTAAGAAGGAAACTTGCAGATCAGGCATCATTTTGTTTTTTAGTTCCAGGGAACCGCCTTGATTTTGCAAAATAAAAGGCCAAGTTGGTATTGGTGTAATACCTCCAGAATTATTACAAATGCCAACGATGTCAGCTAATCTTGTGGACGTGGTACCAACGTCAGTTGTCTTGCAGCAACGAAGGCATCCAACGATGAAGACCAGGTCAGTTTCTTGGCTGAAAACTAATAAGAGGCGACAGTCTTACTGGAAGAAACGTTTAATCACAGCTGAAAATCCACAGGAGATGCACTGCTCTCCACTTACAAGATGGAGCCTCAGTCAAGTTCTTCAGGCAGGCTTTAAGGATGACCTGTAGGTTGAAGATGCCAGGAAGAGGAAAATTTACCATGCTTGAACGACACATGACTGCCCGAAGCTCTTCTTCTGTCTCCTTGGCCAATTATCATTTGTGGAATGACCTGGAAAGAATGTTTCTTAACCATGCAAAATCGAGCTCGGCAATCCCTAATTAACCACTTATGACACCATCTCCCAAATATGGGAGGATGTTTTATTACCAGGAAAACGGAGGCAGTCTTGCTTCTGTCTTCATGAATCAGTTCAATAAAAGCAGGATGACTGCACCATGGATAGTATGTTTTTCAAAAGGGGAATTCCAAATACTAAAACTAAGAAGTTATTCCCACTCTTGTTAGATATAAAGAAACTCTTTGTAAGTGCTAATCTTGGAGGGACAATTGCAATGAACCTGTTTGGTATCTGGTTTTTGTCACAAGGATAATTCAACTTCAGTTTTTGCTGATGATTAGGGTGAAATTCAATGACTGGCTAATTTTTTTTTACCTGTAATTCTAGGGGCTGAGCAAAGCTTGAGTTCTGCCTAAAAGACAGGGTTTCAGTATTTGTATCTGCAAAGATTGTAGGTCTTGCCAAAAATCATATCAAATTTGGTAACACTGACTTGTTACGTTTCATGGTAACACAACCTCATGAATATTAATGCTAGCCAGCCATTCAGTCATGTGACCAGTCCAGTGTGGTTTCCATTTATGCCATTTCAGACAAGCTTTTTCCAGCAGTCATATACCGTAGGCACACCAGACGCTGTGCAGACAGGGGACGCAGAATCTGCCCCTGTCCTTTGTTGCACGGCAGATTTGGAGCCGCTGGCGAGAGCGGCTGGGCACTCTGGGAGTTACCCACCGCCGCGCCGCCTTCCGGCTCTGACTCAGCAGGTCAGGCACGCGGCATGTTAGCGATCCGGCTGGCATCCGTCTGCGGGGATTAACTGGCCACTCTGCGGAAAGTTGTGTGAAATTGTTTGTGATTTTATTTTCATGCCCATCAAAGATTCTACCCCGTCCTTTTTTTCCAACATGGGCATCTTTGATGGGCATCTTTTAAAGAACTTCAGTTTTTTGTTGCTAATGATGATTTACTAATTAGTTAGATAAGTTATTTAGAAGTCAGCGTGTTTTATAAATGAGGAAAGACCCCATATATAGTTGACTATATGCTATAGCACAACATTTTACTTGACGGGATGTAAATATTTAGTAATTACTCAGTTACTGCTGAAATAAAAATCACAAACAAATGAAGATGGTTCTTGAGACAAAAGATGCTTCATGATTCATTAAAGATGAACAAACATGAGATAAGTTTTTCACGCGTGTTATTCATTACTTGTTCCTTCAGTGGCTCCATCAGGAGTTCACAAAGGTTTACAGAGTTAACAGATATGGTAACAAATCCAGTAACTGCTTGGGATAAAAGATACATTATTCATAAATAATGAAGAAACATGAGGTCATTATTAAACTGTATTATTCATGAATTGTCCCTTCAGTAATTCCCAAATGTTTACAGAATTAACAGATATAGTAATAATATAATAAATGCTTGAGATAAAACATCACAATTAAACCATCACAATTCATTAATGATGAATTATCATGAGATCAATATATAACTAAGACTTAGTTTGTGGTTAATTAATGCATAATTAATAGTATTAAACTATACTTGTGCCCCATCAAGTAAAGTGTTACCCTCTATATCTATATGGTGGCTTGTTCCCATCCTGCATCTTTCTCTACCCCCTCCCCCCCCAGATGGCAAATATTAGCTGTGGTCTCCGGTTAACCATATCACAGCACAGGTTGCTTGGATCTGTCATCTCGGCAGAACGTCTTTTCCCTGTCCAACTTTCTAATCTGCGTGGAACATGATCCCAAACAAGAAATCCTGGGTCTATGGCCAGAGCTGGAAAATTCTGCCTTTGCACACACGCTTGCCAGGCCAATTTATAGCTCTGGGATCTGCACTGTTGATAAGCGAATTTGTGCAAAGCGTACACAGTCTCCAACAACATCTGCAGCTGTGAGGCCAGTACATTTAACTTACTAATTGTAGGAACATATCTAGCCTTCAAATAGCACTGGTGGATCAAAAACCCTTTTCTTTTTTAGGAAAAAGATTGTACTTCCTCTGTTTAACACCCCAAAAAATGTCAACAGAGAACACCCACCCTTTCCGTCCTCCTCGTCACCTCCTACTACTCATAATATCCACATCCTGGGCAGAAGCTTCAAATCTTGTTGCCTCTCAAAGCCACTCACCAGGATCTAATGGTTCACACCTCCTTGCAGGTCACTGCTAGTGATAGATTTGACAGTTGTGCCCAGTAGTGAGTCATTACATACCATCAAGGTCCAACACACCGTAGCCATCAGCCTAATCTCAGCCACAGAGGTGTTGAATCAATTATCTGCTACCTGGGAGAGTCCTGGGCTCTCCTTCCCCTGGTGCCAAATGGGCCTACATTAAGCAAAGGGAGACACCTCCGTCACAGTCTCAGAAAAGGCTTAAGAGCAGCTAAGGTGTTAGCAGGAAACGTGAGCTGTTCCAATCGTTCGCCTGGGGTTGTTTTGTCTTATTTCTGTTCTGTTATTTCCAGGTCCGTAGTTCGTTTATACAGTAATAGGTCCTTGTGCCATGCTGGGTCACACGTGGCTTCACCATCGCCGAAGAAGCGCACCAGCTCCACGAGGCCAGATGATGAGAATAGGCACGGCCCTTGGGTCGGTGCTCCCACTCAGAGTGTGTGAACATTGGAGGGAGCGGAGATGCCACTGACCCGAAAGGACCAGCTCATCGCTGAATCGACAAATTGTTATCTGCACCTTTTTTTTCCCCATGTAAAAACACATCGAGATGGGATTTTTCAGAACCTCGCTGGCAGAAGTGTGCAGTTGCTCAGGGCTGATTGGAACAGATCTTTAGAAAATATGCTTTGGTCACCTCAAAGAGACAGAAGATGCAGACTGTGCCAAGGGCCCTCATCACATGTGCCTTGATGAGCCTTCACACCTCTTGTGTTGAGCTGGTCCCTGTCACACTAAAGGACCACCTTTGAAGTGACAAATCTGACAGTGACAAAGGAAGACTGTGTGTCACAGAAGTTAGCATGTCTCCTATGTTAGCAATGCTTAGCATGCGGGGCGTCACAATGGCGTATCTGAAGCACCTCTGTAAGTGGCTTGCAGTGAAGTGTAAATTGGCATTATTAGTGACGGCATATTATGTTATCACACGGTAGTGTAGACACAAATGGTGACAGAGCTTTTCAAAAAGGGAAGTGAGTATCAAGTACTGTACTGAGATTAAAAGGCTTAATTATACGCAAAAGAGTATTTAAGTGGTAACACTTTGCTTGATAGGGGACAAATACTTGGTGATAACTCAGTTACTACTGAAGTACAAATCATGAACGAATCCTGAATAAATATAATGGTTACTTGACATGAAAGATGCATCACGATTCATTAATGATGAACAAACATGATCAGTATTTCACTTGTTATTCATGATATTCAGTAATTCCTCAGTAGTTCTTTCAGTAGTTTACCAAGGTTAACAGAATTAACAGATATAATAACAGATATAGTAACTGCTTGCATGTCGCAGTTCATTAATGATGAATTAACATGAGAATAGCAAGTAACTAAGACTTAGTTAGTGCTTAATTAATATATAATTAATATTATAATACCCCTTCAAGTAAAGTGTAACCATTTAAGTTACTAATTGCACTTTATAAAATAAGGAAGAAATCTGCTTTTATTAATACTGCATTAATACTGCATTCCCTGTGGCCTTTTGGAAGGAGGAGTCCAGATTAAGGAGGAGCCGGATTATGCACGTGTTTGACACGGACCCTCCGCATACCAGACAGACCCTCAGCACTCCAAACAGGAAGTGACTTAATCCAGAGGGGACAGCGAAGGGCAGGTCACCTCCACTGCTGACAGGTGAGAGCAGGCAGCCCGACATATCCTCTCCTGTCTATACATGGGACAATTTGTCCTGAATATATCAACTTTTCGCTGATTTATCTGTGGTCAAATGGAGACAGGTCCGGCGATGTACAGCATGTACAGGAAGCTGATCCTCTGCAGCTCACAAGATTACCGAAGTGTCACGAGATTTTTGCCTTTAATTAAATGCTGTCCGGCACCCTTGCTCATTGAAGTCACGGATAGCCCAATTATGGCTACCGGCTATTGTAAACATGGAAATACTTGTACAAGTGTTTTGATTCTGCGGACCTGTCAACATGACTGTTTTGATTGGGAGGGATAAGAGCACCTTGGACACTGAGATTAAAGGATTTCAGAAGAATGTAAATCCAGGTTGTTACGTGGGGAGTGAGACTGCAGAAGGGACAATGAAATTGCAGACTGCATTAAATTAATCGCAGACTGTTGCTGAAAAGTTCAATTTAATGTATATCTTTCACGTGGATTACGGCTGACTAAAGCAGTTTTAGGATGTTCCTTATAAATGAATTTCAAAGCATGAAATTATGTTAATATGAAACACACACACACATTTATATACTCTCCATTCATTTCTGTGGGTATAACCCTAATCCCAACAATGACAACCTTAACCCCACCCAGCCCTAAACTTAACCATAAGTAACCAAGCAAAATACAAGACTTTTTGCATTTTTAGTTTTTTGATTGCATTCCTAGACTTTTGTAGAATTTCATTTTCCCCCAAAATGTCAAAATAACAGGTTTTATCTCATTGTGGGGGCATTTGGTCCCAATGTAATATATGCATAACACACACACACACACACACGCACAGTGACACACACGCAGTTTGCTCACAGGCTGTCACATTTCAAAAACTGTCAGCGCTCTCACTGAATCCAGTGAAACATCTGTTGCTTATCAAACAAGGAAAGACTTTTTTTTCCCCTCTTGCTCTTTTTCTTCTGCGATTTGTGCTGCCTGCTCTGTACAGCTATCATTTCAAAAGCCAAAGCATTAGTTCGTGAAAAAAAAGAAATGCCGGTGTTTCTTGCTATACAGCTGGTCCTAAGGACTTGACTTTGAAATCGGAGCTGCCTGCAGAGCTGTTTGCATGCCGTTTGTGAACGGCAAGTGGGCTGGAGGAGCAGCGTTAATTAATGGACCAGCCTGCGTCAATCCCCTGCCACTGGAGGTGGGGGCATAATTTCAACTCTTCCACCTCTCCTAACAATTAAAAATAAGAACTTTTTAAGTGACAAAAAACTGGCTGCATTTTGTTTCACTCATGAGACTGAAATACGCAGGACAAGGGGCAGGAGAATCCTGTCAAAAAGCCCTAACATGTGCAAAAACCTGCCAAAAGCTGCAAAAAAATGTCAGCCTGTCGAAGGCTATTTAACTCAATGACTTTTCCAGAGAGACGCCAGTGGTCAGAGTGTCGCACAAAAGACAGAAAGAGATACAGGGGATACTCACAACATAATAGTACAAATACAGAGGTCTGTTTATTGGTGGGAGAGAATGAACCCAAATTAAATATTGAGGGGGGGTACACAACCCCCCCCCCCCCATCCCCTGTTCCTATGCCCCTAGTAATCTAGTATGTTTTTTGGGGGCAAATGTGTTTTCAAGACAAGTAATATGAGCAAGGAGATATTAACTGTAAAATAAAGTTTATTCTGGGATACTTGGGCATTAGCATTACCAGCACATTGATGCATGCAGACATCCATCCCATCCTATATACGGTAACATGGCCTCACTTCATTCCAACTGAGGGGGGGGGGGGGGTCAGGGTTGTTAAAGGTGCCGAGCTCCCCGTGCCATACATCCTGACACCCTCCCGTCACGCAGCACGAGGCCCTAAATGCAATGACACGGGGGCCACGGCCATGACGCGCTGTAATGACGCACGACGACAGCAGCCGGGATGCCACTCTGAACCCAACGCCGCTATACTGAGGTCATATGCGCTTTTACAGCGAAATAGGAGAGGAGAATCTAACCCGGCGAGATGCCCGAGGGCCAGTCACTCGCTGGTGGCCCTAAACAATCTGCCCCCCTGAGTCCCTACAGTCTTTTCCTCATCAAAGGCATTAAGAACAAATTGTTCTCCCGCTGTTTACTGGGAGGCAAGGCCGTGCGAGTCCCCGCCTGTTCAACAGTCACATGACGATTGAGGCGACCTCTAGCGCCAGGGGCGGAGAGGATCCGGCATAGTGATGCGCAAGAGTGACGCCACTCTGTGATTATTCCATCATACGCCACCACTTTGCTGTCCTCTTCCTCCTCAAGCACCTTTTAATGACCCAAACATGACTCATTATCTGCGCAATTAAGGCCGCGCTGCAAGGTATTCGCACTTGGGTTCAAAAGGGCATTCTAGGGGCAGAAGCCAAGGGCGTAACTTTGGTTTAAACATTAGGGGGTTTGAGGTCTCCACCCATTTAGGGGGAGACATGATTATTGGGGGGGGTGTTATATTCGCCGGTTTTGATTATTGCCCCCCCCCAATTTACGCCCATGGCAGAACCTCAAGACACATGCTGCATTGACTGCTACAGCTTGGTGGCAATTGGGGGGGGTTGAATACACACAGATTGGTCATTGATGGCCCTCAGGTCCTGCATCTAGGACTATTGTTATTATAACTACATGTTATACAGGGTGCAGCTCTCAGTCTCACTCGCTGCTGAATTTGATCCTTTAACCCCACGACCAAGAAAAGGAAGCCAGCAATACAGGACTGTTTGGGTTTCTCCAGATGTCTGTGTCCTATATAGGTGGTCTCGGGTATAATTGATATCGAGAGTCCAGCACGGGAACCATAAGCTCCCCCCTTGGTTCTCCAGTTTCACGTCTCAACAAAAGCAGAAGTTCTCCCTGGCGGCCAGCAGAAAGCGTAGGACACTGTGCGCACATCAAAGCGTCCCGGCACCTGGGAAGATCTCCATTCTCATTACGTCGGGTTATTAGCATCTGAATATGGGCCGATTCGAGGAATCGCAATTCTTCTTTTAAGTCTCCGCAAAAGGCATTTATTTTGGCACCGTAGAACAAGAATGCGAATAAGGCAACTGCCAAACGATGACTTTAATTTTGAAAGCGATCCCCAAAAGGCATTAAGATGGAGCAAAGCTTGGGAATTGAAAGATTAGCGAAAGGATGTGGCCATAATGACTAAAGTCTGATAAGCCAGGCCATCTGGAGCCAGCGATTGTTTGACTTTTATAGCTGATGGTCACCACCGCATTTGTGGCTTTCTTACTCGGTATACACAGACTGAGAGTAAAGACGGGTCTGTTTTGCTTTCATTCGGCCTCTTCGTTAAAGTTCCGCTATCGGATTTGTCTGGAGATTTCTTTGTTTAATTATTTGTTCCCACAGGTGTAAATGTGTGCAGCTAGTAGAGGCTTCCCATAATCCACATCTCAGCACTGTGAGCGCTGAGCAACTTTCCAGGCGACTTTCACCATTTACTTTATACACTTTGACAATCTGTACAGTTGTGCAGTTATCCCGAAGTATGAATGCTGATTGGCAATCTGGTGTCTGCTGACATCTGTACAAATACGTACAACAAGAACAAATACGGAAAATAATTTCTCCAACACAGTTTTGGCCCAGAAAAAAGGCTAACCAGAGAGCCAAATCTTATACTGTATCGGTTTGCTGTTTTTAATTAAGGTGTGCATTATATACATTTACACGCAGCGGTCACTTTATTTAGTATGCCAAGCTAGTACTGGGTAGGACCCACATTTGCTTCAAGGGTATATAGTCATGTTCATTTAGTAGGATTAGCCAGTTCATGGAGCCTTCAGGGTTAATGACAGCAATATCATTTCAGGCAACACAGGATTTGAACAAGCAACCTCCTAGTCATGGGCACAAGGGTTCGAGCCTACAGATCCACCCCAGCTGAATCACCTCTGACTTTTCTTATTAACATGGTGTTTTGGCCACAGAACTGCTGCTAACCGGATGCTTCTGTTTGGCGCCTCATTCTCCGTAAACAGACCCCGCAGTGCACGGAAATTCCGTGGAAGGTGGCGCAGCCCTCTGGAGGACCAGGCTTTAGGAAGCGGCTGTACCTAATAAAGCGGCCACTGAGTGTATATTGTCATGCTTTTCAGCTTCGTGACATCACCTGCAGCTCTCCTTTGGCCCCAGATCATTTGATGTATGACTTTGCCGTGCTATTCCTGTCCCGCCCGCCACCGAACCCCCACTGCACAGAGATCTGTGCTCAGATAGCTATGTGACCTTTCCCACTCTGCATCTTGCGCAGATCCGATGGCAGGGGATGGACATTTGACGAATTCCCGATTTGAGTCAAGCACGTACGATAGATGGCAGGGAGGGGAGCTGGAAAAAATCCCAGTGTGTGAGACAAACTGACTACAATAATCATCTACTGTAACGCACTCAAGGCTATTAGGGAATTGTTACTGGGAATTGGGACTTATTGTTAATGGAAGTAGCTATGCTATTTTATTTATTTATTTGCAGTTTGTTTTCAAATTCTGTCACATTAGCTTTTTAAAAGAGTGAAAATTCTATTTTATATATGGTACACAGACATACACAAAATGCTAAGTTACACTGGCAGTTTAATTCAGAATCTTATTTTTCCCTTCAGGTTTAAAATACATCGAGAAACTTCAGTTGTACCGATGAGAGAAGAGGGATCCTTTCATCTTCCACTCTACTAATTACTTTTTCTACTACTTAGCTTATCCTGCATACAGCTATCAGTTTTTGACAAGTGTCTGTCTTTGGTATTTTATACTTGTTTAAGAAAGTTCTGGTGAGTCTTGTGCATGAACGTGAGTGGCAGAATGAAGGCCGAGCTTTTTACATTCTTCCTGTGACATCACTGTACCTAACATTAAACCACCCCACGCGGCATCATAACATCTGTTATTTCATACAATGCAACAGAATTCAAAAGCAATACATAGTGCTTTTCATTTCACACTCAGATAAAGGAGCTTTTTGTTATTTTCACATGTGTAACTGGCATACGAGGTCATTGAAAAATATACATACTGGTATGTGTTGGCGTGAACTGTCAGATGCTGATGCCAGAGATTGGATACCTGTACTGCATATTTATGTTTGTGTTCCTGGGTTCAGGCTAGAAGGTCACGAGCCAGTTTCTCAGGTGAGGACGTGCCTTGTCTACTTTTTACAGGAAGACATTTTACCATGTTTTTTATAGTATATAGATTGACCTTCATTTTTTTTCAATTAATATTTCATGTTACAAGGATGACTGGTAATGTTAGCTATTTTTTAATAGACAAAAAAATGGAGATTTGTGCATTTTATTTTTCAGTGGTAGTAGGGCAGAAAAAAACGACTTGGCTAGTTCTCTAATACAAACTACCTGTCCTCTACTGAGGCCATTTAGGCCAATACTGAGGTAACCGTAAGTAGTAAAATCCATTGTTTACAATCCATTTTAGAATTTTAGTTATGAGTTTTCATGTGACTGGGACTCGTGTGAGTATTTGCTTGAGAAACAAATCCAGTTTCAAATTAGGCACAAAAACAATGTTCAGCTTAGATGACTGGATCAGCAGACATGTAATTATTACTGTATTATTATTTTTAACTTAAAAACAGATTTGCTGTGAAAGCTGTTAAATGAAGCTGAGCCAAGATAGACATTTTTGGGAAGTTGCAACAATCAGAGCAGACTTTCTGACAGGAATGTGAAATTAAACTGATTTTTTTTTGTAATTAAAGTACCTTAAATTACTGTTACTTCTAATTTACACTGTAACCCACAGTTGTCCATTGAGGCCGTTGAACAACCTCCAGTGAGAACTTCTTGCCAATGGCCGCTAGATGGTGGAAATCCAAGAAAGCAGAGAAGGTCCCACAACCGATGTTGTATCACCCAAACATAGGTTTACGCTGCCTGCTCTATAACACGACCTGTCACTATCGCTTATATTGATCTAGTAATCTTTTATTTATTTATATAACAGGCGTGAACCAACCCCGCACTGGGCAGGGTGCACCGTCATTCACACACACGGTCCATTTTTTTTGGATTGTCGGCGGAAACCCACACACGGGGGGTGAGCACGTGCAAACCGCCATACATATGAACAGGTAGTGTGCGGCCACAGTGATCTCCATGCTTCCCTTAAAAATGGGTTTTCGCAACCTGCAATATTATTATTGATATTGCATGTTGTGCATAGGCAGTTGTCACATCGCAAGGACTGCAATAATGAGCTGGGTTAGGACCTCAATAAGTTACACAAAAACATTTTAACTCTGACGTAGAAAACAAAACTTAGCGAACTTTGTCATTTTAATTATGGTTCTTTTAAAGATCATTTGGCAAATGTTAAAAAAAAAAAGTTTAAAAAAGTTTGCCGGAGCTATTTTCGTGTGAGTGGCATGTGCTCTCCAAAACATTCACAATCATTTTGAATGCCATAGAAAAGATATTGAGCAAAAGCATGGCACAACTTGTGGCAACACCAGCAATTTAATTGCCAGATTAATGGTAAATTAATTGGTAAATAATAACAAAATAAACTATTTGGATACATTTGAGTCAGCTTCTTATTTGCTTAATAAATATCACAATATTTATCGCAAACATTTTAAATATCAGTGTGTGAGATTATATGATTAGCCTTCGTTTTGGCAGTGGTTATCTTGAGATACAGGGATCGTGGGAAGTAAAATAAGCGAAATAATTTGTCAGATTGATGACAGAGATAGGCTAGGCTATCCTAGGAGGCTAAAAAGCACATAGCTTATAGTTGTGTGTAGTCTGTGGCTAACCTCGCATTATTGGGTAAGTCAGTCAAACCCGGATGTCTTCTTTTAAGATGTAGTTACATTTTTTTCGTGCTACAGTATTTAAGTTCCGCTTTGCAGTATGGACAGGTAAGTGCACTTTCATTTACTTTTAATGTAAAGCGCTCATGTACAACTGAGGCTTTCACTCTCGTTTTCTTTGAACCCTCATCCTTCTGTCATATTATACAAATCGAGAAGGCAATTTTAATTGATGATTTTTTTTTTTAAAGTCAACTTTAATCCAGTAATGGTGACAGCTGTACCTCAAGCTGAATAAAAAAGTAAATGGTTGGTAATCATTCTAGTGCTGATACAAAAATCCCTGAAATATGTTTACAGTTGGTAAAAAAATAAGTATTGGTCGTCCAGAAATCAAACTGCGTTTAATGTGGAAAGAAATGTGAACCGTAGATTGACGCATGTACCTCTACCTCCCTCCCTAGGACAGCCGTGGTAATTACAATCAATTTTACTAACAGAAAAACGTAGCAGCTCAGGGAGTAATGATGAAAATTGAAGTACGAGTTTTCTTAAATAGGTTTTCTTATAAAATATCACCCAGAGATCACTAATAAGTCAGGTGTTAACCATGTTGATTAGAGCAAAAATATTTTTTCAGCAAAAAATTTGGAAAAGTGTCCAAGTTGGTTTTCTTTGTAACAGCTATCTCCTGGTGCACAGCCAATAGAGGCGCAGCAAAAGGACTAACCCTGACAAATGGGGCTTACTGATGTGAACCCCAATGTCCTGCTATCCAAGCCCAAACCACCTAATGTTCTGAGCGTGCACACACACGAATTAGGCCAATGTAAGGCATGGTTCCCATAAGGCTCTGTAAAACTGTCGGCCTATACCAGTGGTTCTCAACCTGCGGCCCGTCACAAATGCAAATGCGGCCCGCGATGCTCACCATGCAAAAAAAAGAAAATAAATAAATTAAAAATAAATAAAATAATAATAAATGTATCCCATTAATGGTAAGTAGAATTATACTCTCTAATG
>JAABNX020000021.1:5125807-5139777 GCA_015163995.2 Mormyrus lacerda
TGTAAATAATATGCGGCCCGTGAGACTTGAACTTGGACATAGTGCGGCCCACTGCAAAAAAAGGTTGAAAACCACTGGCCTATACGTTTGTCTTGCGGTATTATTTCAGAACCCCCCGATCTTCACAGTGAGGAATCTTGTGCCGTTTTTTTCTGTTTCGATATGCCCAGTATTAAATCTTGGCCCTGTGTTTGGATGATGGAATTGTTCGCGGTAATCGGTCTTCCCAAATGTGAGCCTTCATCATCACGACTGCTCTGCTTCCAGGGAGACCCGCCGCACAGTGTGGCATAAAAATGGGCCGTCAGCTCACCCTCAGAAAGACATGTAACGCTGTCCTTAATAAATAATAATAACAAGAGTATAATTTTCGAAGCCAAAAATTAAGCTAACTTCAATCCCATTACAATGCTTTGGTAGGTGAAATAATAAAAAATGAAATAAAAAAATTAAAATATGGCTAGGAAACTAAATACAAGTTTATAGGAAGTGACTAATATAATAGTATTGATATTGAATATGATCATCATCAGTGGTTACTGAATTCAGTGAGATGTGGCCTTGGAAAGGTTGGGGGGGGGGGGTTGCCTGACAGTTACCGTCACAACAAACTGGCCTGTTTGGAAAACTTGGCTGTTTCACTGTTTACACAGAGGGCTGACCATTAAGGATATTCACAAATAGCTGTGCCTAGTTTTCCGTTTGTGTCCAGTATTAGGTTACATTTCACCCTATAGCTAAATACCACCGCTAAGTTTACCTCTGCTGATGTTTCAGGCACTAAAGTTCAGCCCTAAACATAATTAGCTCTGGCGATTTAACTTTTTCTTAACCCCGTAATGAAACAACCATATGTGCCTTTGAGACATTTCAAATGGTTATTCACGATAAGCTTTTGCGCCATAAATGCTAATATAGTGATATTTGCCGTCTGAAACAGACAAAGGAACCATTTTGTCCCTTTATTGTCGACAATCCGACAGCAGCTTTCTAGCTATCAGTGCTAACTCTCTGCAGCTGTTGAGGAGCTACTTACTCTGGCAGCACAGACACCATTCTGTCATTTCACTCCACCCCTCTCTGGCCCTAATCCTTCACTCCTCAGCTCCATTTTGGAGCTACAGAGGACAAGAACCACAGTGTTCGGACCCAGTGTTTCTTACTCTGGTCCTTGGGGACCCCCAGACAGTCCACATTTTTGCTCCGTTCCAGCTCCTGGTAGGAGCAAAAATGTAGACTATCTGGCAGGGAGCAAAAATGTGGACTTTCTGGCAGGGAGTAAAAACATGGATTGTTTGGGGGTCCCGGAGGACTGTGTTGGGAAACACTGCTCTAAGCAGCCTCTCACACAGCAGGTGATCATCAGACTCCTATGTATTTATATATGTCCTCTATCATGAACATCTACTGAACATCCAACTTTTTTTGCTAGTATGGCTATTTAGCTAATACTGATTATAATTGCAGGAATACAAAAGTCAAGTTTTACCATCTTTTACACTTTTTACCCTCTTTCAGTGATGCCTGTAACACATCCAAGTGCTGCAGATATACCTGGGAATGCCTGCAATTTATTAAGCATGATATTCATTGATAAGGAATCAAAATGAACGATTACATGGTTCGTGACCTTGCTTTTGCAGTTATTATCCACAGGTAAGAATCAGGATATAGGTGAAGTAAAATATGAGCCTCGTCCAACGACTTCATCGCTTTGCTTCCACCAAGCCAATCTGCACATCAGTCTTGCTTTTTCTCCTGTGGTCCCTCATGAACGAGGTCCTACTCTCTCTCCCACTGAGAAGAAACAATACACTCAAATCTGGGCTTGCTTATCCGTCATGCTTCAAAAGTTGCATTGACCAACATAGACATGTTGTATGCTGGAGGTCCTTGTCATATGTAACCAAAAGGCCAGCAGAACATTGCAGGAGGGCCAGTACCAGACACTCAGCATGGAAGTAAGGCCTCTCAATCTAGCCAATACCTTGTATCTCCTGTACTACAGCCCAGACACCATGTCCACTCCCGAAAGATGGCATCCATCATCAAGGTCTGATGTCTCGGAGTCCTTCCCACTCATCCAAATACTGGAGCAGACCTCTTCCTTTCACTGTTGGTACCTCCAGGTTGCCCTGTCCTGGGCAATATTCTCTAGATTTAATCAGTCCCTTTCATGGGATCTTTTTTGAGTTGTTGTTTTCTGGCTTCTCCACACAGACCTGTTTTTTAAGGAAAGCCTTACCAGGGGCCCCGGATGGTGCAGCAATCCAACATCAAAGCACAACGGTTCTTAAATCTCTCTTCGTAGCCAGCTTGCTTTCACCTATGGAGAGCCGGCCAGGGGAGGTGTAAAGAGAGTTTCTCCATGGGGATCAATAAAGTACCAGTTATTATTATTATTATTACTCTTATTACTATTTATAATTTATAAAGAACCAACGAGATCTAGACTGAAACTAAGATGAATCCCTGCTGTTCCGACCCAATGTAGTAGCCTAAACAGCCCAGACTGCAGTTTAAATCTCGTAATCTTCTCTATTTTGAAGAGAACAATGGGCCTTCTATTAATCACAAAGCAGCACTCATCTTCACGGGTCGGGACGCTCTCCACACCACAGGCACGTGGCCCCCACTTGGCAGTAATCCTTGTCTGCCATGCTGAGCGTGGCCCTCCTCCCTGAATCGCCCTCCAACAGCAGCGGCCCTTGCTGGGCGCAATGGCAAGTTGTGGTTTCAAACATCTTGTTTTCTCATTTGGCCAATGGCAGCTGAGCATGTGCGGGACAGTCGCCCAATGTTCCAGGGGTGGACAGCTGTGGCACAAATCATACTAAAGCCATTGCTCTGGAGATTAAGGTCATACCATAAAGTGTGTGTGTGTGTGTGTGTGTGTGTGTGTGTGTGTGTGTGTGTGTGTGTGTGCGTGTGTGTGCGTGTGACACCCCCCCTTGCTCACTCCCTAACCCCCAGATAAATCCAGGGGTCCATTTTAACCCCCCACAGCCCAAGATCCCTCACTAAGGTCCTCCAGTAAGGTCTCTCAGAAGGACTTAGGCAGCCATGTGGTCTAACACATGGTACTCAACCTTAACAGATGACAACCCACCTGCAGGAACAGGTGACATAAGAAACGCAAACCCCCAAAGATTGCTGACATTTAAAATGGACAGTAACTATTTCAGCTATTTGATGCATCAAACTTGTAAATCTAGGTTTAGATATTAACACTGCATAGATACATTTAATCATCTAACTCTGAGCTCATATTAAACCTGAATATAGGCCTGAATAAAATATGCCAACTCATCAAACAGGTTTGACACTTATATCATTATTCTCTGCATAATAATGTAAAAATGTTTGATAAAACCCAAGTATGAATTGATGTAAATTAATATCACGTTGCACAAATTTCATTCATAAGATTGATGTCTGTCAGGTGAACGTCAATCCAGTAACCATGAATCTGGACATTCTGAGTGAGGAAAAAAAAAGACATTTTTTTACAGGTTGCATTTATAAATATCATGTGCTTGTTAAAAATGGATTTTGATATTGCTGGATTTTGACTGAAATGTTCATAATAATTCACAATGGTGGTAACCCCTGTGTCAACCCATAAAACACATAATTCAATATAAAGAATATAGTGATATATGTGATACAATACTGAAGTTTGCTCATATAGCTATTAAATTTAAACTACTGTAGGTTAAATCTAAATTAGGCATCACAAATGGCTCCACAGGAAATTCCACTCTTTTCTAAGTTTCACAGTATTAAAAAACTGAATGCTTGCCTTTAATACTTTTATTCAGTAAGGCATAGCAGCCAGACAAAGCACATATTCATATTAATGCTTTCCAGAGTATTTACTCGCATTTACTGAAATATTGTGACGCATGAGTGGCATCCTGGAGGAATCCAGTAGAACGTTCCTCCTGTTTACCCAGATAAGCATGATGCCTGATCAATATGTGTCTTTCATTTGTACATTTTTGCTCTGTTTTCAATGTTTGGCTTAAAGCACATTTCTATACAGACGCTCCTCTACTTACGAACTTTAACCTTACGAACATTCAGACATATGAACGAAGAGGACTGTAAGTCCAAATTGTGTTCCTTGGGCTCCCGTTTCCTGTGTGCATCATCAATTTTTTTTTTCTGCGCACCAATCCTGCCTAGTACAACTTCTGGCCGCTACTCCCGCCACGCAGCAGCGTAGCGTGCGTACTCCCAGCATCCTAGCTTTTTGTACTTGCATATACCCTTAAAATGATGTTGAATAACAACTTACGATCATTTCAAGTTACGTTCAGAACGTATCTCGTTTGCAGATAGAGGAGCATCTGTATCAATTGTGTCAATTTTGATCTTGAAACAGCTAAAAGAGAGGTAACCCAAAACCACATAATCCCTGCTGGTTCGCTGAAGAATCAATAATGAATTTAATAATGACATTGTCTAGTATTCCCAAGACATGATTCCTACAACTACTGTATACCAATACAAAACACCACACACCTTTTAGCAAGTACTTTGCTACACTGTTTTATGAGACTTATTTGCGCTAATGATTTGCTTGGAAATTCTTACATAATTGTAATCTGGAAGAAATTTGTAAGATTTTTGTAAGATTTGTAAAATTTTTGTAAGATCTCAGACGTTTAATGCATTAAGTTACATGTCATCTAAATAAGTACTTTGTGTTTCCTTTTTTTAAAATAGAGAAATCTTATACTGACACATGTCATCTTGGCCAGCATGGTGTCTCTGTGGTTACCACTGTTCCCTCACCTGTCCAGGGTTGCCAGTCCAAGCAGCTTGGGCATTCGGAGCAGGGGCACCCTGCCAAGTCAAAAAGCCACGGGGGTGAATCATTCTGGCTACAATGAGCTTTCTGATTTCAACAGGAAGACGGGCTAAACCCACAAAACTTTCCTGTGAACTTGAAACTCCATAGGAGAAAAAGGGGGATTTCAGAATGACTGAGAAAGTCTTGTGTGCGTGTAACAGGCCCAGCAGATCATCTTCAAACTTCACCACCCTGGAATCTTTTATTAATAGCTTGCTTAGAGCTGATGATGCACAGAGGGTGACTTGAAGAGAAGTTTGTCCAATCTATTTTGCACGCTGGCGTTTGGTTTTCTTCGAATCGGATGGGTGAGGCGCCTAGTTTTGCGGGAGAGTTGAGCCAACGCGGCCCCCTGACTGCGCCATTAATCAACTTTGGCCTCTCTGTGACCTTTGAACCCAGACTGTCCTGCTCGCTTTTTCTTGAACCGGACAGTTTCTTTTTCAGACGAAAGACAAATGCTAACCATCAGCTAACTGTGCTGTCAGCTTTCTGGAGTCACTGTACGAGGTGACGGAGTATTCTTAGAAGAAAATGAGTGACTCTACAGAAGCATGATAGTATATTTCCATTACATTATAAAACCATAAATAGTAACAGTTAGGTATAGCTGACTGATTCAATTAATTGTGGAAATGCTTTCATATATGTGAATCACTTTTTGGACAATCCAGTAAACTCTAACTTTATTACAGTTGAAAATAATGGAGGTAGCAATATTTGGATTGTCTCTAAAACTTCTTCCCAGCATGTAATGACTTGTCAGGGTGCTTCGCTAAATGTGGCTTATGATTTGGATCTTCATTTCAGAGTGTCAAGAGCCCCCAGTGCTGAATCACAAGCTGCTTTTACAGTTTTGCAAGATCCAGATTTCTGCTTCGTGCTTTAAGGGCAACTTCTGCTCCTGAGTAAGTCTGAAGGAATTTTATTAATCATCACTGTAAAAATGGAGAGGCCAGCGTACCATTGGGGTTCAGTTAACAGATCTTGGCCATGTGTTCTCTCCTCTGTTCACTCTCTCCATGAGTCCCACTGCCAAGAAAGAAGTCAGTCATTTTTAAAACATGAATACATTGTGTAGCATGTTAATCCGAAATAAGTAACAGCAAGTTTGCACTGAGCACATTCCAGTGCTGAAACATGGCTGCAACAATTCAGGCCAGAAATGTTGCATTAGAACCAGGACAAGTGTCATTAGCTCCTGCCTTTTTACCGGGGGTGGGGGGGGGGGCACCTTGGTTTCGAGAAACCATATGGAGACCCCTCTGTCCCCCCTGTTGACACGGTGAGGGGCACCTCCCCCGATGACCTCTGGACGGCTTTTACGAGGGCCCACACAGGTTGGCTGTTGGGCGTGGTCGTCTGTGTCCTTGGGGGGGGGGGGGGGAGAGTTCTCTTCATCCTCACCCCATAACCACCCCCAGGAATAGCCAGGGAGAGCAGTTCTAGCAATGAGTGACCAAGTGGACCATTTCTCCCTGATTCGCCCATTAACATGTTTACATCACTCAGCTTTAGCCACATTGCTCTGAATTAACGACTGGCACAAATGGACAAAAGGCATAAACAGATGGAAGAAGACTCAGCACTGAGAATTGTGTATAAATAACTTTTTTTAACATGAAAGAGGCCATACCTGACTCATCAGTGTAATATTGTGGGATGAATGTGAGCATGCTATAATCTAGCAAGCGATGACAGGATCCGGCGCAGGTGTCTGGCTTTTTAAAGGGGAATCTCCAGCATAGACTGCATTAGGGTCCACTGCTAATTCTGCTGTGAGGGAGACCCTGAAGCAGGGTATAACGTTTCAGTGTTGAGATGTGATTTACAAGTGCGGTTCTCAGCGGACCCCCCTTCCCTCCCTCACTCCAGTCCCCTTCCACCCTGATTCCTTTCTATAAGCTGTGGCCGATGAACCCATTTCAAAGGAGGGATCTTGGTGCCCATATCAGGGGAATGAGAACATTTCAAAACAACCGAGGGGAGAAGGCAAGCTGGGAAACAGCTGCGGAGCCTGGAATACGGGGCTGTTACCTGTGCATGCTTCACAGTCAAACCCAACAAGCCAGCAAGGTCTCTCCCGACCAGGCCGTACACTTCAAAGGAGAGTGAGGGGCCGCTTTGGCCCACCCTTCTCTGCACGGTGGAAGTGTCTCTGGGAGCCAAACTGTAGATCTTTTCAAAGGAAGCATTTATTGAAAAAGCAAATGTACATTAGTATGATACACATTAGTGAGAACATCACGTCCACTGTCGCGAAACAGGTCGAAACAAGACAAGGGCGCAGATCTCTCCAGCCAAGCATCATTAATGTCACCAAACAAACAAACCTACTACAGTATGTTACCATCTTTATATTCCAGTTTAAAGGCAACGTAAAAAGGAAAAAGGCAAATTAATGAACATTTATGCTGGGGTTCCTTAAATATGAAATGCATTTTTAAATGACGCTGTGTGATATTACCATTAATTATGTTCACTTTTTTATTCTCAATTTTGTAAAAGAACAGCAGTAGTATCTTAATTCCATTGCAGAAATTTACTAAATAAAAATGTTCTACAGTATGTAAGTGAATAAATAAATAAAGTACTCAGAACAGTTTGATTTTAATTGTAAAGCTTAATTTCACTGATATTTATGGAAAGCATTTCACACAAAAAAAACGATACGTGTTTCAACCCTATAAGCTAAGTATGCGCAAAAGCCATTAAAAACACAGATACTTATCTAAGTAGTATTCGATCATCAGTTCACCTATGTACAAAATATGAATATTTATTAAACACATTTTTGCTAATATATGTTTGTGTGCCCAGATTCTAGAATGATAGAAAAGTAAAAGTAAAAAAAAAATAAATCCATCGTTTTACAGGCATCACACAATGCTATTCTTACAGTGTGAATCATCATTTATGACATGCAGTACTGAAATAGATATACCATATTACAACCACAGCCAATGAACTTTTAGGGAATGATATGGATGACTAATCAGCCTGTAGCTCAACAACCAATGACTGTCAGCCTAATCTCCTTCAGTGTGAGGTTATGGGATTGTCAATGTACCGGCAAAAAAACACAGAACACAGGATTTAATCACCTACCAATAGTGGGGATCTGAAGGCAACCAATGTGAGACAAACCCCTGGATGCCTGGAGATGGTGTTCCTTCATGCAGAATGTCAGTTTTATTTCGAGGAAGCTTTGTTTTGTCCCGTTTGCCCTCTTCCACGCTTCATCTCTTGCCTCTGACACAGGTCTCAGAAGGCAGAACCCATTTACCACGGCTAGGACCACTGGCAGGAACAGTCAGTAGGTTCCTGGATGGTGTAGGTCACCCAGGTGGAGTTGCCACTGCAGAACAGCTGCACGGAGCGCTTCTGCAGACCCACCTCGCGGCAGCACTTACAGAACCGCGCGTAGGTGTTGATGTTGTAGTTGTAGATGCTGGCCGACGGGCACTTCCCATCGCAGGACACAATGTTCACCTGGAACCAAATAGAATGAGTTTAGGGGAGTTACATGGCGCAGAAACACTGGATGAGTAATTGGGAAAATGGGCAGAATGTAAACAAGCATAAAGCAAGGCTCACTCACCGGCCTGTTGCTCCGACAGTCGTTTTTCCTGATTGTCATCCGGACGGTCACCTTCTGGCACGACTTCCCGTCTTCTTTACCTGCAAGAGTACAGGCGATCCCATGAAACAATACAACCGACAGCATTCTTTTCTGCAACATTGGGACTTATTTGTGTGTTTAAGATAAGCTCTGCAGTCAAGTATAAGTATCATTGAGTGGCTTGTTTTTAATTTTAAGAAAATAGATCTTACAAAAAGAATGTAAAAGAATTATCTAAAAATATGAACAACGTAACGACAGCTACAAATGCCTAAAACATTTTGACCAGTGTGTAACGTGTAAGAAACGGCTGGAACCGACAGAAAGCAGAAATGTTTCAACCTTTTGAAACAAAATAAACTCACATATCGAGACTGGGTCTGTAAAATTGATATTTCATTCAACCTTTGAGTGAAGTACTTCTAAATTAAAATAATGAATTACCAAGGTGAACAAACATTAAAATTAACACACAATATTTTTTAACTGCGTGAAAACTGGCACAACATTCTGACTAGCAGAAAAGGAAATGCATTGCAATGTGTTAGAAACTGTTTGGGTCATCTGGCATGCGCAGCACTAATGCTGAGGAAAATTTCTGTGGGAAGCAGGCAGCCGCATGCACACTGGACATGCGTCAAGGCGAATCTGGGGTCAGAGGTCAACAACGACCTCCTGCCACGTGTGCCATATCACCCAAAGAGCCATGCTACGGACGTCTACTCCCAGGATTAGTGTCAGCACACCAGAAATGTGCACTAAAATACATGCAACACATCTACACAGATGCTCAACTAGGTGGCCACTACCAACAGTACATTGTTGGTGATCAACAATGCACTGTCCAAACAGTGCAAAATGGAGGAAGCTTTAACTGCATCGTGTATATTAACAGCACAGACTTCTGGGTAAAAAAATGTCAAAATGGGATGAAATAAAAGGATTTCTGAATATTGGAGAGTATTTAATCTGGTTTAAGTAGGGAGTACATTGTTGGTTATCAACAATGGTGCTGGCAAGCCTTGTCACATGATTATTCAGTCATCTGGTACCTCGTTCACAGTCAGTGCTAACTGTGGGAGTCAATGGGCTAACAGGGAATGGGAACAGGGACAATCCAGTACCTGGTGAGATTGGTACATGTTGGTCATCTTGCAAAATAACACAGAAAAATCTCAGCTGGCTGAGCATGGATGTTTATATGCTTTTCAAAGGTAAAGAAGTAACAGCAATAAAAATGTGTCGGAGGGGTCTGTGTTTTGTTACAAAGGCTTCATTTATATACATCCAGCGGACATGACTACTTAAAGATTGTCAGTAAACAATCATTTATATGCATGAAAGTAAAAACTTACTGATACTGATCTTTGGAAAAACTATATTAATTTGAGAATTTTATTGGACAGCGCATGTCAGTGTTGATAGCGGGCGTTTATGTTGTTAACGAATGAGAATTCAGTCTATCAGTTTTATGTAACAAAATCGTACATGTGGTTTGTTCACTTTTTAGTTCAAAACAAACAGTAAGAATTCTTCATTCTTCTTCAAAAGCAACCGACAGAAGAACGGAAGCGGCTTAGAGTCTGCATGTTCTGTTGTTAATGCGATATAAAATGTTTTAGAAAGTATGATTTAATTGTGCATTTTGGTCAAATCAATAGACACCAGTATAAGACTATATACGTGCATCTGAAGGAAACAGGCCACACACAGTTACTCCATGTGGCTTTAGGAAGTTGCTGCTCGTGAATAATTTCATTGAAAAGCATATAAAATATAGAGTCCCTATAGCTAAAACTGTGCATACACATTATTTTTGGTACGACACAAAATTGCAGTAAAAACATATTTCAGTGGATTTTTAAAAATCAAGAAGCATTAAGTTTTTGCCCAATTTAACATCCACTGACAAAAAGCTTTAATATATTTTGCTTAAAATGCCTGTCGGCACAACACGAAAAGCATATTTTTGTTTCAAACTTCATTAATTTGCAGGGAGTCCCACATCTAGCTCAAATAAATATTTAAGAATGTTTCGTATTTTGAAAGAGTTAAAAAGATTTCATGGTGCACTTCAATATACAGCAAGCAGTGAGGAGCTACAGACCTGCAGTCCTATCTGTAAGCTACAGCGCTTAGAGGCAGGCGGGGGAGGGGGGCGCTCGCCGCTCTACTCACATGTTCTGCAGCATCCGCCCATGTAACTCAGTATTGTGCCCCCAATCTAGGATGACATCACATTTGATGAGAAATTGAACGAGATACAATTTGATATAATAAGAAAAACATTCACCAGCAGAACTCAAGTCCACAGATTTAGCAAAATACCGGCCAGTATGGAGTGACCAGGGCTGTCAAATGAAGCCCCCAGGGCTGTCAGATGAAGCCCCCAGGGCTGTCAAATAAAGCCCCCAGGGCTGTCAGATGAAGCCCCCAGGGCTGTCAAATGAAGCCCCCAGGGAAAATGCATTCAACCTTGCAACTGTTGGTTAAATTTGGTGATTCGAAGTAACACAAAAGCTTGATTGTGAAACCCAGTGGAGGTTTTTTTCCCCAGGAATCTCCTGCTAATTTCCTCTCCCAGTCTGTCACCCTGAATCCTGAAAAATGGGTTTTGAAGAAAATCAAAATAACCGAGATCTTGGGATCTAAGGGATTTTTTTTCCGCACTGCTGCTGATGGCTCTCAACTTGCTTTGTCTTTGCCTTAATGGGGCTGGTGACTGTTCGCAGGCACTGGGGTCCTTCTGTTGGGTGGCTTCTGGCATGGCCTAACATGACACGCACCTTAATGCACTCCGACTCATTGAAAGGGGGGCAGCTGAAGGGGTAGGAGACCAGCGTGGGACCAGACAGTGTATCTGTGCACTCATACTTCAGGCAGTCTGACACCCACGTCCTTCCGGGCTGAAAGTGATGACAATTAGCATCCTTCAGAACATAGGAAAGATCCCGCAGTCAACAAGGGACTAGGCTTGCTGCATCAGTTTGCAGATCAGCCAATGACCTGGATCTTAAGAACGTGTATTTCAAGACCGAGTGAAGACTGTTGTATCCTTTAGATAGATACTTAGCATAAATATTCTATTGTGCATATTCTATCCATGTCACGTTAACTAAAGGAACTTACTAGTATGGTATTTGTCCTTCAGCCTTACCTTGTATAATTCAACTGAGCCATTTTCATTTGTGTACATACAGGAGATGTTCTTGCAGAACCCACAGCATGTCATCTGGTCCTTTGGTGGAACATATACCTGGTTCTGAGGGAGGGATGCAGCCACCAGATGGTTTTATGAGGCAACCATGCAGGATGGCCAGAGGAAAGGATGCTATTCATGACGGTCAGCGGACTCACTGGTTGGCACTGGGAAGAGCAGTTTCTGCTGGTGGCCCGTATGCGAAAGAATCCCGTGGCTGTGTCCAGGGCATGGGTGCACTGGGTGGTGTAACAGACGCCCTCGGGGCTGTGTTCCACCAGGGTCTGACCCGGTCTCATCACGCCCCTTTCCCCGTCCACGCACACCGCCTCCCGCTCTGGAGACACAGACACAAACACATTCTGACTATCTGCGCGGTACTCCTCCTCCCACAAACAGACAAACCACTGCGAAACTATTAGTCAGCCTGACATTGTGAAATTTTGCCTGACTTCGCTGTCTGTGATGCTTTGATCTGGATGAGGAAGGGCCCTTTTTGGATCAGGAAGTGTTTTTTCTATCCCTCGTACCCTGGGAGACCCACATTTTCTCACCGCACTTGTATCTTTTGCACCCACACTTGTTTCCCGGATCTGTGATGAACACTCTGTCCACCTGCAAGGTCTCTCCCTTTAAAAAAAAAAAGAAACCATTAACAAAAACTACAAAGAGTGAGCAAAAAAAAAAAAAAAAAAACACCAACCCTTGATGTTAATTAACCTACCAGATGACATTTTGGCCTGGGGATGGCGTCACAGGCACATTCTGGAAGACAAGATGGACCGTGAGTGTCGCCGTGGCCACAGGGCGGAGTGACAGCACCCCGAGGCGGCGAGCTTACCACACGTCTGCAGCGGACAGCAGCGCTCCGGCGAGGGCACAGCCACCTCAGACATGCCAGGGAGGCAGGTGGCCTTGGGACACCTGTAGGGCTCACACACTGCACAGGTGGGGAGCCAAAACTGCCTTTAGCTTATCTGCTTTATCGAGTTACACAATCACGATATCCTGCGTAATGTTTACTTTTCTACCAGACTGTGAGTAAATAATAACGGTGCTTATTTTGGCCTCTTGTACAATTTATTCAAATACATTTGAATTATTTGTACACATTACAAACTTGTAAACATTTGCAGGGGTCTACGTGTGTACAAAAGAAGATTCTAGATCAGTGTTTTCCAATCCGGTCCTCGGGGGAGATGAGAGGAAGGAAAAACGTGGCTCGGCTGTGGGTCTCCGAGGACCAGACTGGGCTACACTGTTCTAGATGCTCGTGGGATGGCTGTAAGGAACGACTGACCGCAATGATAGGCGGGGCAGCAGCGTTCCGTGCTGTTGGTGTCGACGGTCAGCACCTCGCCCTCCTGGCACTGGGGTATGACATCCGCACATGGGCCGCACACTGTTCATGCACACAAAGAGCCATGACTGACTCAGAGCCGACCAATGTGCAGCCGGACAAATGCGCCGCAATCCCACCCCATCGGCCCCCACAGCTGTGTCTGCTCCACCCCCCACGCACACTGTTTGACTCACTGTAAGTGACTTGATGTGGACATGATCTCAAACAATGAGCACCATCCTCCCTTTATCTAGGTATACAGCTCTGGCCAGTCATCCTTACGCCAGGAGGGTGTGGGGTCAAAACTCACTACATATGTAGGCCAGACAGCAGCTCCCATCTGCCCGTGTCGCTATTAGGGTCTGGTCCTCCCGGCAGGTTGGGACATCCGACTCACACCGGCTGGGGTCACATTCTGAGGGACGGTGCGGGGGCGGAGGAAAAAAAATCAGTCACAATCAGCGTTATGGTTTTTCATTTGTGGTTCTCTATCTAGCATCATCACTATGTGTTTAATACATGACTACAGTGTTTCCAAACCTGCTCCCTCCCATCTCCCTGCCAGACAGTCAACATTTTTGCTCCCTCCCAGCTCCCTGCCAGACAGGATTTTTGCTCCCTCCCAGCTCCCTGCCAGACAGGATTTTTGCTCCCTCCCATCTCCCTGGCAGACAGTCGACAGTCCCTCCCAGCTACCATACATAGACTGTCTGGGGGTCCCTGAGGACCGGGCTGGGAAACGCTGAAACAGCATATACATATTAGCAGCTATAAATTGCATGTGCATGTCTTTGTGTATGTCCTACAATGGACTTGCATCCTATGCAGTGCCATATGCTGCCTGGAGTATGATCCAGGTTCCCCACAATCCTGTGCTGGATAAACAGTTAGAAGATGGATGGATGGATGATTGGATGGATGGATGGATGATTGGATGGATGGATGGATG
>JAABNX020000021.1:5149782-5166652 GCA_015163995.2 Mormyrus lacerda
CCAACTGAGGGCCCCCCAGCAAGCCTGCATACGGCCGACCGCAAAGAGGAGTTTGCCCTCAATGTTCCCATTGTTCCCTGGAGAGTGTGTGAACACCCTGTAATGATATGGATGCATTGTCTATATGGATTCAGTATAAATCTGACTGTTGTTTTTACATGCTAAACTTACTAGCATTGTGGAATTTATAGGGTAATATATACATTGACTGGCATCCCATGCAGAAGGTTCCTTGACTGGTACTCTACGTTTACTGGGCTACAGTACTGCAGTGTTTCCCAATCTGGTCCTCAGGGACCCACAGGCTGTCCATGTTTTGGCTCCCTCCCAGAGGGGCACAGAGGAAGCAAAAATGGGAACCAGCTAGGATTGGGAAACGCTGCTGTATTGTACGGTTATGGGAGATGGAAAGACATTTCATGTTTTAAAAAAATGTGTTCCATAAGCTGATTTGACTGGAACTGCTTTAATACACTGAGAGTGAAGACTGAAGATGCAAGTTCTCTCATTGGATGCGTGCAACAACTGCATGGGAATGCTTAATCACCCAGCCAAGCCAACTACACAGCCCAACTGAACGCATACAAATAAATATGAAGTACACAACAGATGTGCTATTGTGCAGTAAAACAGGTAACACTTCAACAACCATCCATCCATCCTTCTTCTGTACCCGCCCCTCTTATTCAGGGTCACGTGGCTCTGGGGCCTATCCTGGAAACTACGGGCACAAGGCAGGGAACAACCCAGGATGAGGTGCCAACCTATCGCGGACACTTAGACATTACAATAAAAACAAAAAACAGCAGTGGTCCAGATATAGTTATTGATGATTGAGGGAACAAGTTATTCTTGAATCTCGTACTGAATGGATAAGGCAAATTCATACCCAGAACGATTATTAACAGCCTGACAAAGCAGGAAAATGCTTCTGTGCGATGTCATCCGCCGGCCTTCAGTAACCTCAGTTACTGTACTACCGACCACACGGGAGCGCACACTGACCCATCAGCCTGAAGAGGATGGACCTGCGAAAGCTGGCGCTGTGGCTGTACTTTGCAAGGCGCAGCCTGGGTGCCGCTGACAGCAGGAAGTGGCCACGCATGGCGAATGACTCCAGTGAGTCGTAGCCACTGATCCAGGTGTCCCTATGCAGGACGTAGGTGGACTCGTCCCAGAACCGCTCACTGTCCTCCCACTTGGTTAGCCGTAGCAGGCCGTCCCCACCCACACGGAGGAAGAAGTTTGGCCTTTCAGCTGCTTCGAAGGACACCAGAGATGGGTCTGAAAAAAAAAACAGGTGTGCTATAAGTTCCCAGTCACTTTTAGCGCCTGTCCTAGCTGAACCTATTCAAGAGTGTAATTTCTCAAAGGTATAACCCAGTGGTAGGATTTGGCACACTCAGTTCTTAAGTTTCTCATGAATAATGCCGTATGTATCACAAAAAAACGGCTTTTGAGAAGGCGGGGCATATGAGGGAGAGATGAGAAGAGGCGGGGTCATGAGGGAATGGGCGTGGCTTACCGTGAGGTCGTGCCCTGCTCAAGCCAGGGGTCATCATGAAGAGTGTGGTAACTCCAGTGGCTGGCGAGACCCCCTTCAGTGAGAAGGCCACCCCACCTGATGAGTTAGCAGCCAGAAGGGTGTCTCTCTCCCTATAAGTGACTAATCGGTAGGGACCTTTTCCCAGAACTGTAGAGGAAATAGCTGGGTTAGTCCCTGCTATGGGAGATAAAAGACATCAGGAGGCTCATTCATTGTGTAATTTGTTTGCCTGTAAACTTCTAAAATGTTTAAAATGAAGGATTAATTTCTCAGTCAGACAGCGAGTCTATAGGTTTTACCGCATTTAAAACTTAGCTAGTACACTAACCATTTTTTTTTATTCTATTCTATTCTATTGTGTGTTAATATTTCGCTGCTTTTATCTTTGTACTGTCCACTTCTGTCGTGACAATGCATATTTCCCACTTGTGGGACTAATAAAGGTTTATCTTATCTTATCTTATTTTGCTTATAAATTAGAAGCAAATCAAGTTGCCACTCAAACAGATTCTTCCCTCAAGCCTGAGAAAAAAATTTAACTGAAATTTTTAATTGTTGAACAACAACAATTGGGGTATGATAATTAGGAATTAACCGGAGGAAAGTCATGGACAGTTTAAAAAACCTGCTGTTTCACATCAGTACTATAAACTCATTAATCTTTCCAAGGGCAAAAAAGGGACACAAAATTTAAACTATTTGGCAAAATCAATTTCTGAAACTGTCAATCTGAGAATTTTACCTTTGTTGTAGAATTCGCAGTCATAAGCTGTAGAAATGGGAGAACAGAAGAGCATTCAATGAAAATGTTCATGTAAACCCGACTGCGATGTCCCCTCACTGTATATATCGTTATGAACGATGCTCTGATGTTACCATGATATCAGTTCATTTCTGGGGAGATATCACTCTTTTTCCACACTGGTCATGATGGAAGTGCTGTGACCAGGCCCTCAATCCCACAGTCCCACCTCGCACACGACCTCGGCCGCGATGCATGAGTCGTCCCCCACATTCCCACCTCCCCGCCCCGGGACACACTCACGGCACATGGCGGGCGAGCGCCAGTCCACGGAAACACCCAGCTGGCAGCAGCGATGGGCATAGGCTGACACGCTGGTGCAGAAGCACTCGCAGTCACCCCCGCGGCTGCAGCCACACGTGTCCGTCAGGCAGTTCATGTAGAACCAGGTGACATCAACCTGGGGGGGGGGGGCAGCACCCAGCATCAGTGAACTGTGGGCCAGCAGCATGTCTCTCAGAGCGACAGCGGCAATGAATAAAAGGTGATGAGATAGTGCCATAGTGATGAGAGTGACAGAGTGGGAGATGGGCTGTGTCTGTGACTGCGTGTGCGTGTGTTACTGTCTGTGTGTGTGTGTCTGCGTGTGTGTGTGTGCGCCTGTCTGTGTGTGTGCGTGTGTGAGTCTGTGTGTGTCTATGTCCCCATAATGTGATAATGGGGGATTCCAGAATGTGGTAAAAACTCTTACATTTTAGATTGTAGTGGCATTTTTCAGGTCCACACAAAATAAACCTCAATTTTATAAAAATCTGTGACTGCAATGAAAAAACTAAAAGTCTTGTATTGTGTTACTTCTGGTTAAAGTTAGAGCTTGGTAGGCGTTAAGGTTCTCATTGCTGGGATTAGGGTTATGCCAAAAAAAAGGAATGGAAAGTGCCCAAGTAGAACCAACACCCACTCATTCTCTTATTATATTTTGTACTAAAGCCTTGATAAAGTTTTTAAAATGCCTTTACTTTTAATTTAATCAGCATAAGTACAGATAGTGTGAGTGTGTATTTGAGCAGAAAGTTATTTTTTGTGCTCTGAGCCCAAAAATCAGCTATAGCCCTGAGTGAGCTTTTGGACACTAGGCTTGTGTACCCCCCCCCCCCTCCGCCCGCCCCCCCGTTAAACAGCTGACCCAGCTGGATCATAACCCCTGCCTCACAGTTCACCCACAACACCCACCAGAACACACAAGCACAGGGGCAGAACTATAATAAGATGATTGTGACCCAAACGCATATGCAAACAGTAAATCTGGCATAAGGACAAACTCATAAACACAAACAAATCACTATGACACCAATGGATTAAACTGCTGATACGCTGGATCCGCACTAATGTTTATCCCAAGAGCCACTACACTCAATTCTCAGGGGAATCTCTGTAATCTGTGTGTTTACAGCCTGGCAGGTCAGTTAGGCTTCACGGAGATAGAGGCATTTGCTGTAATAATACATTTAATTTACATAATGTTAATCATAAAAAATGTGTAGATCATAAGGATATACGTTCCTAACAGGGGAGCTTTCCAAGACATAGCAATTTTACTGTATGCATTCTTGAAATCAGTATTTCATTTCAACAGCTGTGCCATGTATTCATGGTTATTCATCTTTTCTCAGTTAATTTTCCTATCATGAATAATGTTTATGCTCCCATTAAAAAGTTTCCTTCCTACCCGTTAATTGGTATTTCCCTAGGAATCCATGGCACTGTAAAATAAAGTGTTTTTTTTATTATGTGAGTTGCCAAATGATGGTGGTGATCCATGCAACAGCAAACAAACCTCAACATGGTCAATTTGATGGTCCAACAAATTGAGAATTTTTTGCAGTACGTGTACTCACCACTGGGTGGCAGAGCTGGAACACCTCACTGAGCAGTATCCCACACTGCCGTTTGGCAAAGGGCTCCCTAAGAGGGTTCAGGCTGCAGGGGTGTCTGATATCAGGGCTGTTCACACACTGATGAGACACCCGCATAGAGCCATCAGTGGACACATGACACTGTGTAACTCTATAACTCATAGGTATGATTTTACGCTATGAAGATTAAGCCGTTCTAACTAACTGGAGAAATTGTCCAGAAAATACCAGTATGAGATGTCACTGAATATACTGTTCGCTCATTAAAGCAACTTCATAGAGCATCTTGTTAAATCTTGTTCAAATGCAGAGGTGGACAGTTCACGTCCAGAAAGTAAAAATCCAGGCCAAGATTTTGTTTCAACCAACCACTTGCATACTCTGACTGTAACTCTTTCTGCTCAACCGGCTGGCTGAAATAAAACCTTGGCCTGAATTTTTACTTGCTGGACCTGAACTATCCACCTCTGTTCAAATGTACGACAGCACGGTGTGATACCGAGAACCACAAACCCGCCAGGAGACATTACTGTCTCACCTCTGCTGTCGTCCAGCTGTTTCCGAACTCTTGCGGCGTCGCAGACTCGATGTTTTCTGGGGTTCTCATCTCATTCACCGTTTTCAGGTCGTAGTTTCCACAAAGGCCTGCCAGCTTTCCCTGAAGGTGGCAAATCTCATAACACAATCGCTCCTCTACTTGTCAGGGAAAGCTCAAAATTCATAGTCGTTCAACAGTAATAAAATATCACTTAAAATTCAACTTCTTCTGCTTATTGTGATCGCTTGGCGCTTATTTCGGTTCAAGAGCCCATTTTAGCCACAGAAGTACCATAGCAAATGATGTGTGTTCATTTCACGTCCATTTCACATTCTTCCAGTGCCCCTAGGCCTTCCACCGGACTCTACAGTGACTCTTCAGTCACTATAACACTGACATCACTGCACACACTGGGTACGAGCATTCACAATCCTATGAATACTGCTTGCATTCAGTTCATACTGTCCAAACTGTTGGTACTCAGATCTCTTGCACGTTGCACTTATATTGCACAGCACAATAACTTTTACCTGATTACTTATGTATAGATTATGTACAGCTGAACATTTCATATAGTTTTTAATTTTATATTGTTATTTTTCTATATTTTGTTATTCGCTTATCATGCACAGCTGCTCGGAGTGACCAGGGTTACATTTCACTCCATGTTGCATGTGTACAACCGTGTACGTGACAAACTTGAATCCTGAATCTAGCTTTTCCGCTGTATTTTCAGTCTGAGAGATTACAATGCATTTTTTCTTTTTGGGTGGGGGGGGGGGGTTGTGTGTATGTCTCCCGCCTCACCTGCCAGCGTGGACCAGCCTGGATGTGCACCGTGGTCTTCGTGTCCCACATCACCGTGAGATCCTCACTGGGCACGTGCAGGATGGTGAAATACCCCGCCTGCCAGATGAACAGGCCTTGCTGGCTGTCGATCAGGCTCCTGGGATTCTGTGTGGCAGAAAATCTCAGTGTGTCCGTGTCTCGTCTTTGCAAAGCCAGAGAAAAAGCTGGCATCCAAAGCAGTGCTTCCCAACTTGGCTTGGGATAGGAGCACAGACACGGTCCATCTGGGGACCGAGGGCCTGGTTGGAAAACACTGCTGTAAAGGACAAAAAAAAAAAAAACCTACTGGCTTTCCACTGTCATCATCGAATGCGACGACGGATGTCCCGATGCTTATCACCAAGGACTTGCGACAGATGACTCCACTATCGAAACAGTCCACATTTTCAGTGGTTACACTCACAGATGCATCGACATCACTCTGTGGGAAAAACGTCACAGAACAGAGAGTCAGAAAGTAGCATCCGAAAAGTGAGATTTATAGCTATTCACTGGTGAAGTGTGATTTATTGCAATAAGTAATAACTAAACTAAAATATCCATCCTCCTCTCAACAGCTTATCCGGAATAAGGACGGAGAAATTGGAACTGATCCTGGAAAGCATGGACACAGAGACAGACAGAATGCACAGACGTACATTAGACAGCATGAACATGCTAAGAGCAGAAGCTACCCACTGTGATGTAACAAAATATAAAACGATGAAGTTCTTTAGGATGATCATGCTTAACAATTTAGATTTAATAAAGAAATGGTCTTGCAGCATAGACAGAGGGAAGCCGCCGCCTCACCTTCAGCAGGTACACCTTACAGGCGCCGACGTAGTCAAACTGCAGCCCGTCGAAGGTCTTGTAATGGCGGTCTCCATACGCGGTGCACATGGATGGGCAGGGCCAGAATTCACACTGAAACGTCCCGTGCTGGCAGACGCTGGGGGGAACATTGGCTGTCCTTAGCCTCGATGTTAATCTGACAATGGGGGGGGGGGGGTCACTCCAACCCAAGCGATACTAGAGATCCTGTAAGTTCTCCTGATTGGGGGGGGGGGGGTATTGCCATAACAAAAGAAATGATAACCTGGCTGCCAAAGTGCCTTCAGGCTTTTCCTGAATCTTGGAGAAAAATAAGAGTCAGATGGGTGCTGGAAGGGGTGTGTGTGGGGGGGGCTGTTTTCTCTCTGCAATGATTAGGGAGCCATTTATCCAGAAGGAACAGCCAAGTCCTTCAACGTGCCTGAGAGGAGGTCCTTAGCCTAGAGCTGGCTGTTTTTATTTCAACAGCACCGATGAAAAGCAAGTGTATCAGGTGACGAGTCTCGGGAGTCAATTAAGGAGTGATTTTTTTTCCCTAAAAATGTACAGAATTGCAGGAGATATGACTTAATTCAGGCCTGCTTTGTTTGTCTGCTTTTAAGGAGATCCAGCCGTCTGACCGCTGGACAAGACGCTTGTTATTCCATTGCAAAGCTACCTCCGTGTACTGAAGAACCTTTTATGCAGTGTAGAAGCTG
Source organism: Mormyrus lacerda (assembly GCA_015163995.2). NCBI lineage: Eukaryota > Metazoa > Chordata > Actinopteri > Osteoglossiformes > Mormyridae > Mormyrus > Mormyrus lacerda. The sequence continues at coordinate 5,156,885 of JAABNX020000021.1, forward strand.
CCAGAAAAGATGGATCAATTTCCTGAGAATCTGTGAGGTATGTCCATGATAACAAGACCAGTGAGTTTTTTTTTTATACTTAAGACTCAGGTTTTACAAACTACTTTAAAATTGAAAGGCTCCTGTGCTCGGCTAAATTGTTCAGTCCATCTTTAACTTACTGGTTTGTTTCCTTAATTAAAAGATTCATCCAGCTGTTTCACATTAACAGGAGACTGACCAATCAGCACACGGCAAGAATTCAGTGCTTAAGTGAAATCCAGGTCCTTTTAATTGAAATGGTTCAAATGGTAGTTTACAAACCCCGTCCTAGCTCAGTGTCCCTCCTGACATGGATTTGTTGGTCACCCTAGTTGCAAGGGGTCCAGATCCTATCCCAGAAGCTATGGGCGCGAGGCTGCAAACAACCCAGGATGGGGCACCAACCCATCGCAGGGGGCACCCACACACCAGTCACTCACACATGTGCACCTATGGTCAGCTTGGTAACATCAATTAACCTCAGCATGCTTTTGGACTGTGGGTGGAAACCGGAGTATCAGGAGGAAACCCCACGACGACACGGGGAGAAGATGCAAACAGAGATGGTGTAGTTCCCTGTGAGGCTCTAAACACCAGGCTTACCAGTGGTGACACGGAGAGGAGACTTTGTCCCCAGGAAAGAACTCCTTCCCTTTCCATACACAAGGGCAGGCTTCAGGTTCAAAGCACTCATCACCATGCTTCAGGAGGCTGAAAAAGCAACAAGAAGAAGAAGAACAACAATAATAATTATTACTATAAAGAATTAATTTTAAATGTTTTAACTGTCTTAATAATATGCAATACAAAGGAAAAGTTGCTGTGCAATTTGCCTTGGTTAATAATGTTTGTTTATTAATGTACTCCCTCCAGAGGCCCGTATTGCAAAGCGAGATTTGTTGGTTAGCTTGATAACTTGTTGGATTTAAGTTACCCCAGTTAAAATGGACAGCACACAACAAAATGTGTCCTCTATATTTAACCTGTACTGTACTGTATGTGACATTGTAATATAGCAGGGGGCAGCTAATTCAGCACCCAGGGAACAGTTCCTTGCTCAGGTTACCTTGCTGGTATTTTGCTGGTAAGAGATTAAAACCAGCAATCTTTCAATTACAAGTGCATTTCCCAAACCATTAGACCCCCTACCCCTTAATGCCCTTACATTTAGCCCACACTGCCCCCTGATTTCAGGGCCCCTCCCATCACCAAAAACATTTGCCATTAAAAAGACAGGTAACACGTAGGCGCCGTGAAACTGCCTTTGTGTTTGCTGAGACCTCTGTTCTCAAACTGCGCATACCAGATTAGAATCTTGTAATATTCGGGCCCGATATATTCCCACTGTCGTGTCAGCACACAATGAAGCATCACACTGAATGGGGTCTGGGACAAATGTTGGGTTCATCAGCGTAAAGTTACACCACAGATAAACCGGCGTTAACAGCTTCCTTTATCTACGCGCCAAGACAGTGAATCAATTACTCTGATCAAAGAATTCATAACAATGAATCCTTCAGCTTGCGTGCACTATTTATAAATAACTCTTCCCATTTTCTGCGTTAATTAAATCCATTCTATGAAGGCTGTAAGGATTATTTCCTTTAACACTGATGACACGTTGTCTTATTAAGTTTTATTACTGGAACTATGAGGGCTGATGATTTGGACGATTACTTAAATCGGAGATCACTGAGGGGTTTCCCCTCCCAAAGATGCTTATCAGAACAATGATATGCAGTTCTGACACCAGCCACCCATTGTTAGCTATTTGTCGCACTATACCTATAAGTCTGGAGAAGAACACTGATCAAATGCATTTAGCCACCATTATGAATTAACTCTCACCAGCACTGCGTGCCTAATTTAAATCTTGAAGTTCTTAAATGAGAGGGTTGACTCCATTTCTCAACAAAGTTAAAAAAAAAGACAAGCGTTAGAAACAAGTGTTAAAATGCACAGCCTAAGGCGGCAAACAGCCACACAAGAAAAGAAGCAAATATTGCGGTCCTGACCTACATGTTTTCGCAAGAGACTCACAGCAGGAGGATACTGTAACACTGCATTGTGTGGCTGCAAATTTAGTGCAAAACAGCAACATTATCCCCAGAGTATAACTTTATCAACCCGTTGTCAAAAACCTAAAATATGATTTCCATTGTACAAAAATAAAACACTAAGTAAGTTTTTGTACAACCTGTAAAACAACAGAAGGCAGAAAAGCTGCCCTGTAAAATAATCTGTAGATTTGGGTCCCGTGGGTCCACGTCACATAATTTGAGCAGAAAAGACAGACTTTTTGTGAGGGTGTGATTAAAGACAATGAAGACACAAGGTGCACACTGAGGGATGAACCACACACCTTTCTTGTGTGTGAAATTAAAATGTGCTGATATTCTAAAACAGCCTTCTGGAATGCATTTAAGCGGCTTACCAGTCACCTGATCCCAGAGTCCACCTGTTTACAGCATAAATAAGAAAAGCAACGATTTACAGAATAGGCCAAACACAACGATTAATGGTCCTGGATGTATTACAAAAATTCATTACTAGTGGAATGCTTCTCTTTTGAAAAACCGTTCATACTCCAGATTGTGAAGAGACCTGGCATCGCTCTCATAAGTGAACAAAATAAGTGTGAGAACAAGTGAGGCAGAGATAGAGGGAGTGAAAATTAGTCCACAAGTTCATCAAGAATTGGTAGAGAAATCTTTTATAGTGTGTGGAGGTTTCATTTATTCTGTTCAACCATACTGATACATTCGGGGGGGGGGGGGGGCAGCACTATAATAAGGGCCCCAAAATCAACAAAGAAAAAGCCCCCTGCTTGACAAAATCAGCCCGGCAAACAAAAATATTTATTCAGATCGAAAGTTCAAAACCAATTGAGGGGGGCAAAAGGTTACATTTCATTAGGGGCCCCAGAATTTCTACCTGGAACCCAGCTGATACTGATAAGACAGAAACCTTCTCAATTTATGGAATTTAACATATTTTATAAATTCTGTTTAACTGACAAAGTAGAGGAGGGAATAATGAATGAATCATGCAGTGGTGCAACCAAGGTGAACCTTGAGGAGACGCCTTCACTTCCTCGGTTTTAAAAAAGAAACACACTATTTGGACAAAAAGTATTGGAACACATGGGCATTCCATCTACGGGAACTTTTATAACATCCCATTCTAAATCCATAGGCATTAATATGGAGTTGGTCCCCCCCCTTTGCGGCTATAGCAGCTGCCACTCCACAAGATTCTGGAGCGTGTCTGTGGGAATTTTTGCCCATTCATCTAGAAGAGCATTTGTGAGGTCAGACACTGATGTTGGATGTGAAGGTTTGGCTTTCAACCTCAGTTCAAATTAATCCCAAAGGTGTTCGATGGGGTTGAGGTCAGGGCTCTGTGTGGGCCAGTCAAGCTCCTCCACACAAAAGTCACCCAAGCATGGACCTTGCTTTGTGCACTGGGGCACAGTCATGCTGGAAAATGTCTCTATTCCTATTTCTGCTTTGTAACGTGACCTGTTGATAACTCCACCGCCTTGCTTATCTCGATCTGACAGGACATTCAGATGTTACAAAACGGCCGAAAATCTGGCTTTGCACACGGTGGCAAGCAGCCGTCTTGGGTGCTCATTTGCATGGATCAGCGACTTCGATCACACAACCTTCCGCTCCGCACGCATGGTGCCCCCGCTGAGCTCCCTGAAGAATGCGTCTGGCTGCAGGCTTAATCACACTGAAACCGTATTTTTTTTATCAATACCCTCATCTCCGCGTCGCCCCGCGACATAATGAGTCTTTGTGTCCATATTTATGGAAAACCTGACTTCGGCTATCGAGTTGCAGGCATTTATTAAACATTCATGACAGGATTTTAGTTCAGGGAAGTTCCCTGCTCTCCCTTGTGTGAAGGTTACTAATCGTGTTTTCCTGTGGAATCACCTTTGAGTACTGATTTCCTCTTCGAAATATTGTCTGCTCTTAAAGATTAAGTAGCCTATTATTATTGATCACTTTTGAGTTTGAGATCTGGATTTTCTGATATATGCTTAAGACACCTGTGCCTATGTATCGCAAAATGTTGACCACAAGCTACTATAAACCTGTAGAATGCCAATGAGTAGCACCTGGACAGATCAATCCTCTGAACTTCTATCCAGATTTTGCAAAAGTAGACCTAGCAAAAGTTTGTAAAAGGTTGGAGACCCTTGCCCTGAAATAACAGGATTACAAAAACTATTTGCACATTTATAAAGAAAAGAGCAAACTTCCCAGCTCCGACGCGCACTCTCAGTGCTCATGTAAACATGAGAAGTGCATGAAAGCACCGGATAACAAAAATCAACAGATTGTGCTGACACGTCAAGAAGAGCCACAGCTCCTGAGTTACCATTAATAAAAAGTCCACTTAACCTCAACACTCCCGCTAAGAGGATCAGGTGGCCTTATTTTAAGCAACTCTTATGGCTGAAAGGACATTCACAGCTAGAATGAAGAGCAACAGGATGTCATTAAATCACACCATCTGATGGGGGCGCTCTCTTTTTAAGAGTCTATGTAGATAAACTTGTCCTGGGATATTCTGCCTCAACCTACAAGTCTACCTACAGGTGACTCAGGCGACACAGAAAGAGCAAATACTGACTTTTTGTGTAAGTCCAGACTTACATAAGTAGAGGCAAGTTATCTGACGGGGAAAAGAAGGTTAAAGGATTACCTACAAGTTCCCTGACGTAATCCAGCCCAGTGTATAAGCTGACATTCAGGGGGTAGGTAGAGTCACGGATCAGCAGTCCTCAAACTGACAGCTTCAGCTTTCACTGGGCACACACATCAATGCTCTCACTATGCTGTGCGGCTCCACCGAAATTCTGGACTTGAAACAGCTTTGATCAACCCCTTAGCCTCTTCCGTTTCCCATCCCCTCTCCCCGAAAAGATGAACACCTGGCCTCCTCCTCAACAGCTTTTGCTCAGTGGGGGCAGCTGTGGTGGAACTAAGTTTCATGTTTCAACAAGAAACAGACATGCAGTGGATTTATGTATGTATACCCAGGTCCACACTGACAACCCCCTGATCATTTCTAACATGATCAGATCAATTATCTGATTTTTCTCTTATTGAATAACCATCCAGCCTGGGTAATTAATAAGAAAAAGGCACTGTATTGGTAATATTTCAAGGTCAAGTTACTCAACATTATTATAATGGTTGCGTTCGAGTCATCAATAGGATTTTTTTTTCAACTGGTAAAATACAGGAGCTTTGAAATTGTCTGCAAATGATTCATTATTTCTTCTAGAAAAGAGTTTATATTCAAAAATCTTTTGATACCTACATGAAAATTTTGAGAAGTAGTTAGATTTAAAGTGGGTGATTCTACTTCACTTGAGGACTGAACTGACCTTTGGTGAGCTAAAGGTGCCCCCAGTATAAACTTCACTTATTCAATGAGTCTGAATAGGGAAAAGTACTCAATCTCCTGTTTTGAAGTACTATGTGTACTATAATAAGCGTAGGAGAGAGGAATAAAAACCAAAGAAGTAACTGAGGAGGTCAGACACAAGACTGTAGCCAAACATGGACAATATCAGCATTGCAAGTCTGTCTCTGGAGACTACTGGGTTCCTGTTTCCACCATATGTAATGCTATCAAGAGGTTTAAGGCGCTTGGCACCACGGCAAATCTCCCTGGATGTAGCTGCAAGAGAAAACAGCTAAGGATTGTTTGAATGGTGGAAAACGCAAATTTCATAGTGACTCAAGCCGGCCTTCATACGTAAGGTGCAATAGTTTCAATTTGCACCATCTGTCAAATCAATAAAAGAGGGTTACGTAGTCAGGTACCAAGGAAGATGGTCCAGGTGGTGCAGCGGGATACTTAACGTGCTTGAAGTATTTGAATGCTGCTGAATTTAAGCACTGGAGAACAATTTAGAACTTTTTGGCAAACCATGGCATCTCCCTCTACTGAGAACAAACAGAGGTTTTCCTAGAAAAAAATCCCTACAGTCAGACGTGGAGGAAGTTCTATGATTTTTTTCGGGGGGGGGGGTGGTTCCTTAATTCCTCTGGCACTTGTGCCTTGAATCTATGTGAAATTTTAAGAAATCAGAAGAACAGCAACAGATTCGGAGAACAATTTGCAACCCAGTTTCAGGAATCTGGGTTCTTGCTGAAGGTCATACTGTAGGTCAATTATGTGTGTCCCAGATAGCACACATAAGATTGTAACCCTTCCCTCGATGGTAATTGACTTTGCAAGAAAGAGACAGATAAGTGAATAAAAGGAGTAAAAAGGTCTTCCTGCATAACTTCACAGTTCAAAAATATTGAGTAATGGTTTAAGGCAAAACACTGAAATATCCAAATGAAACTGGCCAAACTTCTAGTAAATTAATTGAAGAAGGTCATTGACATATTAAGACGGAAGGCTGTGCTACCAAAAAGTATTTTTTTGATAAAACTTTACTTGACAGGGCATACATACTTAGTAATAACTGAGTTACTACTGAAGTACAAATCATGAACAAATCATGAACTAATATATTTGCTGCTTGAGATAAAACATGCATCACAATTCAATAATGATGAATTAAAATGAGGTCAGTATGTAATTAAGACCATAGTTTGAGGTTAATTGATACATAAGTTACAGTATACTATATTTTTGTGCTCCGTCAAGTGAAATGTTACCATTCTTCAAAGGCAATTTCTTTCCATATAAAAGTATGTACTCAATCATGAATCAAAATGAAAGATTCCCCAATATGACCAGAGAAACGAATAATGGTGGATACTATAAGCACTTTCAATTATTTATGGGTAAATCGTGAGCTATTTGCAAAAAATACATGGGAGCCAATATTTTTGACTGGATTTGTATACAAGTCGGCTGGAAGGTGCTAGAAGGCCTGTGATGGTTTTCATGTAATGTTGCCTAGGAGTCAGAAAATATGACAGAAGCAACCAAAAACACAGGGGTACCCATGTGCGACCCTTCATCCCACTGTATCACTACCAATGGCCTGGATACACAAGGCCGCCCCCCACCCATTTTCTGTGGTAGCGTCCAGTGGTATAAATGAACGCAAGCAAACTCACCCCAAGGGGCAGACACAGCCAGGTACACAGGGTTCGTGGGCGGAGCAGGTGAGGTTGAGCAGGTAGGTTTCACAGGTCTGCTCACACTCCACCCCCTTGCTTGCAGGCAGCCCGCCATCTAAGTCTGCACAGTCATGGTACAGCTGGCCAGGCGGACATGTCTTATCTGGGGGAAGAGGCACGGATCAAGGCCCACTACTTACGGACAACAGATGGAATATATGACGCTTGAACTTAATTACCCACCTGTCATTTAAAAACAGATACAATTAAAATCACTCTGTTATGTTCAAAATCGAATATTTGAAATGGAATACTAAATCGAAAAAGATTTGCTATTGAAAACAATGGAAATAAATTAATATGAAGTGCATTAAAATGTTACATTTACAGTTATATAACTGGATATCTATGCTAAAGTTCAGAGGTGGAAAGTTCAGGTCCAAAAAGTATAAATCCAGATCAAGGTTTTGTTTCAATCAACCAGTTGAGTACTTTGACTGTGACTCTTTATACTCAACTGGTTGGTTGAAACCAAACCTTGGTCCGGATTTGTACTTTCTGGACCTGAACTTTCCACCTCTACTTAAGTTATCTGGGAGCTAATTGCATTTCAACACACACCAGCAGCTGACCTTCAGACTTCCAAGTCCTCGACCAATCATAGAATGGAATAGTGAGAGTTTATCGATCCCTTGGGAAAACTGTTTTTTTGCCTACTCCACCTGGCTCTCCAGGAGACACACAGAGAGGTGACTGTTCAGGGTCAGCCAATATGCAGCACCCCTGGAGCTGGGAGCTAAGGGCTATAATGTAGGGCCCACAGTGACATCAATTTGCTGGCCCTGGGATTCAAACCGGTGACCTTCCGATCTCAATTAAATCATTTGTCACTTGCAACTGTATGTACGCTGAAGGTGAACGGTACAGCACTCACCAGTGTCAGAGCTCTGGGGCACCATCTTACCATCCCGACAGACGCTAGGGCACAGGAAGTTAAAGTCAGTTTCAGCACAGACCAAAACAAGCCCGGGGTGTTTCTCAATATGCAGTCTTGACCACGCTTGTGTTCTCATGTACCCGTTTTACTTCATATTCCACTGGCAAAGACCAGTTTCGATACTCAAGAACAGAAGTACAGAGGACAGTAAAAATGTCGTTCTTGCAACATATCGAATATCAAAGACACATCGCTGCATCCTCACCAAACGAGACCAATTCCATGATGAAGTTCCATCTTGGGAGGTAAGATAGCAAGACCGTTCAAGCCAAGTCCACAAGTACAAGCTTTGTGTTCTTTGTACTGAGAAACACCCCCTGCTGAGGTTCTAAGGAAGAAGCGGGCGGAAGGGTCTTACTGAACACCTGATGAGCTCAGAACCACGTCCCCAGGTGCGTACTCGGCCCCCAAGAAGACACAAGGGCAACTGCTCCTATGGTCAGGATGTGAAGAGAATGTGAACTGGCCAATAAGAATGAACCAAGATTTATTCACATTTCAAATGAATACTAAGTGACCAGAAGCAGATCAAACAAGGCATGTACAGAGAAAACAAACCCTACTTTCACTTAAATTGTCTTGTAGTTAAACACAATCTAGCAATTTTGCGGCTCTGCTTAGACAGTTTTGCCACCCAGAGAGTCTGGACGTCACAAAAGCAGTTTCCTTTACAGGATCAGCAGTGTAAAATGAGCTAGAAACAAGCAATGAGGTGGAAACATACGCGTTTTGCTATCAGTATCAGCGGGTGCATAAAAACAGTGGACAAACAGTCCAGCAACGAAGAGCCGGTGTGTAACGGATTTCCCAGCAGCCCCAAGCCCTGTGACACATAAACCTCGGCGACAGACCGAGCTCAGTGTCACAAATTCTTTCTCGCCGGTTATCAGATACCACTGCCTTCGACAGCTTGAAGGGCAATGAATGGACGGTTTCACAGCAAATTCCTCGATGTAACCCTAGCATATGCTAAGTAAAGCGAAAAAGCTACTGTAAAATGTAAAACCTGGAGTTTCAGACAGACACAGGTGCGTGTTTTCCAGAGCAAACAGCCTAAGCGAGTCTGTGCAGCGAACGCTAAACCTTCTCAAAGCACCTAATCCCTATACATACAAAAGAAATATATATCTCCGCTCGCTACTTCCTTCTGACTTTTAACAGAAAAGGCAAGTATACTGTTCAGTTACATTAAAGCAGTTCACTGCGCCAGAAAAGAACACTTTTTCACAAATTAAAACAAAAGTGCATGTTGGCAGTAATTTAGCACTCTAATTTACACTTTGCTCTATAATGAACGTAGATGGTGTTTCTGTTAACATAAAAAACTCTTGGTGACACTTTACCTGAGGGGCAGAAGCAGCTTAGTAAGTCAGTTACTACTCAACAACAAATCATGAACGCATGCATAGTAACTGCATGAAAAACGTTTCAGTAGGTAAAAGTCAGCTGGCTGTGAAAAGGGCTCCCACCCATAGCAGCACCCAGGGAGCTGAGGGTTAAGGGCCTTGCTCAAGGGCCCACAGACGTGCAAAGCCTCCGATCACAGACACAGAGGCTTAGCCACATATATATACTCAGCCAAAAAAGAAACGTCCTCTGACTTTCAACTGTTTTTACTGTCAGTAAACTTAATGTGTAAAT
>JAABNX020000021.1:5170428-5184507 GCA_015163995.2 Mormyrus lacerda
CTTCCTGAGTCCTGCGTCGGTCATTGTTATAATGTCACGGTTGTTAGTGTCTGTCTGCCTGTCCGTCATCAAATAAAACCCGATTCCCTGACGTTCCGACTCTGCTCGCCTCCTTCACCGCTCGCCTGCCAGCCGATCGTGACAGTCAGTCAGGGGCGGTCACTGATGATGTCATTTGGCACCGGTACCATTTTTTTTATGCCAGTGGAAAACCAACATGAATGAAGTACCGTACTTTCGGCACTTTCTGAAGGTACCAATAGTGCCGAAAGTACGGTACCTGGCGCGGTGGAAAAACGCCCTTAGATATACATGATACAGCCTGGTTATACGAGACAAGCAACTCGAGTGGTGATAGACGAATACAGAATAATCACTAAGCTCATATCGCTTTGTCCTGTTTTGGAGCTATTCTGGTTTTACTGTCCCTCTTAGTTAGCTGTTATTGGTATGATGCTCCTCACTGAGATCCAACCACATGCTGCATCCGTCACATTAGTGGCAAACATCCCCCTGATCTGATTGGTTGGCAGCTCCTGCTCTTCACACATATACTTTACATGCTGGAGTCAGTTTCTCCACTTAAGCATCATGAAGAACCTGAGCAATAACAGGAGTCGGCATGAGAACATGGGAAAGAGGGTCCCGGGAGCCACATAATGCCACGTTTCTTCTGCGGGCCTTTGTTCCATTGAGTCCGTCTGCAGGGAGGCTGTCACCCAATCCAGCCGAGCCATCTCCGGACTGCGGGCGTGCGGCTGAGAGTGCAGAGCAAGGGCAGCGGGTGCGAGGTTACCGTCCAAGTAAGGCAGGGAGATCCTGTACTGGCCGGCCACAAAGACCTCGCCCCTGTGGGTCATGGTGACTTCGGTCTTTGGGTCCTCATCCATGACCACGGTAACGGACTGGATGCAAGCGCCATCGAGATTCTGCAAGGACATTAGTAGTAATGGAGCATTTCAGGGTTTATTCGGGGTTTATGCTAATTCAAAACAGGCACGATCCAAGGGAAAAGGGTATCATTTTAACAATGAATGCTTTTTATATTATATTATATTATATTTTATAGCTGACGGGCAGTCCTTCAAGTCTGCTGATGGACTGTCAACTAGCCTCTTGTACTGAACTGCAAAAGCTCAAGTAAATTAATATAACATAACAAAAAATACTGATTTTCTCTGAGAGTATATGCTGTTGTAGAGCTGACATGCAATGAAGTCAAGTTTTATCATCCAAAATGCTTTTGTTGTCAATATAAATCAGTTACATCTACATCTCTGTTAGCCTCTCCCAGGAAAAAAAAACACAGGAATATCCCTGTTTTCAGGTCTATCAGCTGTAATTTGCAAGTTTCTTCGCTACGAGAGCCAATCCTGAACAGAAGACAAGCATACCTATGTAAGCAAAGCTGGTCAGAAGCAGAAGTTTTGATCGTTATCCAAGTGACACTCTAACAGCCAAGGAAATTCAACCTGGCAGCGAATTATCAACCCGTATGAATTCTTCCTTTCATAAGTGCCGCGGCTGACGATCAGTCGCTGACATCACATGGGCCGCTGTCCTGTCACCGCGGCGTTTCGCGGAATCTCTCCCACTGAAGAGCACTCTCCATCGAGCCACTACAAAGACCTTCACTCCGCTGTTCAGGAGGCAGATAAGGTAATCCAGGGCAATTTGCCGTCTGATCGCCTGTCCGGAGAGTGTCTGATACTGTATTACAGAGCCACTCACTGCATGCTGAGTTTTGGCATCAGTGCCTCAGAGGCCTGCCGCAAAGTGGAGGCATTTCGACGGCGAGGACGCCGGCCCTTTGTGTCGCCCCATGTTTTATCTAACACGGCTTTGGAGGGTTTGATCATGACACAACTCTATTCCAGAAGCCTCTTTATCTAATACCTCCCACCCCACCCCACCCCGAAAGTGTCCATTCCCGCGCAATTACATTAAGTGCGATGCTGCAAGATGCTTCCCATAAACACGTAGCCACAAATTCCGTTTTTGTGCAGTAATTGCGGTAGGATTCACCGAGAGCACCGGACTGTAACCAGACGCTCTAACAGGGACAGACGGCGCATTCATTAGGACCTTTACATCACTCTGTGGGGGAATTAAACTGGACGGTCGGTGATGAGGGAAGACACAGCCGTTCAATTTACACTGATATGAAAAAACATATTTCTTACTATTCGTTCAGCTTTCTCAGTCTGCCAATAAAAAGTCGTATCATCCCAGAATTACCTCAATTGGCTGGGTGTTTTACTTCAGTGACCCTGTTCTATATGCTTGTCTTCTTGCCTTCCTTCTGGTCACATGTCCAGGCCCATAATACCCCCCCCCCCCCCCCCATACCCACTGCCGGCCAGCTCTACCTTGCAGTGAAATGGCAAGTGGTCCGGAACTCACCGGTCCGCATGGAGCGTTTTGTATGGTGACGGTAAACCTTCCCGAGTTGCGGCTTTTGGCCAGGACGTACTGGCACGTGGCGTGGAAGGTGAAAACACGTCCATCGAACGTCTCAAAGTGAATGTCTCCTGTGACAGAGCACTCCCCTGCAGGACATGCAGCGTCAAAGTTCGCCAACCGCACAAGTTAAAAAGCTTGTAGATAGTTGGGTGAGGTGTGTGTGTTGTGGGGGGGGGGGGGATATATCACGTACCTGGACAGCTGTGCTCTGAGCAATTCCACAGTCCCCCCAGGCAGGTGCTGAAACCACAGCGAAAATCACAGAGATGTCAACAGGTGGATAATGGCGCCATCTGAGACCGGTGCTGGGAAGAGAGGGGGGGCTCACCAGGTGTTGCACTCCTCCTGAATGGTCTGGCCCGGAAGGTAAACCATCCCGTGGTGCTCGCAAGGGCAGTCGGAGGCCTTCATGCAGCTGCCGTTCTTGTAGATCTGATCTGGGAGTACATGGGCATGCCAGGTTGGCACTGGGCCATGGTGAGGCGGGTCAGAGGCCCGGCAGCCTCAGATACCCCTTACGAGGCATCGCCCCGGCCTCACCTTCGCCGCAGTAGCAGCCATCCAGGCACTGCAGCTTGCTGTCGATGCAGAGGCGATCTACGCTGCAGGACACCGGGCAGCATGAGATGCACTCCTGGTAGATCAATTCCGGGGGACACGAGACGACTGCAGAGAAGACGGGTGCCAACAAGGCATCAGCGCTGACTGTGTGGATTGGCATTCATGTTCACCTCACAGCTCCTCTGGTCATGGCTGTTGTGAATTAGCCTTGTGCTACAAGAATATCAGTGAGATATGCCCAGAACACCACTTTCCAAAAAATAAGATCACAACCAGGGAGCCATATGGGGGTGGGAGTTAGCACAGGGGTCCTAAAAATTGAAACATAATTTTATTGGTCTGGGATGGGGGGTTATGATGATATTTTTTCAGAATCTATAGCAGTTCTGACAGCGCCTCTGATCACACAATTAGCTCAGCCTTCTGAATTAACTAGCTACCACCCTAACCAGGGAGAATGGATAAGCCAGGAAGAATCAGAAGAGAGGAAGCTGAAAAACTCATACCACACTGCGGCATATGGTCCCGCCAGCCCTCTAGGGGGCGCTCAGCATGGGCACAGGCCCTGGCGTATTCCGTCAGCACCTGACACACTACCTCATTATGTGAACCCAACCTGATAACACACACAAGGTTAGAGAAGGTTTACCTGTGTGAAACTCATGATATGAAAGTGCCCGCCTTACCACCAAATCCTGTGGTGATCATTGCTTCAGCAGATTACAGCAATCAATAGAATAAATGTGGCAAAAATCAAGCAGAACAAGTAGCAATATCATAGTTCTTACCCAACAAATGTAAAGGCCAAGGATTAATTAACATGAATTAAAATAAAATGCGGAGGGTTATTTTTAATCAGATGGTATTTTAACACATACCTTGGCAAAGAGGATCAATATCAAATATCTCTCAAACAAGGAGGTGTATATTTATGGAAATTGCGAGAAGCAACGATGACCTCGATAGCTATGGAGCCTATTTTATATATTTTAAATTACTTACAGGCAAAGATCATTTGAGCAACTGGCCATGTAGGGAAACGGGCTCACAAACTCGTGGCAGGTCTTAAAGGGATCCTCAAGCAAAGACGCACACACCTCCATCACTTTCTGAAGAGGGACGAGAAAGTCACAGGTAATGTCAGCCCAGTGCAAATCAGCTACTAGGCAGAGCACGCTTTGTGCATAACCAAAGCCTCCAGTTACAAGCTGAGGTCTTGGTGGAAGAGTAGTGGAAGAGGAAGGCAGAGCTCGGTACCTGCAGCGTGTCGGGGGCGAGCGTGGAGCATGGGGAGGGAAAGCGGGAAGGTACCAAGGGACAGGCAGCTCGCTGGGGATCTACGTCCATCCAGCTGTTGCCAAACACGGCCAGGTCCTCAGTGAACACCCCTGCAGAGTGTGGTCGACACGGATCAGTGCTCTGACCGTACGCCGCCGGCTGGTGCTCTTAAAAGGGCCCCTTGTGTCCCTGTGCGCCTTCAAACCAACGACGCAGCGACTTAAAGGGTAAAGAGCAAAACTTGACACTGGAACTAACTAAAAACAAAATGAACTTTGAATCAAGTCAGTTGTTGCAGAAGACAAATGTCATATCTAAATACCAGGGTAATTTAATACAATAAAGGCTTAAAAAATATATTTAAAAAATAATAATAATGAAAAATTATATTGTATGGTCTCAGAACATTCTATATCTGTTCTTTAGTGTCCGGAGAACATCTGAGATCCACCTACCATAGCTGGTTTTGAGGTCATCCTGGACATCAGCATTGAAGTTCCCACACAGACCACAGGTCCTGCCCACGTACTCTGGACTCATCTTGATGTAGACAGAGGAACTGTGGCCCTCCCAGGCCAAGGTAAAGCCATGAGGCTGTGTCACGAGAATGTAATGGGATATCCTTTCCAGCTCGATGTCATGAATGCTGCGTGGAAGCTCCAGGCTGGAAACGGAAAGTCCGAAAACCATATTATCATCACACTTGGCGTTTTGTGTGGACAGCAAAGAAAGAATTTCCTTACACAGAGAAATGCACTTTTCTGCGGTACATAACACAATAAACGCTTTGAATCTTGAATCACTGTGTTTCACATCGTTTGGCAAGTTGACCATTGAGGGGGGAGGATGGGGGTGCCAGTAATGACAGGGGCCCTAAAAAGTGAAACATAACTGGACTGGTCTGGGGTTTGCTGTCAGACGTTTCCTATGTATCCATTATATGACTCCTCATGGTCATTGCGAAAGGATTTGAAAATCTCCATGAATAACAAGCTAAACATCGTACACTTATTTTGCAGTGGATTAATTTAGATAAATACTAATACTAAAAATACTTTTTTCTCTAATTTACAATGACAAAGGAACGCAGTTCAGGCATTTTTGATCTTACCTGCAATGAAAAGATGCGTCACAAACTACAGCTTTTAAATTCAACAAAAAGGGCAGGAGGGAACCTGAGGTAGAATTCACCGCGGAAACTGTGATCGTTCAGTTTTAAAACTTCACAGAAATATTTTTAAAATGTACATATTTATTAAATTGTATGTGGGTTTAGTATTATGGGTTTAGTATTATAATCTTTTTGAATGAAAAAAAAATTGAGAGGTATAAAACCTTCCGTTCGTTTAGCTGCTGAAATTAGTAAATACATCCTTTCAGTCTTGTACAGAAATGATTGCTATCATTATATTGATTTGGGTTATTTCGGTAAAATCTGGGTTATTTTTCATAGGATATTTTTAAACAACCTGACGTAACATAACAAGCTCCTGTCACTTGTATGTACTGCCACATGAGTTCAGTGTAACGTTACTGCATTGGCTACTTAAAAACACTGTTTTCTTTAACATGCTATTAAGATTTTTAAAGCTTAATAACACGCTAAAGCTTTAAATTTCCCACTTTAGCTAGTTGTCAAAATATACACCTTCGTTTTCCTTTTATGGTTATGCAGCTGAAGCCCCTCCCCTTAAACAGGCCTAACGACGCCCCTGTTCATAGCATTGTTTATGAACCAGGACACAGTACAATACCATGGTACAGCAAACTGTGATTACCTCTGTCCTCTGAAAGTTACGTCGTGCTTTTCCAGTCTGATCTCCCCCTCCCATGGCAGGAAGAGGCTGACAGATCGCGCACATGAGTACGGCGATCTGGGACAGTCAGGATCATTGTGCACCTGTGCAGACATGGCACTCTCATGGAGAAATCCTCATGGCTGACTGTAGGAGAGTCTCCAAACATCAAAGTGCAATCTCCAGACTCTGCTATGCTGACACAAAACATCCATCTCCAAGAATTGCCCTTGGGCAGTCAGATTTACTGGCGTTTGATTGGCAGATAAATGATATTAAGTAGACAATGGCAATAAATTCTTGGCTCAAGCAGGATCCCATCCTATTTCCCATGGACTAATTCCTCTTAGTGGGTCCCCAGACAAAGTAAATTTTGTTCTAGATGTTTTAGAATACCAGGTGAAGCAGGTAATTACATCATTAAATGGTAATTGACATAAATGACTGTAATAATGAGATCGCTTTCACTAATCTGCTGGGTAAATAACATCCTGTGGCTAAGACAGTAGAACCAATATGGCGATTCCTTCCTGAAGAGGGAGCTTAGGGAATCTGTGTTCTATAAAGGAGAAAATGATCAAAGCAACAATAATACATCCCTTACTATTATCGGAACAGGACAGATTTCCCATGCTGTACTGATTCACCTACAACCCACTTGTTTGAAGAGCACTTCTTTATTTATATATAGTATTTCTCTTTCATTCTGGCGCGACACCACAAGTCACAACACGCTGCTCCATTTCCACCAGTTAAGTCCTGTAAAATGTACTATAACGGGGTAAGACTGATTTTTTTTTTGTCTTTATTTGCAGCCTTTATTTGCAAAAATTTATGGTTTAGTAAGTTTGTGGTTTAGTCCTCCTGCACATCATCCTTGCTCGTGTTTGGGTGTCCGCTTGTGAAGTTGGCTGCTTAGTAAGCCAGCGCCTTTCCTACAGCTGCATATCAGCATTTATCTTTCTACCAAGTCACACCGTGAACCGAAAATATCCCCAGCGCAAACTGCATAATTACATTTCTTTTATTGCAGTGTTAAAACTAGCTGACACACATCATCTGCTCACACAGCTGTGTATTGGTACACCACCCAAGACAAGAATCAAACCTACAACCTTCTAGATAAAGGCATGGCTGCCCACTGACACTGGATGCTTCACCTGCCTTTTGTGGTGTCATGTGTCATGTGACAGATGGCTTACCCGCACATTGCAAATGACCACAGACCATGACAAGTAAATAAAAAGAAAAGCGTAAATGAGAATTGGGTCTTAATGCGCACTTCACCTGGATGACAATGCTGGACTGCGTGGTTTCTTCACAATCCCGGACCAGGGTGTAGGTGCACCTGCCTGGGAAATGGTAATACAGCCCATCGAAGGTCTCGTAATTGTACTGCCCCCATGTCCGGCAGGTCATCTCCCTTTCCATCCCCGAATTTGGAACTGCCACAATCAATCAGGAACATTTAAAAAGACTTCAGTACAACATATTCATGAAACCATTCCTAGCTATATCGACCACCAGCAAACAACTGTTTGTTCAGGGCATCTGAAATAAGCGTGCTGATCTACCAAGCAGAAAGTGAAGTCAAAGCAGATGACAAGGTGGTTTGCTGTAACCTGTCTGGCAGCGGATTCCGGTTGCTCTGTATAAACTGCAGTTGCAGGAATTTGCGTGGCCGCAACGGCCTCCGTTCAGACATCCGACCCCACAGGTTTCTGTAAAATGTTGAGTTCATGGAATCTGAATGCAAATTACATTCTCTCAAATAAAAATCCAGCGTGCAGTATGTTTAAAAGTCAAAACGACACCTTTAAATGTAAAGCCAATACAAGTAATTGAAAACGACTTTTAATATGCAGCAGAGCCCCGGACCTTTGAGTCATCAATATGGATAGGTCAGATAAAGCCTGAGTCATTGCAGACATTTAGCTCCGGCAAACGACGGCTCGCTAACGTTGCCAACATATGGCAGGTGGCGGGAAGAGACAGCTGGAACGCTATCGCGGCATTCAGCCTGCCGCGCAACAGCGACGCATGGCGTCAGACATCCCTCGGACAGGGCGGGAGTCGGAAGATCAATGGCTTCGCCTCTGCTCTCTCACGTCTCACCGTAACCCGGGGAGACGTCGAAACAGAGAGGTCAATTGTTTTGCCATTGACAAACACCGAAACTTGCCCTGAGACAGCCCACCGCACATTGACTGCATTTTATTTGGTTTGAAAGAAGACTGATTCCCATTATCTTCAAAACATTGAGATACTGTATTATAGGCACTTAAGCCACGATGTTTTTCCCGATTAGGGCTACCGAGGCTATCGAAATGGCAGCAAATTCTGATGTAGGCAATTACGCCGACTCCATTTTCAGTGATAATGTCAACCTTTGTGCGAAGACGAGACTGCCCCCCCACCACACTCCAGGTACCTGTGGCTCTGCGCAGTGACGGCTTCACAACTTCTCCTGAACTCGAAGATGTGTTGGTAGATACTGTTGTAGCTGCTGAAAGTACCGCCTTTTCACAGTATTTTCCAGCATAGGAAAAAAAATGTGTTAACAGATGCCAAAACTACCTCCATGCAACTTTTGTGTTTATCCCAGTATTCCCTGTTGTGAGCAAAACAATCAAACTATTCGGGCTTATGATCAGATAGCATTAGATGTACATTTCCCTGCTGCCAGTTGAGTGCTGGGCCAATATCTTGGAAAGAGAAGAATGTGTCGTTTTCAGCAAACCAAAACTAAGCCGTTGTAACTGGACCTACATCATTTAATTAATTGTGTTAGCGTTTTTGCCCTGTAATCAAAAAGCACGGCGTTGGGAACCACGCTGAGCTCTCAGGTGACAGATTAATAAAGAAACAGATTAAATGCAAGACTTTGAACCGCATCATGTACCCCTTTTTTTAATTCCACACAGATTTAAGACTTTACCAAATAAATCCTTTGATTCAGGAATAAGATTAAAAAGTTTTAACTTTTAT
This sequence comes from Mormyrus lacerda, assembly GCA_015163995.2. Lineage (NCBI taxonomy): Eukaryota > Metazoa > Chordata > Actinopteri > Osteoglossiformes > Mormyridae > Mormyrus > Mormyrus lacerda. Next base: position 5,179,515 of record JAABNX020000021.1, read on the forward strand.
TTTTACTAAAATCAACGAAAGCAGAAGGATTGTATTGTAAACGGGGCTTCTAAATTTCAAAAGTTAGAATTTTAATATTAGAAGTGATCTAAGAAAACCAAGCGGAGACATAAGCCTGCGCTCAAGGGACAGATTGAGAGCGCATCGCTGGTCATAGGAGCCGCCGGGCTGCTTCGCCTTGGATAACCCAACGAAAGCGAGCTGCTCTCTCACAGAATGAACCGAATTTGGGGAAGGAGCTCAGTTTAAGCCTGATTTAGGTCACTAATGTCATAGTAATAAAGCAGGATTTGGACAAGATGAATTGCATTTACTTGAATTACAGTTAATTATGTTTCTTTTAACGTTTTCTTCCGTTTACATTACTCCTCTTCAAGTCTAACATTGCGGATGCACTTGTTGATCCCACGTATGTTGCACGATCGACTGTAATTCAGCTAACGGTCTGCACCTTCTGATTTACGCGTGTCATTTTCAATTTTTAGCTAGTTAAACCAATGCGCGTTTGAACTCGCCTCGCGTTTCTATTCGAGTCAATAAAATGGAAATGAATGATGAATATACATCATCATACAAATAAACATGCGATGCTAATTGAAACATTATTATCCAGGGAATTGCAAACGAAAGAAGGCGAGTAGGAGAGACAGATATACCATGCAGTTAGACATGTTCCAGGTATGAATACGATAATTGTAAGTTTTATGACATTGGCTCCTTCTGATGAAAATACTTTTCTGTTTGTTCTATGGCACTTCAAGATATTTTATATATTTACTGGAGCTGCTACTTTATGTAGCTTACATGCTCTTTCAATGCAGCGTTTCAAATAAGTAGCCCAAGACCCCTACCTTCGCTCCTTGGGAACCGGTATCCCGTTTCGGCACCATTATACTGCTGCTTCTGCTGTTGGGAAAAGGAGAGAACAAGGCACGGTTTGTTCCTCACGCGCAATCGGCATTTCTGTCGGTCAAGAGGCACACATAGACTATAGGCAAAGAAATAGACATCATCTATTAATACAGCCAGAATTAAAGATCTTTGAATTGCTGGTAAGGTGAAAAAAAAACAAATTACATGAAAGTAGGTACATTCAGAAAACTGACACTTTTACATCTTTAAACAATTTTAGCTATTATGTTCGATTAAATACAAGGAAGACAAGAATATTTCTAGTATATATCATACAGTATGAGTGATCTACTCTGCAGTTCCACTTACCTTTCCAGACCATGCCAGTAAGTTAAATTTACGCTGTCAGCGCCCCACGACACTGCTGGAGAATATAATAAGTGGACATGAATAACATACATTTTACTGATTTTTATTTGCAATAATCGTACTAATTCAATCAGATGAATCGTAAATGTTTTCATGTTGCAAAATGATTAAAATTAACAGATAAATCGCAATGCATTCATGACAATCCATCCACAGATGAATCGCGCGTACTACAAAACTGCAAAAATTAATTGCGCTTCGACTTACCTTGATTAATTAGTATAAAAAGAATTAATAAAAAATACCCTTTTCGCTTTATGGTGAGACCTAAATAAGGATCCATTCGTGATACATATGATCCACGTTGTGGTGGAATCACTTTCTCCCCAAATCCAGTGGCAAAAATAATTTAGCTGCAACAAATACGCATTTTTTCAAAAATTATCTGGAGATTGTTTGTTTCCACATTGGTTTCCACAAACTCCCGTGTTAGATCTGGGGGCATCATTGCTCCTTGGTTAAAGGATGACGGGTCCAACCTATTAGCATAATACATTCAGACAGGTACCTTCCGAATATGCAAATGAGTACGTGCATAATCGCTACAGAGATCTGAATACAGGGCAACGCTTTCTCACTCGTATTTATGCATAATTTATTCACGGTTCCTAGATTCCTATAATTTACAAATAAGGGATAACGAATCGTCCGGTTAGTTAATTGGCTAGATCTTGTTCCAGTTATATAAACTTAAAGAATATGCGTTAGTCGTCGTTTCGTCGAATTGAGCGCAGGACATTGTTAGTAATAACGAATAACCGTATTATTATCTCGCGAAGTTTTAGGAACAACCTTCATAAATAACCTTACATGAACCTAAATGCCGAACATTACACATTCTTTAAGAACATATACTTTCGTGCCTCAAATTGGCTGGATAAGGTTTGGCGCCTTCTACTGGTGTGTGATTGCAAAACGATTAACAATACCTTCTCCTACCGGGGTCTAAGAAAGTTGACTTAAATATTATTGCAGTTTTTGTTTTACTAAACAATCGGCCATTCCAAAGGGTTCATGGATTATAAGACGAATACAGCATAATACTACTACTACTACAACAACTACTACTATTGCGTTAATATAAATGCATATACTGATATATTTATTGGAGTGTGGGGCAGTTCACGTCCAGATATTTCCTGATAAAAATGGGCAAAATAATTCGACCAGCTAAGAGTGTTGTGTCAGTTTGCTGGAGGACTGGTTAATTTTTTCTGGAGAATTTGTTATTTGGGGGTTGCCATACTGGAGCTTCTGAAATTTCCAAATATCTCCTATATTTCTTACTGTTGTTCTTTCAAATTGGTTGATTTCAGGCCAATTTCAATCGATTTTTAAAACGTTTAGCCGGGAGATGACTCCACCTGTGCCATAGAGCCGAGAGTAATGCGTAAAACGGCCGAATTTAAATTATTTTTAGGGCTAAAAATGGACGCGTGAGAAAACAAAAGGCTTGTAGGAGTGCAATTCGTAAGACTTTACAGGTCTGAATAATATCGCTTATTAGTATAGGTGTTTTCATCTTTATCTATTTTTCGTCTCTAACTACCCTAACGGAAAGCATCTCCAGAACACACTTAACACTAACGTTGTAATACGAACTTAGGACACTCGCTCCTGAGTCTGCGTCGAGTTTATGAATCGCCCTGCCGGGCATCACGCCGACACAAAGGCGACACTGAGCTACACTCCACCCTGCGTCCGAGTAGCGCATTTACACGGTGACCCAGTGACGATCGCCCTTCCTGCTACGCTAAGAAAGGACTCGCGCTTTCTGCTCAGCCATGGAAAGAAAGGTTGCCCGGGAGTTTAGGCATAAGGTAAGACCATTCATTCTCTTAATGAATTAATAGAATGCTGTATTGAATACAACGAACATGAATGACGTACTGCGGTTTGTAAGGCTGCTTCGAAGAAGCAGGTGATGCCCTATGAACCCTTATCCCGGTAGAGGGGGATGGGTACACTTTTCGTCTGTATCACATTATACAGTTCCCCGCAAAAAGGAACATAACATAAGGAAACTACAACATGCAGTCGTCGGAATACCGTCTGTTCCTGCATTTTATATTACAGATTAAAGTTAGACATGACATTCGATATGAGCAAGTGTTTGAGGGAACAGTGAATTAATTTGATAAATTAATACAACATAATTGATCATATTTTAAGTCTATATGACCGTATTATATGATTGTATCTTGGTTAAAAAGATGATAAATTCTGAATTACTGTATAAGATCCCACATAAGAAATTACCTGATGACGTTTTTAGGAGCGCTTCATAGTAGTTTCTCATTGGCTATTGTCGCTAAGGTGTACATTGTTAGGCGCAGGTAGCGAGCTACATGGGTTATTTATCTTCTTGATTTAACTTCTTTTCTTTTCAAATTCAGTTCTTTCTGTTTCGTGTTTTATTTTGTGGTTGGAAAGCAAATATTTGGTGAAGTGTTTATTATTTTTGTGACGCCGGATTTGCTGCGATGGTAAAATAACGAACGGACAGAATGGTCTTGCGCTTCAGTGGTATTGCCCTGTTACTCTGCCCAATTATACATACTGGCAACGTCCACAATGGCTCGTTCAGTGGTGGATAATTTAGGGGCGCTTTCAGAGGCGTGCAGCCAGGCGGAATGGAGCGGCTGATTTACTGCGGCTCTCAAATGGGAGTGGCGTCACTGCGCATAACACGAAACGAAAAGTTATCCGAGGGATTTATTTAGCCCTTTGCTGAGGTTTTACTGTTTTGTAAAAGTTAATTGTGTATATATACAAAATATTGATGTAATATTCATATAATTTATAGTTGTCTAACAGAAATTCCGGACTATTACAAAAGCATGTTTAATCACCATGAGTCCTGCAAAAAGCAGAATCCCACCCAGAATGTTTGTGCTGTCTTCTTGCTGTGACCTGATACTGGATGAGCAGATAAAAGAACGGTGTGTGTGGGTGGATAAAAATCATTAAGGTGTACACTTCTTCTTTTTTTTTTTTTTTTTAAGAAAAAATACTGGGATACAATGACAATCCCAGCAAGAATAAAAAGAAAAACTATTACAACACAAAGACCTGGAAAACCTAAGTACTGGGAAAGAGTCATGTTTTTATTTTTCCATTATGAAAATCTGTGTCTGCTTTATCGAAATTAACTTAAAATGCAAATTCATGCATACCTTTCATAGTAACTTTCCGATGCTTTCGTGCATAGTGTGGACTCTTACTATGATTTTGGACTGAATTACATTCCTAGAGGTATTTCAGAAGGTAGTTGGTTTTGTTTTGGATGGCCCTGAATCTCCCTTAGGTATAAATAGGTTTGTCCACAGACCGGACACAGACCGTCAGTGCTGTAAGGTGACACCAATGTAATCCATCCTTCCTCACGTCATGCGACGTGGGAAGCGTCTGATTCAGTCTCAGTCTCTACTGGGCTGCCACAGAGGCAGGGATCTGAATCAGAGGCCTGCGGTGCTACTTGGGAGTATCCCGTAGGCAGCCAGAAAGCATCCTCTCCGTCCACACGCGTCTGTGACGGGAGATGTGCTACATCAGTGATTGGCCCAAGCGTTTCCTCAAAACGTTTGTGCAGCAATATAGCCGCTATCAGGTAAGTCACCATTGCAGGTCTTCTCATTTCTCATTGAGGCTGGGAGTGCCATGTCCTAATATCTAATCTATGTTTGTGGGGGCGGGGGGGGGGGGGGGGGGG
>JAABNX020000021.1:5195857-5220563 GCA_015163995.2 Mormyrus lacerda
CCCCCGCCCCCACCTTCCCAGAATGTGGGCCCTGCCCCCCCCAAAGACAGGTTCGGGACTAGCAGTTACCATCACCCTGTCTCTCAAGATGCCTACAGACCGAGGGCCGGTTTCCACATGGTCAGTCCCAGTGAGCAGTCCTACCCACCCAGCCCAAAGGTAGTGTCCATTTCTTAGCTCTTTCCTTTAAATGCAATGTGCCTAATAGTGTCTAATAGTACTCCAGGTTTTTATGCAGTATTCATTGACCCTTTTTCATTATGTTTTGTCGTATTTGCACTACTTCATCACTGCTGTGGGACAAAAGTGTCAAGTGATGTGACAGAGAAAGTGATTTGAATTACAATCATGACACACGAGTCTGGTGTTTTTAGCAGAAAGATTTTTCAGGCTTCTTGCAGAGCAGAGTTTTACTGTATTTAGTTAATGGCTAATATAGACGTTTCTGGGGTTTGTGTAGCATTTTACAGTCTGATTCTCCTAAGCAAGAGACATTTTCTCCCTATGGGGGGTGGCAGACTGTCCTCGGAGTCCTAATAGCATTGTGTGGTTTGCAGTGGCACGTCCTGTTTGCTGCTCTCCCCTCATATTTCCTCGAGCCGTGTGACCCAGCTGCTCTCTGTGTTTTGCTGCCATTTAACTGTCCAGGTTATGAGAAGCACGTCTCACGCCAGCAGGATCTCGACGGCCAGTAATCCACTGGTGCGTTGGCAGCAGAAGGCAGGGAAGATGTCATACACGAGTGCTTGATTTGTTTTGGACATAGTCCTTTTTCACAGACATGGACTACATCCAAAAATTGGGTTATAAATATGAATGTTTTAACCGGAAGCTGTAGATTACAGTGTCCCAGACTGGGAACCCTGTCATTGTAATGCCAAACAAGATACAGTGATGCTGGTTGCCTAGGTGATGATGCTGCTATATTGTATATGTGAGTACCGCCAGGGCTCTTTCTCCCTCCGTGATCCACATTTTTTTTTTTGTAACGCGGCGGGTAGCAACTTGCCCCCAGCCCCCCCAATCAGCGGCGGCAGGTGTCCCCAGTTGTGTCCAAGCCTGTCATGCTCGCCCCCTCGCAGACTACACGTGGACCCACCCTCCGGTCTGAGGCCCTGGTAAGGCCCTGCCCCCTTCCCGTCTCTCTGTCCGCCTCTATGGTCTGTTCACATGTCAGTCAGTATGGGCATCCTACAACTGGATATTTCATTATAAAGCCAAGAAAGTGTACTGCCTCCACATAATGATTGGAAATCCATGCAGACAATAATGATGGATCTTCTATGGATTCTTTACTTGGAACCTTCCTCTTCATTCTCATTAAACACGTTTTTGGCCTAATGAAGTCTCAGAAGTAAACTGTCCCTGTCATGTTACACTTTAAGTAGATGTGTACTCTGGTCACTTGTAGTTACTCTCACAGGTGACTCACATAGACCCCAAGACCTCTTTACTGAGGTAGTTTTTGCATTTTTTTCCTACATCGCTATGTACATGGATGTCTGATTGTCCTTTGTTCACATACTGTATGTTGGCTGCATTAATCTCACCGTCTTCGGTGCTAACTCTGGCTAGGTGACCCCGTTTCACAAACACCTTCCCAGCCCGGCGCCTTGTCTCGTCGGCAGCCCTAATCGCCGTTGTCTCCACCTGCATTCCAGCCCCCGGAGATGCTGAAACGGATGGTGGTGTACAACACCTCTTTCAGGTCCAACAGGAAACAAGTAACCCAAGTAGACCCCCTGCCTCTGAATGAGATTTGTGCTTTATAACCCTTGACTCCTCTTTGCGGTGTGAGGTCTTTATGATGCTGTGTATAAGGACCCTAAATGCACTGCTGTGTTTCTTCTTGTGTGTTATTCTGGTTGACGTGACTAAGCTTTTTCCCAGAATGCAGTGCTCCTGCATGCTCCCATTCGCTAAAACTGGGCCCAAAATAGTGCTTGCACTAGAACAGTGTAACCCTTCAGATGTAGCGAATGGTTGCTGGTCAGTCTCTTTCACGTCTATAATCTTTAAATTAAGAAAATTACTTCATTAACCTCTATGGTTTCTCTAAACCCTAAATCATTAATGTGTAAAACTGTAAAATGGGTAAATATCTGCTAAGCGACATCACAGTAATAATGACTTTTACTTCTTCATTTATAAGATGTCATCTGTTCTCATTATTCCTGACACGTTTCATTTTTAAGCCTAGATTTGTCTGTTCCACAATTATCCCAGTGCCCCCCCCACCCCCAAAGTGCATGACTCCTTTATGCTGCCTATAATGGAGCTTCACCTTTTTTTTCCCAAACGCCCCCCCGCAGCCCAAAGCGCACAATCTCAATAATTAAGTTTCCTAGCAATCTGACAGCCGTCAAAACCGGCTAAAATTGTCACAGTGGCTCTGAATTAGTCGGCTCTCTTTAAAGGTGGTTGTGATGTCTCCTGCAGATGGACCTCCATACCATGGTTGGCATGGTAGCTTAGTGCCTCATACCCACTAGGATTGGTGACTGGGTCCCATCTCCAGCTGTGTGTGTGTAGGATTTGTGCGTTCTCTCTGCTTTTGTTTGGATATCTTCTAGGTACTTTTGTTTCCTACCACTGCACAAACCCACAAGTCAGAGAGATGTTAGCAGTGTGTCGGGCTCTGCGTGTGCATGGCTTGTGATGGAGTGACATTCTGATTTCTGTGAGGTTTGCCCCTCAATCTCACCAGCCAATGTAATCTAGCTAGGATAATGACCTAATGGCATCATACCAAATTTTGCTTAAATGTAATTAGCCAACCATCTCCAACCAGATGACCTGTTTAATTTAATCAAAAATCAGACTTTAATTGCTCAGTAATAGAAAGGTTTATTTGATGGTCGTCACATCTGCCTGGTGAATGAATCCAGAGCATTGGCAGAACCCTGAATCCAATCATAAAGGAACGGTGTGTATTGGCATTATTTATGCATTTTCCTAGTGAAAGGTGCCCTCGGGCGTAAACATAGTGCCAGGCAACAACAGCACTTTGAAATGGAAATTACAGTACCTGGCTGTAATGCATCTTTTTAAGCCTTGGTAAATTTCAGCTGTACTTAGGTTAAAAAAAGTGTAGGGTACATGTGTGTGGATATCCTGGGAGGAGGTGAAGTCAGGTGATAAGTCATATGATGTCAGGTGATAGGTCACATGATATACCCACTTATTCAGAGCTCCTGTTCCTCCTTCCATTTAAGTGTGAGAACATTATTGCGACTAACCCCCGTTTTAGATTTCTTGTGTACCAACCCAATTTCCCAATCCCTGTGTCACCTATTTCCATGCGCTCTCCTGTCTCAAATCTTATATAATCCTCTGGCTAGTCCCATACTGTATATGTCATTAGTTACAAAATTAAGTCATTATCGAATATGTCACTTGAATTAAATATCATCTTAAATGAAATGGACAGTGTGGTTTAAGACATTTCTGATTTATTTGCTCAGTAGCTGAGATCTCCCGTGAGAGTGTTTTAAGGTCCATTCATTTTATTGGAGACGGAGCTCTCATATATAAAGTTTATTTATTTTCAGTGCAACCTGAATTTCTGTCAAAGGGTTGTCAAAAGGAATTGAGATACGTTGCCACTCTAGTGCCAGCCACCTGTGCGTATGTGCTGGGAAATCTGATATAAGCCAGTGAGACTGCGGAGAAGCACATCTCACAGCTGGCCCCCTGAATCGAGGCACGACATGATGCAAACTAGAGTAGAGCTCAGAGGAGCAGATGCAGGAAACAGTCAATAAGCTTTTTGTATCTGGGTAATTGTTTTTATTTTCATTTCCTTTGCGATCCTACACATCATTTTGAATTATAAGCAAACAGAATTTATCGTTTTCTTTCAGGGTTTCCAAAAGTATGTGGAAGACTTCGACCCCTATTCCATGGTATGCTGCTCTCCCTTGACTTTATTGCAGTGTTTTATAAACATTACTATCCCTGCATGATGCCACGGCTCTATAGCAGTAACTGTAAAGCTTCCATGGGCTTCGGGTAACGTACCCCCCCGCTGTGGCTTCTGGGATGCGGTTCAGCTTTGAGGGCCTGGCACGCTGACAGTGACAAGCACATCCATAAAGGCCTGCTGGCATTGAATAGCCCTGCGCCGCTCGCCTGTTGTCTCATTGTTACCATGACGATTCATTGTCTCTCCGTTCTCGTGCCTTTTTTAACAGTTCACCCCAGAGCAGATATCAGGACGGGATGTGCGGCTGCTCAGAATTAAGAAGGTAAATACTGCCAGGTTAATCTTCTTCAGTGGGACCATGTGATTAATTTTATTGATTTTAAACTATTTGGAATAAAGATGAAGGCTTACTAAGCACACAGAAGGAACATGGAATGAGAAATTAAACGTTTCTAATGGTCCTAAGCTGGAATATTCATTTGAACGCATAGTGGTTAGTTGATCTCTAGTGTTCAATTATTCTTTCCCTTAGGATGGTCCACTTGATCTTGCTGTGGAGGGGGGGATAGATTCACCCCTGGGAAAGTTAGTGGTATCTGCCATTTATGAGGGCGGCTCTGCAGACAAACATGGTGAGCGTGCAGATCTTCAGTAGCTAAATCACTCGGCCACCAAGCAGCAGATTGCATGTGAATGATGCATCACAGCAGTGCACCGGCAGCGTTTTTCACTCTGCAAATTGCATATTTAAAAAACCCAGTTTAACTTCGCGCTGCCTTGGCGCACAGTTTATATTGGGTGAGATGAAAAAACACATTGCAAACTCATTCTATTACCAGAATACATCAGGTTTGCAAATTACCACAAAAGCATCTTTCACAGTTTGTTGTGAGGCTCTGCCCATGAATTTTATGTTACAGGAGTGTTAATTTAGCCGCTTCAATTTATTTTTTTAATGCCAGCTTTACTTTTCTGAAGTTTTTGTAGTGAATTTCAACTGAGATTGTTTTCTAAGGCTAGAACTTCATACTGAAGTGTCCCAGACAGTAAAGCACTGAAAAATATACTGAATGTGTATCTTCACTAAACCATATCTGTAAGACTAATAAGCACATTTGATTGCTGTGGTCTTGGTGTTTTATCAGAGCCAAGCCTGGTGTTACCGTAGTTACCGAAATCGGTCGCCGGTGATTTTGACTGACACTGAGAACACACGTGTGTGTTGCCAGGTGGAATAGTGAAGGGGGATGAAATCATGGCCGTGAATGGGAAGATCCTGACGGATGCCGCCCTGAGTGAAGGCCAGAACGCTTTAGCCAGAGCATGGAACAGCGGTGGGGTAGGAGCCCTGCCGTCGCTCTGAAAGGAGGGTCTCTCTGTGACAGTTGGGATGTGTTTATATGCAGTTGTGGAATGTTACTCACAGAGATGCAAAGTTCAAGTCCGGAAAGTTACAAATCCAGGCCAAGGTTTTGTTTCAACCACCCAGTTGAGTATAAAGAGTCACAATGACGTGGTACTCAACTGGTTGATTGAAACAAAACCTTGGTTTGGATTTGTAACTTTCTGGACCTGAACTTTCCACCTCTGTCAGCAATGATTACTTTTGGGAGTAACTTCCCCAACACACTTTATAGGCAGCAAAGCCATCAATTTATCTGTCTTCCAAACGCTTACCCTGGAGAGAGTTGCCAGACAGTGGAGGACGCAAGTCTGGCATACACGCTGGATGGGATTCCAGTGTCGTCTACTTAGAAATTCTGAATCCCTTGACAAAATTTCACGCCCCCCCCATGTCTGATTTTTTTGTCAAATTTTACTTATCCAAGGGCCTCTCTCAAGTGCTGGGCCCCCAGAATCTATCAGGGTCCACATACCCCTCCAACGGCCCTGCCAGTACAATGTTAGACACATACATGCCCCCCTCACTTATACACTATTTTTAAGAATGCTGGTTGGTCCGACTGTACGTATTTAGACTGGAGTACCCCTGCGTCACTGAGAGAGAACAGAACACAGGGATCAGACCCCCAACCCTGTAGGTGTGATACAACAGTGCTGCCTACTGAGCCACCATAAGTGAATTCATGAGGGGTGAAACTCAGTTCATTGTTCACCAAAATAGCCCCTAGAGGTGATTCTGAAGACAGCCTTTCTTATTTCATTAAGCGACGCTGTCAGTGGATTTTCTGGGATAAAATGTAGACAGTAGTTCATGTGTTTGTGTTTACGTCTGTGTCTTGCAGGACTGGATCGACCTAGTGATTGCAGTGTCACCTCCGAAGGAGTACGAGGATGAAGTGTACGTATTTCCTCCATGTTTTGCTTAGGTCATTTAACCTTTCAGTGCCTATGGAACCACAGTCCCTGCAACACAATAAGTGTCAGCCCAAAACAGATCACAGAACGACAAGACTTTCCCTATGCTAAATATTTTATTTGATGCCATGCTAATTTTGAGTAATTTTCTCTTTAATTGTGAGAACTTTTTTTCCACATAGTAGAACACATCTTGTCTTCATTGTGTAATATATTCTGTGTATTATGTGAATGTGTTTGGGGGGACAGTGGTGATGGATAGATAGTCATTGACCACAATGGACCTGTCCCACGTGTATTTAGCTCTAAAGCAGCATCAGTCAGTCCCACTGCAGAGGGGCGGGTTTTCAAAGGCTCCGCCTCCGTGTACCGACAAGGCTACCTTCTGCAGCTGTAGCGACATGCGCACGGAAAGGGTAACCGCCCCTTTGGTAGCGCAGGACTGCGGTGGGAGGGCAAACGTGCCTGTATGCGTCATGCGGACAGGACGGTCTCTCTGCTTGACCCGTACATATTGTGTTTACATTAGACCTTGCTTTCACTGAGGGGTTTAGGCAGAAACATGGAGGATGGTGAAGTCTGCATCATGTACATTTAAAACGAATGTGTTCAAGAAGCTCAAAGAAGGAAATATCAGCCGGCAATATCTGCAATGGAATGGATCGAATGGGTCGACATATATTAGTACCGAGGGACCGTAGTGAAGTCATTGCTTTGAAAGTTACCACTTCTGGCTCTATCCTGGGGAATTGATTGTGATAAGTGAGAAAAAGACAGGTGTGAATAATTTTCCGAGCGTAACGCAACGAATTCTCACAGCGTGCCCATTTCCCGTTGTCAGCAGTTGTTCTGAGTGATGTTGTCGAAAGGGACTGGTCTCTGTAATGACTCATACAGGGCTGTTTCAGTGCTTGACAAGTCCATCCTTCACCGCGTGCTGCCTGGTTTGGTCATTACTTTGTGACACTCTCTGCTTGTGCTGCACTGAAATGTGTACTTGCCCAAATATGCATGCGTGTGGCGGTAGTGAGAGCGTAGCCTTCAACCGCCATTAATTGTTCAGTGTGTGGAAGTGTTAAGAAGTGTTCTCTCTGGAAGAATCAGTGTCTGTGCAGAACCTGTAGGATGTCCATAATCTACAATTATACCATAAGAACAATGTCAGAAGAATGTTTTCACTGCATGCGGTTTCTTATTTTGCACTTAATGCATGTTACCTAGCCAGGTATTTATGTCAGAGATGTGTAAAGATATAAATGCACAGTTTGGTGACTGATTGCTTTGACCTATATTGTCTTCTTATTTTATTACAGGACATTTTTTTAAGAAACGTTCTGCATCTGCCAACCATTTTCCCAGACTCAGACAACCTCCCTGTGGACTTTTTAATTTCCTTAATCGTAAGAGATCTAGTTAGACTTACTAAGCTGAATGCAGGGAAAGCTTGTTAATAAAGCTTAATTGCTGTTGTGCTGATTAATTTACTGCGTGAACTGTTTGTTGGAATGAGTTCCGAGTCTGAAGGACCATCACAGCAGTGGCCTTCAACTTGTTTGCATGTTGTATGTCTGTGAAAGGCATCAGACATGTAAGATCCAGAGCAGATAGGCCTACTGACTGCTGGACCAGGCTGCCTTGACTGAAACACACAAGCTTGTATAATTTTTCTCTCCTGCCAAAATGAACAAGCAAGAGTCATCTGCAGTATCTACTAGTAGTGTGTACAATAGATAATTTATTGTATGTCAACGTGGCCACATTTCATTGTTTTCAGAAGAATCCTTTTATAGGTCTATAGATTTCACATCTAATGTATCCTTTTGGCTTTTGTGTTCTGCAGAAATTTTGTCTGAAACTCTTCAGATTGATCACCATTCTCATCCTTTCTGTTGACGGTGGATCTCCATGTAGCTTAATGTCTTTCGATCTGTACTTTTAATAAATGACAGTGATTTATTGTGGTGATCTGCATCTGTGCATTCTCTCTGTATCAGTGATAATACAAGTTTTCATTAAAATCCTCACTTGTTTTGCTGCCTTGTGTGCACAAACATTTATTTACCGTTTTTCATTTACAGCCTTCTATTGGAGTTTTCTGAATTTAAATAAAGGGCGACTACGGTTTACTACGATTAATGTGCATGTCACTATGTTGTTTTTAATAGTTGGAATAAAGGAAGAGGTTTGTATTTTTCTTTTTCAGTTGTGTTAGTGGATTGATGGATGTTTGGTTGTGCAGCAAAACCTGCTAGTTAATATAAGACTTGTCGTATATCTACAAATATTATTCATAAATAGTAATAATATTATTCAATGGGGGGGCAACATGGTGGTGCAGTGGTTAGCACTGCTGCCTCACACCTCTGGGACTCGGGTTCAAGTGGGTTATGTGTGTGGAGTTTGCATGTTCTCCCTGTGTTGTCTTGGGGTTTCCTCCAGGTACTCCGGTCCAAAGACATTGGAGTTAATAAATTGCCCATAGGTGTGCAACGTGTGTGTGAGTGTGCCCTGCAATGGCCTGGCCCCCTGTCCAGGGTTGTTCCCTGCCTCATGCCCATTGCTTCCAGGACAGGTTCCAGACCCCCCACAACCAAATAGGATAAAGCAGGTTGGAAAATGAATGAATTAATAATTATTTAATGGAGTGAATTTTTTTTTAATGAATGCATGGTCTTTGGCCGCTTTCGTTTAGAGGAGCAGGGGTCCGAATCAATCTTTATACGTTTGAAACTATAGCAGTGAACTCTAGGGGGCGATGGCGTTCCTCTCCTCCACGTTCAACGCAGCGTAACATAGCGTAGCCTTTGTTGCATGAAAACTTTAATTTGCGGTGTTTATTTTTTCTGGTGCTGTTTACATCCAATTTTTCAAATTATAAGTAAAATACCTCCATCTGTATTACATTTCTCCAGCGATGCCCTTCGCTTAGGCTAAAATATTAAATTTTAGTATTAAAATATTATCTATTAAATTATCTAGTCGAGCGATTATGGAAGACGTCCAGATTGCTGTCGATCATTATCTAACATTAGCACCACGCCCACAATAGATCATTCTGAATGTGGCGCCATACATGACCTCTAGTTGATTGTGTGTCCGCAGTCTGTAATGTGTAAGTGTAATAATTGGAGTTGGGAAAAAGACGATCTGTCTCTCCTTTTCTGTGTAAATTTAACTGGTTTTCATTCAGCACCTTGGCTAGCTCCAGTGAGCCGAAGGGAGAATGCGCGGCAATAAGACTATCAATTATGCTTGGCAGTTCACCAAATAATGTGCGTGTGTGCCGGCGTCAGTCAAATAATAAGATGTATTTGCACAGGATGTCGGGTTTACTGGGATGTTCAGGACAACAGCGCACTGCATCCATGCGATGCGCGTTTATTGTTAGGGAAGCCAACTATACAGAAGTTCTTACGGTTACGTACATGTAGTCACATACGAACAATACGACGCCCAGGAGAAAGTGCACCGAGTCCTCATTGGTGAATAAATAGAAATAGTAACAATTTAATCCGTTTATGAAGGTTCCAGTGGAAGTTCCAAGCTTTGTGCATCAGGATGGTACCCCGCTACAAACCGGTAGGTGCCTAAGTGGTAAATCTATTAAATCGCCCAGTGGGTGTTTCTCGGCATTAATTTTCAATATGCAATGAGAAAGTTTGCTGTTGAATGCATAGTAAACAAATGCAGAGCTATGGTTGTTATAGGTATAATGGGTATAGTAGCCTCCGGTTTATTAAAAATACTGAATTAAACGTTTGCAATTAAATATTTGGATGCATCTGTTTAAATGAATGATAAATACTTTAAATTATTTAATTTTTACTTGTCTATTTTCTTGTTATAAAGCCAGATTTTCAATTTACTGGACTTTCCTTTTTATAGCCGCATATCGCTATATATATAACCTATATATACATTTGAAAGTGGCATTTGAGGCAAGTTATATTGAATATGTAAATGGTCTTGCGTTAAGGCTGTTAAATGTCAGTTGTTTATCTCTAATTTGTTTTGCTTGTTTGGGTCTTTCCCCTCCATGCTTTGCAATAATACTTCCGCTTCTTTATTTATGCATATGTTATTCATCGAAAGGGTCTTTCCCCATTTACTTAACGACGGGGCAGGCTATAAACACCATCCATTTCTAAACAGAAAACGTACTCCTAAGACCGTGTTATATTACCTGTCTGCCGAGAGCAGGCCGGACCGACATAAAGCAGGCTACTTTAAATCGAGTCGGAGGGGTGCTTCATTCATTTTTATTACCGCGCTCTACGGCAGCGTCGTATATCAGTTATTTATTTCCGTTTTACACAGTGACAAGTAGAAATGTAATACTTGCCTGGGCCCATATGTGGTATTTAACTATGTGGAGTCCGTCGGTCCTGTTAGCGCTTATATTTGATGCCCATGAGAGTTACAGGGTGTAATCTGATAATAAATAGTAGCTGCTGTTACCGTGATAGTGTTGTTGCGTATTTTTATTTCGATATGCATTGGTTTTAACCTAAATGAGACAGGTGACTTTGCATGCACTTGTGTGTTTGAGGGATTGAGTGCGCACTGATGAAATGTGGTTCAGGGAAGCATGTCCGACTTAGTTCATTAGATGCCTTCATCTGTATCTCAGTCACAAAATACCCTCCGGGACTGTAAGCCTCAATACGGCTCCCAGCGCATTTCACACAACCACGTGAAGTCTCCTCTGGTCAGAGATCCGCGAACACGCTGCCGTGAGAAGGCTGCTTACAAACACGCTACACAGACAAAGACAAAGACGCTTACGGCACATTTAAAATGCATGTGCGAGGCATCTTAAAGGGCCAGCCGGCACATCTTCATCTCACTCAGGCAGCTATGTGGATCATTAATAATGCACTCGGATCTGTGGAGTCTTTGCTTTTATTGTTTGAAGACAGCAATACCACCGTGAAACCACACGGTAGAAATCTGGCCCAAGGCAATCCATTAATGGACTCTAATCCCCAAAATACTATTCAGAGTACATTTGAGGGACAAGCCAACATATGGACATACAGTCCATTTTTAGACCCATAGCCAGTGGATGTTTCCTGGTCGTGTCTGGGGTGCAGTCAGTAGGGGAAGTGGCTCAGTGACCCATCCATCTCATCTTTACCTCGGAACAGATCACATGATGGCAGGTGGGCGGACCTGCACCCTGTCGCCACCTGATCCTCGGGTTTCCGTCAGGCCATCTAGGCAAGCTTATTTGTGCATTCTAGTATTTTTTTCTCCAGTGTTCCTCCATTTTTGTATTTTTCATTGCCTATAGCAACACAAATTGAGTGACTCTTTCTGCCATCTGCTATTATACATTCCTGGTCAACTTAGGACACTCTGTGGCATGTATGTTATCACGTTATTTGCAAACAGCTGCATTTATAGTTATGAATATTAGAGGACTATTAATCACTGGAATCTAAGCTGAATCAGTACAGTGGTTCAGTTTTCATCCTGCATAAAATTACAGCCATGCAATTTCCCATCCAGTGTAATGCAACACGAGTAGAAGAGCAGCGCAGTTATGTAACATATGAAGATCCCTCAGTGAAATCCAGGTCGGTATTTCTCTCTGCTTTGCACATACCTCTCTGTGACGTGTGCAACAGCCTGCACCGAGAAAGAAACTGCACCACTCCCTCCCCCACTGACAGCTCACCCCCCCCCCTCCACACACACACACACACACATACCCACACCCCTCCCCAACACTCTCTCATTGATGCTAGCGCCATCGCCGCACAAGGTCAGCTCAGAAATCTCGCTGCCGGGGAACAGGAATAGCCGTGGAATGCCGGATTCGGAGGTCGGCCGGCGGTGCGCCTGTGTGCTGAGCGTCTCGTCCGGTGCGTAGAGCTCGATCGACGGAGGCGTATTTTTAAAAAAGGATGCCGCTGCACTGTCCTGGAACAACGAGACACGAGCTTCTCTGGCTTCTGGAAAAGCAGCTTAAACTGCATTGGGAGGGGGGCTGCTGCTCCAGAGGTGGCCTCTGACGGCCCCCGACTCGGCCTGGGTCACCTCCATTGTGGTGCCGCCGGCAGAGATGTAAGGAGAGGGCAGCATTCACCTTGGAATTGGGGTATGACTTGCTGCTGGATTAAGATGCTCTGAGGAGTCTTCTTTGTGCCTTTTTTTTTTTTCGACCCCCCCGCCCCTCCCCACCCGACACTCTCTTCTGCACCGTTCCTCGCTGATCTCCACAGAGTCCGAGTTCCGCCATGTCCTTCGCGTTCTGTGGCAATGACAACGGCTCTAGCGCCTACAACGTGGACCGGGGCGTGCTCAACAACGGCTGCTTCCTGGACGCGCTCACCGTGGTGCCCCACGTCTTCCTGCTCTTCATCACCTTCCCCATCCTCTTTATCGGTGAGTCCCGCAGCAAGGTGAGCGGCGTGACAGAATGGGCGACTGTGCCCCTGCCTGCATCACAGCTTGGCCTGAAAACAAGGCTGCACCTTTAACATCTTTAATGTGTTTCTGTGTGTATAACTCATAAATCTGTTGTTTGGCTTCTTCTGGTCTTATAACCACTCTAGATGCTGATTTCTATGTTATGTTCCTGTGTGAGGTATTAATGTGTGAGAGATTTAAATCAAATCACATGATTAAAAATTAGCTTTTAGCTCTCCATTGGTAAATCCATCTGTTCTAAATTACCTAAGAGTGTTTCCTTTCAGCAAACATCTTCAAGGGCCAATGTGGGGGACATTTTTATTTTAGACATACCTTTATGATTGAAGTTTCTTGCTGCGTGTGGAACCTTTTCCATCTGGTAGAGTATGGTTATTGTCCTTTAGTCAGTACCATAGGCATTATTTCAGTGGTTGCAGTAACATCTCAGAATGTCATGGAAAGCCCTCTGAGATGTTGAGGTCCCTCAGTTCCTCAGGAGGATTGGGTTCCTGCACACTGAATATCAGCTGGTTTAGATGTGTTCATTTGTTGTGGGAAACATCTTAAGGGACAGGCATTAGTATTAATACCTCCCCAGGGTTTTGATACCGGCTTAGCTTGGTAATGGATTTAAGTGTGTGAGTTATGTTACAGGGGTGTGTTTCCATGAGTTCCCTGGAACTTCATGGCATTAAAGTACCTTTGGGACACATGGAGACAGGCTTATTGTGATGTCACATTTAACTAAAGAGAAGTGGGTGATTTTGAGCACAAAGAAGTATCACCTGGCAACAATTCAGAAGCTTCATTCTATGCAAATTAATGGCTTTTCCCTTGGCTTTACTACCACGAACCGATTTGCGGACCGATCAATTTAATTGCCAGGGAAGGTCCATAAAAAGTAAGCTGCCGAAATGCTTATTAGCAATCACTGCCAGCACCACCTTCCATAACCACAGGACCCTTAAGCAAACGCTGCGCGGTCCTCTTTCGCCCCCTGCAGGCTGGGGCAGCCAGAGTTCCAAAGTACACATTCACCACAGCACGTGGCTCCACTTCCCGGGCCACAACCTGCGCTGGATCCTGACCTTCATCCTCCTCTTCGTTCTCGTCTGCGAGATCGCGGAGGGAGCCGTGTCGGACGGGTACGTCTCAGTGGGTGATGTGTGGTTGCAGTGAGGCGATGGGGCAAGAGGCGATGGCCCCCAGGTGTAATTTTCAGAGCTCTCTTCGGGATGCTTTCTCATTAATTTATTAATGAGGCACACGGCCCTGAGACCCAGGCTCATACGACACACGCTTAGACACTTCAGCAGCTGAACATGCCCTACATGCCCCGTTGAATTTAAGCGCACACGGTCATTCCTATGTTCTTCACGTACATGTTCTCACGTGTGTTCATGTGTGAGTTAGTCTTTGCGCACGGGTGAGAGTGGGTGGGCACCTACTAACCTCCCTGGAGATGTCTGTTGACAGGTTCAACCAATCGCTTCACCTGCACCTCTACATGCCCGCTTGCTTGGCCTTCCTGGCAGGCATCACCTCAATCATCTACTACCACAACATCGAGACCTCAAACTTCCCGAAGCTTCTACTTGGTAGGTGCTAACCGCAGAACAGAAAGGTTGTCTAGGGTTTTCCCAATGAGGGGTGACCCAGGGCTCAGGCCGGGCTGAGGGGGAGGCCAAGTAGAGCTGGAGTACCCTGTCGATTATGATGAAGACTCAGTGGCTATTGATTCACTGCGTGGGGACCAGCACCTCAGCTAGCTGGCAGATTAGCATGTCCTACAGCACCACCCAGCCAAGGAGCACTGGTTGGTCCTGCAATGTGTCATATGACCGATGACATAACGATCATGCTCTGATGCCTTAGGATGGGTATGGATGAGTGTGGGAAATGGTCAGTACGTGAAAAGTGATACAGAATGTTGGAGGGGGGGGTTTCTTGGAAGGTTTCACTATGTGTTATTGCTTGCACATTGAAACATTATGTATTACGTGCTTGCATGGTGACCCTACATCTGACTTTCCTGAAGACTTATATAGGTATGATGACTGCTACTCTGGCACTGGCTAGTCGCAGGGAAGAGATCGATACCGCAGGTCTAATAAAACGTGACGTGCCCTTTCATTCTGCTGCCGCTCGTTTTTCATTACTCTTCGAAATGCAGGGGCACCGTAATGCTGAGCATGACAGGCATTTGGTAGAATATCCGTGAGGTTCCATTGGTTCCACAGCCGGCCTATTTCCCCTCTGCCCTGGGTCCCTCTCTGTGTGTGTGTTCCTCTTCTCCGACCTTACGGCTTTCCCTTTCTTTGCTCATATGGAGGACTCGTCCGCCCCCAACGCGATTCCTGTGAGTGACGCCCACTCTGTATAGCTGTCAGCCCACGGATGACTCAAACGACGTTAACCAGTTAATCTCAAATGAATTGCCTGCCAAAAGCAACTCAGGCCACAAAGGACTCGGTTTGCCATGAATTTTTAACACCACTGCAGGGACGTGCTATAGATGCGACCATAAGTATATCATCCTGAGGACCAATCCCAGAATCCTTTGCACCTAAAGATGTATGTATCATTAGTTAAATCCAAAGATAATTACATGGATGCATCTATATTTTTCAGTTTTTTGTTTATTAATTGGATGCTGCGCTGGTTCTTCTCTGTTGGTGGAATTGGTTTGGTTGACGCACTTAAGGGAATCTTAATCATTTGTCTTATTTTAAGCATTAGTCTTTGTTATAATCTGTGGTTATCCAATGGGAATAGCTAAAATGAGTGGGTGCGTTTTAAGGAACCTATCAGTGACCATGTTGTATGCTTCCTTTGTTCGTCTTAGCTCTTTTGATCTACTGGGTCTTGGCTTTCGTCAGCAAGACCATGAAGTTTGCCAAGTACAACGAGCACAACGTGGGCCTGGGACAGCTTCGCTTCTGCATCACAGGGCTCCTGGTCCTGCTCTATGGCCTGCTGCTGGCCGTGGAGGTCAATGTCATCCTGGGCAGGGTGAGCACTGGGTGGAGGGGATCACTGTGTGCGTGTTTGTGTGCGTGTGCTGGAGTATGCACTACGGCAATCTGTCCATAGTGCTAAACACCAACCATTTGCTAATGTCTGTTAGCATACTTTTAAGTAGATTTTATCCTCATATGGGACACAGGCTTACATATAGGTGAATATGGCTGTGCTTAGCCTATGTGGTAAGTGTGTTTGTGTTTATATGCGCATAAATCCAGGCTTTGCAGCTCCCAGGAGATTCAGACCCAATACTGAATCTTCTTACCATGATTATGTGACCTTTTGCTGTAATGCTAGGCTGTCAATCACCATTGCATTCACACATGAGATTTCCTATTTATACAAATACATTGTGGTCACATGATGCCAGTATTCAACTGTTCTAGAACTTGTGTTTATTTAAATGTCATTTATCTCAAAGATCATTTGTATTGGTGGAGGACTGGGTCTGGTATTACAGTCCGGAAGCTGCACTGGTCCCCACAGCATGTTAGTCGGGACCTCATGGTGTGTAACCCTCCATGTGTGAAGGCCCTGTTGTGTACTGGCACCCTGGCTGTGATGTTCTCCACACACCGGGCTTCCAGATTACTGAAAAACAAAACATGCGATGCAGAATCTAAAAGGAAGGAGATTGTGCTCTTTCTTTACCCACTAAATTGTAGAAATGTGACCTTTACTGGGATCTAAGTGGTTAGATGATGGATGGATAGATAGATGGATGGATGGATGGACAGGTGGATGGACGGAAGGATAGAGGAAAAACTAATACACTAAAGAATACATAGCCACTGTGTGAAGGATCCATTGAGTTGACATGAATCCTGCGCAAACCGGCGAACTCCTAACGGTCGCCAGGCGCACTTCCAGCAGAACGTTCCCCACGTGGCGTCCAGCTTGTCCTTGCTCTGTCCAAGGCCAATGTTGAAATATTATACTGCATGGGCTGTGTGACTCGAGAGTTGCCTGGATGATGCACTGCAGTGACTTAGGAGGCGAGACATAGTAATGCGGCAATGTTGCAACTCTAATGGCGCTGTTGGCCGCCGGCTGCAGCTCCGCTACGTGTTTATGTGTTAGGCTCCCTACCGCTGAGCTTCTGTGTTAAGTCTTTAAACACTTGCCTTTGCTAGATGCTTTATGCAGGCCCAGCGGGACGGATGTTTAGACCGAACAGGGGTGTCTGTTAAAGAGTTGACAGATTGCCCCAGCGGTCAGAAAGTCTCGCATATTCATCCATTCAGGAACAGTTACGCGTGTATTGATGACATGGGATATACTGTGAAACGGTTAGTGGCAGGGAGCTGTGAATCAAAGTCTACATGAACTGAGTTATTGCTCAGTTAAAGTGACAAGCAACACGCCGTGTTATTTAAAGGCAAAGACGTTTATTAGATTCAAAGTCTCAAATTCACTGCTGGCTGTATTGCTGGCGTGCTTGTGGGCCTGTAGCTGAGGGATTAGCTTGAAATGAGGCTGTAGAGAGTTGATGTTTTCGACGCGTGTTCAAAATGTAGGGCGGCATATGGCACAGGGGCTAAGATCGTAGCTGAGTGCACAGTGCCAGTGTTGGCTGGATTGGAGAGGAGCATCAGCTAACATGTGACCATGTGACTTACTTGTCGAAAGCTGTATAACTACTCAGCCAATGGGAGTGGCTCATACTGCAAGGGTGCTGTCGGTAACATAGGTATAAAAATAGCTCTCCTAGGTGAGCCGCACTTGCTGAAGTCCCATACAGTCACAGGCGGTAGCTTAATTTACACACACACTCCTGCTCACATGGTCACACAGATGCATTGTTTGTAATCTATCGACTGCACTACCTGATCTGCTTTTTTAAAAGGCTGCTTTTATTTGCGCTTGAAAAATCTCATTAGACTTGAACTGGACTGAGGTCATCTTCCATAATTCTCCTCACCCGCACCACAAGGAGAGATTTCACAGATCTCGGTGGAGCGAGACCGTAAGAATGCTGAAGGTTAAAGGAGATATTACTTATTCAGCAGTCATGGTTTTAACGACATCAGCCCAAAATACTGAGAGTCACCACAGACATAGGCATCCATCTTCCAATGGCTCATCCTGGTTGGGGTCGCAGGGACCTCAGAGCCTTACCCCAGGCAGCATAAAATGCTCTGTGAGCAATTTGTTTAACTGCCTGTCCTTGGGCTGCCAGAGGAACACCGGCCAACACAGGGGGGGGGGGGGGCATACAATCTCCACAGCCACGGAGTGGAGGCAGGATCTCTTAAACTATACCACCCACTGAAGCTTTGTACCTCCACATACGCAGGTGACACAAAACATAAGGGGGGTGTTTGTGAGTCACAGCCAAGTAGGATGCTACACTGTATCCTTAGCAGAACCGTCAATAGCTGGTCGTCTTGAAGAACAAAAGATCTCCTCTCGCCTTAAATTAATATAACTGTGCCAGTAGGAAACCAACTTCATGTGGCTTGTTATCTGTCTAACAAGTGCAGTATTGGGCAGGCAGAATGATTCCAAAATATCAGGCTGCCAAGCAGTGTCATATTCCGATGGCCTGAAACCTTCGGCAGCCAGGGAGGTGTCGGTAGGTCACATAATTGTGGGCATTTATAACCACATTGCTGGCACTAAACTGACATTCTGCATGCCAGAGCAAGTGAGTAGCATCACTGCCTGAACATCATTAATGTCTAATGGGATTGAAAGCGGGGGATTTCCATTTTTGGTTTGGCTAAGAAACAATGACATTGAATAACGGAACTGTATAAATGATGTTTACAGTCTCAGGGCTTTTTATTGAAGGATTTGTAACTGGTCAGGGGTTGCAAGATGCTGTATATAACACTCACTGTGTTTAGCATTTTATATATTTGTAAAGAATGCAAGATCACACAGGCATACTGCTTCTGTAATTGCTTATAAATTTAGTGATATAGAGGAAGCTGCATTATACCTGTATGAGAGGATTTCTGCATGTGAAATGTATATGTGTGTGTGTGTGTATGTGTGTTATGTATATATTACGTTGTGAGGACCAAATGTTTTCACAATGTGATAGAAATCTATTATTTTTACCCACAAGGGGAAACTCAATTTTATTAAAAATCTGCAATTGCAATCAAAAAACTAAATATAAAATGGTTGTTTGGTTACTTATGGTTAAGCTTAGAACTGGGTGGGGGTTAAGGTTGTCGTTGTTGGGATTAGGGTTTTTCCCGTAAAAATGAATGGATATGAATACAAAAATCATGGGGGTATTTTATGAAGCAGGATATCATGCTTAGCTGGATAACTTGTTGGATTTAAGGTAGTCCGAGCTAAATGGACTATATCTTCATCCACTTAAATGTAGCTCAGACTACCTTACATCTAAATGTGTGTTTGTGTGTATTTGTGTGCATTCTATGTATCAATATTTATGAATACACGTGTCTGTGATTGTATTTGTTTGCTGGTACGCACACATGTTTGCAGGTGTATGCTTGTATATCTGTGAATTGGTGATTTGACATAGTGTGTAAAAATATTGTGTGCATGTTGATATTTGCATTGTGATGGTGAGTGCGACACTTTGCCAGTGTCCGTCTGTCACCGTGTCCGTCTGTGCCTGCGCCCTGTGTCAGTTCCTGCCGTGTGATTGGTGGCCTTTTCTTGCAGCGCTATATGTGTTTCAAACACCCCACAGAGGTGAAGCCTCCTGAAGATCTGCAGGACCTGGGCGTACGCTTCCTGCAGCCCTTTGTCAACCTTCTGTCCAAGGCCACCTACTGGTGGATGAACACCTTCATCACCTCTGCCCACAGGCGCCCCATCGACCTCAAGGTCATCGGCAGGCTGCCTATCGCAATGCGCGCCCTCACCAACTACCTGCGACTGCGCGCGGCCTTTGAGGCCCAGAAGGTGCGCCATATGTGGGGAAGGGGATGGTGGTGAGCATCTCAGGGAGGGTGCTGACCCCAACATTTGGTAGGCTTTCCATTAAGGAGCACTGCATAGCTTACTACTACATGACGATAATGGTGATGATGATGATGACAACTATATTTTCCATTTGGACAAACGCAAGTGCAAGTACATTGGTAACTCTTCCTATGAATGCAGTGTCTATGAGGATCTATGGACACATTCATACCACATTATAATACATTCATAAAGCTTTATAAACATTCTTAATGCTTATACTGACCATTATATTGCATTGTGAAGGAATCTATAGTGCATTATAGATGTGAGCTTGATTGGAGCTTATGAAGTATTATAATCAACACTATAATGCCTTATGGCTGTCAATAGAAGATGCTGTACTGCTTTAATAAATCGTATGCCAGCCATTATAATGTGTTATGAAGGTTTCTGTAGTGCATCATAGATGACAGCTTCAAGTATAGTGTTCCTGGTATATTCTTTGGGTTTCTCATATCCCATGTTCCTTTCCTGTGAGAGCGAAGCTTGGGGTCAGAGCACAGGGCCGGCCATTTATACAGTTCCCCTAGAGCAGATTTTGAGGTCAAGAGTCTTGTTTGAGGACGCAACAGTGATATAATAGCTGTGTCAGCCATGAGATTTGAACCGCTGACCTTCCAGACACAGACTCTAACTCAAAGAACCGTACAACACCTGGGGTAGTTACACAGCTCCTAATGTCCTTTCTATGGATGCAACAGTTAGTGGCTTCAAATGACCAAATACCTAAAATAGGATTTACTTGTGATTTTCCAGACTGAAAGCCTTTCCAACAAACCCAGAGGTGACTATCCCATTTCGAGGGCCAGTGAGCCTGCTGGGTATCATTCCGCTTATGCCTCACTTGCAGATTCGTGCCGATGATAATTGGAGGGTACTGCTTCTTTCAGATGACATGGGATGCCCATCCCTATGGAAACCGATGCTCTAATTACAAACAGCAGGCAGCCGAGGACGAGGCACGTTTATTACACAATGAAAGATGAAATAGCAAAAGAGAAATAAGGAGAGAGAAGCCATTGCCAGGAGGAGTGATTGTTTATTTAGCTTAGGCTAGTCAGGTCCTGTGAGGGATTTGTTTTCATAGAAGGCGTTAAAATAAACATGCGCTGAGGACCAACTTCAATACGGCACTGCACATGTGTAATGGGGATCTGAGTGAACCTGACACTACAATAATCGCATAGGTAGCATGTGAGAAAACCCAACTGGAGAGTCACGCAGGACAATTCCGTAGTCGCAACTGATAAGGTGGAATATCGCAGCTTTGCAACATGGTGGCCCTCAATGGCCCTGAAGCAAGAAAATCACTTGATTGACATTTAGATGTCAGCTGTGGAGGGGGGTTGGACAGTTGAGGGTTTTCCATTACGCATTGAGGTCAGACTGATCGCTTAGCTTGGCCACAAAGCATCTTTGTGCATCGCTGTGAACGAGCAGGGTGACATTTTGACCCCCTCACGTCCGGCTGAGTGAAAAAAAAGCTCTTCCTCCATGGGAATGGAGATGTGACTGTGTTGTGTGGGACGGAGCCCCAGCTCTGGTCCCCAGATCGGCCCTGAACCTCAGGCTGACCTTGCGCTTTCTTCAAAGCCATCGTTAACACTCGCTAGGGCAACCTCGTAATTTCACAGAGTGGCCGCACAGCACAGAACAGCGAGTACCAGATGTGGCCTCTGATTATGAGTGCATTCAATCAACAGCACTGCTTAGTCAAGCAAAGAAGTGGGCTGACAAGCGAAAAGCAAAGAATATGATGCCTTTTTACTAAAAAAAAGGAGAGGTAAAAACTGCCACGCTTCCACTTCCTCTGATCATTAGATTTTTGGCACTTTGGCTTTTAAATGTTTAAATGCTTCATTATTCCTGATGCGGATCACTTAGGGAGCCGCGCATCTCGTTACCGTTGCAGTCGGAGCAGGAGCCAAGCAAGTCGCTGAATGCTCTTATTCCTCATCTTCAGAAGCTGCATGGGAGCCAGCCGCAGGGGCCCCGGTGGATCTGGAGGGCCCTCCGGCAAGCTTTCGGGCGACCCATCATTCTCAGCATCACCTTCCGCTTCCTGGCTGACTTGTTGGGTTTCGCCGGACCGCTCTGTATCTCCGGGATTGTCCACCACATCAGCAAGGAGAATAGGGCGCCGCAACCCCCGGTAGGACCTGCCCGTCATGTCCAGCCATCACACTGAGCTGACACCAACAGTCCGACAAACCTACCTGGGCCTCATGATGAGGCCCTCACCCTGTGAAAGGATGGATGGATGAATTCAATAACCTCTTACACAGGTGGAAATTTAAGGTCCACAAGTAAAAATCCAGACCAAGATTTTGTTTCAGCCAACCAGCTGAGTACTCTGTGACTCTCACTCTTTATACTCAACTTGTTGGTTGAAACAAAATCTTGGTCTGGATTTCTATTTTCTGGACCCAACATTTCCACCTCTGACCGCTTAGATATTGGCCTAAACACTAAATAAAGAAAACAGTGTATCCTCAGAAATGTATTACCAAGGTGTTGCCATGCTGATGTTGGATGAATAACATTGAGTGTGAAATCAGTTGATCATGATGGACTAAGGGTGAAACAAGACTGTGAGATACATGAGTGCATTATTCTCAGAATTACACAGAAATACAGGCAACAGTTTTCTCTGCTTTCTCTGCCTACTGTTTTTTTTTTTATTTATTTTTTGTTATTCCTATTATTGTTTTTATTCTGCCAGTTTTTTAGCTGAGCTCCTATAAATAAATGTAATTTTTTTTTGTTAATATCACATTGTTGTTGGAAAATGGTTTTGCCGGAAAACAAAACAAACACCAATATGTCAACCAGGGTTATTCAAATCACGGTCCTCAAGGTCTGAGCATTGCTGGTTTTCCAGCCTTCCTTTACCTGTCAGTCAGGTGTGAAGCGTCTGACCAATCAGAATCAGTAATTACTAAACTAACTACCTGGGAGAACTGAAAACAAGGCCTGGATTTGGAATCGAGGTCCAAATTTGAAAAACCCTGATTTAAACCATATCAAGTTAACAAACAGTGATTCTTGGAAAGCCCTGTCACATTATACAGGGTAGACGAAATACTCCTTCTTTACTTAACATAATTATTTTAGGTGTATTTTTGAGCCATGAGCCAGTCTCTGAGAGATAGGGTATGGACTCCAAGGGCCATTTCACCCTCATAAGTGCATCGTCATCCAGCGGTTTCAGGCCAGCACTCAATGCCACGTTGACAAATCTATGGACCTGGTTTGCTCCGCTGCAGGTGAAGCTGCTGGGGATCTTCTTCATCTCCTCGCAGGAGTTCCTGGCAAATGCCTATGTGCTGGCGGTCCTGCTCTTCTTCGCTCTGCTCCTCCAGAGGACGTTTCTCCAAGCCTCGTACTACGTGGCTATCGAGACAGGCATCAACCTGAGGGGGGCCTTGGAGGTACGCATGACTCACATTCATACGGTGTGGCCGTCCCGCAATGCTGGATGCTCTACAAACGGGTACCTGTGCTGTTCCCATATTCACAGTTGAAGATCTACAACAAGATCATGCGACTATGCACCTCTAACATGTCCATGGGGGAGATGACTGTGGGTCAGATATGCAACCTGGTGGCCATAGATACCAACCAGCTGATGTGGTTCTTCTTCCTTTGTCCGAACCTATGGGCCATGCCGGTTCAAGTATGTCAAAGCTGCAGATATCGTTACTGTTTCCATCCATCCATCCATCCATGTCCACTGTTTTATTAGTCATTTACCACTCATCTATAAACCGTGTACTTAGTGCCGTAAATTGTTAAACTGCTGAGCTACAGTGCAGTTTGCTGCTGGAAAACATCAATTCACATTTTAGGATGCAATTAAGAAAAATGTACTTCCTTCCCTAAATTAAATTAGCCAATATACTTAATTTTGTATTCCACTGTAATTTAATTCGCACAGATTTTCTGTTATGCTGTTTTAACTTTCAATGCGATTTAGAATTGAAATTAAATTTGCCGTATATTCTCTCCAGCCTTCACAAGTCATGTTTTGCTGAATATTGACAGATTCCAGATGTAACTACTGGGTCTTTTGTACTCTAGTGAATAAATATGAATTTCTACTTTCAGAATCAGGCCTTATATCAATAATCAAGAAGGACGGGGGGGGGGGGGGCCTTTAATATAATATATTTATGAAATATATTTTCATGGCAGATATTACTTCAGTGAGGTAAAATAAAACATGCATGAATATGAACTGATTTAGCATTAATATAAATTTTACCGTACGACAGATTCATACAGCAGAGGGAGCCAATCATGAACTGTAATCTAGCAGGCAGTGGAAGTAAGCAGTGAATTTAGAAACGTGCCACATGCATTTGGTAGTGTTGGAGTTTAGAGCTGCATTTCCTGCTCTGAATTTGGACTATGTCAGAATTGGATAGTTCAGGTCAGGTCCATTAAGCAAAAATCCAGACCAAGATTTTGTTTCATCCAATCAGATGAGTGCTCTGCGACTGTGACTGTGACTGTGACTCTTTATGCTCAACCGGTTGGATTAAACAAAATATTGGTCTGAATTTTGACTTTCTGGACCCTGAACTATCCACCCAGATCTGGACCATGCCAAGTTTGGGAGCTCCTCACATTAACTGAATCCTTCCACTGGAAGTACAGTCAGTGAAGGCTGGAGACCATACAGAAGATGTAATTCCATCTATGTCCTCAAATAACCCAGAGTCTCCCTGTGATAGCCAAATATCATCTGATTCCAAACCATGAGGTATTTTCCAGTATAGTACTCATCCCTTATTTATACTTTACTATTACACCTTACATCAGGGGTCTCCAACTCCGGTCCTGGAGAGCTACTGTCCAATAGGTTTTCTATTCTGTCTGGCTTCTGATGAGCCACACCTGTTCCTGGTATTTATCCGCTCATCGGGACACAGGTAGAATAAAGAACCTACTGGACAGTAGCTCTCCAGACCCCTGCCTTTCATCCATCCATCCA
Source organism: Mormyrus lacerda (assembly GCA_015163995.2). Taxonomy (NCBI): domain Eukaryota; kingdom Metazoa; phylum Chordata; class Actinopteri; order Osteoglossiformes; family Mormyridae; genus Mormyrus; species Mormyrus lacerda. The sequence continues at coordinate 5,220,493 of JAABNX020000021.1, forward strand.
TCCATCCATCCATCCATCCATCCTCCCTTACTCATGCTGAACCTGCAAGAAGGTAGGGGGGATAACCTAAA
>JAABNX020000021.1:5220663-5231747 GCA_015163995.2 Mormyrus lacerda
CATCCATCCATCCATCCATCCATCCATCCTCCCTTACTCATGCTGAACCTGCAAGAAGGTAGGGGGGATAACCTAAATGGGTTGCCAGTCCATTATAGGGCACACTGATGTGATACATGATTCATGTAATACAGCCTGTATATAGCCAATTTTGCAATTTTACATCATCATTTTCAGGTTAAATATGTACCAGATGGTAACAAAAGGTTGGGGATTATTAGATGTTGCCATTTAGATAATTCAAGGCATATCTACTTTTTCTATTATATATCATAAAATGTAATTATATATTTTTTATATACAAGCCAATGCCGTAGTACAGCTGTGTGACATTTCAGCATTCAACAGCTGTGTACATTGTGTTTCGAGTTTTACTTTATTCTCAATGAGACCCTGAAGGTCAGAGGGAACCCGAGGCCGCAGCTGTGAATGAAGCTGGCGGAGGGAGACTGCTGGTGGCCTCATGTCCCTGTGTGCGCTGTTCCAGATCATCGTCGGAGTCATCCTCCTCTATTATCTCCTGGGAGTAAGTGCCTTGATCGGGGCCACGGTCATCGCCGTCCTGGCCCCAGTGCAGTACTTCGTGGCCACCAAGCTGTCCCAAGCGCAGAAGAGCACACTAGTGAGTGCGTCCGCTCATCATCCCCCCTTCCCCCCCGGACCCCCACCCCACCTGTGTGTTTCTGAGTGCCGGCATGTTCGAGGTCCTGCGTTCCTCCCCCCTCCCCCCACAGGAATACTCCAGTGAGCGGCTGAAGAAGACCAATGAGCTACTGCGCGGCATTAAGCTGCTGAAGCTCTATGCCTGGGAGCACATCTTCCGTGACAGCGTGGACGAGACGCGGCAGAAAGAACTGACCAGCCTAAAGGCCTTTGCCCTCTACACGTCTGTCTCCAGTGAGTCTTCTGGACTGTTTCCTGACAAACACATTAACAAGAAGGATTTCAAAGGTTCAATCCAAGGCCGCAAGCTAAAGATAGAAACCTTCAATGCGTGTTAATATTCAGGCAAACCTTCAGCATTATTGTCATCTCCTGTCTGTCTCTGCCGGATCTGTCTTTGATTTTGCAACACGAACGTTTTGTTTGTTTGTTTTTCCAGTCTTCATGAATGCAGCAATCCCAATAGCGGCTGTTCTCACTGTGAGTATGAGGTCAAATATGTGTCTAGCGGCCCCTAGCGCTCTTGCCTTGGGTTGAGTTTGTAAGGTTAGCTCACGTTGGTGCTTCTTCTGAAAATCCCCTTTAGTTTCTTCAGTGACGGATGTCCATTTGCTGCCGTTTCCCGTTAGAATAGGCCGAGTTGCTGGCAGACTGCCAGACCTGTTCGAATAATTTCCAAAGACATTTTAAGGACGCTGTTTAATTGTCATCAGAAACAAACATAAATACTGTCCTATTTATAGAGGTTTGTGGTCATGGTAGAAACTTAGCTAACATACACTGGGAAGAGTGTGGGGTTAGAGTCACACAGCATTTTGAATCTTGTGTTTTCTTTCGTCTGCTGTGCTTCCTGCAGACGTTTGTGGTCCATGTGCATCTGTCGGAGGATTCGGATCTCTCCCCTGCTGTTGCCTTTGCCTCCCTGTCCCTCTTCCATATCCTGGTCTCGCCCCTCTTCATGCTCTCCAGCGTTGTGCGCTCCACCGTCAAAGCCCTCGTCAGGTAAGTGACCGTACGCTGCCTTTTTTTTAATGTACGTCGGACATATAGTGTGTTTTTGAAGCTGGACAAGGCCTTGGGACCATCTGCCTCAGGTCTGTGTTCTACATTTTTCAAAACACCAAATCTTTCTAAGCAAATCATCAAAATAGTTGCCTAGAAAATATTTAGTATGTGTCCATCCAGTGTTAACATCTCATGCCTGTCGCTCCATAATAAAAGCAGGCAATTGCACACCATTAAGTGTTTCTAAAGGGTTAAATGTCAAAACATTGAATAAAAAGCATACTGATGCATTATGAGTATGTTTATGCCTAAGCTTGTGAAGCGCTGTACCACCTAAGAAGTCTCACATCCTCAGTTATTACCCTAAGTTCAGCACAGGAACACTGTGACGTAAAGTGACGTTCACAAAGGGTCACTCCATGTGATCTCGCACGTCTCGCACCAGGCAGTTCTCACAGGCTTCCCACTTTGTTGTTGTTCCCGTTGTTTTCTCACAAACGAGGAAACTCCTTGGTGGAAAAAAAGCGACAGTGTGGGAGGAACTACAAGGAGGTCTCATCCTGAGAGAAACCGCACTGCTTTTCTCAGCTGACAGACCTGTAGGCTATATATGGCAAGCCGCAAGACCCAAAATAAATGATTGCGCTAAAGCAAGGCTTCCATTTTTCTCCTGCGTGTTCTTGCATCAGTGAAGATAAGATAAGATAAGATGAATCTTTATTGTCACTATTACAGAAATAGTGAAAAACAGTTTGGCAGCTCTCTGTTTAGCAGCATAGAAGTAATAAATAAGAGAACATCGGAAGGTCCCCGCTTCATGTCTGTTTTTGGCAGAATAGTCACATGTCTTTGGGCCCTTAATCAAGGCCCCTAATGGGCACCGCTGAAGCTCGTGGCCCTTCCCTGACAAACTCACGCTCACTTATGACTGTGTGTCATGAAGAGCATGGGGTAGTCGAGAAGAGAATTTCCCCACGGGGATCAATAAGGTGTCATTATTATTATAACATGGTTTGAGGGGGAGTTAGCCTATTGTGAGGATGTCAGTCTAATATTTATTAGAGGAGTGTGTATTTTAAGATATGAGAAGGCTGAAAATGCTCCACACCATGCTTGACTGAAGCTAATAGAGGACCTCAGTACAAATTTGACATCTTTCCCTTTCTTAGACCTGCAGCGGTAAATAACAAATTAATAATAGCTGTTTGATGAATGAAGGAGAAAGAGAAATTGAAATTGGTCACATTCATTTAACTTGACCTTTTGAGTTGCTGTAATTCCATTCAGTGGGTATAATCCAGTACCTCAGGTGCAATAATTCAAGATTAGCTTGTCTTATTGTGGCCTACAGACAATCGGATACTGTGTCCATGAAAGATTTATTGTGATATAGGTCCTTATATCAGCATCGCAGCTAAGGAATCATTTTTGAAACCTTTCCTGTCAGACACAATGCTTTGCAGAAGCTACATCTTAGCATCCGTGTTTGTGCCCCGCAGTTAACATTTGTGTTGCAACTTTATGGCTCTACTGAGACATGAGGGCTAAATGCATGTCACAGCTAGAAGCTTTAACCATGCATACCATCTCTGTGAAGCACCTGTGTCGGCTGTCCTTCTTTTTCATTAGTGTGGATCAATTTGCTCCAAAATGAACGTTCCTGCGTTTTGCCCATATCATGTCTCTGTCTGGCAAGCACGAGATTCCTCACTGCGCTCAGTCGTTTTTTTTTTGTTTAACGCCTGTTCCAGTCACATGGGATTAGCTGCTCCCTTGATATATGCAGCCGACAAAATAGCACAAGCACTGCAGTACTGAGCACAGCTGCCGCTGTTGGTGGCATCTCCAAAGGGTGTCCTGTTCCTCTTCCCCTTCCACACTGTAAATCGTTTTAAGAAGTACCCGGGCTCCCCGCAGCAGGCTGAGAGCCACAGGAAGTTCTGTCTATTTTTGAAATGTTGTGGCACAGTGCAAATGCAGGGGATATCAACATCAAAATGCAGGGGATATCAACATCAAAAGGACACACCTCCCTGTCCTCTTCACGGCTGTGTCAGCTTCCACCAACTCTAGAGTTTCAGTGACGGAAGTCAACAGTAAGCAAGTTTGAGATGGTGGAATAAAACCAACATCTTTAAAAGATAATGCAAGAGTCAGCACATTCAAAATCATCTCCCTAATGCAGGATGGGCAAAATTATCTGCAAAGGGCCAGCGTGTGTGCAGGTTTTTGGGATAACCTTTAGGTCAGCTGTTCAAACCCAGGTGTGAGGACTCTTCAACTAATCAATCCTTTAATTAGTGATCTAATCAGGGAGTCGCGGCGAAAACCTGCATACACACCGGCCCCTTCTGGATACGATCGTCCAGCCCTGCTCTGAAGAGTTAGACCAGGTCAACATCGGAGTTTGGGGAAGATAACGAAAAACAACAGTTACAGCCAGGTACTTTATTCAAAATGTTTTTCAAAGTAATTCTAAATCAAGCTGCTTTTCGCTTCTTCAGTGTGCAGAAGCTGAGTGAATTCTTCTCCGGTGAGGAGATAGGCGAGGAACAGGATCCGAAAGGCATCATTCCCACAAGTTCTGGTCATAATAACGCATACCAGGCAGTTGTGAGTATAGAATTATCCTTGGCCTTCTTGATTTCCCCTAGCCTGCCCTGTGCTCAGATCCCCATCTCTTTGTGTGCTGTTCTCAATAACCTAATTGAATTACACATATTTGTATAGCTGAGATTCTTCTGGGTTTTTATGTTGGGCTGTGGCAGCCCTTAAAGGTGGTGAACCGGAAGCATCCAACCAGGGAAGACTGGAATAACTTCAGACCTCAGAGGGAACATGACTGTGAAGCTCCCCTAAGCCAGGAGGAAAATATGTGCATCAAGGTGAGCTGAGCAAGGTGATGCTACAACTAGGAGGCATATTGGGTTATGTGGTTAGCTATGTAGGCTAACAGGACCAAAATGACATGATTCTGCAGACCAGATACTGCAGAGACATTGGGTATTTCTCAGTATGCATACTTGACCGTACTTGTGTTCTCATGTTTTACTTCATCTTTCATTGCCGAAGACCAGTTCCAATACTCAAGAACAAAAGTACAGAGGACGGTAAAAATCTCTAGATGTCGTTCGTGCCCCAAATATATATATTGCTTGCATCTTTGACGAACAAGACTAATTCCATGATTCATTGTGCCCCAAGTTCATTCTTGGAAGGCAAGATAGCAAGACCACTCTTGTCAAGACCACAAGTACAGTCTTTGTGTTCTTGGCATTAACACACCACTTCTTAGATGATGATTTCAATAAGGCACTTGAGAAGTCCTCTCAGTGTTTGAATTCAACTAGGCACTACTGTGGACACCAATGTTAGTATCAATTCTGCCAGATATCATTAGATAACCCTTGAGAAGGTATTTTCAGTATTGCTATATTTGCACATGGCACAGTCCCAAGTGTTGGACAGTATGTTTGGACATGTTTTTGATCATGTGTATCTGGTAGCTTCACCTCATTAGAGAAATTGCTGAGGCAAGTGTCAGGAATTAGCTATGCATGGAATATAGTCAGTAAGATCACAGGATGTATTTATAAAGTGTTTTGATGAAGATGCCAACAAAATCCTTCATAACGTCTCACTAAAATTATTTAGCCTTATAAAGTCATAATTAAAGCTCAGTCCTTATCCTCTGGTCGTAAACCTGCTCTATCCAGATAACTTGTTGACTACGACAGATGGTCGAGGTACCATTATGCCACATTATAAAAGGTCAGAAAGAGGGTCCATCATCAGAGGGGACCTGTTACATCGTGTTTGTCTGTGTGATCTCCACAGATAGTGAGTGGATACTTCACCTGGACAGATGGACCCCCAACTTTGTCGAATATAGATATAAAAATTCCCTTCGGTGAGTTGTTACATTTGACCCATTAAGTTGTTTGATTGTATATTTCATTTGCAAATATGCAAATGTATGTATGTGGGCGTGTGTATGTATCGCAGGTCAGCTGACCATGATCGTGGGGCAGGTGGGCTGTGGAAAATCTTCACTGCTGCTGGCAGCACTGGGAGAGATGCAGAAAATCTCCGGGACCATTACCTGGAACAGGTAAGAGGTGGAATCTGGTCCAAAATGTTTGGTTTTTTAAATGTCAGTTTAATTCTGGTCTGCATTTAAAATATAGACCTTTGATTTGGTCCATTATAGATATCAGGGACCTACACAAACAAACATGTATATATATGTGATCAATTGCTATGGGCAAATTAGAAAAGTCATCTAACCGAACTATGGGAGGACACCAGAATAGCCAGAAGATTCCCATGCTGGATATGCTGAGGTGGATTCAACCCCCCAAATGTGAAGGTCTGAGGACACTGGCCCACCCACTCCAGTCCTGTTATTTCCATAAGTAACTCACATGAAACTGGTGTCGAGCACAAGAAGCTATAAGTCAAGTCAAACCAGTAGGGGAAACAGCGCCGAGTCAATCCATCAAATCAAATTAATGGATTAGCAGCAGCCTGTGGTGTGTTAATATTAAATTCCCACGCAATGAATATTTTATGTCTCATTTTTATTTGGCTATAGGAATATAAACACTATCACACTGTGGGACCGTTCTTCACATTCAAACTAATTAAGCTCGCTCAGACTAATAAATACCACAAAGTAACCTATATCAGATTAAATGGTAAATCGTCCCCGATGTTACGCTCCCAACAGATTGTAGGCAGTAACACTGGCTTATTCCTTTCCAGAATATTCAAGGGTACTTCCTCTAGAATGTGACCAGTGCTTATAAGTCCCCAAAACGGACCCATGGCATCATAACTTAGCATATGTTGAGCTTTGAAATCTACATCTAAAAGCTGATATTAAGGAAAAAAACCCAAGTGTACATTGTTACCGTCTTTATAAACAATGGACATATCTTTCAGGTTATAGCAGTGCCCTGCCGATGAAGGGAGCTTACCAAAGCACTGGCCTTAGTTTTCAGTGAGAAATAAGTCAATGTAGCTTTAAAGGCCGATTCATTACCAATAATGTTGCCATTATAAGCAAACATTCATCATTTTTCCAATTTATGAGTGGAATTCAATTAGGCAATAAAGTAGTATGTTATTTTCCAACCATGTGCTAGGGAACCAATAGTACTTCGATCTCTGTAAATCTTTATATCTGGCTGATAGAGAATTCACTTGGGAAAATTGACTTTTTATACGACTGTTATGGAAATCAAACATTTTTCGTCCATAAACACCAAGCTAAAAATCAATGTGACGTGGATTGGGCTCTATCACTGGCTAGCCTTATCGAAATGAACCCGGGCAAATAAAATAAAAGCTTTTTCGGCCCCGCTGAATGACACTTAAGCCCAACATCGGTCTCCTTTAGTAGACCATCTGCGTTATGATATAGACCGGGAAGTCAAATCTGGGTTGTTGTGGTGTTTGTAATTGCGATGTGGGTGTGTATTTCCTCCATTCTCTGCTGATAACATTTTGACAGGTATTGATGAGGGGTACTGGGCTATAACCAGGTCCGTACATCCTCTGTTCTCCTGCCAAGATCAGTAGTCTGACAAGACTCCGCCCTGGTGCCGTCTGTCTAACACACGCCTTATTGAGTCTATCAAAATGACAGATAATGAAGGTCCCAGTTATGGAGCTTCCTCCTTCTACCGCTTTTAAGTGACACGAACGATGGCTGATGGTAAATGGGACCGCGGAGGCTTCTGGAACGTGGCAGTTTTGCACGTTTCCGCACGGTTAAGGAAAGCAAGATAAAAAAATAAATAACCAAAAATAAATGAGTTCCAGAAATACCAATACTACAAAAGCAGAAATGTCTCTGTTGTGAAATAAAAGAACACAATCACCCTTTTCACTTGTCGTCCTCATCAAACAGTTGCACGACATGGCATATCGTTTGAGCGCCATGTTCTAATATAGCAACTGCATGAATTAAACCAAGGGTGTAGATCGTATACTGTATGTTATATATGTTCTGTATAAGCTTCAGGAATAGTTCAGTAGCAAAGCAAAGGTTAGAGGTGTTGTATTTCCTGTATGGTTCTGTTGATATTAGGGTGCAGAAAGGGAGAAGTTCTATTGCCACAATTGTTCAAGCTATTTTTAACCAAAAAACCTAAACACTTCAGAACTACGTATAATTTTAGGATTGACCTTTTAAGTTGCAAAGTCAAAACAACAAAAAAAGACAGAAGTCGACATAGTCTGTAATTATTTAATTATCCTGTTGATCTGGCACACAGACCTATCAGTGCCACTTTATACCGAAAGGGATGTAATGAATGAGTCATTAGAGATAAACATTCCCAAGGTTGGGAGCCTCTTCAGAACTCCACCAAATGGGCCGTGCCGTAATCTGCTCTAAACGATGCTGGTTTCTCCAGCTGACCCACATTTGGCCTGATATGCAGATGTTGCGATTGGATCCCCAGGGGTCTCAAACATCAGCTTGTCCATCAGCTGGTCCAGCACGGTCACCATTTTCAAACCACCAGCATCTCCATTTAAGGGATTTACAGAGGAGGTGAGGTATCTGCGATTACCCAAGCTAAAAATAGCTAACAGGCTAATAAGCGTGTGCTAAGCCAGGGTTCTCAGCAATGAACTTTTAACAAAAAAAAACCTTTTTTGGTGAAGCTACTGTATTATTATCATATGCCCAAGGCTTTAATTTTTATCTTTTCAAGCCTGCCATTTTCTTGGGCAGTTCGTGCTTTTGGCGGTAAGGTGTCACTGTTTCTAAAATAAAATGAAAAATAAGTCCTTCCGTGCCTGCAGTACATGGAAAAAGGCCAAAACAAAGAAATGGCTGCAAGCTGAAGTTCTCTTCATCGACCGACTACTTTCTTCATAAGCATGTAGCTGGTGCTGGAATGAACCGATTCTGAGGCCAGACGAATTAAACAAACGGAATGAAACAGCAGGGCCTCCCCGCAATGGGAGGACAGACCCAAATCCACTTCCACCTAAAACAAAACAAATCTGATAAACAAAAAAATTGCCTCCAGCCCAATAAAAAAATATGGAAATTAAATTATATAACAAGGACAAATCAAAGTGGCAGGGAGGACACAGCAGGGTGCCTCTATGCCAAAATGGCAGGACCACTGCCAGTCATGTCAAAAGCACGATACGGCGAGGGCAGCTCACTAAACATTTGGCAGGCTCCTCTGTCACCTGCCTTATCATCCGGGCCAGACTGATACACCTAGAACTGATCTACACTTAACTGGGGGAGCACAATGAATACCCAGAACACAGGGATAGATTGTAAAACAATACAGGCTCATTTGATTTGACTTGATTAGTGTCAGCATGCAAAATTCATCTGGTTCTTGCAGTTTCTGTGAACTTCTACCTAACCAGCAACTGCTCTGTCCCATTTACAGTCTGTCTGACCCAGATTCAGAAGATGAAAGGTACGTCTTCCATTGTGACAGAGAACCATTATTCTTCACCTTTGAATTCATTTGAAGCTCCCGGGGCAACACTAGATAAGCTCAAGTGACAGTGGGAGTATCTCCGTTGAAGTAGCACTCCTTTGATCATTTGCACATTGCTGGTGGTTTGAACGCCACTTTATTAAGCAGTTCACAAGCATTTGTCACCATCAGCAGTTCTCATGCACGGCTCATCATAAAGTGTCAGACGGCACTACTGAAATACCACGGTGATCTGACCAAACCAAAGATAATGAGAGAAGTGTAAGGGAAGGGGGTCATCAGTGACAGTCCCCTTGACAACATCACAGAGAAGCCTCCTCTGTCATGGAAGTGGAATGAAAGGAAAGGAGATACGAGGCATGTCACTTATGGGCAGAAAGAAAGTTCTAGAAAAACGTACACGTGCCTTGTATACTTCAAGGTACCACGGTATATGAAATTAGTACCTTGGGAGCATTGAACTTAATAGCTGTTTGATTCATATTAGTCTGCATCAGCAGCTCCTTGGAAAATGGCTGTGAAGAAGCATTAGACATATTGAGCATTTATTATTAAATGTTCCTGTATTTTGTATGTGTTTCACAGCCCGTCAGATAAGGATGCAGCTGCAGAAGGAGATTCCAGGTAAAGCCTATTTTCAGACTGAACTTTTTTTTCTCTGCTACGCTGCAGTAGAATACTAAGTGCTCTTTCCCAAAAGATATGAGCATAATCCACAAAGACTTTAAATAATTCAGTGTCAGAGCTTAGTTCAAATCATTTGCGCCAGTTCAGCGTTACTCCACGGGTCAGCTTGCCCGAAATCTGCCACTGTCCATACATCAGAGGAGGGTTCTTTCTGAACGCTTCTGAGCTTGCCAGCTCATCGTTTAGAGCTTCCTGGTGTTGTGTTTCTTGCTGACAGGAAGAGAGGGTCTGTGGCGTACGCTTCCCAGAAGCCCTGGCTCCTGAACGCCACCCTTGTGGAGAACATCACTTTCGAAATGCCCTTAAACAAGCAGAGGTAACCAGCGCCTCATTCTATCCAACGCTCTTGAACCAGACAACTATAATAATGACATTTTGCTCCCCACTAGAGTCACAAGTGCATGTAGTTCAGGGTTTCCCAGTGCAGCTTCTGCTGTGCTTTAGTGTCATTTAAGACATTCATTTTGAACTAATGACATAAGCAGATCATGTCCACTTGGAGTCTCAGTGTGAGAATTTATAAGGTTCTCAGCCTTTAACCCATATGTGACATAACAGGGGGCAGCTAATTCAGCACCTGGGGAGCAGTACCTTGCTCAGAGAACCTTCACGATGCTTTGCTGGTCGGGAATTCAAACCAGCAATCTTTCAATCATAAGTACACTTCCCTAACCATTAAACCACCACAGCCCACATGAGAATGCATCCCTCCATTTTCCAATTTTGCTTCTAAAGAATGAATTACTTAATAACAATAATTATAGTTAAATACACCTGAAGGCATTTATGTGAGTACACCATATAATTCCCTTTGTTCAGTGTGTATGACTAATGAAACAAAACTAAGTAAATTAGTATACATTACTCAGCCACTGTTTTAAAGTGGTTTAATATCTAGAGGCTGAAACACGACGGTTAATTACGATTCCTTTACACGTTCTGCTCAGTGTGACTATACAGTAATTGTGTGATTCATTCAGCCAAGAGTTACATTTGAAACAATTAAGGTTTATGAAGGCCATAATTTACATTGGCCTGCCAGATCTAGGATGGTGAGCGCTGAAGAAATCTGCATTTACTGCGTGTTTTCCAAAGGGCGTCTGAGAAAAAAAAATCAGTGCTATCCATGTTAATTATCATGCTTCCTTTTTGCTTAATGGATTGGAAAAGAGACCGAACGTAAACTCTGCCGTGTTGCTGTGGTGATACCTGCTGGCCTGCAGACTCCCCCCCCCCCCCCACATCCCC
>JAABNX020000021.1:5233433-5252829 GCA_015163995.2 Mormyrus lacerda
AGCTTCTCCTCGCATTCACATTGTAACCTGTAACGTTTGAGACGGTTTGTTGCTCAGTCTCTCCCTCCTTCCATCAGGGGATCATTCTCTCTGGAGGACAGCGCCAGCGCATCAGCGTAGCCCGAGCGCTCTACCAGCAGACTAATGTCGTTTTCCTGGTGAGTAGAGGCCTCCTATTGCATCTCAATCGTCATCCTCCTGGTTCTTTCACAATCGCCGCATTGCCCAAACAGAGGTCATCGGGAATAGTGCCGTTCCCTCAAACTGTCTTGTTTTTTTTCAGCCTCTCGGGCTTTTTCTGCTTAGTGACTGACACATGTTGGAGTCAGTAGTGTCACCACAAAGCTGTGACTCACTGTGTTCCTCTGACTGTGCTCTCCCATTTCCAGCAGATGCTAATTTCACAACAGAGGGCGGCATTATAGATTATATGGCGCTGGGCACTTGGTCCTCTAGACAAGGAGATAAACTGTGTTATTTAACTGGCCCACACAACCACAACATGCGCCAATATATACATACACAGTATTGGATTCCATTTGTTTATCTACACCTTGGTCAGCTTTACTGATCATGGAGATTTAGCCTTGGTCATGAAGGAGTTCCCTACTACATGATCTCACCCCGCCTCCCCCCACCTATTAGGATGACCCTTTCTCAGCCCTGGATATCCACCTGAGCGACCACCTGATGCAGGAGGGAATCCTCAAACTTTTGAGAGAGGAGAAGAGGACAGTGGTGTTAGTCACTCACAAGCTGCAGTACCTCCCTCACGCCGACTGGGTGAGCGACGCACATTTCCTCAGCCTGTCCGCATCCGCTGAGCACCAGCAACGTCGGGATATCTGTGTCGGCTGGGGCAGCCGCGCCCATGTTTGGTGAAAAGGGTTTTGATTGGCTGGAGAGGGAATCCTCTCTATAGTGACCCTTTCACCTGTTTCTGCTTCAGATAATCGCCATGAAGGATGGTACCATTCAGACGGAGGGGACACTGAAAGACATCCAGAACTCTGAGCCCGAGCTGTTTGAGCAGTGGAAAACCCTAATGCATCGGCAGGACCAGGAGTTTGAGAAGGTGAGACAGCTTCCTCTGAATAGAGAGGAAGTCCACTCCAACGCCAGTTCAACCACAAATTCACCTACTGTAAATGCAGCCTAAAGAAACAGATAAAGGACTTCATTGTTCTTCAAGCTTTGAAAAAATTACTCAATAATGCCAAGTTACAAATACCGGAAATAATCATTTCCACCAAACCTTTGCGAAGAAGGGTTTGTGTGATGTCACCTAATCTACACGTTTTTATAAGACTCCATTTTGTGTGTGAATTCGCCTTTCCTCTCTTCTCAAAGCATTGTGCTGTGGTCTCAGGAGACAGTGACTGAGAGTTTGACGGCACTGGAGAGAAAGAACTTACGGAGAGCCATGTACTCCAGGGAGGCACTGAGAACAGAAGATGGAGATGAAGGTAAGAATATAGCCAACATGTATTTGATAAACATATGGAGACATTTAGCTCAGAATGGATTATTTAAAATCTATCTGTCCATACAGCTTTCAACTCCAAATCTCCACTCAAAACAAGTTCTAGTTTTACAGCAACAATATATTTTTTCATAATAAAAAATCTGCCAGATGTTTGATAGAACTTTTTGCCTGTTACTTTTACATAGCTTTAGACCTCATTGTGTCTGGTCTCATGTACATGTTGGTCTGTTGTTGTCTTTGAATGTTGTCTTGGAATCTTTGGTGTCTTTAGCTCCAGGATGTGTTATTTAACATGTGCTGTCTTCTCTGTCTTGGCGGCACGTCTGTGTGGACACTTGGGGGGGGTCGCTCCAGCAACCGGTGTTGCTCTTAGTGCTGACACAGGTGCGACAGAGACGCGTGGTGCTCTGAATGCCTTTGGTTGTGAAGCTCTCTGCCTTGCTTAAGCTCCATCCCTTCTGCTGTTGACTTCACCGTCATGCTGCTCCCTTCTCCCCGATTCCCACACACTTCCGCTGCATGATGTCATGGCGTTTCTCATACACGGTGACTTGTGCCTGTGATCTGTGTTGCAGTGCCTTCTCCCTTATTTGGTTGAGGGCTTAAAAATGTAGGAATAACCTGGCTTGACAATATGTCTTGAGTTTACAACTCCCGCGTAAATTCCTGGGCGTCCGAAAGGAAATCATCAACAGCGTCTATCATAATGCAGTATCTCACACGATGCATTTGAAGCAGTAGCACACTAGCATTGAACAGCTTTCCTTAAATAGAGACAATCTGCAGTTTTGGGGGCCTTTAGTTTAAACCTCAGATTAGCAGTACTAGAACTCGAAAGGCTGCCTGTGACAAAGCATGCAAAGTAAAGATAACAGTGACCGAGATTCTTAGAACATCAGTGTGAAAGCCTGACCTGCACCTTAATATCTGTGCCTCCGGAATCTAGCACCTGTGAGCTCTGACACCGTTTAAAGCTCACAGGTGTTGCAGGTGCAACACACATTCCCCATGTCTCTGTAAAAGATGAAACAGTTGGCGTTTAATCATCTCCCTCCAGGAGTGCTGTATCTTCTAAGTATTCCCTTTATACAGTCTCCAATCATCGTATTTTCATAGAGGCAGGTCAGGCCTCCTCATTTACTTATATTTCTGCTTCCTTGTGTAATTTGAGATGACCTACGGTAGTTTGAAGTGCTTTTTATTAGCGATTTTCTGGCTACAATTTAGAATAAAAATGAAAACAGAACAAAACAGGCATCTTGAGTTAAGCTGAGGTATCTTAATAAATGATTCGGCTTTCAGGTAATTTGTAGGGTTGCTGTATGATGTATTTTGTTTTCATTTTTATAGTTAGAGTAGAAAACTTTTACTTATGGTTGTTTGTGTGCCCTGGTGCCCCCCAGAGGAGGAGGTCAGCGAGAGCGACGAGGAGGACATCCTGTCCCAGGTGCTACGTCACAGGGCGGCCATTCCCTGGAGGGCGTGCGGCACCTACCTGACCTCGGCCGGCCTACTGCTGCTGCTGCTGCTGCTCCTCTCCCAGCTGGTCAAGCACTCGCTGATGGTGGCCATCGACTACTGGCTAGCCCACTGGACCTCCCACGTCATCACTGCCAAGATCGAGGCTGTCGGGCACAACTGCACCCTGGGCCGGGTGAGTGGGGGTGGATGGGGCACCAGATATTGCACGGAAGTTAAATCTATGCGGGGTGGTGTTGCAGGTTAATGCCCGTGACTGACAGGTCACGAGTTCAAATCCCTTGGCCGGCAACCATCGGGCTTTAGATCAAGGTCCCAGGTGCTCCAGGAACACCTGATGTCGACTGACCCTGAATTCTGACCCCAGAAATATGCTTCCACTTATATTTATGGTCCTGTGCAAATGACTTTGGTAGCCAAAGAAAAAGTTTAAAGCTATTTATCTGGATAGTAAATGTATTCCTGCTCAGAAAACAGACACAATTTAGCATTAGATTGTATGCAAATTAAGAATAAATAATAAAAAAATAAACGAGAATTTTTTCTACTAAAAAGTTCTAGATGTGTTTGTTGGATGGCTAAAAGAACACTCCTTCCTTCATTAAATTTCACCACCAGCTCTTTTAAATAATTAAGCAAATTAGTTACATTTCTCAGTGAGGTTTCAAGATGTAATAATAGTCAATTTAAAAATACAAGGGTGTTGGACAGTTGTCGCAAATACTGGGGTGACGTTAGCAGAGGTTTGGAAATGGCTAAGCTGACGCACTTCAACAGACATAAAACAGATTTATTCCAGCATGAAGATCATTTAGACATTTTCTTTAACTGACTAAAACTTTTGCACAGTTCTGTATGTCTGTGTGTCTGATGCAGAGCAAGATGGGATACGTCTAAATTCTACGTTATAGACTCTTAAACGTCTTGAATGTCATACAGTATCACCACAAACCCGATTGTGTCAGGAGGAGAACAGGTGGTATGTGGTCGCCGGGATCTTATTAATAGAAGTTCTCGCAGCTGTCTGGCTCCAGCAAAATGCCAGGTCCCATTTCAGCAAGTCATCTGTCAGCTGACTCATTGAGCTGCAGATGCGACAGGGGCTCTGAGAACGAGGGGGACAGTCACCGGCCACATTTGTCACACTCACTGTCCCTCTTCGGGTGATAGCGCATTGATACCAGCCACGCAAGCCTGCAGATACGGCCTCCAAAGCCACAGTCATGCAGTCGTTACTTGGGGCTAAAAGGGTGAAAGCTTGGAGCACAAAGGGACGGTCACCTGTCTGTCACCATGCAGTCACTAATATGTGAAAGATATGTGTGATCCACAGCCGTGTTTCTGTCCGCAAATACAGCCACTGCCATCAGACCCGAGTCCAAACAAAAGCTGAACTATCCACAATGCTTTCGTCCGGCTGGGGGTCACATCTACCTTAACCTGCCTTGTTTATTTTGAGCCCCCTGAGAAGAAAAGTGCAGACCTTCAGGAGATAAAATATGTCCCTTTCCCATGAGTAACTTTGTGCTGCCATTTGAAGATTGCAATAATGATTTTAGCCACACATTTTATGAGCAGGTCAGGTCGCAATTCCTTATCTGCCGAAGTCCATTTGTCTCAGCCAGAGGGGGCCGGTGACAGTGATGTTGACTCCAGGATATTTTTCAGACTTAGAAAATCACAATTTTGCTTTTCAGCAAGTTTCAGGAATGCAAATGTTGTTTATAAAATGACATCAGTATTCCACTCTATAAAAATGTCTAAATAGGAGACCTGGTGAAAAAAAATGGAAGGATTTATTACCATAGCTCTGAGCTGAGTGTGACAGCTGGCCATTTATGTAGCAGAGTTGCAGTACTAAATGCCACCTTAACAGCAGCATGAAAGCGCAAGGGGGGCTTTTTAGTGTTTTAATGTGTGTTTTTGGGCCCTGTTTCTTTGCACAGCCTCTCCTGGGAGTCTCCCAGCTGTCTATCCGTTACCAGGGCAACTTAACGACCTAGAGGGAGTTAAGAATTTAAACATAACGAGCTATATCTGCTGTCCATTTCATGCCTAGATAAAAACGGAGAATGAGACATGCAGACATGTGGGGTACGATTGTTTGCGGCCGCCCGGTCTCACCTTGGAGCCTTGTTTCCGCTCCCCGCAGGGCTGTGCCTTCAGCCACTCCTCCTACCTGCTGGTCTTCAGCGTCCTATGCTGCCTGGGCATAGGCCTGTGCCTGGTCACCTCCGTGGCCGTGGAGTGGACAGGCCTGCGTGTTGCTAAGGAGCTACACCACAAACTGCTGAGCCAAATCGTCCTGGCGCCCATGAGGTCAGTGCTGCCGTATCCACGCACCCCCCCCCCCCCAGCTCGTTGTCTTATCGCGGAAGGCATCCGACCATGTGCGCATGCCCCGTTCCCAGTCCATTTATCTTTATATAGCCCCCATCCTTTTAAATGGCCCCCGGACTTGAACCAGTTTCTCATTGTAAATCTTTTAAGAGGATTTTCGGTAACGCTTTACGTTAACTGCACCTTCATAATGCTTTTATATTGCATTCATAAAACATTCAGTACACCTTCAAAATGTATTCATTAAGTACTATAGAACACTCATAGATATCATGTATGTATACCTTAATATCCTATCATCCATTATCAGTTGTAATATACATTAATAACAAACATTATATAATAATAATAAACATTATAATTGTTTAATCATGTATTATTTGTTATTAATGTATATTAAAGCTGTTACGGGATGTTAGGATGTTAAGATGTACTTGCGTGCTGCTTATGAATGTTCTATGGATGCATTATGAAGGTGCACTGAATGTTTTATGACTGCATAATGAATGTATTATGAAGGTGCAGTTAAGTAAGTGCATTACTAGATTTTCTGTGTTTGTTTTTTTTGAGTGTGCGTCTTCTAAAACCAAGTACATTTTATCATAACAAAAGGCTGCATATTTCATTCTGATATTATTTCCTCTAGAACTTTATTTCCCAGCACAGTCAAATGAATAACAACTGAAGAGCAAGTATTTCCCTCTGAGATTAATAAAGTTAATCTAATGTAATCTAAAACACAACATCAAAAACAGCAGTAATATTATGACCAAAAGGCTGAATATTTGATGTTCAAGCACTGACTTGATTGAGCTGCTCTGCCAGTGATGCCCTTCATGTCCCTTGGAACTGTAGGATAGTCCCGAGACCATAACTACAGTATTAATCATAAAATATCCTTTGCCAACTATCTAGTCACGCCCTGCACATGAGGAGCTGTGACGTTCACAGGGAATTCCCTCCTCACGTACATTAGCCGACACTGCTTTGACACATCCAGTAGGCATCTTCCTGGATTTGTGAGTGTGTGTGTTTTGGGGGGGGGCACGTGTGCAGCATCTGTTCATCAGGTTAATGGGGCAGACAGAGCCGTTAACTAGTCAGTTATGCCCCAGTGACAGCAGGTAGACAGAGCAATCATGGTGACAGGTTATCTTCTGCCTGTAAATCATACCAACGGGGCGGCACCCACTGCTACCCTGTTGTGTTGCTCTCAGACTCTTCGAGACGACTCCTTTGGGAAGCATTCTGAACAGATTCTCGGCTGATACCAACACGATTGACCAGGTACGCTTATGGTACAGGTACAGCCCCGTTAATCATTTAGTGAACCAAATCATTTGCACAGGTGAAGTAAGGCAAAGTGATGACCATGCAGGTAAACAGCTCCACAACGGCCAAGAAGATGGAATAATCCAGTTTTGACTGCAGCCTCTACACGGGTTACGATGGTGTTACTTTCCAATAAGCCTATCGTAAGGCAAAAATATCATAAGGCGAAATGCATTTTAATACAGTACACCGGACCTAACAAACATCATAGCCTAACCTACCATAAACATGCTTAGAACACTTCCACTAGCCTGTACTGTAGTTGAGCAAATTCATTAACACAAAGCCTATTTTATAATACAGTGTTGAATATCTCACATCATTTATTGAATAATGTGCTGAAAGTGAAAAACATTTAACCATCGTAAAGTCAAAATATCATAACTTGGACCATCATAATGCGGAGAGCCTCTGTGTTTTTATGATGTCCTTGCATAATAAGTGTGCAATATATCTCAGTTAATTAAGCATCCCTTGTTTGGAATTTCAGAAGTTCAGAGGATGGAAATGCTGGACATTCAAAGCTTTTTGATTATGATCGGAGGTGGAAATTTCTGGTCCAGAAAGTGGAAATCCAGACCAAGATTTTGTTTCAACCAGCCAGTTGAGTATAAAGAATCACAGTCACAGAGTATGCAAGTGATTGGTTGAAACAAAATCTTGGTCTGGATTTTTACTTTCTGGACCAGAAATATCTGCTTTTGATTATGACTGCATGCATATGAGACTCCTCAAGAAATAACAGTTATAGCTGTAGCTGCATGCCTGGTGTAATTAATGCCGCCAGCTAATCCTAATCCTAACCCTAACCCTAATCCTAACCCTAACCCCACACATACCCACTGTTTGGTTTCAGCACATCCCTGCCACCCTGGAGTGCCTGAGCCGCTCCACCCTTCTGTGTGTCTCTGCCCTGGGCGTCATCTCCTACGTCACGCCCGTCTTCCTCATCGCCTTCGTCCCCCTGGCCATCGCCTGCTACTTCATCCAGAAGTATTTCCGGGTGGCCTCCAGGTGACCCTCGTGCTCTATCGACGATAGCTGAAAACACCACTAAAAATAGCACCAGCGCTAATGGTTTACAATCAATGATTAGCTAGATTAGAGCAAGCCTGCACTGCTTCACGGCATTGTTTTATACAAGATGTTAGATGGTTAATCTATAGTATTTATAGCGCTGTTTTATGTTGAGGGCATTTCTGCGTACTATTGGGAACCCATTAACCTCTGTATCTGAATCCCCTGCTAGCATAAGCCGCCTTATGCACAGGCCTGACCTTGCTGACGATGCCCACTTACCCTCATGCCCGCCCCACCTTGTCCCTCATTGGCAGGGACCTGCAGCAGCTTGATGACAGCACACAGCTGCCGCTGCTCTCTCACTTCTCCGAGACCGTCGAGGGCTTGACTACCATCCGTGCCTTTGGGTAGGTCACACTATGCCTGGCGCTTGCTGCCCCTTGGAGAAAAGGGATCCATGGAGACACGGAACAAAAATAACACGTCACCTACTGAAGAAAATAGGTTCCGTTTGCAAGGAGCGTTTTTGTCTCAGAACTGAGCCATTTTCCTGCTAGCAAGTAGCATTTAGACACACATACTCGTTAGATAAACATTACTGAACTCTGAAAGAAAAACAAAGGTGTCGCCATTCTTTAATTGTTTAACTCTTTTCAATCTCTGATTTTTCACATAAAATTCATTGACTCATTGGAATAATTTTTGTTCTGCACCATCGTCTTTTCGCTGCAGGTATGAAGCCAGATTCAGACAGAGGCTGCTAGAGTATGTAGATGCCAATAACATCGCATCACTCTTCCTCACTGCTGCCAACCGCTGGCTGGAGGTCCGAATGGTAATTACCCACAAATCCTAATGAACATAATTACAATTAATTCATTCAGTGTGGATACTAATTAAAACTAGTAAGTGTGACAGAATTAGTCATAAACAGAGTCCAGAATCTCTGTCTCTTTGACATATATATATAGATATATATATATATATATATATATATATATATATATAAGACAATTTCTCCAAGGGGATTAATAAAGTATTGATTATTATTATTATTATTACTATTATTATTATATACACACACATATACACATATTTTATTTATTTATTTGTTTGTATACAGCCACGGAAAAAATTAAGAAACCACAGCACAATTTTTTTGTTTCCCTTTTTTTCAGTTTATGGATATATCTGTATTTTTTGTACAGCCTGACTTAGCTGTTTCTCATTACTGAAGGCCTTCTTCTTTGCTTTATGGGACTTCAGTCCTGCTTCTAGGAGCCTGATATGACCAACAGCAGGTCACTTGATGTCATCCTCCGATTCAGGAGAAACTGTTAGATAAGTTGGTCATCTCTAGCATTAGAAAGTCACTTCCGCCCTCTACATGGCTGGTTTTTGGTCATTACCAGTGTCCTGCTTCACGTTATTCTTTTGTACTGCTGTCTTAAAAATTTTGAACCTGGAAGCAACCTGCTGCTCAGCGTAGCCTCCTGCCAGCAGAACCGAGATTAAACCAGGATTTGTTGATAATCATAGAGTGGTCTCAATCTTTTCCATGGCTGTATATGTGTGTGTGTGTATATACACAGAAACATATGTGTGTGTGTGTGTGTGTGTGTGTGTGTATACACAATCAGTGGGCACTTGATTAGATAATCAGATACGATATAACACAGGACACAATTTTGCCTGTAGAACCACATCCAGGATTGAGATGTTCTGCTGCATGAGCTTGAGGCCTTCCTGTTTGTCTGGCCATTCTCCTCCAGCCTTACTCATTAACAAGGTGTTTCCCTGCCAGTGACTTGTTTAATTTACTGCGCTATTCTCTGTAAACTCTCAGGAGGGTGTCTGTTTCTAAGGTGCTGGAGATGCTTTACACCATGGCTAAAATCTCTTAGATCAGGCACATTGGCCATTGAAATGCTTAGCCAAACAGTAAGTGAACCTCTTGATGCCCCTCTTTGTCATGCAGATATTGAGTTGCTGACACAGGATTAGCTGTATTTGAGGAGCAGGACGTTTGTGTGAATGAGCCGGCATACCTAATAAAGTGGCCACTGAGTGTTTTTCTGTATTTACCTGTAATGTCTGTAAACCAGGGGGATGAAAAAAATCCTGAACAGAGTTCAGCTTCCAATACAGTGACTAGATAATCCGTGTCAGGGTGAACACTTTGAGCTACTTCAGGTTTTACAAACCACTTTAAAAACAAAAGGCCATTGTGATTGGCTAAATAATTCAGTTCTTCCAGGTGCTCTAATTGAAATGGTAGTTTACAAATCCTGCCCCGGCTCAAAGTATCCCTCTGACATGGATTATCTGGTCACCATAAGTCTTCTACAAATCTATTAAATAAAAAATGTTATGTTATGGTTATGTTTTGTTTAGAGAAAGGATTACCAGAAGTAGGGATTAAAATAAGCAGGGTGAGGATGTCATCTCCAGTGTTTGCACATGGTGTTTTAACAGGAGTATATTGGCGCCTGTGTGGTTTTCATTGCGGCAGTGGCATCCATAACCAACTCTCTGTACAGCCAGCTGTCCACCGGGCTGGTGGGACTGGGCCTGACCTATGCGCTGATGGTGAGAGCAGACCAGCCACACTAAACGTTATATCTAATGCTGTGTCATATTACATCAGTTAGCACTTCTGTAACTCGGTGTTTCTCAGTCCGGTCCTTGGGGACCCCCAGATGGTCCAGGTTTTTGCTTTCTCCCAATTCCCTGGGAGCAAAAATGCGCACCTGAGGACTGGCTTGAGAAACACTGCTGTAACTGACTTGTTAGTTCAGAAATGTACATTTCGCATATTTTTTCATACAACTGAAATAAATACCTAGAAAAATCAAGGCACACTGCAGCCTATCTGCTCAACTCATTTTCAGTAATCATTACGCCCCCTGCTGTTAGAAAAAAACTTGTAAAAGATGAATGGAGGAGAAGTTGAGCATAAACCAGTCAAGGCACAATGTTGCTATTCAATATGGCTTTTTCAAAACTTTAAAAGATGCACTTTAAGTGTAACAATGCAGTTATTAAAAAGCAACAAGCAAGTAACATTTGACCACTGCATTTTACTAGGTGTCGAACTACTTGAACTGGATGGTGAGGAACCTAGCAGACATGGAGGTGCAGCTGGGTTCCGTGACGAGGATCAGCGGGCTGCTGAAGACCGAGCCGGAGAACTACGAGGGCCTCATGTGTGAGTGTGTCCTCCTGGGCAGTGTGGAGGGGTGGGGGTGCGGGTGGGGGCTGGGAGAGTGCATTGCAGACAGTAACGCCTCTCTCTGCGGGGAAACAGCCTCCACCCAGGTCTCTCCAGGCTGGCCGGAGCAGGGCGAGATCCAGATCCAGAACTTGAGTGTCCGCTACGACAGCACACTGAAACCCGTCCTGAAGAACGTCAATGCCCACATCAGCCCGGGGCAGAAGGTACCGCAGGGTGACACAGAGTATACCGCCCGATATTTTAATGGCATATTTATGACATGTATTTATGGCGTATCTAAGGCACAGATTTATGCCATATCTATGACATGTTCAGTACATGTTCAATACATGTCATAGATATGCCATAAATCTGTGCCTTAGATACGCTATAATAGATAAAAGATATAATAGATAAAAAAGATATAATATATCTATGGCACAGATTTCTGATGTGTCTATGGCATAGATCTGAGATATCTGTGGCTTGTATCTGTGGTCTATACCAGCATCTGTATTCGGGGAGAGGGTCCCATTTCAAGTAACGCCATCACTCTTCTCATCACGTGATTTTTAATGCCGAGCCAATAAGGAGCAGAGGCGCGTTGGAATGCGACGCGCGTGTCGTCAGGCGGGGGCATGCTCAGCACCGACACGCCGCCTCGCTCTCCCTCCCCCCTCTGCAGGTCGGAATATGCGGCAGGACGGGAAGCGGGAAGTCCTCCTTTTCCTTGGCATTCTTCCGCATGGTGGATGCGTTTCAGGGTAAATGTCAATGTCTTCATTGGTGCACAGGCCAGGAAGGCTAAGCACGTGCTTAGAGGCAGGTATATGGGTATCCTTTACATAGTTATATAAAATAATATCATATACTCTTGTATTTAATATTATTTACATACTGAGGGGACACTATTTATTGCACAGATAAATATGTTTATATACAGATAAATTGTGCATATTTTTCTATGTAGCATTTTATCATTTTGTTTACTAACAGGGCAAATAATCATTGATGGGATCGATATTGCCAAGCTTCCGCTCCAAACCCTGCGATCGCGGTTCTCCATAATTCTCCAGGATCCTATCCTATTCAGTGGAACCATCAGGTAAGGAGCCACCCCCCCCGCGCCCATATAAAATGGAATGGCCCTGCTACACACTTATGGCCCCAGCCAAAGATATGAAACACTGAAAATGTCTCATAAAGTTTTCCTGTTGTCTAGCCCTGCCAGATAAGGGCTTTCGGAAACAAACCTTTACCTTATTTCACAACGTAGTCAGAACAAAAACAGTAATTATGTAGAAGTGTTTTTCAATAGTAAAATCAATCAATGCAAATCATTATTTAAACGAGCAGTAATCTTTCTTGCCATTGACAGTATAAGTAGGTATAGGCACGTATGTTAATATGGCAAACATATTTTCCTTATGTAAGCAATTTACAGTGTCTTCCTATAATTTTTCAAAGCATATTTGCTTGTTATTCTTCCCGCATAATAAAACATAATTTGGATTTCCTCTATGCGAACTGCAAACAGGTCCTGGTATGATTTTTCCTGGAAGCTGCGTGGGTTTGCTGAGTTTTGCTTAGTTTTTGCTGGTGCGCAGGTTCAACCTGGACCCAGAGAAGAAAGCCACAGACGGCATGCTGTGGGAGGCGCTGGAGATCGCTCAGCTCAAGCCTGTGGTGAAGTCCCTGCCCGGAGGCCTGGGTGAGCCTCATCGGCCTCTGCGTTCCCATCCGTGCATCTGAACTTGAGACGACCTCCACCGGACTCTACAATAACAGTAGAAGGGCTGCCGACGTCGCCATGAACAATTCATACTCTCGTTACTGCTAGATGAGAAGCGGCTGCGTTTAGAGAAGCCGGTTATCAAATCCACTGATGGACGAATGGGAATATCTCCCGTAGGATGCTATTTCAATTGGTCCTTGCCCTTGCAGAGAAGGTCAAGCGAGGCTCATTTGTTTGATTCTCTAAGCCACGTTTACAGATTAATGCTTTTGCAGTTGCATAAATCAGAGTGACGCTGTTCAAATCCCCCGCTGAACAGAATTTCTTCCTGTTCAGTTACCTTTGCAGCTAACAAAATTACGACCAGTGAAGGTTGGCTAATGAGCTGGAAGAAACATTATGGCAACATCCCTAAAACAATAAATGAGGGATGTCTCCATAACATCCCCGAATATTCCCAGAATGCCCTGTGATATCCCGCCTGAGGGTTTGGACAAAGGCTGCAGGGAGTGAGATGGCCGCATGGTGCGTCCTGGTGAGGTGGGGGAAGCTTCAGCCACCAACCTGCGTGTTGTGTTGACAGATGCAACAGTGACAGAGGGAGGGGAGAACTTCAGCCAGGGCCAGCGTCAACTCTTCTGCTTGGCTCGGGCCTTCGTCAGGAAGAGCAGTATCCTGATCATGGACGAGGCCACAGCCTCCATCGACATGGCAACGGTGAGCAGGATCACTGGGGGCACTGGGATAGTGGCTGGAGGGTGCAGAGGTACCCGCTGCCATGACTAATTGCACATCAGGGACGCCCCATCATAATCACCAGGGATATCAGTGACCTTCCTCCCCAACACTGTCTTCACACAACAGAAAAAAACATGAATGAATGAGCGCAGAGACGTTCGATGTGAAAACTGTCATGGAATCCAAGAACAGTGGTTTTTATGCTACAGATTTAATAAGTTTCATATGCATTCAAACACCTAGGGTTGGTTTACACACATATATCTATATAATCAATATCCTATATAAATTTATCTGGCTACTTATGCAATACAGGATCATACGCTTTGCTTAAGCAGCGTAGGATACATAGCTGGGAGTACAGCCTGAATGAGATGCCGGTCATTTGCAGAACAGGCCCTCACACCCTACAGGCAATTTAAAGACACCAGATCACCTAGCTGCATGGAGTACCTGGAGGAAACCTACTTCACAAAGGTAGAACATGCAGACTCCATGTTCATGGGAGTTTTACTTACGGTAGGAAGGAATATGATTGGTTCAAAGAAATAACCAATCAGATTGTAGAGGAGGTGGGTCCAAGCAACTAGAAGGGGTGGGACTAAAACATCTCATTGGTTGGTCCTGCCTCTTCTAATTGTTAGGGCCCATTTCCTCCACAATGTGATTGATTTTGTCTCTGAACCAATCATTTTTCCTTCTGTCCTCAATAAAAACGAACAACCTTCACACGCACAAAGCAGGAATGAGACTCCATTCTGGAGGTGTGAGGCAACACTATTAACATTATAAGTACTGTGCCACCCTTTGTGTATATTTTAGATTTATTTCAATGCTGTATTATTACTGTTTTTTTTTTTTTAATCAGGAGAGCATCCTACAAAAAGTCGTAATGACGGCGTTTGCAGATCGCACTGTGGTCATTATAGCTGTAAGTGTCACGTGAGTCTTCTGATTAATCGTCTCTCATTCAGTCGCAAATGCACCAGACATGCCTGGTTTATGCAAGGAAGCAGAATGGCTGAGGTCTTACATAATTATTTTTTGTTTAGTTATTAAATGTTCCCAGGACCCAAAGGAAATGGAAGCAACGATAAAACTCTTTTTATGTCCTACTAGACTGTAGTCCTAAAAAAAAAACACTCAGGTATCAAATGAAGAGCCATTCGACCTTGAACGGAGATAGAAAAAAAATCCATAGTCATTATGGCTTTCCAAATCAAGCGTACTTTCTCCCCCTGAGGTGCCATTTTCAGTAAATGAAAAAAACTGCTCCTGAATTCAAAATGGGTTTTCGAATCACACTGCGTCATACTGAGCTGAGCCGTTCTCTAAATGAGAACGTGCCGCTAGATGTGGCTTTCTCTGACTAGTGTGTAAGAAGTATAAGCTTAATTGTGCATATGCTTGTGGAAGAAGTATGTGCATCCTGCTCAATGGCCCTTTTCGGTTTACAGCACCGCGTCCACACGATCCTGAACGCCGATCTGGTCATCGTCATGAAGCGCGGCATCATCCTGGAGTATGACAAGCCGGCCGTGCTGTTGGACCGAGAGGACAGCGTCTTCGCATCCTTCGTCCGTGCAGACAAATGAGGGACTCGGAAGGACCTTATAAGTGCAATTGTACAACGGATCATTATTTTTTAATCATGTATGATATTTGTAAATATTTTAATTCTTTAATAAAAGCACATTCTCTGTGAATGTACTGTGTTTTACTTTAAGAAATCGCAAATTCATTTTCTCTTCCCCCCAGATTTTTCCACAGTCGTGGCGGCGAAGTTCGAACGATCACGCAGTTATGTTTTAAAATATTTTTTTTCGCACTGACAAATAAACGCACTATATATTGAATTATATGTTGTGCGCTCTTTTCTGCAGTGTGCAAAACGAGGCCCCATTGTATATGTCGTTCATGCTAGTTACAGGCACCTGCAAGATGCAGCTGAAGCCAAAAATACAAAATTATTCTATGAAATATTATCGTTCATCAGTTTAACCATATTTTCCAATAACAAATCAAAGGAATCGTATTCTGAAAGATGTTAAAAATACATAAGCCTAGTCGAATATGTTCTTTAAGTACCATTTACTGGTTATGAAAGGTATGTTTAAAATTATTACTATAATATTTAGCATACTGAAAAGGCACTCCTATACAGGGCCTATGGATTTAAATCTATAAAGAAATCCCAACTCTGTATTGTAAGAAAGGTGTACAAAAATCAGGAGAACATTAGCGGCATGGTTTTTTCATTCTGTGCACATTCATTTTCTATTTTTCTTGACATTAAAATAACTTATTTATAATGAACCTGTCCGGTGATATTTCTTCAATATATTTATTACCTTGGTTCTTCTAATCTGGTGCTAAAAGTTACTACACAGCACCAGAATAAATGTATAAAAAGTTTAAACTCAAAAAATAACAGCGGTAGTAAAACATTATAGAATACATATGAAATATAAACGGAAACGTGTTTATAACTTCATTTGGCTAACCATACCAGCTCCCAATGCTGTGCATGGCAAAACTAATATTTTGATGACCAAAATTTATTTTCATTCTGCATTAGGTGCCTTTATGGTGACTTATGAAAGACCGACATATCCATGATAAATACTATGTTTAATTCATTACTGGAATTAATGTGCCAACCCTGAAAACCGTAACCTAGTAACGAACAGTTATGGGGGGACTCCCTGTGGTAATGACCCAAGATAAGCTGCAGTAAAGTCTAACACATTTCTAAGGCTTGATAGCAGTGCTTAAAATAAACTTAAGGAACATGCACAGGCAATGAACGGACCAGCTGTATGAAAACGAACATCTAGATTAAACTTTGAAAACAGTAAAATCGCACAATAACTGATCGAATAATCGAGTGACCTAATGCAGTCTAGTATATCTTAATGAGGGAAAAAATATGATTTAACGGGCAATACCACACTACTTTTATTCATGACATCCTTGCATAACAATATGCTTTAAACTCTTTGAAATTAAAACCTATTTATGCTAGTTGTTCTCCTACTTGAAAGGTTTAAATACCAATTTAATAAAGTATTATTAATGCGTATTTTGATATACATTTCTCAAAGAAAATAATATATTATTCAATAGCAGATATAAAACCAAGCGACTTGTAGATCACGGTTTTTGCTGATGGATGCAGAATTCGCCATTCTGTCACTGGATTTGTTTTCTGCTGTCGTTGTACCGGCTTCTCCCCGCGTTTTTGCGTTTGCCGGTGTCCCGCTGCTGGGCGCAGCGATCTCTGAGCATACCTTGGACGCCCTTTCGAAACTTGCCCCCTCCGCTTTAACTGGGCCGGATCCAGACCACGTCAAACGATCGAATTGCACGGTGACTGACACTAGCAGCTGGTGTCATGAAAGCAGAGTCCCCTCTCGGGAATCCAGCGACTGCAGAGCTCCGGATCTGGCTATTTTATCCACATGCTTATAGAAAATAGATGATAAAACTCCTTCTAGGTCATCTTGGACAAACAGTCATTGGACGAGCCATCCAGGAAGCCAATTGTAAGGTGTCTCCTTTTTTTACGCAGGGGGTCCTCGTAAAACAGAAACAAATCGGTCTTCCACTAATCGGGGTCTACCGAGTATGGGAGCGCTATGTTGTCCAGAAAGGGACTTATACCTGAAGATTATGTGCTAACGCGGCTGGCGGAGGATGTATTACAACCTAAATTTAAGACAAGACAAAGGAAGGCTCGGTTCGTGGCCAAGAACGGAACCTGCAACGTAGCCCACACGAACATCCGAGAGCAGGGGCGCTTCCTACAAGACGTTTTCACCACACTCGTGGATCTGAAATGGCTCCACACGCTTATTATATTTACTATGTCTTTTTTATGCAGCTGGCTGCTTTTTGGGATGGTCTGGTGGCTCATAGCGTTCGCGCACGGGGACCTACATGAGAAAGGGGACGATTTCGTTCCCTGTGTCACCTCCATTCACTCGTTTTCGTCGGCGTTTTTGTTCTCCATAGAAGTACAGGTTACGATCGGGTTCGGGGGCAGAATGATCACGGAGGAGTGCGTCTCGGCGGTCATCACACTCATCATCCAGAACATCGTCGGCTTGGTGATCAACGCCATCATGCTGGGCTGCATCTTCATGAAGACGGCGCAGGCTCACCGTCGAGCCGAGACGCTGATCTTTAGCAAGCACGCCGTGATCGCGCCCCGAAACGATAAGCTCTGTTTCATGATAAGGATCGGCGATCTGCGGAAAAGCATGATCATCAGTGCCGCGGTGCGAATGCAGGTGGTGCGGCGGACTACGACACAAGAAGGGGAGGTCATCCCCCTTGACCAAATAGACATTCAGATGGACAACCCTATTGGGACTAACGGCATCTTCCTGGTGTCCCCCCTGATCATAAGTCACGTCATTGACAAAAACAGTCCTCTGTACGAGCTGTCAGCAGCCGATCTGCAGCATGAGGACATTGAAGTCATCACAGTGCTGGAAGGCGTTGTTGAGACCACAGGCATTACGACGCAGGCTCGGACGTCCTATTTGTCGGAGGAGATTCTCTGGGGACAGCGCTTCGTCCCCACTGTCTCCGAAGATGATGGGATGTACGCTGTCGACTATTCGAAGTTCGGGAACACGGTCAAAGTACCGACCCCTACATGCAGCGCTAAGCAGCTGGAAGAGGAAGGCGGCTTGTCACGGTACAGACTCAGCGAGTCCATGCAGAAGGAATCGATGAGAAGACGGCAGCAAGCTGTGCCGGCCGCGGAGGTCGGGGGCACCGTGTAGTTCAGAAGCAGTAGTGATCTTAATAATGGAAAAGAAAAAAAAACGCACATACTTTAGGGTTGTTTTCTCTACGGAATCGCTTCCTGTTATATGCAAGTGCATTTTTAAAACGTATGGGTGCCAATTCTATTTTTTTGTTCTTAAACAAGTTTTAAACCATTTTTATATTTATGCACTTTTATATAACTCTTGTACTTAGTTACCAACAGCAAAAATCACAATGATTTGTGACACCGTGAGCCTATTGTGGAGAAGCAATCATGGATGATGATGAATGTAACCTTTAAGAGGAATACTCAATAGCATTGAATGAACTTTACACATTTTATCTCAACGAATGATTTTTGTATGATATGTGAGCTTGTTGCACACAAAAATGCACCAAAAAGCATCAACTTCTCCTAGAAGGAATAAAAAGGTATGCCAGGTAAAGTTCATTTGCACAATTTGCATGAATTGCTGAAAGTCGGGAATTGCTGTCTGGGAAGGTTTTTCAGTCAGTGTGACAGGGGCTGGTTTGCTTATTATTGTCAAATGTTATTTGTCTGATACCAGCAATAAACTGGAAAGCAATTTTTGCAACTAATTTGTGTGTGTGTGTGTGTGTGTGTGAATTCCATGTACCTGTGATGTCCCATTTTCCATGAATGGGAAACCAAGCAGCTGCTCAGCTAAAAGTGACTTGTTGCAATTTCATTTCAAATATGTATATCGAGTCTGTCCATCACCTGGACATTGGTGGGAATGTGGGCCGTCCAGCAGAGACCATACAGTTAGGTTCTCAGTGCCAGTGAGTCCAGAATGTCAGGGAAGGTGTGATCTTGACTTAGAGCTCACCACGGCAGCTGTTTGTAGCAGTTACAAAGTGAGGACATGGCACGCAGGAATTATGCACACTGGTGTCTCTGCGGTCAGCAAACCTTTGGCTTCACAGCAGTGAGATGTGTACCATACCTTTGGCTTCACAGCAGTGAGATGTGTACCATACCTTTGGTTTCACAGCAGTGAGATGTGTACCATACCTTTGACTTCACAGCAGTGAGATGTGTACCATACCTTTGGCTTCACAGCAGTGAGATGTGTACCATACCTTTGGCTTCACAGCAGTGAGATGTGTACCATATCTTTGGCTTCACAGCAGTGAGATGTGTACCATACCTTTGACTTCACAGCAGTGAGATGTGTACCATACCTTTGGCTTCACAGCAGTGAGATGTGTACCATACCTTTGGCTTCACAGCAGTGAGATGTGTACCATA
>JAABNX020000021.1:5270302-5284857 GCA_015163995.2 Mormyrus lacerda
ATTACAGTACTGAAATAAGATGGTTCACCAAATTATTACAGTACTGAAATAAGATGGTTCACCAAATTATTACAGTACTGAAATAAGATGGTTCACCAAATTATTACAGTAGTGAAACATAAATCATAACAAGCTACTTGAGAATTTCAGAAGTTTTAAAAGACCATAATGACTATGAATGTAACTTTTTTGTAACTGCACTTAATACTGTAATAGGTTTAAGTATATTCCACAAAGGCCCCCTAATCGGAAAATAGAAAAGCATCCTAAAATACAATCATGTTAATTCTTATTCAAGAATACATAGTGCAGCCGGTACAGAAAGCGATCCAAAAAACTGACTGTCCAAAACCAAACAATGAGATTGCTGAGATACTCATAACCAACGTCTGCACACAAAAAAAACACAAAAAAGAGAGTTATTGAATCAAATGCATATCGGGACATCTACATGACTACAGAAACCAGCAATTTCGTTTCTTTTTTTCTCTTTAATATCCCGCAGTTAATATCGTGTTACTTCGTAACCGTCCCGTCCCACTCCCGATGGAAAAAAAAAAGTTAAACAAAACATAAGGAAATATTAGTAAAAAAAGTACCGCGCGGTTCACCTCAACACTTTCCCGACAGCCTGCAGGACCATTTTACAGCTGAATCCGCTCTTGGTGGGTCTTTTGGGAAGCTGAACGGCGCTGTCTCCTCCGAAGGTGCAGTGGTCTCCAACCATGGTAAACGCCAGCATGTGAGCGCGCTATGAACGCCCGCATTTCACTTCTCCTCGTTTTAGTCCCCCGGGGCCGAGCGGAGGACCTCGGCAATGGGGGAGGGGCTACGGGAGGCGGAGGCGGGAAGACATCCGCGTTCCGTTTGCTGATTGGAGAGTGAGCGGTGTGACCATGTGGGCTCGTGCAGTTTGGCTCCGGGACAAGCCGCGCGCATTCGTATTCGGGTCGTGTTTACACACAAACTGCGACAGTAAAAGCAGGATGATGAGTAACGCGGGCGGTCAATCACAGATAAGACAAAAGGCAGTTCGTCACACAAATATCACGTACTGTACTATGAATGTAACACAATGAAATAACAGTACAGTACAGTAGTTACAATGGAAATAAACGGTTCGTCTGTATGGTAAGAGGTGTTCAACAGCACTCGGACATCGCCCATTATCAAGACACTTATTACACACACAATTTTTCCAAAAATATATGCCAAGAGGGCTTTAAATAATGAACCAATTTTACCGTGAAAACACCTGTCTCTTAACTGAATGAATGATTTCTACAGGTGCATAGTCTTTTCATTTCCTTAATGCTCCACCTGCTAAAGCCATAAGCTCCCACCTGAACTGCTTAGTCCAGAAACCCCGAAACAGCCGCATCCTCCAGCACTTGTGATGGTCTGACATAACTACACTTTAAAACACCCCTGATTTCAGTGTCAGACCCTTCTATGTGACTCACTGCTGCTGCATGAGGATGTGAAAATGGCTGCTTCTTGTCAGTGTAAGTCAAAGGACCAGAAACTACTTTGACATGGTTTAAGCCCTAAACGTGCAGCAAGACAGAGCGAGACAGCAAAAAGTGCTGGTTTCAGTAAAACCCTGACTGAAGAACGAGAAGGTAGCATGGCCTGGCATGCCAAGACGTCGGAGTCTCAGACAGTCCATGTCATGCAGGTCGGACGACGACTGAAAGCACCTTTCCACACCCTGACATACTCCGCCAGTAGAAGTGGGTGGAGGAATGGGGGGGGGGGGGCACACCATTGTTAAGATGTTGACTTGACCTTTAGGACTCTGTCTAAACATTCTGCATATGGGTTATGGTGGTGGGGGCTGGTAATAAATCTGAGGGCAGGTCTTTAAGGCATCAGCCAGCAGCTGGGATTCGGCTGCTGCATAACAAGCAGCTCTTTGTGACAGAGATGGTCATGGTCAGCGGAGTCACAAGGAAGCGTGAGCAGCAGTGCCAAGAGATACAGAGCACCACACATGGGATGTGGGCCCCCATAGTGACATTCCGTCACCCTGAAGGGCTACGTGCACGTCAGCTTTGACCTAACCCTCTTCGTCCCCTCCCTCCAAGCTGGACACTTTCCCTGCAAGAGCGGGGCCTAGCTGTCCCAGCCCCCCCCCCCCCTCCCCACCTGACTCGGATGCCCCGTTAACAGAAAAAGAGGGGCTTGTGGGTGTCATTTTCGCGATTTATATACCACCAGAATTTGGGGCCGCAGGACCAGGTCAGGCCTCCTCCTGTCTACTGAAAAGCCAACGGCAGGCAGAACAGATGGGGTGGGGGGCTGTCTTTTCACTCCCCTGATATCTCAAAACTCCAAATACCTTTCATGCGACGCTACCGTGACAATTCTTCAGCATGCAAAAATAGCATATCAACACACGACATCTGGCAAAGTACATGTATAGAAAAACGGGGGCAAAATCTCGACAAGCTCTTCCCCGTGACGTCCACAGATTCCACTGTGAACGTCACGACAGTGGTCCTCCAAGGTCATTTCATTCTTATATGGGCTGAATTCTGGAAATCCCCCCCCCCCCCCACTTTCCGCTCTCCCTTCATTCCACTCATCGCTCCTTGTTACTTCGTTCTCTGTCTTTCATCAGGTCATACAAGGAAGTCACATCCGAACTTTAATAATATTCACATGGCATCAGAACTATTTATCGTCGGGGTTTTTTTCTCTGCACAGTATTGTCGTGCAAAAAGAAAGGAGAAAAAAAAAAAAGTTTCAAGAAATGATCTTGGTTTTCTTAACTCATAAAGTAACTACATGGAAGTGTCCTGGACTACAAAGACGGAGCATAACCTGATCTCAGAAGGTTCCCAGAAATGACTTCACCACGTGAATAACGTGCTGTGTTACTCGGTTACCAGAGAACACAGGCTTTCCAGCCGAGTAACACCAGCATAACACATAATGTAAAATTATCCAACACCTTAAACAAAAGAAAAACACTGTTTCAGTTTGATGATGTGGTAACAGTAATGAATTAAGGTTTGGGCTTTTGATCATTTACTGAGTTTAAAAGAAAACAACATCTTGTGACCTCAATTCCCAGCTGTCTCGCCAAACAGGTTGGGCTTGAAAAATTACCTCTCATTCCATAGTCAAGAAAGCAAAACTCCCACCTCCCACAACAAAACATTATTCACTGGTCCTGTTGCATCAGCACTGAAAATTATCATGAACCAGAAAGACCCCCCTCTACCTCGAGGACAGGAAGATGAGCACTGAGCTTCTGGGAAGGTAATTGTAGGTAATTGGGTTAGTAACTGGAATGATTTAGTGCTGACCCTCCAGCTGCATGGCACATTGGCGCATTGGGGGCTGCATTACTGCAATCCAAAGGCTGCCATGGATACGGCCCGCAACACAGAAGAGCCTTGGCTATGGGGATACTGGGCTTTACAGAATTCCCAGCATTCCCAACAAGTGCTGGGGCCGTGGGATGTTTGGGTCACTGTGCTACTTTTTAAAGCAAGAATAAAATAACATTTCTTTCCTCACAAAGTATTACTCCCAAACCTGTTTCAAAACAGCACCTGGAAGAATCCCAGGGAGATAATGCACTCCCTGCCTGGCCTGCATTCCTCTCCCAGCTGGGCTCAGGGCAGGCACTGTCTCCCCACACCTGCCATTCTACAGTCACGCTAGGGATTGAGAGAACCTAAACAAGAGCCCGTCTGGGAAAGAAAAAAAGAAAAAATAGCAACCATCTGGATTGGGATATTAAGAATACAACCAACAATAACAGGGCTTTCAAAAAAGTGCTTCCTTGATCGGAGACATGGGGGGGTGGGCATGAAACTGAAGTCACGAGAATCTGAAAAAGAATTCCTTAGAGCCATCAAAACCTCCTCCCCCTGTGAGAGGCACACCCAGAACCAGGCCTGCATCTCTCCTACTGAGTGCCATCGCTGCAAGGCCAAGAAGGGCAAAGGGGGAGTGCTCAAATACTATGCGGAAACTAGACCCACCAGTACCACAAGTTTTTAATAGGTAAAAATGGATATTTTAAATAAAATTTCCTTTGATAACCAGTAATACATTTTATACTCTAAATTGCAGCCAAGTAATATGCCAAAATATTCTTTCCACAATTTTCTTCATCTGTTGATACGGATAATCACTGCAGTATAATGAAAGATTTTTACTTTGTTTAAAATGGTGTTCGTGACTAAATGCTTACATTCTGTAGGTTCTAGTAAATGGCAAATGCTTCAGGTGGTGAAATAAATATTTCCATTTCTAGTACACACAAGTTTACTATGCAATACACAAAACTAGTCGGTTTCGACTCGTACTTTAAAACGGCCAAAGTACCGCCATACCACCAATGACACTTCACCTTGTTTGTCCATATTGCCTTAAAAAAAAAAAAAACAGGCGGCTGATGAGCTGCTTGTTTCTTCATTGGATATTAGATTTCCTGAGGGAGTTGCCTCTCTCTTGAATGACTCATGTGTTGTGTGGATGGTTTCATTTGTTCGGAAGGATTCATTTTGAGAATCGGTTCTCCGTGATATTGTTCGCGACGAACGTATGATACCAAAGCATGTGGCAAATGCTGCCAGCACAACCAACCTTACAGTGTGTTCACTGGGCACAGATGGTCTTTTCTTAAGACTACATTGTGATTAGTTGGAAATGCGTTCATTTTTGTGCTGTACGTTTTCAAGCGATATTCTTTATCAACGTTTTGGTCAAAGCATCTCATTTTCTTTATCATTTGAATTTAAGATGACGATAAGCATTATATCATTTACATCACCCAGCCGTACTCTAAGTAAACTCATACTAGCATTTGGTGTTCCTATTAAAATATTCAGAATTCTTTCACAGATCAAGTCAGTGCAGCAGTAATCCACTGCTCGGGACAAACTATTCAGCGGCCCTGAAGCTATGGTGAGTACGGAAGAGGAAGAACCAGGGTCCACTTTGTATCAGACAAGATTTCCACAAGGAAGTACCATGCGCCAGGTTAACAGGGTGAGTCTCAAAACCACAGGAATTCTGCAAGCAAGCCTGTGATGATCTAACAGTGATTCAGTCACAGAACCATCTCCTTACAAACAACATTGAACTGCTGATACGGGGAAGAATTTCATCAGTTTATCTGCAGATCTTCCACAAACATGAACACCAATATGCAATGGTCAGTTCCTGTACCAGACAGGAACTATATATTTGCTTTACTATATATTTTACATATCGTAACTACTGCTATTGCTTATGAATCTTATTTTTTTTAAAAACTATTCATACACATACACTACCCATTGCACAACTTGTACCGAAATTCTATTAGGCAAGACTAAACTGTACTTTATCACAACAGCACCCCCAAGAGGTCAAGGCGTACAAACAGCATCGCATCTGGACTGCACTCCCTTACGATTCTTACAGCAAACTAGAAAGGTGGGAGGCTCTAAAATAAAAGCGACTTTCAGCCTTAAAGTCACTGTTGGACATTACCCTAAACACCACAGAAAATAGATGGACATTTAAATTCTCTCAAAGGAAGCTTAGATCCCACCAGGTGACGAGCATCAAGCACCTGAAGCAAAATGTTTGGTTTAAACTCCTGCATTTAACCTGACGGGTTATTTTAACTGCATTCAAGTTTGACATGTCACAGGTACTTCTGTTGAACTCTCTCTATTAAAAGTACAGGCTGCTAAGTGCCAAAAAGAGTACAACCTCAGCCCAACAGAGGGCTCTATTTTAATGGTTAAAGGATCAGAACAGCCGGACCCACCCGCCACAGGGATGGGCCAGGGCTCCTGAAAAACAGAGGACCTTTCACTCCGGTACTGGACTAGCGTGGAGGCATGGAGTGTGGGTCATAGTAAAAATGTACCAGAAATAAAAACTGGGGCTGCTAATGAACGCCACAGAACATTTCCTGGCTGCCAAATCCAGTGAATGAAGAACAATCCACCGCCAGCCAACCGCGCCTCTGAACTTTACAGTAAGCTCTGCGCCTTCCCCTCTGGTGGCCACAAGCAGTACTGCAGGGGACCAGGTTCCCCTCCACCTCTGTGGAGGGAACAGAGACTCCTGCCCATATGACCCGATGTGTGCTGGATCTGCCGTTATTTCTCCACAAGGACATGCAGATGGTCACCACAGGGTAAAGGGCAGCGAGTCTAAGGGAAGAGTCCACAATTTCTCTGTACGGCACGTTCCTCCAAAACAAACAAACAAGGGAACATTCAGTTCTTAAACTGAGGCAAATGGACCAAATCAAGTCCATATCTGCCGCACTGAAATATGTTTAGAAATGTTTTAAGTGTTATGCAGATAAACTATTGCATAATGCATGCATGCAATTTTGTGGCACGTAAAACACAAGAATAATAATCACAAAAAGAAAAAGCTACATAGCGTCTATGCCAACAAAAACTCCTTCCAGAGATGCAAAAAAAAAAACAAAAACACAAACAAAAAGATCAGTTTACCCACAAAACATTTTGACCACAACCAGACAACACCTCTGTAAACAAGATTCTTGTTTGTCATGTAGATCAAACCTTAAAGCTTCAAGTCGATCATTGGGGCAACGTCATTTTAACTCCCTATATTAGCCCGACATTCTCATGAGAGGGTAAAGCAGAGGTCAGGATCAAACAGGCTCGGCGGCATTTGTTTTGAGCTGCCTCTCAACAGATGCCAGAACTGGGAATGCTTCAGAAACCCCCCCCCCAATCAAATACCTGTGGAAGAGCGCCATCAGCAGCGTGCGTGGGGACTCGCGTGACCCCAGCCCCCCTGCAGCATCCGTCCCATCCGCCATGTACACACTCACAAAGCAACCTGGCTTTTCTTTCTTTTCACATCCAAATGCACAAAAGGGTCTGTCTGATACTATGGCGATACGCTAAACGACCCCCACCCACTGGCGATATCTTGGCAGTTACACCTGGCTGATGGGCCAAGAGAGAAACTTGCTCAACTTTCCCCAGTCCTGTATTAGGACCAACGCCCATCTGGAGATGCAGATAAGGAGACTGCGCTGTGCCGCCAAAGATTAGGAGGCCTTCCCAGATGTGCGGCAGGCAGCACCCAGGAGAAGGCGCTCCACACCCACAACCAGCAAGGCATCATGAGCCAAGCCCGGGGCAGCTGGTGTGACCCTGCCAACAGTCCCCAGTCACACTCCTGTAAAAGTTCAGGAGACAGCATTCATGAACATGTCAATAAGAGTAAGGAGGTTGACTATCCTTTGAAACCTACACTCTG
This sequence comes from Mormyrus lacerda, assembly GCA_015163995.2. NCBI lineage: Eukaryota > Metazoa > Chordata > Actinopteri > Osteoglossiformes > Mormyridae > Mormyrus > Mormyrus lacerda. The sequence continues at coordinate 5,277,566 of JAABNX020000021.1, forward strand.
TCTTTCATATACTTACCCACTTAACTTTGGCCTATGTTATTATTCCTTTTATTCCTGCTAGGAAAGACATTCGTTAAGAAATCTTGATGCTTAAGCATTAATTTGTAGGACACACTAACCAGCCAGAGCTGAACTCCTACACCAGCCCCAAATTTAGGCAGTTTATCAACACTTACAGAGTTTAATGCATCAGAGCTCCTATGAAGACGCATCACCAAAGTAGAATAGGACTTACCTGCAATCACTACAAAATAATGGTGAACCCAAAACTGAAAACAAAGAAGCCTTAGCTAAAACCACCAAAAGGACACACAAAATTCTGTCCAAATGACATGACTGAAACGACTGTTCACGAGAGCTTATAAAATAGTGGGTCCACAAAGTGAAATCAAAAAGGGATTTTGTGTGTTTCTTACTTCTAGGCGGTCAGTATTTTGGACGCGAGGGGTTTTAAGGTCAGTGCCTGGGAAACAAACTTTCTCCTTCTTCCTGGTCCTGGAGAGAATGGCAGGAACAGACTGCAATACAGGGTCCCATTCTGGACTGCCCTTCCTCTCGGGGATGTTTTCTCGGATACACAGCAGGTCCTTCCTGCATTTATGGACCTCGTCGATAAGCCAGAGGCCAGTACACCTGCATACCGGGGGCCCTGCCTTTCAGTATAAACCGCCATCCCAATCCTCAGGCTTCACAAAACAGGATCTACACAGAAAAAAATAAAAAGTGGCTTCTGCTAACTATTCGAAGCTAAGAAGCATTAAAAAAAAAGATGCCATAGCGTTGCATCTGGACTAGCAGTGAACACACGTCACAAGACTCCCGGGTAGGGAGTCTGGGGCAGAACACCCAATTTAAAGCTTTTCTCATTGGACGATGGGGGAAACACAGCACCAGTTATCTGATGTATTTAGACTGACGCATTTAGAAGTTTATGGTCACCAGAGGGAGGGTACAAGATTGGGGGGGGAGATGAAGTGTGGGCTTTTGATTAAAGGGAGAGTCAGACCAAGATTGTGCTTTCCAGTGTCCCCAGGATTCCAACAACATGGTTTAAAACCAAAATTTTTTAAATTCACACACAAAAATGGTATAAGAGACGAATGTGCTTTCAAGCGCCCAGGCCGCCACAGGCTGAAGCAGACAGGCACCCCACCATGCAAGAGTACATCGGTAAGGTGAAACGCGTTGACGGAGCAAAGTAATGAAACAAAGCAAAAAGATGATGTAATTTTTATGGAAAGTTCCACTGCGGACCGACTTGGTGAGAGATAACTTGCATGTACGTGTAAAACAGCCAGCGCTGTGCCAGACCAAAATCAGCTTTCTACATGATTCTGCCTGATAAAACATAACGAAATATATCATGCATATTTTAAAATGGAGCTGGGGGCTGAAATACATGCAAACTTTTTTTTTTTTTTTTTGGGGGGGGGGGGGTCACCATGTGACTAGCGGCTTCTGTAGGACCCCCCCAGGGCCCAGAGAGACTCGGCTCCTCCCATCCCCCAGTCTGTGATGTGCTCACAGCCAGAGGCAGCACACGGAAGGCAAACGACAGGTGGGGAGAGTCACCCTGCATTGTTCCATTGTTCTCTCCATCCTTTTCTCACTCTCGCGAAATCTCTCTCTCTCCAGGGCTTTGCCCATTCACAGCTACTGCGCCGTTTGATGCACAGGCAAAAACAGCAGCTTTTATGCGAGCGCTAAGTGAGAGACAGGAAAAACCCCTTATCCTATACTGGGATTGACCTCTCTGTAATCAGTAGACCACAGCCTAGAACCATCCCAATGGGATCTTTCTGAACTTTGGTCCGTTAAGCTGCGAGCATGCAGCACTTGGTACGTGTGTGACAGATAAGCCGGCAAAGGAGGACGCTGGAATCCACGCAAGGAGTCTGTGTTTCATCCCACTAAGTTTTTCCTTTTATCCTCTGGAACGGCGGTCGGACGGATGGAGTGAAAGATGAAGACTTTCCAAAGAAAGAGGGACGAATCCCACATCAGGAAGTGGGTGGAGTTAAATAAAACAGTCTGAAATGGGGGGGGGGGGATTACGTCCTCAGGCCTCCTCAGTCATGATGCTTTCACTAGAGCTGTCCAACCCACAAGCCCGGTAGGCTTTTCAGAAAATACATTTTTAATTACCTCCCAGCTGACGCATAAAATAACAGATGAGTCTAATTACCATCCAAGCAATTAGCTCATTAAGGCAACCAAAACCAGAAGTTGATGGAACACAAGTCACTCTTGGGGACAAGACAGACAGCCCACCCCTCTACTTTCGGAGGCACCGTTTTGAGATGAACTTATGCATGACGGCTTAACAGGCGTGTCAAACTCGGGGTGTGGAAACCGACACGTTCACTTTACCATCAGTGGAACTCACCCAGCCCAAATCCAAATCTGTTCACTTTTACTTTCATAGTAGGAGCTTCACCTAAACCTTCCACCAGACTGACACGTGTTGTACAGAAAGAGAAGCAGCAGAGAATTTTTTTTTCCTGAGATCAGCAATATTATTAAAACTGCAAACAATTAGGAAAAGTTGTAAACCAAAGGCAACGTGTCCGTAGACATGTCTGAATGATGAGTTGCTTATTTGCATATTGTAAAAAAATATATGGGAATCAAAAATAACATGATCATCATAAAGTACGGTCGCCACTCTCTCTCCAGTATTGATGTAACTTATCAGGAAACCCAAACTTTCCCAAACTGCTAATTGTGACAGGATGTAAGCAGATTATCTGTAATGAGCTCGCTGTCACAATTAACAAGGTTTTCCATGCTGAACGTCAACTTGTGAATTTAGGTTCTGTCTGCATCAAGAAATGTTTTCATTTGTTTCCTTGTGAGAAGCGAACCAAAATTAAATGCACCTATAGCCAGTACCTATGTACCAATAATTCCTCCTGAGAGAACAGCTATACTCACTCTGCTTGAATTAAAAGAATTTAGCCTCATTTTCACACTTTAGAATGTCTCGCCGAAGAAAGAAGTTGCGATAAATAATGTTACTGGTTCCACCATTATGTTTTGTTCGGGCCTAGAAAGAGTTTGTCATGCGTCACGTCCAACTTAAGTGGACTGGGGCAACTTCTAGAAGTTGATGCGTCACCGAAGCTCACTGGGAGCAGAAGCCAAGGCAGCAAAAAGCCACACTTGGCAATAGCTTAGCAATCTATTCATGTTGCCTGGCGCTCACATGGTTCAAGGAGAATGGCACACTTATAAGAGCCTTTCCCTCAGAACACTGATAGTTGACACAGCCTCCTTTACGTACACTATCAGAAGGCCAGGGGTGTTTATTCAGTATGTGTACTGGATTATTCTTGCGTTCTCACACTGATGTTATCTTTCATTACCAAAGTACAGTTCCAATATTCAAGAACAGAAGTACGGAGGACGGTTAAAAAAAAAACTAAAAAAAACAGATGTCATTCCTCCCTGGTCACAAATATCAGTGACGCATCAGTTGCATTTTTGCAAACAAGATCAATCCTGCGATTCACTGCTTCCCAAATTTGTTCCTGGGAGCAAGTATACTTCTGCCAAGAACGCAAGTACGATCTTGGTATCGATAAACAGCCCAGGTCCGGTAGGACACCCGATTAGGGAGTTGAAGACAGTATTGTTCAAAGACCTTCCCAGCATGGAAGTCAAAGCAACTTCCAAAACTGCAACAAACATGCAATCATCAGGCAGGGAACGGTCACTTAGGAGGAATGCAGATAAGGAGGAGCCAGCTGCTTACAAGAAGAGCTCCAACCAATAGAAACTCACCGGCCAGGCCACCATTACACTCCCGAGTCTGAATCTGAGGTGACGTCTGGCTCAAATTACACAAAATTTCAGGAAATGTAATGCTAGAAAAGAAAAACACACACACACACACACACACACACACACACACACACACAAATTCAAGGGAAAAGAAAGCAAAATGAAGTGACAGCCAGATGAATTTGAAGTGTTCAAAGTTCACTCCCTGAGCTATCACCCCATATTCCGCTTTCATCACACGTTCTTTACATGCCTCAGTATAACCACAGTAGTCCTCACCTGCCAGCATCTCCATTCCCCTGCTCCCCGCGACTGGCAAACCACAAAATTCCCATGGATTGGTGTGTGCATAGACACCAGAGGGAAGCATTAAAATGTGACCTTCACACTAGCAATACTGCCCCCTCTGCTCACAGACACGCGCCTCCATCGTCCACAGCTCACCCCGATCGAATCCCTCCCCCGTGCCGGATCAGCCCAGGTGCAGACTGCAGGCAAGAGACCATGAGCAATGCCCAGCAGCCCCCCCATGCAGAGAAAGCCCGCGGACACGGCAAACACTGCCTTTTGTTGGACCGGGGACACTCGTGGTTCTGTGCTGAGTGCTGCACTCATAAGAGACGAAAGCAGAAAAGCTCGCTTTCAAGCTCCGACACCAGCCGATGAATGCGAACGAGCCCCGGCTACAAAAGGCTGCCTGTCTCCCCCCACACAGAAAAAGAGGGAAGCAGGCAGGCGTGAAAACAGCAGCGTGGATCCTGCAACTTCAGCGGCCTGATCTAATGCAGCTGTGGGCCGCAGTTTGGCTGGGATGACCAGAACCTCAAACTGGGCCAAACTGACATGCGTTTCAAAACATCTCCTACACTCAAATGCATGTACGCCTATGCGCCTAAGAGCAGAACTTACACGCAGCTTCTGCTAATATTTGTTGTCTTCTAAAACAAACCCAATCATCACAGGACAGCATTTAAACTCTGAGAAGCCTTTACAGTTTGGCAGGGTTTGCAGAGAAACCGTCTACCCCATGCATTTCTTACACCACTACGGATTCACTCATTTCATCATCTGCAGGCTATTGTGTCAGAGACTGCAAATAAAAAATAAATAAATAAAGTTTCCCCAGTGCAACCCAAAACAGAAAGGAGGGGAACGTTCTGTTTAAAAGAACACGGCCACGGCTGGATGCCGTCTTCAAAACCAGTGTGTCATGCCTCTCTCCTCAGCGGGACTGCACGCACCACACTGCAGCCTTGAAGTCCTCCCCCAAAAGCAAATTACTGCAGAACCACAGAAGCATCCAAAGCACTCCTTCAAATTGGGGGAAAAAAACAGCCTCATATGGAACAAAAACAAAAAAAAAGCCAGTTCATCAGCTTCATCGTTAAAAACAAGCACTGGAAAAAAAAGAACATCAGTACCTGTAGAAGAAGCAGTCACAGCAAACCAGAACCCCCATGCAGATGACCGTTTGGGCAGCAGGGGGCAGAATCTCACATACACCCCCTGCCTCCCCTCCTCCGTTCCGCTTCTTCTTGTTTAGTCTCCAGCGGCGGGTCATGCGGCAATCTTGGCTCAGAGCTATAGGGCCCTGTCTACTGAGGAAGCCTTCCTTTGGTGGGATGCAGCTCGATCCAGCAGGCAGGACACGCGGCAGCGCGGACCTTAGCGCGGGTAAGGGACAAGTCGTGGCGGATGGCAGCGGCGAGCAGGGAGCAAGCTCACAATGACTGTCTGTTCGTGTGTCTGCAGCTTTTTCTTACTCCTGCTCTCTCTCTCTCTCTCCCCCTCTCTCACAAAGTTCCCTCTCCGTCTCTCTTGAACCTCCCTCCTGCCGTTGGCTCCCACCGGGGACGAAGATTAGGCCGGCAAATGAACGAGCAAAAGCTACCAACGAGGCCGGACTCGGGAGTGAGAGTGAAGGAAGCGCATGAAATGAGCTCGGCAAGCTTCCCGCAGCTTGAAAGAGAAACATCCCTCCCCCTGGAGAAAAAGAACGCATTGCCTTCTCCCCTCCTCCAGGGGCGCCTTACCCAAAAAACACCTTAAGTTAAATTAAGAGAAGTGGGCCAGAAATCTCTGAAGCCGATACAACGCCTTCAAGAAACTAGGAGACTTGGGATAAAGATAATGAGGACAGTCAATTATGGCTACTGGCCTTGTTGAATGTATTACTTGCAAAATCTCCTGCTTGAGCATTTTTAGCACGGGAACAGAATTCCCTATAAAAAAGGCAAAGGGACAGATGGGAAGACATTAATTTAAGGACAGAAAACATCACCACATGGTTAAGACTGGTGACCAAGCAGCATCTGATCCAGTAACCAGAGGTAGACAGTTCAGGTACAGGAGTAGGAATCCAGACCAAGATTTTGTTTCAACCATCCAGTTGAGTTCTCTGTGACTATAACTCTTATACTCAACTGGCTGGTTGAAACAGAATCTTGGTCTGGATTTTACCCTATGGACCTGAGTTACCCAGCTCTGCCGATAGCTGTACTCAGCTCTATAGCTGCACCACCACAACAGCAGGGATCACCAGAACCCTTCAGCAAGGTGAAGGGGGGGGGGGGAGGGGGGAGTTACCCAGGGACATCCCCCTCTGTGTCAGACGGCTGGGGTTGGGGGCCATGAGACAGCTGCTGGTACATACCGGGGGCCAGTACTGATAAACTACACCCCACCAGCACAATGAGAAGTACAGACCTCACAGTCAGACTCAACACTACATGATCTGACGGCATCAGCTCACAAAGTTGCCTTTAGGAAAGAGACTGAGCAAATCCAATCGCGTATTAAAGTTTTTTCAGGCTCATTTTCTTGGCTGCAGCGTTCTAATGTTCTATGCTGTGGGCAGAACGTGTCACATTCATCCTCGCAGCTGTGCACCAAGTGTATGTGTGTAAGAGAACCTATACGAGACAGAGGCTCAGAATCCATTATGACCTCTGGAACAGGACATTTCATATCCTGGATGAACAAAGCCAGTGAAAAGCAAACAGATGATCACATAACATTTTAGCCTTGGGTGGTGAGATCTCAGTGCTCTATGAGATGGGGATGCACGTAACCGCTATACAAGAACGTATTCACCTTTAAAAGCCATACGTGCGACAACTGCACAAATGTATCCTTATTTTACGTGCATTTGCGCTGATATGACAAGAAAATACAGGGCATGTCAACCTCCATATGTTAATTCGTTCTTCATTTGCGGTATAGATGTTAAAATGCACGGTAATTTCTTATATCGGCTCAAATTCACATAAAACACGCACGCATTTGCGTTGTTACAATCGCACGCATGGCTTTTAAAAGGTGAATGCGTTATATGCATCCCTGCTTACAGACATCCTCATCTTGTTCACCAAGCCCGATCACCTAAAGGCGCAAACAAACCAGATTCCTTGGGTACATCTATGCAGCAGAGGATCAGCTAATGCGGTAGAAACCAAAACTGGTTCAAAGAGATTGCTGTTCATCAATATATATATATATATATATATATA
>JAABNX020000021.1:5294439-5312668 GCA_015163995.2 Mormyrus lacerda
TGACCCTGCCCACCCACACAAAGGCTTCGTTACTGTGAATGTCCACCTTCACATTGACCCTGCCCACCCACACAAAGGCTTCGTTACTGTGAATGTCCACCTTCACATTGACCCTGCCCACCCACACAAAGGCTTCGTTACTGTGAATGTCCACCTTCACATTGACCCTGCCCACCCACACAAAGGCTTCGTTACTGTGAATGGTCACCTTCACATTGACCCTGCCCACCCACACAAAGGCTTCGTCACTGTGAATGCCCACCTTCACCTTAACCCTGCCCACCCACACAAAGGCTTCGTTACTGTGAAACGCCTTGATGAACAGGTGGGGAAGAGAGCAGCCTCAAACAACCCCCCCCCCCCCAAAGCACAGGAATGCTAACAAGCCTGCCCTTCCACCAGCAAGCTGTGCTGCCCCCATAAACGCCTCCTCCTCTGGTCATCCTAGATGAGTTTTCTGAAGCCGCTCGACATCCCTGAATTCACAACATCATAGGGAAAGGGGATCAAGTTCTATCATTTTATTTACTTATTTTTGCTGAACCGTAGGCTGGTTTTGTTACAACAGGAATAGGTTAACCATCTCTGTTGAAGATGTATGGTTCCACAGCTGGTTTCTACCCAAACCAGCTAACCAACCAACCAAGTTAAACAGAGAGGTTTCTGATCAGTGGTGATATCCTTCATCTACAGTGAAAAGTAATGCAGAAATTCTAGTTTTCTACAAACCTGATTTGAGGTGCCAGTCAGGGTCACCAGGACAAACAATAGTTTTTGACCCTAACTGTAACCCTGAGCTTTATCGACCAGTTTTGTCCTATTTTCTGTTAATCAGAAACCCTATGGACTGAATTCTAAAACCAGAACATACCAGAGTCATTCCCTGGTACCACACAGAGGACACTGACCAATCAGAAGTCTCAAACCCAGCTTCTCGTAGGCGAGTGTGGCTGCTGCTCTGCACAGGTGCCTTAAAAAGATGAGAAGACCACTGCCTTCAGACATCACTTTCCCCTAAAACAAAAGCCCTGAAAACATATCCAGTACCAGCTCCCCACTGAGGCAGTCGTAACCATTTAGACGTTTCATCTTCAGATAAATGGTCTCAAGTCTGAGCTCGGTGCATAACAGACAAGGGGATGACGCATCTAGCTTCTGACTATGGATCATCTTGAGTCAAGCTAAGCATGAGTCAACCAGATCGAGGAATTCTCTCTAGTGGAGTCATTAGTATCCATCTCCTTGTCTATCGGTGTTTGACCAGCAGTTTCCTCTGGTGATAGCCAGACGCAGGCCTGGTACTCCAGCAAGGGGCTGTGGTATGCCCTCTGCAGCAATGAGAAAGGTCTACCCAGAAAACCTCACTAATCCTCCCACGTTACAGGGTACTCAAGCTCCAGTCCACATTATCTGTAGGCCGTACAAAAACACTGGAGGTTAAAGGGGGCAAATGGCTGATGTTTAAATACCCCATCTTTACCCCCAAGACAGTTTACTGACCCCCGCAATGACAAACACCCCCACTCCATGTGTCCAGCTGAATCTCACCACAAAGCCTAAAAAAAGGACTAATGTCTCATGTGCCGACTTAAAGATTATCAATCACCCCAGACACATTTATGGACAAATAAAACTGTCCATCTCTCTCTTCAACTTCCAATCATTTTTCCTGGTCTGGGTCACACAAACATTCACCAGAGGGGTAGTCATTAGGGTCAAGGGTGACAGAAATTGGGCAAGAGGCAGAAGTCCCCCCCCTCGCCCCCAAACAAACAGGACTGATATGTACTAATTCAATCCCAGGAAGGAATTCAGCGCTTGGTCAGCAAAGACACTTTGGCCTGAAAAGGTCGAATTTGCAGGCATTCCGTGCTGTCTGTTCAAAGACCCCACTGTTATACCTTAAAGACTTGCCAATTGCTTAATTTAAGAAATAGCCAACTATATTACAATATGAATGGGAAATATGTCCTCTACACATATCGTTGTAAAGCGTTGGCTAAGCTAATTTCTTTAGTGTTGTGTATTAACCGCGATGGTGGATTCTAGACCAGGAGGAAACCAAAGTTCTCCCAGAGAACCTCTGCAAGTCAATCTCAGGACAGGTCATGCCCAATCACCCACAGCTAAATGTTCCAGAGCTTTCCCACCTTTTTAAACTGAACAAAACAATGATTTAAAAACCCCCTTAACCCAACAGAAGTTCCGGCCCTTCCACTGACATCAGGAGACCCGGCGTTCTCCCTTAGAGATACACGTGCCCCCCCATGCCAACTGCTCCTAATTGATCCTTCAGAAAAACAAATGAGGGATGCAGACTTAAAAGGCAGCTCTAGCAACACAAGCTGGTAGGAGTGTGGGTTCCACTGGATGCATCCATGCCAGTACAGCTGATGGCCCTTTGCACTGGGTTGGGGAAAAACCAAATCACTCCACTCCAAGTCAGTTCCACAAGTTAACCTGTGAGGAATTCATCTGTGACATATAATACTTCACATGAACTTTGTTCCTAAATGTCAGACAGGAGCAAATTTGCTGGAGTGGGGGCAGCTCTATAGGTTGGGACTCTGAAGGTTGCTGGTTCAAATCCCAAAGTTGTCACAGTGATCCCACCATTGGGCCCTTGTGCAAGACCCTTAAGCTCTTTTACTCCATTGACTAGCTGACCTTACTGTCTCCTGTACACCAGTTTCATGAGTTGGGCCTCCTGGGATGCTTTTTCTATGATGTCACACATACATGCTGAGCACTCATTGGCCACTTTTCCTTCACTCTCTGGTCAGACTCCTCCGAAACCATTTCTAGTGTGTTTAGATCATGTGGCCAGGTCATGTGATCATTCTCCTTTGTATATGGCTTGGCGTGTGAACTTTTGACTGGTACTATATACAAAAGCCAAAAGATCTCACCTCCACATCACAGAACAATGGATGGAATGTAACAGCATTGCGGGCCCAGACAGAAACATGTACGTGCTGAAGGAAAAGTAGCCCCTGGCAATAGAGCAGACGCAGCCAAAGCTTGTGCTGCAGATACAAACACTGCAGGCAGGGAAGAACCCAGTGATGAAGCACAGAAGCTGTCAGATCACAGAGTGTCTATGGTATGAGCTTCCTGCACTTCCCGCACCCCCAAAGCAAAGTCGCTATCTTTATTAACATAGCAGCAAGATTAAAAAAAGATACAAAAAAATTGCTCGGACTGGGTCGCCCAATCTTGTAGCAAGGGGTGACTCTGCAACACTGTTCCCAAATTCAGTCCCAGGTAACGCACCCAATATCCAGTCCCTGGGTGAAGCAGTAATAGGTGCCTCAACCAGGGGGAACCCCCACACTCCCCACTAGGGCGGCGGTGCGATTCTTAAAGCCGCTCTCAGCATCGACTTTACAGTTACTGCTCATGTTAGCATGCTAATCACGAGGCAGTGCTCAAAATGGCCCTCGATGTGCAAATCGTCAACGGGAGTTTCCCCGCCAGCCAGGAGACAGACCAGACAGTGCGGGTGGCATCGGAAAAAAAACATCACTCTGTTGTCACATGCTTCATAATCACAGGGTTTGAAGTCACACTGGTGCAGATTTGGGGCTGCACCGGCACCTGTTATCGCTTTTCATATTTCCTTACACAGATACCAATCGAACCTGTACAAATCGTTGCATAGGAGGAACATTACGCAGAAGTTCTTTGATTGTAAATTGTCTCGGCTGGTTATTATTAAGTGCTTCCAGCTTTTGAATTAATTGGCATACTGAAAAAATGTACAATGCTCAAATCTAAGGGTAAATAGGACATCCTCTTAATGTCGTTTGCGGGACACTGTAGCCTAAAAGAAGACTTAGACTGCCACTTAGTAAAATTTGCAGAATTATTTTGATATTTCCATATAATTTTGGTATATTGCTACTTAAGAGAAAAACAAACACCATCAGCCTGAAAATTTGTGGCCTGAACTCTGCTATTAAGCACCTGGGACCTAGAATTTTTACACCACAAACATCTATGGCCCAGATTCAAGAGATCCGTCTAACTGTGAGAAATTCACACCAGTTCCAAAATACTTAAACCTGCAGTCATGTGTCAAATAAAATGAATTATGTATCAATACTTGCAAGACTAATTTTCTGAAGCCAACTCTGCCCTAACAGCTCTGAGGGGAGAATACATCGGCATATCCATAAATAAGAATGAGTGCATTCTACACAGGACTAGATAGAAATATTACGAGGGATAACCAGACCAGCAGGCTGCAAGCTGTGCAAAAACCCTACAGCAAGGATGCGGCCAACACTTCTCATACAAACGATGGAGAGGTTTCAACTGACCCCGGCGTGATTAATGGCATGTGCAAAGGTTTTCACAGTAATATGTCTCCACATCACAATGCTTTGTAGATACACATGGAGCTCAGCATCAAGTTTAGCCTTGCCAACATCAGACCACATAGCCGTCAGACCATCTCCAGAAGAGCTTCACAAAAAGGTCAAATCTCCCCAGAAAGGCCAGGTACCCATGTTGGATGGTCTGCATCCTGAATCCTTTTTTACATTTTGAGAGCAGGTTGGACCACTGACATTAGATACCTTAAACTTTGCTATTAAACAAGGGTAATTTCACAGGAACAAAGAAATGCACTCTGCACGGGTTTACTGAAGAAAATTGACAATCCACTTGAATGTTTGTTAATTATATTGTTAATTAGCGGAGAAGTCAAGCTGGAATTCATGGAGGGAGGGAGGGGGTGACAAGGACAGACTAACAGGCTACGGCAACATATGCAACATGTACATGTTCTGACCATCCTCTCAAGCCTTCATCCAATCAAAATAGACAAATCGTGCCACTTGGATACGGCTTAGAAACAGTTTCTAAAATTGGATGAGCAAATAGCATATGATGTGCGTTAAATTTGCCAATTACTAATATATTCATTTCAGTCTGTGAGGGTATGGAAAATATTTACGTCTTGGTTGCACGGTTGCCTCACACCTCAGGCTTCTCAGCTCAAATCCCACCTCTCCTTTCCTGCCGGTTTTCCGCTTCCTCCCCACAGTCTAATGACAGGCGGTTAGGCTAAACTGCCCACGGTGCACGAGTTTGCCGGCCATGTACTGGCATCCCATCCAAGGTGTATCCCTGCCCTGTGCCCTGCGTCAGCTAGAACAGGATCCCGGGTCACACCCACGGTTCGAGACAGGCGGCCAGAAGATGGACGGAGGGGCATTCATTGGCCATTTTATCAAGTAAACGTCCTCGTTTACACAAATGGCCCTGCTCCTCCACACGCCGAATCATGTCGCTACATCACGACTGGGTACTGTTTGACTAAGCACTCGAACGGGCAAGATATGACACAAGCGATTCTGAATGGGGTGCGATTGTCGGCGCTATATATGGCGGTTCCCACATCGCAGAAACAGCCGATTTCCTGGAATTTTCACACACTTTAGTGTGTCGAGTTCACAGTCCTTACACCTGCTAGTACAATTGCATAATACTTGATTGGGATGACAGGGATGAAGAAGCCAATCAGCACAGTGGGAGTAAACGAGGGCAAGAAGGCCGGCAAGCAGAAGCACTTTGGTGAGATTGTAGACTGAGAGTACAGCAGCTGCAGGGGCTAAATGATACATTCACCTCTTCGAAAAACAGTTTTAAAAAGTTTTACATAAATGTGTATAATTATTTAACAGTTAGATTAGATTTGGAGGGGACGCGTTTCTTGAGATCCTCCCTGTTTTGGGCCATAAGCTTCACACGAAGGGCCGATGCGACACGGTGACGTCTGTGATCCACTCGCTTACCATCCCGCTTTCCGTCTCATTATGATGTTCGTAAAAAGAACGGAGGTAGACATGGGGCATTGAGAGAGTGAGAGAGTGAGAGAGAGAGAGAGAGTGAGAGAGTGAGAGAGAGAGAGAGAGAGAGCGCGAGAGAGAGAGACCTTAAAGTCCTTAAAAACCTGCACCAAACTTTGGCCGCGTTTACCTCCTGTGCTTCTACTGAAGGGCCAGAGGAAGTTACGGTCAGGTCTGGCTGATTCCAGCTTGGGGGGGCTGCTTCCGCCCGCCTCTCCCCTGCTTCCCCCGGCCGTGAGACCTGAGCTGCAGAAGCAGGAGCTCTAGGGCCAAGGACACGCAGCAGAGCGCAGGAGGACGCCTGCTCTCTGGCTCAAGCGCTCTGCCTTCACCCCAGACTGAGGGTGCAGTGAAGCACCTACGGGAGAGCATGCTCTTTACATTTACACGTATGGGGCTCTGAAAGCTGGGAACCGGCCACTTCTCACCTCACAGGACCCCCTCCCACGAGGTAAGGAGCATGCAGAGTACAGTGCATCGCCGTACCCACCACACAACAAAGCACCTCAGGGATGAGAACCTGAGTGCAGCCATGCGGCGGGCGATACCTCAGCACCACACTAGTCCAAATGGACCAATGTGAGTTTTTTCCCAGTGGCTGCAGTGCCAATCCTGCCACCAAGCCCCAAGTTTTTCCCTGGACCTTATAGGGCTAGATGTAGATTAACATCATACCAAGGATGAAGCAGTTGCAGGTTTAAGGTCCTTGCACAAGGGCCCACTGGAGTCGAATCACTCCAGGCATTCACGGGATTTGAACCAGCAACCTTCTGATTGCTGGCACAGACCCCTAGCCCACTCTCACCCCCACTAGAGCTGTAAGATATTAGCGAAAAATTTCAAATGTCACATTGTGAATGTCACCATAAAAATCACAATTTTCATAAAGCAAAAAGGAGTTGAAAACTTATCAGAAATAAACCACAGCCAAGTACAACTAGTTAATAGATACCAAGAGAGTGCATCAAATAAGTTGGCGGCATTGCTGCAGGTTTTGATGACAAGTCACTTGTATTTGCTCAACACCATCACTGTAGAATCCAAAGTATTCCCATAGAGTGGAAGGCGAATGTCTATCGGTGACCAGTTTTTGTTCACTTTTCTCCTCCTCTCTCTTTTTTTGTTATTTCTCTAAAACACACCACACTGTCTATGACTGAGTCCAACAGCAAAGATGAAAATGACTATGATCATGTAAAACCAGTGGTGGTAAACCTGACTCATTACATACTAGAAAATCTCAAAAAGAAATAGTCACTAAATCTGTAGCGCTTGCCACGTTCCGTTTCCCAAGACAGGGTACAAAGGTTTTAGCGAAATGTACTGGTCTCCATTCGGTAGATCTCATCATCAAGATTTCAAAATCCTGGAACCGTGTTGGAAAATAACGTTGCTTTTGAAATAAACGGATACCATAGTATAATGTTTGGACGTTATAAAATATTAGCTCATACCCAAGGCTAATCTCAAGCCAACTGATAATCACATCGTTTGTGATATAACAAAGCACATGTGCCGAACACGCGACGTCGATATTAACACCATGTATTATTCAGCCCTGCACACAGCCGCTTCCAGTACACAAGGTAGACCTGAGCTCTTGCTAAAAGTATTTGGTTAGGACTACCAGACCCCAAACCTGCAGCTCTTTGCAACAGGAACAGCCTTCTCCAAATTGCTCAGGTTCCCATGAAAATCTCTTATAAGATCCTAACCTGGACCAGTGTAGTTAGCGTGTCAGAAGTAACACTTCTCGGTGGGGACAAGCAGCCCACCATCAGGGAGAGGCTCCATGGCGAGTGTAGCCCCAAACCTGCAGTGTCACCAGTCCCACCAATACTCCTCAAGCCTCGACTCATTAGCATTAGGGCAAAACATACTGAAATGACAGACGCAGAAGGACGAAATGCAGGCCGGATCCCCGGCAGAGGAGTGAAACCAGCCGTCTTTCAACACCCTCTGAAAATTTAATGCAATTATGCAGTATTTTGGGAACATTTTATATATTTCTAATGCTTGGCTGATGTACCGTTAGGTAATAAGAGAGACACGGCTTCCACGCTGGACCTCTGGCCGGCAGACTACCCGGAAAGCGGGGCATTCTGGGAAATCGGGAGCCACATTAAAACGCCAGCCAAACAAACGGGAACACGACCCACGTGAGAATCACTTCAGCTCTGGAAGAGCCCAGGGAACGCAGATGGGACCGGCGGAGCACCGTGCAGGAACCGTGAAATGCACATGACGAAAGCAGGCGAGGCGGCACCAGCCGGGCATGGCACCTAAATGCTCCATCAACGCTGATGCCAAAAAAACCCCCCCAATACCTTATAGTTCCACTCTACAGCGCCGGGTAAGTTCAGGTCCCATCCAGTGTCTGGTCTGTATACTGCAGCCTTTAGTCTCTCAACTTCATACTCTTATTTTAACAGTACTACCAGAGCTAAACCACTATCATCTCAGGAATGGACGAGACAAAAAAAGACCAGAGGGTCAGAGAACCAAAGTTCTGAGAAGTGGAGTTATGGGCAGCTCGTTCCCAGTACCCAGGGTACCCAAACCATGAGTGACGGAGGCCTGAAAATCCGGGCACGGGTTCCGTGACACCGGCGACATTCCTCAGAACCCCACGTCTTCACACAGTCGTCGCGAAACAGACGTCACTCAGATCACAACCGATGGCGGGTAACAATGTTGCCAGTTCACATTCCTCCAACGATTCTGCTCTCCCTTCCTCGCTTCAGCTGTGCCAAGAAGGACGGCACGGCTCTTTGGCGTGACGAAGTATCATCTGAGCAAACACACACGCAGAAACACTTTGGACTGGGCACAATGCTGCGGAGCGCGACAGGTGTAATGCGTCACGGTAACATTGTCTGCAGTGCGAACACCAATTAAAGGGCACTGGAAACTATCCCAGCAGACCCTGAGGGCCACAGAAAGCGTCCACGAGGCATTCCAAAGAGCAGGGAAATGAGTCATTTTTTAATATATTATATTATATATATAGCCTATTCTAATATAAAATATATTATTTTTTATACATTACAGTTTTATGGTTTTACAAATCAGGACATTAAAAAAATCACCTGGTTCTTACCTAATTTAATGTCACATGTAAAATTATAATAAATAAAAAAAAATAATAATAATAAAACACACACACACAGATCCCACTGTGTCATTATCTATTGAACAAAAATGAAGCTAAAAAGGAGAAGCCATGTGTGAGAAAGTAAGCACACCTCACCCCATGATCCAATATTTTGTAGAACCACCTTTAGCAGCAATAACTTGAACTGTTTTCTGCATGACTTTCAGTCTCGCACACGGTTGTGGAGGAATTCTGGCGCACTCTGCTTTACAGTTTTGCGTCGGTTTGCCGGGGTTTGCAGGCATTTGTTTACGCGCAGATCAATGGGACCACAGCTCCCTCATTCTTTCTTTTCCAGCCATTCTGTTGTAGATGTGCTGCTGGGCTTGGGATCACTGTCCCGTTGCATGACTCCGGTTCCGCCAAGCTTTAGCCGTCAGACAGATGGCCTCACATTCGACTCTATAATACTTTGCTGTACAGAGCACTCTATCACTGCGAGGTGTCCAGGTTCTTTGGCTGCAAAACAAATCACAACCAAATCATCACCCCTACACCACCGCACCTGACGGTTGGTATGAAGTGTTTGTTGATATGCTGTTTGGTTTTAGCCAAATGTGGCGCTGTGCATTACGGCCAAATGCATCCACTTTGGCCTCACCTGTCCAAAGGACATTGTTCCAGAAGGCTTGTGGTTTGTTCAGATGCAACTTTGCAAACCTAAACCGTTCTGCAGGGTTCTTCTTAGAGAGAAAGGGGTTTTTGCTGACAGCCCTTCTAAACAAGCCCTACTTGTTGAATCTTTGTCTAATTGTACCGTCATGAACTTTAACATTTAACATGCCCACTGAGGCCTGTAGAGTCTGAGATGTAGCTTTTGGGTGTTTTGGACCTTGGGGAGAATTTGCTGGCGTGTCCATTCCTGGGAAGATCGGCAACTGTCTTGAATGTTTTCCACTTGTGAATAATCATTCTCACTGTAGAATGATGGATTTCGAACCGTTTGGAAATGTCCTTATAACCCTTCCTGGAATGATGGGCTGCAACAATTGCTCCTCTAAGATCATAGCTGATGTCCTTCCTCCTTGGCATTGTGGTAACACACACCTGACTGCTCCAGACCAGCAAGCAGCCAAAGCTTCTGCTTTTTTAGAGATGGCCACACTTACTGATGATCAATTAATCAAGTGTTTGATTAGCAGCGTCTGGCTGCTACTTGCCATCCCTATTCCTAGGTGCAATTCATTTGTCACGCGCTGCTTCTGCATTTTGGCTTAGTCTTGGTTAAATAAATGACAGGATGTAATGGGTCATGTGTTCTTGTTCAGCACCTAAATTTAGGAGCAGAGGACCAGATGATTTTTTAATTATGTCCCGGTACGTAAAACCTCAGATTTGAAAGAGGGTGTACTTTCTTTTTCACATGGCAGTAAATAAACAACCAAATTCAACTCCCTCGGTGAAAAGCAGGGAAAGCAAGGATTAAGCATCTGGCATCCAAGGCTGTGTCCGCATAAAGGAGATTCCTCCGGCGTTACGACGGCCACGAGGTCTCCGGTGGCTGCTCCGAACCTCCACCTCCCCGACCTCCTGCTATGATCCATATTGATAGTTATATTCTATAGCCGATGTCATGGCCGTTTGTTTAGTCACTTTATACTTTATCTCTTTCTAAAGCTATGAGACGTATTTGCTCAACGGCTCAACGGCACAGGCCGGAATAAACCGCAATGACGGAAAAAACGTCATTTCTGTGGAGCCGATAATAGAGACGTTTCTCTTCGCGTTGCTGGATGCAGTTCTGCGAATGAGTTGCTCCTCCGTACAACATTCTAATCGGCATCGAGAGGGATCACACGGTACGTTTGCCGGTTCGGGTTCTGCTCCGTCTGACACGCCCTGGCCTCGCTCGGGTGCGGAAGGTCTCAATCCAGCTACGCACCTGAAAGGGCCGACGTACAAGCCCCAGAGGCTGATGGGAAATGGGCCAGGAAGTGCAAAGCGGCCAGACAATTAAATATGGGGGGGGGGTGGTATCTATAGGGGGCCCAACACATTTAAATGTAAATTTGCTGCATGTCTACCAATGCATGCACCTAAAAAAAAAGAGTATGAAAATAAAAGGCTGATTCAAAACCCAAGACACAATGTAGATGCTAATGTCAGGGCACGTCGAATTCAAATCTTTGTTTTATTTCAAAAAAATAATTATGGGAACCTCTCTCTCCATGGAAATAAGATGCAAATAATTTTTAAAACAAATTCTAACTAATTTCCATTTTATTTTGAGAAAATGGATGCTCCTGAAGTTAGAGGAAAGCAGATTTGGAACGCGGATTTGCTTGGGAGCCTTCCCTGCTAGCAAGCTGATACTTGTATCTTTAGTGCAAGGGGAAATCATTCCAAGAGTCACTGGAGAGTCACATGTGAAAGATGTAACCAGACTGGGAGACCCCCCCCCCACCAAAATCAGGTAGCTATGTAGGTTATGAATGGGACCTCGCGCTGACCGTCTTGCTAAGATGTGGATGTGAGCCCTGCCTGAATGACAAAGTGAGGCTCCTCTCCTCCCTATTAAAAATGATTCCCGTTCTTTTGTGGAGCCCAGTCCGTGTCATATGACCCTGCTAAAAATAGCAACACTTTTTCTTTACTGAAAAGAGCACAAGTGAAGGACAAAATACCCATATAAAATATCATTCTGTCCCTAAAACAAAGCAGCAGCATTATGGTTTTGTTTCACCGCTCAGTTGTCTGGAGGTTTATATCGCGATAGCAGCTACATTGTATGATACTATGTATTATTTTCATTTATTAAAACTCAAATATGGGGCCTAAATAAACCGTGCAGAAGGAACCAAAGACAACTGCAAGGGGAGCATAAGTAAAGGAGGTAAAACGGCAGGTTTTCAGGAAGTCCCTGGGTACATCTGCTCAGGTTCCACACCTGAGGCAACGGCACATGCATTATAGTGTAGGGAGCAGTGACTGTACTTCAGGGTACAAAATACAAATGAGCCGGGAAGCTGACCGCGGCTGGTTTCCTCAGCTCCCATCTCAGACACTCAGCAGCCCGTAGCTGCCATCTCCACCACGTCGGTGCATAATGGACAGGATAGTGAGCAAAGCTCCTTTAAATGATTCAAAACAGAAAATGAAAAATTAGAAAGAAGTCTGAAAATGAAAACCTCTCACTTCACACATCTCAATGTGGAAGTGAAACGACGCTAAAATCAAGCGTAAATCTCATACAGCGATGAGCTGTAACAAACGTTTAGATCCCGCACTCTGCTCGCGACCTGATAACGGGTTTTGAAGAAAATGCGTCTCAGGCCAGACGGAGTAATGGAAGGGAGAGTCACATTTACAGAACTAAATATTTAAAATCCAGGGTCATAACAGCTTTAAATGACTGCAGATATTCTTCAAGTGGTATACTTTATGAATGAAAGCCAAATCTCCTGTTACTGTCGGGTTGCATTTGGCATTGAGAGAGCCACTCCATAGATTCTAAGTTTCCGTCATTCACTGCACAATTTGTCCAGGACACTATCTGTATATCTGTACAGCCATAACCAGGTACTGTAGACAAACATGGAAAGACCAGGTCATTCCAGTACACATATCAAACGAAGAACCCATCAGGTCATTTTTAATAACCTCTTGTCCATTCACGGTTGGCTTGAATCAAACGCATCCCAGGAAGCACAGGGGCTTTTCCTGGAGGATAACGTGGCTGATGCAGATAAATAAAGAATGTGTCCAACGCAACAAGGAAGCATTTGCAGCCAATTGCAAAACACTCAATGACAGACACTTGGGGGCAGTTGGGAGTCCGAGAGATTATGGGTGGAATGGGGGTGTCGCACAAACACACACAAACGCAGCGAGAACATACACAGTCTACACACTAAGCATACGGGAGGCTGCAGAACTACCTGGAAATCCCTGAAGACTGACATGCTATGCTATGCTATGCTAAAAGAGCAGCCGATTCATTTACTGTCCAAAATTCGAAATCCTAAGATTAATCTACGAAGGCGTTCTCTCGGCTGATTCCGGTAGGGTTGACACTGGATGGACTCCATTCTCACGAATGCCATAAACCACTACACCAAAGAACTCTCCCGCCTAAATACAATTCAACTGAGCCATTGACACCCAGACCACTACTTCCATGCCACTGAAGTGAGATCATTGTGAAACAAGTGAAAGTAAAGCACTTAAGGAGACAGGGCAGCTGTGCAAACATGCCACAATGCTGATCTCTCTATTGTTCCATGGCTTTTCTTCTTCTACCTGAACAAAGACTTACCCATCCTAGGCACCCCTTCGACATCACTTATGGACAGTGAGCAGAAGCAGCCTGCTTCTTTGTGCCACTAGGAGACTGGACAGGGACACCGATTCAGCGTAGTACTGGCGGTATTCACCCGCGTTTAAATGACGTAACACGCGACAAGGCCTTTCCAACCATCAAAACGAACTTCAGTAAACATCTTCAAATCTTATGGAGAGGCTGAGATCTCTAAGGTACAGTAGAAAGATACATCCGAGCTAAATTAACCAAGAGGAGTCATAAAACCACTAAGACACGGGTTTACCTAAATATGTTAAGTATGCAGAAGAATAATAGCAAATAACGCCAATTACAACTGACGCCAGGCGGACATATAAAAATTGTTAAGTGGTGAATGGCAAAAAGCTCCCTAGGTTCTAATAAACTGCACCACACAACATCTGTATTATAAAATTATTATTTCTCATAATTAGTATAAACATGAGAGGTGCAGATAGATTCATAAGCGACTTGAAATAGTTTCGATGTATTAAGTCGTTCATGACTAGCTGCTGAGGACTCGAGCAAAAATCAAAAATAACTTGACAGGTCATCAGCGTGTCTGCAGAGCGGACGCCACGTCCAGCGCGCAATCCCCGCAGCCAGAAATAAACGCTGAACGGCGCTGGAAATAACATTATCTACTTCCTCAGCACTAGTATCCATATGTGCGCCGGTAGAAGAACAACTACGTTTATCGGTTTGATTAAGAAACTTTTTTAACAAAGTTACAAACGTGCTTTTTGGCTGGATAGTTATAAAAATGCCAGATGGGACGCACCGTGGAAAGGCCGGCACACAAGAAAGTACACTGCACAACAGGCAGCCTGCTTAGTATGTACTATAAATAAGCCACAGACGCACAGACTGTACAGATTTATACACACAGTATATATATACATATACATACTACACTCACACGTGCATGGTGCACGTTCGTGTATTCACGCACACACTTTGGCAATCAGGTCACTGTCTTCGTACAGTAAGCAATATGGGTCTTCAATGTAGTAGATGACATGATGATCGGGAGTAGGACGGTGACAATAAATAAGGAGACAAAATCTAGACGCCGCTCCTGCTTCGGCTGTCAGGACGCCGAACCGACGCCGATACCGCGGACATTTATTACGGCAGAGTGACATTCAAGTAGCTTCTGCGGGGAAAGCCGTTTACTCACCCCATTAACCAGTCCATGGCTGCTGGGAGGATAAATGCACCTAAAGCTGGAGATGCACCCCCTCCCCAGCGGTCCTCCTCGTCCGGGATCTAAGGTGCCGATCTTCCGATTTCAGCGCCGCGCCGCCAGCCTAACAGCACCGCAGCCCGTGGGAGCCGGACCGGCGGCGCTGCTCTTGGGGCGGGCGGAGGAAGCGCTGCATTGACTTTGAGGTTAAGACGACGCAGGGAAAAGCGACGGTCTCAGTGCTGGTCCGGCGGCCTTAATCTGCGGGTCGGCCGATGAGGTGTAGCTCACTCCACCAATGCAAGGATCGCAAGGCCGGAAAGAGTGAGTCCCGAGTCACCGCCCGTTCGCCCTCGGTCATGAACCCTCGCATCGGCTCCAGAGCCGCTCGCCTTACCGCTCCTGCGCTCCAGCTCTGCCACATATAGGAAGTAAACACAGAGCCGACCCTCCCTCTCCGGGATGTGCACCGTCCCACGCAGGGCGACCTGAGCAGAGAAGCACGCAGGGATTTGTAGTTCGCACTCAGATTTGTAGTCGTTTTCCTAATTATTCTAAGATAAATATTCTAACCATAGTGTTTGACACGTCAGTGCTTCCTTGCATAAGTAACTTTCGGACTCACGCACACGCACTCCCATAAAGCATTGGTTTAGACATCTAATCAATGGCGAGATATGAAAGTTTATTTCTGGCATATTCAATTATCGTAATTAGGCTATATATGCTGGGACGTAGTAGCTGTAGTGAATTATTATAACGTTATGTTGTGCTATATTACTTAATCGAAACTCGAAACATTAGACGATAATGTAATTAGTAAAAAAAAATATTGCCTAAGTGAATGATTTAATAAGGGCCATAAATTGGAAATAGATGAACATTTATTAAAGTGAATTAAACAGGAAAATGTAAAGCGAAGCAAAAATACAGGTACACAAAAAACATGGCAAAAAGATACAGGTTTATAACGTTCAAGTAGATAACATGCCTACGCAGCCAGTTATCCCAATATATCACTCTGACAGCCTATTAGCGCGTCGAGAATGACCATCATCGTTTAGCCCCAGGGCAGGTGTCACACTCGGTCCTGTCTTTCCTTTTCGGTAGAAAATAATTGCTGTTTCACACACAAATATTTTCCTCTATGGCTGGGGGTGAAATTTTCAATGGCCATTGCAAGATTTGTGTAGGTATGTTTCAGTCCCCACGATTCTACAAATAACACTGACGGTTTTATGTAGAGCATGATAAGAATAGAAGTCTTACTCATACTGATTGTGACGCTTGAATGTGTCATTGCCGTTCATCTTTATATGGTCCAATCAGATTTAGCGAGACCGGGCTATGAGCTACCAAAGCACAAATATTAATTTCTGCCTGGACAGTATCATGCTTTTGTAGTACACAAGGGGGCACTGTCTACCATTAAGCAGTCCAAATCCACAATTCTATAACTTGCTCCTGAAAAATGACTATTGGGACCCAAGTTAGGGTCACACTGCACATGTACATGCAATAGGAAATTTAAAGTCACCAAAAAGTCAACACTTTTTTGAACACAGGCAACAACACAACACAGGCAAACCATGCAAAGTCCATACACACTAAATGCACGGGCCAATCTTGCCATGGTTGATATACAGGTTGTACAAGGCAGAGATGGGATTCAAAGTCCTAAAACCAGGTGTGAACCAGGAGTGGTGCCTAATGAACCACAATGTCGCCCAGTGACAACTACTTCACTTTAATAACCTCAACTAAGTCATGCACACTAACATAATATTGGAAGTGTCTTTTTTTAACTTAGAAATCGAGATGGTTGCTTGTTCAAATCCTGAACCAGGTGTTAATCTAATATATTTCCAAAAATGGATTTCAAATAAAGTGACAAGAGTCAGTGGAACAACTAAACGTTGGTGTGAATGTAGGAGAAGTTTTGTTATTTAAATCAGAGGATATTAAAATTAAGTAAATCATTTCTCGCACCTAGATTCATCTGTGTAAAAACTCTGTCGAGTCTCTGCTGGATGCAAGCTGGGGTGACAAATATGGCCATAAGGTCAGGTGACTCAAGTGCACTAGAAGTGCCACGGTAGCATCTTCTGCCCTGGCGTGTGTGCCTGCTCACCATGATACCCTCTGGCCAACAAATTCCAGCATTAAACTCCACCCATTCAAAGTACAAACATCCTTTTTAAACATCCTTCTTCATCATTTACAGTGAAATGAACATCAGTCGATTATGGAAGAGCGTGTCAACCGTCTGTGACGACGTACAATATATAATGATAACCGATGTAAACTGGACTTCCCACACCTTTATAGGCAGGCATACACTGGCCCGCTACGATCTCCTGGGGGGAGAGGTGGTGGTGGGGAGGGATTGTAACTGGGGCCAGCAAGGTCATTTCCTGAAACGTATCCTGCTATTGATCTGCAGCCTCTCACTGATATGACTGTATCTGCCCTAGCAGCAGGACGGAGAGCCCAGATCAGCTAATTCCGAGTGCTGACCTTATTGCAGGGGCGACTCGCTTTCGTCCGGCAGTGTCCCACCGCGATCCACACATCCGGCCGCCCTCTGCATCAGCGTCCTTTTTAAAATCCGCTCTCTTCCTCCTCTGAAGCCAGCCAGCAGAATAATGCTTTTTTCGGACCATGGGGAAAATGGGTCTCAGTGGCTGTTCTTCGCCTAAGAAACATGTGCATGCATATTGCGAAACGCAGAGATGAAAAATATCACTCTGAGACGCTTTGAGCCATAAAAACACGTTTGGCAGGGTTGAACGGAGAATAATTCTAAACGTCGGCTTTAAAAAGAGAACACTAGTGCCATCTGTCTGGAAGGTTGATGTCATTCTGATCTATGAGTCTCCATCATTTGTTATTCATTACAGCCTTCAAACTCAGAAAAATAAGGTCATTAAGGAATATCTACATGCCCTATTAGGTTTCCCTGAATTTCACCAAATCCCCAAGGATGTAATGCTGTGTTAGCTTTCTGATGTCTGATGTCCTACTTCTAAAAAAACATGCTTTGATTGCTAGTTAATTTGACCTTTTCTATTGACGGTGCATCAGCTCCGCATGCAGCTCTTTGGAAGATTTTAAACTGCATCTTTAGGCATTAAGAGCTCTATTAGGTATAATGGCCTCATCAGGTAAACAGCAGCACAGATGGGATTGGTCTTGTGAGCTATCCCTCACTAGCAAGCCCTGTTCTGGATGTTTGAGGCTTCCTCACCCCCCCTAAATTTCCGGTTTTTCTGTATAGCACATAACAGCAATGGGGGTTTTGTTCGCACTGCATGTATTCTAACCAGTACTGTAACTCTTGTTCTGTCACACTTGCGTATATATTTTATGAAGTAGTCATAATGCATATAAAACTGCATTATTTTCCAGGATTCATACCTACCTGGATGATATTGGAACAGCCTTTTATTATTTATCAATGTTTTTCCCAAGCCGTCTGTGCATAATCTTGGAGGTGCTTTATCGTAAAAATCTATCCATTCATATTCCTAAATCACTCCACCAATGCAGAAGCCTTTCCCAAAAAAGTCAAGGTAGAATATACAGTGGGCCCAGAAATAAAGTCATGCCTTAAGTTATAAAAGACACCCCCCCCCCCCCCCCCCCCCCCCCACAGGGGGACAAATGTGGTTGAAGTAATGATTTAAAAATACAGGACCGGTGCAGGACCTCAGTGCAGTGGCTTTGCACCCCCGCTTCCGCACAGATAGGGCCGA
>JAABNX020000021.1:5313793-5328813 GCA_015163995.2 Mormyrus lacerda
AGGTGAATGGGGAGTCACGGTGGCACCGCTGAGGGACCCCAGGTGAATGGGAGTCACGGTGGCACCGCTGAGGGACCCCAGGTAAATGGGGAGTCACGGTGACTGGTCATGAAGAAGAGGGGGCAAAGCCTGCTTTGGGAGCAGCGGAGTGAAGTGTCTTTTCTTCACAGGTTTCCTTTCCCCCTGTGGACAGCGGCTTCAATGGTGGACCAACGTTTCCCAGCACGTAACTACAGAAATGGCAAATTCAGAAACGGGTGTCCATTCGTAACTGTGCCCAGTGCCATTGTGTCATTGGGGCACAGGATGGACAACAAAACTAAAAAAAAAAAAACATCTGCAGATGTATCTATAATAGAAACAATGGATGAGTTATCACTCTTTTGGCTATTTACTGAAAATGGTCATTGCAGAATGACTGATATCGTAATCTGTCTTTTTTTTTAATTCCTGGCAAAGTGAGGTTTTTCACGGACAGCGTAAATTTAAGGTATAATTATGTTTATGAACAAAATCAAAATTACAGCCTTTGTGGAATATTTCACCGCTATAATATTTGCAAATGAGAAAACTTTATGAATTGCCATAACTCGTAATAGCCTCGGGTCAGTTTGCAAATTACTAATGGAAAAAGCCACGTTTGGTACTGTATGTGTATGTGTATGATGTCCAATGGAACCGTAGAAGCCATGTCAACTCAGATACATCTACCAACAAAAGAGGAAATAATACAGCGGCATCTGCAGCCCTACAAGGTCATTGGGCTGTGGTTTGCAGAGGGCACTTGCGCTCAAAAAAGTCTCTCCAGAAATGCATTTATATGCTATTAAAGTTAGACGGGGGGGCCCAGCTAGACTGTAAGATTTTCTTGGCTTTGTTGCCATTCTTCAGCACCATTTTCTTAGCTGCAGACGAAACGTTACAGTAGCCCCCCCCCCTGCCCCCGCCCCCCTGCGATCCGACTCAGGAAGCCAGAGCCGCTCACGTGCAGTAAATGCTGCAGACCTGGGGGTTATTGGATCTGCATTAATAGCCGTCCTGTTGAGGTAATGCGGCCTCCCAGCCTGGGCCCGAGTCAGAGAACCGGCGTCAGCAAGCCAGCCGCTGGCGTCGGCACTCCGTCCTCATCCATCCAGGCGTCCCCCAGGGCGCACTGATGGGCCGAGCGCTGACCTTAGCTCTGCGGACGTGGGCTTCGCACTACGCAGGGAGGGAAAATGCGAGCGACCCGCTTTTTAAAAATCACACACGTTTCGGGAAAATGCTCCTAAACTGGAGTTAAAATCTAAAACTTTCAGTGATCAGATTTCAAGACTTAACGGAGAGAGACTAAATAAAATAAAACAGTACCTTGTGAGGCTAAATTAAATGTGTACACTTTTGTAAAGCAAACAATAGATGGCAGTATTAAATTACTCATGTCAATACCCTGCAATCCAGCCATGCATCTGAGATTTCATTCAGATGGAGTCATTGATTCTCATAATCAGTTGTTCATAACGCAGTTCATAATAATGTCATTCATTATCCACAAATAAACACATAAAGGCTGCACAAATCTAAGCCGATAATCTGCTTCCCACAGGTTAACGTGCAGCCTTAGGACCGGACTGTCAGTACTGCTCCTCTGCTTCAGAAGACTCACCTTCTGGGTTTAGCTCGAATCCCCCATTGGGCTGATTTCCCTTTGGTTGAGGCTTATCTGGTTTAATCCTCACCTCAAAGCCTTCTTACTCCGAGGTGATAAGTGAGAGTGAACAAAATTAGTTGCATGATCTTAATGGTCTCATGGTTCAGGGTGAACAATTAGTAATTAGCAATGACCTAGGAAGACGGGCGTGGTTATGTGTGACGGGACTTTGAAGGAAGGGAAGGTGATATTTATCTGGTGCACAGGACAAATTCATGCCCGCAGGACAGTAGATGATGACTGGCCGGGACTGTGTTGGATGCACAAAACAGATTTGTTCATAAGTATTCTTGTTTGCCCTTAAGACACTCTTCCTTCATGAGATCTGACAGTAGCCACACAAAGACCATGATGGTGCAATTTTGTTTCCACAGTCACCAGCAGCTGAAAATTGCCTGTTTAAGGGAAATTCCAGCAATTCCAATGCAGTCAGCAGTTGTGTGGCTGAAATAAAAGCATCTGTCTTGCACTAAAGCAGACATGAACTCTTGTCACCTGCCCAGGAAGTTTTCCCATGTGAAGAAATCGAAAACGCCCATTTACATTAGTACAAAATGAGCATCACGGTAGGGGGGAGGAAATAGTTTAGTCTGCAACGCTTATTCGTTATTTTTGCTAGCTTGTGGTGGCCTGGTTAGGATGAGTACTTGTAGTTGAAAGACTGCTGGTCTGAATCCCTGACCAGCAAAGTACCACTGCGGTACTCTAAGTAAGGTACCGAACTCTGCTCCCCAGCTGCCTAATTAGCTGTCCCCCTGCTGTGACATATGGGTTAAATACAAGGACACGTGCTGTCGTTGTGCCATGGTGAGTCAAAAACAACAACTAATCGCTTCCCCTTCCCTAGTGAGGAACATGGTGCTGTTATTGCACCATAACTTCTCCACGTAAGGTCTCTCTCTGGACACCATCAGTCCTGCTTACGAGCCACTGCCATCATCCACACGCTGCTGCACACACACATGGGATACAGCCACTCTGTAGCCTTCGCTGTCACATCCTTCCTTCCTAGTGCACAGGATGGGCTTGGGTTTCAAACGAAATGCTGGATTAAACCGGCATGTCATTTCAGAATCACCGATATTGTGATGTGCATGGAACTATGGAGAACTTGGTAGTTATAGAAGATCCCCTGGGGCGATTTTTAAAGCTACGTTGTGCAAGCAAGCATTAAAATTCACCCGGTCCTGTTATATAATAAATTAATGATTGAAGGTGCTATCAAACTTTCTCATTTTACCCTTTGTCTTCCTTAGTGTATTCACATGACATGCTCTAAATACACGCACTGCTCAAACAGGTTTCCAGGCATGCTTTGCTGTTTTGCAGTTAACAGGAAAGAATTTTATTGGAGAAAAAAAATCCATTCTTTCATTTTCCCTTATCCACTTTTTCAGCATGGGGACAGAGTCTAGAGGGCAGGGGGCACCTGGGTGGGAGGCCAGTCCATCTCTTAGCCTCGCACACAAACTGTCTCACACTACAGTCTGTTCAAAAGTGATTTACCTAATAACACGATTTTGGAAAACAGAGACCATGGAAGAAACACATGAAAACACATTCGGAACTTGCAAACTCCACATTCAAACCCCCAGCCCTGGAGACTCGGGGCTACATTGTAAGCATAGACCCATTGTGATGCTCGGAAACATCGCTGTGGGTTGGTGTCTACTTTGTTTTATGATAGGCACCAAAAATGATTTAGCCGGGACAAATAACAACACACGACCCATATATATGGAACAGAAGTTATCCGTTCGTACGGTACATTTTAGTTTTGTCTCTATATTGCAGAATTGTAACTTGATCTCTGTTAGACTTGCACGTACCCTAGACGCATATGAATCAACAGTATTTTCCAGGAGTCATACCTTATTGCTCGCCTGGATGACACATATATAATATAATTACGGTAACAGCCCCACATGGATAAAGATGGCCTCTTTCCATTCAGAATATTCATCAGAATTTAACACAGATTAACAATAAGAGAAGTAGATTATAATCAGAATTAGGGTTAACCTGATCCAGTGTGGACAGCTGGACACATACTAATTGACTGTAATCCTCTCCATCTTATCTTTAGAGAATAGATTTCCTCACTTTCTCTGAGTGTAGTATAGTGCACACTTAACATTTAGTACTTTAGTACTCAAGTGTCACTTATACACTCACATTCTGACCTGCATAGTTTAGCTGACTTGCATATTTGGCCAGATGGATATCTGAACAAGTAAACGCCCAGAGTTGTGCCTGTCTTGGGATTTGAGCCAAAAACATTCACAGCACACACTCACACAACTCGTCTTTCATGGTCGTGATGCCTCCAGTCCACTGGTACAATGCCGGTCTCCCGCTCTCATGAAGCACGTCAATTCATGAAGAGCAGGACATCCCTTAAGTTAAGACCCATTCAAACAAATCGAATGTTACCATAGCCAACCTACCGCAACACTGCTTTCTATGTTCAGCTGATACAAGAACTCAACCATGAACCACATCTATTAATACAGTGTGTCAGCCGTCAATTGCGTTCACTGTCTGCTGATGTGAATAGTTGTCTTATTAAGTTCTTGCTTTGTTTAGCAGATGTTTTGTGACTCTTGCACCAGTACTGCTCACACTTGTAATCGTGCATTCATAGGAAGCTCAGTCTAATTTCACTTTTGCTCGGTTGTACTTTGGACAAGCATCTACTAAATAAAGTGAATGCAAAGCACTTAAAATATATTATAATATATATACATACCAGAGAACCTTCTTCAATTGTAAAGAGATTAAACTGATCAATTCCATAAGCTGGAAATAAACCATTGCTTTATTACATTTATAAGACTGGGAGAACACAGTGTTTTCCAGTACATGACATCATGCCACAGAAATGAAGTTTGGCGGTGAATTTGCTCATGAGAAACAGGCCCTTGACCACAGGGGATTAAGGAAGTGTTACATAAGGGGGGCGTTGCTGTTGGCTGTATCTGAAGTGCTTCTGGAATGACTTGTCCCACCACAGCAAGAGGGCCTCATTGGACCCAAGTCCCAGCAAGTTTATGGAGTAGAGGAAGAAAAATGTGAGGGAAAAAAGAAATGTAATCACTCCCAAAAATGGCATAGGTAGAGTTTTGGCTAACCTGACACATCTCTAAAGGTATGACGCGGTGTGACATTTATTGCACCCCTTTGCCATCCCCTCACCTCAGTGGGAGACAAAGCCAGGCAATGGTAAGAGAAGATGATTGTCCTCAATGGCTCCATATTTCTTTTACTCATCATCATTTATATTGTACCAAAGGAAATTAATGGCGCCAAGTAGCCCACTGTTTTTAGACATTAACATTCAGGGGAGGCTGTGAGTATTGACTGCTATTTCTTCCTTAAAATAAGATTTTGTACCAAGAAAGACAACGAGTTCTCTCCTGCCTCCAGAAACTCACTGCCGCTTATCGTTTATCACCTCCCTGGGAAAGCAATGAAGTCCAAGCAAAGACAGAAGGCTGTGCACCAATACCCTCCAGACTCTAGCTGTTTCCTGGTCAATCAACCCACACAGAGATGGATTACAGCCATGGCAGACTGGGAGTGAGTCCAGGGCAAGGGGGAACTGGTGTTTTTGTGTCACAGATTTAGTGTGATGTCATATTACTCTTTCGAGGATTTCGAAAGAGGTTAGACTGTAGCTCACTGGGCTAAGCCTCTCTTCCTGTGATCAGATGGTTGCTAGTTCATGTCTAGCGTCAGCAGAATAATTACATGCTTGTGGGCCCATGAGCAACAAAGAAACAGGTGAGGTAAGTGCTGCCTTTCCCACAGACGACTGAGGAATGGACACTAGTGCAAAAAAATATTCAGTGACACAGCAAGCAGAACATTTGCTTCTGTGAATGGAGCAAACTCACAGGGTGTTTCAGCTCAGAGATTATGAACTTTGACCTGCAAATCTGCTGTGCAATGGGCTGACCCCCCCCAGTTTCACAGAAAGGAGGAAGATGCATATTTTATTTATATTGTTATGACAAGAATGTTTTTAATAAACTGGAAGAACGCATATGGGCTGTTAAGAAATTAGCGCCACATTTAACTCTTGATATAGTTAATGTGTACATGCGTACCAGTTATGTCAATTGGTGTTTATGATACCCCACTAGCTAGCATGCTTCTTACAGATTTTGCCATACGGTATTTTCAAAAGCACAACAATTCATGAGCTTACACTGGATATTTTTTCACAGAAATGTGACCATACCATAAGGGTTTATAATCTGAGGTGAACACACTGGCCTAGAACTTATGGTATTTAAGGAAATTGGTCTTTCTTATTTTATAGACTATTTACCCATTTTCTAAACCTCACAACTATTTTTGGATGCAGGTTTACACTTGTGAAAATACAGAAAGTAAATTCTGAAAGAGACTTAAGATAAGTTTTGTAACAAGCAGACGCAGGACTGTGTTTGCCAAATCTAGTGTGGAGATGAAAAGTGTTTCTGCATTTAAAGATTAAAAACGCAACAAACGTTTGTCTTTTCTGTTTGTATTTTTGTTTCATTTTCACAAAACAGGAACAACGGGAGGAAAAAAAAGCCTTTCAATAGAACCTGAGGTATTTTTGCGTCAAGCAGCCTAAGGTATGTGAATATTCTCTTAGAAAGTTTCCTAAATTCATTCATTTGTAGATATGTTGCTATTTACAACAAGATCATAATAATAAACATCAATGATAACAAATGTAATAACCAGGACTGCCTGCATCTTGTCATAATGTACGTTTTAAATAATAATAATAATAATAATAATAATTTTAAAAAATAAAGAAAGAAAGAAAAATGTCTCACACAGGGAAAAAACAAAACAGTCTATCCAGGTCTGAACTTACAGCAGCACAAGGAGAAGGTCTAATGTCAGTATTCAGAATCTGTCATCTGAAACCCCATCAAAACAAAAAAATAAAAAATAAAGAACTCACTGGAAGGAGAGAAAAATCTTTTGCATTTGTACTATAAAACTTTTCGTCGTGTATTTACCTTTGGACAGGGTGAAAAGAGGAAATAAAGACAAGAAGGAGAAAACCAGAGAGCCAAAGAGAGAGATTGAGAAACATCATGCTAAAATACCCAGAATACCCAGGGGCAGGCTTGGCTGTGAGAAAATCTCATAGAATCACAGGTGCCAGTAGCTTCTTTGTTTGGGCTTCATACCAGAATGTCTAGACCAGGAAATACATTATGGCTCATCTACCAACCTTCAGATAAATTAAATCACTTTGGATTGTGGGAAATCAGTGCAGGTAGGATTATCCCTGCAGACATATTTGCCACAGTTTGTGGGCCATCAAAAAACAGGTTGCGCATCCAGGTCAAGCTCCATTCTCTCTCTCCAAATTTTTTCACTCTCTCCTGCCATATTTTAAATAAATACCATCCATAAATACAACGCAGAACAAAGGAGTACAAAGTAATTTTATATTCTCTCCATCATCTATTGGTGATTTCCTGTAAACACAATGCTCAAATGGATTAACTGCATGTTACCATCTTTGACCTGATTACCAGGCTTTCAAGTTGATCTGTAGAACCTTCTAGAAGACCCTGGATTCTGGGGTTAAAATCTGAAGGAAAAAATCAAAAACAAAAAAACAAAAACAAAAAAAACAGGTGACTGCAGAGAGTCTGCTGCCAGTAGTACCACGCGAGGGGGGGGGGGGGGCTTGCTGTTTCCGGCCCCCCCCCCCCCCCCATCTTCGCTTGTCAGAACAGGAACAAAATGTGTTCATCTTCCAACAAATCCCTAAGATCTCAGTCTCCCTCACGGGCAAGGAGGGAAAAAAGAGAACCTTGTATTGCTTGAAATTTCTGTATGTGTGTGTGGTTATGTGTGTGCGAGCACGTGAGATTTTCATAAATACAACACAGTAAAATGTAAAGAAAAGTTCACGAACACTATAATTTCTCATTGCCAGAATGAACAGATACAATAAATAAAACATGAGGAAAATATTGCCCATTAAAACTGCAATAAAACTCTTTATGCTTAGTACTGTGTGTACATATCTTTCCTCCGTCAGTCACCGGCCGCTCTGAGCATGCTCAGTGTACACCTGGGTAGTTGCAGCTAAGAGGATCACGGAACATTGGTGTGCTGCCCGGCTGAGTCACAGGGGGCGAAACCTCCCAGCCGTGTCACGGATTGCTAACACTGTAGGGAGCAGGGAAGGGTGAGGGGCTGTCGAGTGTCTTAACCACCCCTCCAGTGGAGGCACACGGCACCGCGGCGCTTGGCACAGTTCAGCTGGCCACTCCTTCACACGCCGATCGGCAAAAATGTGCCACTACGAGGCACTGTCCCCCTCGATCCTTCATTTCTACCTCAAAGAGCACCGACGCGGACATCGTCATGATGAGATTAGCCTGGAGGCTTCAACTGCCCCGTGCAGCAGTATGCCCCCTTGTGGTGTGTTGTGCTAGGGATTTCAGCAGGCATGTCATCTGCAATCCTCACCCCACCACCAAAGGTCCAGGAGCACGTACAGACAGAGGCCTCTGCGAGATGTCTGCCTCGCAGAATCAGTCACAAACGCAAACCGACAAAAAATAGATCCATATTATAAATTAACCACCCAGTCCCCCAAAGTTCCCCAAAAAGTCCACAGCATTGTGGTGGAGGAGCAGCCCCAGTGCGTAGACCTGAAGGTCAGGACACCTCGATGATCTCCATGCTGCCGGAGAAGCTGGACTGCTTGCCGATCTTGCTGAGCTCCTCGCGGGAACGTGTTTCAGCCATGCCCTCCTCGAACTCCATCTGACAGCTCCGCCGCTTGAACTGTTTGTCAGCAGAGGAGGAGCCGGTGGGCGGTGCCTCCTCGTGCCAGCTGCCCCGCCCATCCCGAGCCTCGGGGGGCTTTTCTCGCAGGCGCACTGCCTCGCAACCGGCCGCTAGTCCACTGCAGCCGAACGCCATGTACGGGGCTCCTCCAAAGCGCATGGCAGCAGAGCCTCCTGCTGAGGTGTCCGCACCGAAGAACCAAGGTCCGTCTCCCGTGGGTGTGTCAGGCGTGGTGGCCTGCGCTGGCTCTCTGTGCTTGGTCCACGCTGCATTGGAGCCCGCAGCAGGCAGGCTGAGGAGTAGAGAGGCCTTCAGATTTTCGTCCAAGCTGGGGCTCTTGTGCGTGGTTGTGCCACGGCTGAAGCCCAGGCTGAGCGTGCGGGCTGGCGAGCCGCCACTGGTGGCCTTCCCCCTCCGCCGCTGCCTGGGCCGTGACTCACTGCCCACAGGCGATTCAGCTGAACCTGGGCTGTCCCCAATCGGGGAGAACTGGCACACACCGTTGGTGGTCCCAGGGCTGTCCAGCTTGCATAGCTTAGGGACATCCTCGGAGTCCACAGGGGTGACAGCAAGTGAGGGGGGGCGCTGGGGACCGGAGCTGGGAGCATACACGGACTTGATGTCCAGAGAGAAGGAGCGCTTAAGGCGATTCGTGTCCAGGATGCGCTCAGCCGAAAGGTGGAGCCCATTGAAGCCCTGCTGCAGGGATGTGGGTGAAGCCACCTTGGACTCCACCTCGGGGGTCTCCAACTTCTTCTCCAAATGTCCGGACTCAGGACCTGGGAATGCGCAGTAAGCCTCCCCATTCTTAGACTCACGCTCCTCCTCTGGACTGTCAGCTAATGCCTTGCCAGGACCTGAAGAAAGAGCCTTCAGCAGCTTCAAGTCCTTTTCAAACTCAAGCAGCTGACCCAGGAAGTTGAAGTTGGGTGAAATGGATGGTCTGCGGTCTTTGACAAACCTAGGAAGGCATACCATCACAGGCATAATCAAACTTCTGCGTCATGTCACATGTGTGGATGACAAGTGGACTCCGGATGAGTTCAGAGGCAGAACAAGAAAAAAAATTATTGGTTCAGAGAGATACCCAATCAGATTGTAGAGGAGGCGGGTCCAAGCATGTGTAGAAGGTGGGACTAAGACATCTTATTCAAGTCTTGCCTCCTATAGTTTCTTGGACCCACCTCCTGTACAATCCGATTGATTATCTCTTTGAGGCAATCATTTTTCGTTCTGCCCTCAGAACATTTTTGCACAAGTAAAACTCCCATAAGCAGCATTTCCTGTTCAAGATGAAATAGCAGGCAGCTCATTTATTTAGCATGCGTCTTTCATGTGTTGAACGTGTGGGCTTGTCTTTCAAAAAATGAAAACCATTAAAAGACCAAGAAAGGGCTTACCTGTAGGCATCATCTGACGACAGGCCCATCGTCTTCATGATGTACGCAATGGCGATGGTGGCGGACCTGGAGATCCCCGCAAGACAGTGGACGATGACTCGGCAGTTGGACACCTTGGCTTTGTCTATAAAGGAGAAGGAGCCAAAAAAGGGTTCAATGTGAAGGATAAGAAGATACGGGCAGGAACTTCACCTCTTAACAAATCTAATAAAAAAATCCACAAGAAATTTGTTGGCACACTAGTAAGCAAGAGCATCCGCCTCTCTTACCAATAAAGTCGTTGGTCTTGTCCAACCAGGGCAGCAGCTTCTCACAATAGTTGTCATTGACGGGGATGCGCATGAAATGGCTCTCACAGATGAAGTCTGGCTTGGGGCAGGTGTTGCTGGCATTCAGCACATACGTGATCCCATTCTGGCCCATCAGGTCCTGAGGTCAAACAGATGAAATGAAGTCTATTAGTGCCTACGTTCATGGGTCATGGGTGGCAATAAACTGTTTTGGAGAACCTCTGCCTCAAAGCCTGAAATCATAGACCTGACGCGACCTTCTCCCTTATGAGTAACACCAGCATAATGATGGTTGGTTCCTCCAGCAGGTTCAATGTCAGGAACTAGTGGTAGGGGAAGCAATCAGATATGGTTCGGAAAGCAATCGGCATCACCTTGACATGACACGTCCTACCAAGCCAACCATGCTTAAAAGGAGATGTCTGCACGGTTCATTTGCATTCCAGAATGATGTCATGGAATTTTACAAATAAAAAGGGATCCTTGACGCTCTGACTGTAGAGATACATTTCACTGGCTGGCCTAAACACGGCATTATTTACAGTCCGGATAAACAGCTTTAAATGTTGCTGCGGTCACAGCATTCGGCACGGCAAATTCCTGACAAAAGAAATCCAATTTCCTCCGACAGTCTGATGCAAAACAGACAGGGGAAGAGCTGTCTGGGGAACACGTATACACCCACAGCCCCCTGTATCCCCAAGTCTTTGTTTAATCCGGCTGGGGGGGGGGGTGCGTCAGTCTGATTTAGCAGTGATAGTCACGGCAGATCCAACATGTAATTAGCAACATGCTTTATGAAAGTTTAAAGGGGGGGGGAAGGTATATAAAAACCTGAGGGGAAGCAGGGTGACTGGCTAGGACCCAGAGCCTGCTGGCTTGCACGCTGCCTGCACCGTGGTGTTCTTTCATGCTTTTATAGCATGCCCACCTACTAAACAACCCTGTCATATTTTCCACACTCACACCCACCGGGAAACTGATTATACCCTTTTCAAGAAGATATGTGGAGGAGAGCACTCACTGAGAGCCGAGAGCAGCCTGCTTCCGGATGCCCAGGGCTAACCCGCAATGCACACGTAGAGAAGTGGTGTGCCATCGGGTGTGGCGTCTCGCAAATCTGCCCCGTTACTTTAATTTGCTGAATGGGTGGCTGTGCTAAAACTACAGCGAGCTAAGGACCCCCCCGATTTGTGCCTGCTCACCTTGTTGAGGACGTCCTTCTGGGAGCCCAGGTAGAGGTGCGGAAGGATGCGAGTGGGACCCACGTTGGCCACCGGCAGGCAGGGTTGCGAGAGGCTCATGGGCAGGATGCCTGCTGGTTTCCCCTCGCAGAGGCCTGGGAAGCAGGAGGAGAAGGCCGCGAACCCCCCTGCGGAGAAATGACACACAAACAAGCGCCGTGATGAAGGAATGACGGCAGGATGATGCCCGGGGCTGACGGCCAGCCGATCAAAGAGCTTCCATAACCAAGTGTGCTACAACGCTTGGGAAACCAAAGGAGCACATCGTTGCTCCCAGACAAAAGGACAAACCCTGGGGAGACTCAAACATACCCAAGAGTGGGGGGGGGGCACACCCAGATCCAGCTGTCGCAACTCCCCAGCCTCCCCCATCTTTGCAAGCTAAAATTCTGCCTGCAAAACCAAAGGCAGTACAGACCCCCACGGAAGTCAATCTTTTCCACTTAGACGGCCTTTCACCTATGATTGACCCACTCCCCCTGCTCTCCACACTTCCCAGCCTGCTCAGAGAGGGGGGGCCCCGCACTCCTCGGCCGCCAAGGCGCGGGCTGCCGGCCCTTTAATAACAAGCCGGATCCGGTTTCGGCGTCTGCCCCTTGCCGGCTCCCTTTCCCGCATGACCTCATCTCCTCTCCTTGACATTTGCATCAGAGCAAGGGAATGAGGCCTGCCACAGGTGTTACACCTCCCCTGGGTCCTCTCTGCCCAAAACACCTCCCCTCCCCGCCCCTCAGCAGGGTCAGCTGAAGCACCTTCACCTACTCAGCAATTATATTTCTGTTGCCCTCAGCTTATCAGAAAACCTGCCAAGACCACAGGCAACAGGGAAAGGAAAAAAAATAAATCAGAAAACCTGCCGGAGCAATCTGACATGGCCTTAAGACACGTATGTATTCCCATGTGGATCAAACGGTGCACGGGATTGTGGAGCGGTCGTGTAATTCGGGAGAGAGTGCCGGGAGTGACCTTGGCGAAGCAGGATCCCTTCAAGGGAAACTTTAACGGAGGTAAGGGGAAGGCTTTAAGGCCTAATTGCAAAGCGGCTTTTAGATCTGGGACCCATTAGCTCTCTTTCCAAGTAAGGCTGGCAACAGAGGCGATTACATCACCCTGGCTTACGCCTCGACCTTGGACGACGTGCGCCTTGTGAAAAAGACGCCGTGTCAACAGCTAGCTAGGCGACAGACGGACTGAATAGAGTCCGGAGTTCTTGAACAAAGAGAGAAAAGGAAGAGCTGCAGATTAACAGGGGGAGGGGAAGCTAAGGACAGCAGAAAAGAGAAAGAGAATAACAGAGAAACTAAAGAAGTAGACCTTTTTCTATCAATCCATTCCTATGTTTTTTTCTCCTTCCTTTTATGCCCCTTGGCCTTCCCGTTTGCCTCCAGCTGTACCGCCTGCTCTTATATCTGCTAACCTGTCTGTATATATCTGGCTGTACAGTCCATCCCGGCCCCCTTCCTCCTTCAGGCTGCTCCCCACTGGGCCACGCTCATCACCAGACGCCCAGGCCTCAGCCTGCACTCACGTAGGTCACAGCCACTGTGGGCACTCAGCTGACAAATGTAGTCATTTTAAAGATCATTCCTTACCTCCTCAAAAAAAAAAGTCAATTAAACATTTAAAGCGCAGCATCTACTGCTTCTTCACTCAGAAATCCTGACCGATTTCGCAGAAGCTCCGTGCAGAACGTGGTTCTGCTACTGATGTAGCCCTGTGATGTCAGGGCTCAAATTCTATGACGTATTCAGCAAATTGTATGCCATCGTGGCCTCAATGCCTACAGGGGCCAAAGGTGCACTGCGTAACGAGTCAGTTTACACAGCAAGTGAGAGTCACGCCTGCCTCTGCCACTGGTTCTTCCTGTTTTTAATGTTATTTTAAAGGGCGTCAGTGTTACAGCTAACCGTTCAGTAGGATGACTTAATACTGTTTTGCTGACCCGGCATCTGCAGTCAGGCATATTGTAAAGATCGGGAGCTGCTGACAGATTGGCAGCGGCTCGCTGAGCTGTACTGGACACACAGAGCCAGTTCTTGCTCATTACACTGAGGCCTTCTGGTTATTTTGGGTATCTGGCCCTTTAAGTTCATGCGTGAAGGGCTGTCCGTTTCCAGCTATTAATGGCAACGGCCGAGCGGGATGACATCATCTCCTCCCCAGTCTAGGGGGAGAAGGCCTTTTCTGCCTGCTGAGTTGCTCCCTCCATTCACTGTCAAAGTTGAGCCACTATATGCGCCCCCCGCTGCACACCCCCAAACCCACATAACCTTTCAGTCCCTACCCGCCAGTTCATCACTAGTGTGATCCCAGCTTTGGGCCCATGGTTCCATGAAATCAGCAGTCACGTCTGGGCGGGGCTGGAGCAGGAAGAGGGCCAGGGGTACATCGTCGGGATAATGGCGTCGCCGGTCACGGCCCATTTGAGTCACTGAGTCCCAGTGTGACACAATTCCCTCCACCGTCATATACTCACACTGGCATTAAACATGATGGGAAAGCATCAGTCTAACCCCCTGTGGAGCCTCCCTTCGACACACAGGGGGCAAGCAGAGAGCAGAGAGCAAAGGATGGGCTTTCCCTGCTGTTTATTCTGGCCTACATTCTCGGGGCACCGTTCGGACAAGGCGGGCCAATGGTCTACTAGGGCAGTCCGCTGAGTGCATTCTGCTTTCCCACACTCATTTGGTCTAAATATCCTTTCATTTGACCGAGGGCAATCTCTGCGCCCCCTGCAGCACAGATGGGGGAATGCAGCCTTGGTAATTATCATAAGCCTCTATGACAGGGGTCATAAGCCTTTATGACAGGGGTGGGAAATTTGATCCACGGAGAGCTGCTGTGGGTGCAGGTTTTTGGGATGATCTGTCAATCAGCCAATAACAGTGGGTCCCCAGGACTGGAGTTGAGAGCCACTGCTTTGTTATTGGCTGATTGAGAGGTCATCCTAACAAGCCGCACCCACACCGGCTCTCCATGAATCAGGTTCCCCACTCCTACTCTATGATTTCAGGAAGGACATATTCAGCTGACATATAGAGAAAATGCCTTCAGTCAATGCTTTAGTTCAGCATGCATCACTGCCTCATCTTCCATCCCCACTGCTGATGATTCTCTTTCTCCATTAATCATGGGGAGGGGGGTACAGCCACCATAGCATGCCCAGGAGACACCGAAGCACATGTAGATGTCTTACAGCCTCCGCGAGGCACTGCCGACACACCCTTTGTTGATGGCACCCTTTACTGGACCATTCCTCTCTTCAGATGGGGTCAGTGTCTGAGACGACAGCCCCTGAACTGAACAGTGACGCTTTCACACATGCGCAGAGAAAAGTCTGCTCAGCTGACAGTCTTCATTCTCACTTGGCACAACCACCCCCTCTGACTGTTATTAATGTGGTAGGTCACCATCTGTGGCTCGGAACCCTGCCCCCCCATCAGCCAATACCTAACCTCCCCGGTGCTCATTAAAGAGCAGCTTTTCCCGACACCCACATCTGCTTCCAAGCCCCCCCCCCCCGGTACCACACCAGTGCCTGCCGATTCGCCAGCACATTACTCCAGTCCAGCCGCGG
>JAABNX020000021.1:5339895-5351337 GCA_015163995.2 Mormyrus lacerda
ATATGAAGTTTATTCCATAACTGTGGTGGTTTATGAGCAAATGCTCTCCTCCAAAAGTAGCGTTCTTTATTCTGGGTGGAAACATCTAAATGAGAAGCTGCAAGGAAAACTCACTTATGTCATGATGGAAAAATCCAGGGACCATGACTTATTGATGATTCAGCAACACATACAAATTGTGAAGTGCTATTCCAAACCGTGTTACACACAATTAATAACTATTTGGACACCCAAATTTCAGTCCTACATGGTCATTGGTTTGCATTAATTACTAGGTAGGTGCTGAAATCCCCAAAGAAATGGACTGCATCTCTGAGCTCAAAATGTGTAGGGAGTAACAGGACAGTGTCCTGGTTTTCATTTCCCATCAGGCACTGCTTCCCGGGCTCCAGATTGCCAAGGTGGTGCACCAGAGCGCAGACGCAAATCACAGCGAAAACAAAAAGGCAGCAAAACATCATCCCCATATTTACAAATCGGATGCTCCTCTGCTACTTCTCACCTGGCGACAATATCCCGAGAGGATGGGGGGCCTTGGCAGGATCGGGACCCGCACAGAGTTCCCTGACTCACATGTAAGCCCCCAGGGGAGCGGGAAATGTCATGAGGTGTAAGCAAATCACTTTCTCTGTCACAGCGGGAAAAGACAAATAAAGTCACATGGACATTCATGTACAAATGAGGGAGAACCTTTACCTCAAACCTGGGGTGGAGAAACTACATAGCAGAAATAAATCTGCATGGGGTTTTCATTCAAAGCGGCAATTAATACACTTCCTTTTAGTGTTTTGAGATTTAATTCTACGAACTGCAAAGTCTCTCTCCGTCCATCTCAGGAAACCACTTCGAGGGGAACAAGAACCAGCTTGTCGGTGGCCGTGTATGTCATGATTTGGACCGGGAGCCCGGGATCCCTACAGTACCGTGCGGCTGCCGCCCCAGCTACGGTACGTCTGTCGCTGTAGTGAGAAGATGGACATGGCTGCTGGCCAGGCCGGCCGCAAGCAGCCGGCGCTGCAGCAACAGTGATGGAAAAGATATTGCAGATGCAAGCGACCTGTTGGGCGACCCCTACAGGACACCTGCGGCATCACATACCTCTGCATTTGTTTTGCAATTAAAATCCAGGCTAAATGCATTAATCGATTCACAAAACAACTGAAGGACACATTGTGCTACATCCATCATTGATCGATTAAGGGTTTTATTACGTTTATATGCATAAATAATAATAAATACTTTTAACGGGGTAATATAGCTTCATTGTATGGGATTATGTGTGCATTTTCTCAGACTTAAAGGTCGTCCCTTTGACCTTCGGTATCTACAGAGGGTGCAAGGGTCATCGTGCCGACCAGGCTGAGCAGCAGCTGGCAGATACCATGTCTGCTGTAGCGCTCTATAAATAGAAGTCCATTTTGGTCCGAGAAGGGGTGGAGGGGGAGGGGGTGTTTGATTCACAGTACTGCCATGGGGCTCCCCAGGGAGGTTACCTCACCTTGCTGTGGCACCACCCCCCCCCCGCATCCCCACCCCGCATCCCCCCTGACAGACGCCTCATGTTCTGCGCAGCGCGGTAATGGATCTGAGCTGGAGGAAGAGAGGAAGCCAGCAGCACGCGATGTGGGTCCCTGGAGAGCGGAGGTGGCGGCAGAGGAGAGCAGGGGGAAGCGGGTTGTGACCGCACTGCATCTCCTGTCGTGCTGAGGAATCAGCGTTTTGAGTTTCAAACCTCGTGATGATGCCTTCTAGAAATGGCCGTCCGGGTTTGCGGATGCGGGAGGTGGCTGTGTTTAAGACCTTATTCCCACTACTGGTGCTGGTACTCCTTCACCATGCTAGTCATCTCAGAATTCCCAGTGCAGCCTCACCATCTGATCCCAGTTATCCCAGGTGATAACACAGCAAATGCATACTAACCATAATAACCTAGAACAACTGATTCAGTTAAACAGCAAAAAACTCCATTAGGAATCATCCCTGAAAGCCATTCGCCATTGTGATTCCACTTAAACCATCTTCTCATAACAGGTGGCTTAACTGGTTTATAACAGATCAGCTCATATTTATTACAGATAAGCTTTATTATTGTTACTACAGTAACTGTTTTATTACATCCAAGCAGTGAATTGCGTGTGTCACAGTGTGCAGTATAAGGTCATGCATCAGGTGAGCGATCATCCAGCGTTTTATCCCACCCCTCGCCAAAAGATGCCCCCCTTTCAGAGAGACTCGGAAAAACACGGACAGGTGGCCCAGAGGCTGGCGGATTAAACAGACCCATAGCACATCTGTGGCCTGTGGGCTCTGGTATTAGTCTCACTCCGGGTCCAATTTCGCGTTCTGTCCCACCCAGGCACCCCGACAGGTGACACTGCATCGTGTCCAGTCGTCGAAAAAATAAGGACAAACACGGAAATGAGCCAGGGGCAGTCTGGAGTACAACTCTGGCCTGGGAAGTGTGGAGCCCAGCTGGCCGTGTGACGTCATCCGGTGGCCTTAGTGTGGAACAGGAGGCCACGAGGAGACGTGCACTGGCTTACAGCTATCAAAGCCGCATGACTACTTTAGCATTTGGAATACGGAATCAGAGCTGCATCCTGAACAGTAGGAAAGCTGTAGGAAAAAATTGCAGAATGACTAAAAAAACACTTCATTTAATGTGACTGTGCAGCACAAGTAGGAAAGTCACAGTCAACTTCGGCTTTATGCATCTGAACGAGAGCTTTGGAAATGACGCCGCGATCAGTGCTCATGCTGAAAACTGCGTGTCTCGCTCGAGGGCCTCTTAGAACACAGCCGGTAGATCTTCATGCGACCAGAACATTAGCATTTCCTCATGAATATATCAGGTTGAATGTGCATCAGCAGGGACATGTGACATATCGCGCTGGATGACAACGCGCAGGGAAAGGGGACTGGGAGATTGCCGTCACCCCCCTCATTATTGTCCCTGGGGCTTCAGAGCTGAGAAGTCTGAGCCTTCACTTCTATGAGCTCAGCGGTAACTTGCTGATTTCATAGAGACTGAGCTCTTCAAAGCTGCAGTGTTGCTTTTTTAACCTGCTGTTTCTTGCACTGAGTGCTCTGCGTTTGCTCTGCATCTCGTTTGCTTAGTCGGAGGTGCACACTACCTCCAACAGGAGCCCAACCGCTCCCCTAGAAAGGCAGATGGAGAATCAGAATTTCGTTGGGGGCTTACCCATCTGTCCTGGGTGTTGGGAGGGAAGGGTGCCTCTGGACATAGTGAGGGTGAGAAAAGAGAGCCGGTGTTTGAGGTTGTGAATCTCACAGCCAGATATGAGGTCACCAGTGTTGCTAACAAGCTCGTAAATCAGCAGCAGTGCAAAATGGACGGGATGCTGGGTGTGCGATCGATTTGCCAGTCTGGAGCGAGACAGTGGGTCTGCGGAAGAGCGGTCTGTACTCGTCCCCGGGACAGTGGGCCCCTTGAGTTTTGTAGGACTTTCGGCTAGTTGCCCTCAAAGGAGGCGTCTCTGTGAGGCTAGGTGTAGGCGTGACGCCCG
This sequence comes from Mormyrus lacerda, assembly GCA_015163995.2. NCBI lineage: Eukaryota > Metazoa > Chordata > Actinopteri > Osteoglossiformes > Mormyridae > Mormyrus > Mormyrus lacerda. Next base: position 5,343,423 of record JAABNX020000021.1, read on the forward strand.
CAGGCTGAGAGCCCTACAGCCATGTCAGCGCCTCCCCTCCCCGACATGTCACGCAGGTTGCCACATACCGTGACAATATGCCCAACGGCGCGAAAGATGGGGAAGGTCCTGTCAGGCTCGGTGTGTCCGGGGTCCATTCGCACGTACACTCTGACCTGCCCGGCCAAGAGAGGAAACCAGAAACGAAAGGCCAGAGCGGACAAGACACCGTGAAGGAGAAAACTAGGACAGAGTCAAAAGAGAAGCAGGAATATGTTTGGGGGTGGGGGGGGGGGGTGCGCACAGTTCCAGCTAGCTGTCAAAATCCTTCTCAAAGGGTTGCGTCGCATTTGAATGATCACCCGGGCGACATGTCAGATAGCTGGCCCTCAAACCCAGGCACCGTAACGAAGCACTGCAATTAGGCCGCGGAAGGACTCCGTCAGGCCTTTGGCGCCGTCTGCCCGGCCGTCTCTCCGACCCGCTGCACTGATGACGCACAGAACACTAATACCAGCCGCCGGGGCGGGACTCTGGGCAGTCTTCGGCATCAAAACTGCCCTAAAAGGACTTTGTTTTGGTGTCATTTCCACAAAACTAATAAAATAACTTAACCTGCATTTGTGTTGTTTTACTGTGGTGCCTGTTAAATGCGTAAAACCTCACTATTAGAAATGATCTTTTTCTTCAACACCAGCCTGGCTGTTTGGTCACCTCAGCAAGCTCTTACTGGAAGTTTCATCATCTGTAAGGCCCCACTGAGGGAGATCGCAACTCACTATCCTAGGGAAGAAAAAAAAAATCCAGATGCCAGAGAAAAACCCCTGGAAGCGGTATAGACGCGGACGCAAAGCAGGGCCCGCTGGAATTGCCTTTACTGCAGCAGCCTGCTGATTGGCTGGCTCTCCCCAGCCTTACTCTTCCACTGTTGTCAGGGAAACGGCAGGATACAGAGACGTTGGGAAGCGAAGGCCCTGCTTGCCATCACGCGTCCCAGTAACGGAAAGAATCTCAGAAAAGCTGACGGCGTTACCGCCTACGCTAAGCTGCGCGGCATTAACCGGCAGGGATTTCGGTCGGTCACAGAGCGGCACCGAGACATCGAGTCTCTGTAAACGGTGGTGCTCGCTTCGAGTGACTCATCAAAAAAAAAAGGTATAATCCCCTTGCATCATCATAATCAGAGATTTGCAGGAAAAGCCCGGTACCTTGGCGCTGCCCCACAGACCTGGCTAAAAAGCATCTGGGTTCATTTTTCACAGTGACACATCTGGGTCAAGATGCTCCCAAAAAAACTCTCTGTAAAACATTATGCTGCGGATGCCTGCAGTCTTTCGTTAGAAGGGCTTCCATGTTTTATACAGGGGGTTTAGCTGCCTATATGCAAGGTCCACATAAAGAGCTAACACGGCTCACTTTCCACCAAAAATGACTTGTGCGAAGAAGTTTAAAACACTTTTAGATGCCAAGGCAGAACTGAGCCTGAGCCTGTCTGTCTCCAGGACGACCAAGTCCAAGATGACACTGGTGACTGCAGAGAATATGCTGAAATAATTTCCTTTCCCTGCCACTTAACCAAAAAAATAGCAACCAAAACTCCCACCTATGCTGTGAGACTGTTAATCCACATGTAAACCCAGCCAGACAATGACATGAGGAAGTTTTAGAGGGAATTTTGAGTACAGGATGGTCTAGAGCTGTCCAGAGTGTATGTGTGTGCGGGGGAATTCAGATTCCATGGTAATATCAACATCTTAATGAATGACCTTAAAATAACATCTGGATGTTAGAACTTCCTGATCTATCTAATGCGATCAGAAAGGCTTACCTGGTTCAGCCACGATCATGGATAGAGTTTCGCAAAGCTGACAGAACTACGCAGTTCTGTCAATCACAGTAGCAATCAGCAGATTAATGAAATATAAAATTTAAAGGCGTGCTTTTTCGGGAGGCTTTAGGGAGAGGTTATAACACCCATCGGATTTTAAACCATTTTTAGGGGGGGCTGTAGAGTGTGGAGATGGCCACAGCTGGGACATTTTGCTTCAGCCCCACTGGACCAGAAATCCCCAGGAGGGGGGTGGGGGGAGGCAGACTGAGAATCAGACAAAGATGATGTATGCTGACCGTTTTTTTATTGTCCTATATATGTGAAAATCTGCCCCAGTGGAACCTCCACTCCCACCCAGTTGCTATAGCTACTGCCCTGCGGGAAAGTGCACGAGAGCTGCACGGTAATTCTGTGTGGCCTACCCACCTGCCTGGAGAAAGACACACACCATGGGGCAGGCAGTGACAGCAAACATAGAAGTCCGATTCGGTTATTCGGAACCACCTGGGTCCAGTTATATTAGACATAGCTTCTGAACCAAGTTAAGACAACCCACTCATTTGAAGACAACTAGCCATGCTAGCAGTTTTAAAGGCTGTAAGACATCTTGCTGGCATGGAGAAGATCTAGAATGTGCTGGATTTATCCTATTAGTCTGCCACAGAGACAGTACTCCATGTGTTAAGTCGAGGGACAGATAATTGTGGCACTTAATTCTGACCTTGACGGCCAGCAATGCAGAAACAGAACCTGCTCCGTCTTTTTTACTAGTTAGAGTCTTAATTTTCTTCAGCGTTTAAGCGATGATTTTATTTTAACTTGTGCTTTCAATCAAACTTAAAGCGAGAGAACATCAGGAGAGCTGAAGCCACCCTATCAGACACAGCTTGTCCAACATACTGTACCGGACGCAGAAAAATTTGATATAACTGGCGACCCCTACTGGTAAAAAAAAACATGACATGATACGGTCTGCAGAGAATTTTTTTCTCCCATGCCTCTGAACAGCGCAGTCGCCCTCTATGGGTGTAATGCAGATAAACATGACCACCCTCGGGGTCATGCAAAGATTAAGAGTATATCCTGATTAAATCCTGATTAGATCCTGATCAGGATGGTGTGCAGCTCAGCGGTTTTAGGGATTTGGGCCCGTGCCCAGAAGGTCATGGGGTCAAATCCTACAGCTTCCAGAGTTATGAAACTGCTATTGAGCAAGACACTAAACCCCAGCTGCTTCAGAGGCTGGACACTAGCAGATCCTGGGCTCTGACCTCAGAAATGTGTACCTCATGGAGAGCAAGAGGAGATATGTGAAAACCAACAAATTCCTGATATTAAAGTACCTGATATAAAAAGTAGTAATCATAAAGTGAAGCCATTCATATGTGCCGCAGTTGTGTTACCAAGTGATGATAATAACCAGAATCAAATTTTACACTCTGAAATCGCCGTAGGAAGAAACACTGAAGTGAAAGAATGAGTTATTGATTGTGAAGACCACATTTCACTAGTGGGGTTTGTGTCAGGTGGCCGCAGGGCCGATGGGGGGGGGGGGTGTCTAGGTTACTGGAGCTTACCTGTAAGCAGGGACACCCGGTGGAAACGGTTCTCCAGTTTGCCTAGCAGGATGTAGAGGAAGCTGTCTTTGGAGAGCAGGCTGGCGTCCTGGGTACTCTGGTCGTACACCACCACCTCCTGCTTCCTCCCCAGGTCCACCTGCAGGCAACGCAGAAACGGGCGGAGAGATTACAGACCGCAGCCTTTTCTGCGGGTGCGGGGGGGGCGAAATGTCACACTCTCTAGCTGTTAAATGATGTTTCATTGGATGGAGGGGATTTGCTCCTCAGCAGAAAACATATCCGAAACTAAATAACTAAATAAAATGAATAACAAGTGTGGATGTTGCATACTGGATAAAGAGAATAAAAGAGATAAGGCAGCAGCCTGGCGAGATCTGTACTAATGATGGAGGACGTCATGCAGGCTTTTTGTTGAAGCTACTGCTGGCTTTGGAGTATAAGGGCGGGCATTCGGGGTGGAGGGGGGGGTGTCACTCTGCTCATTGGGTAAAGATGTAGCATCCAGCCGCCGACCCGAATTGTTCAACAGTCGCAAACGGGGAAAAAAAAAGGGTTTGTAAACCTTGCAAGGCTGGCATGACGCCCGTATGGCAAGTGTGACTATATGGCTGTGTTCACAGGACATGCTGATTTCTGTGGGCGCGAATGGGACACTGTTCACTAACAGCGTGGATATTTTTACAAAATCTGAAAATACCACTGGTATGACAAATTTGTTTAGAGTGCAAGATAGCTTCCCAAAAATAGCAGAAGATATACAGCATGATTATGACTGTAACTGAAAGATGCTCATTCTCTTTCAAGTGATGCTTCATTTAAATAATAGCACAAATGGATTTTAACCTCAATAGCCTTGCTATAAAGAGTAACGGTTAGCATACATGTGAACTTACCACCTCTGAGCAGCCAGGAAACTTTGGCTCTTGTGCCTGCGTGTGTGTAGCTGAGCCCCACATTACATTCCGGGGACCAAATATCCCCTCGACAGGATAAAACCGGTCATTTTGTTGTGTTACATGGTGGGGGGAAATTCAGTTTTATAATAGTCTGTGACTGTAATCAAAAAACTAAAAATGCCAAAAGACTTGTATTTTGTTTGGTTCCTTACGGTTAATGTTAGGGCTGGGTAGGGGTCAAGGTTGTCATTGTTGGGATTAGGGTTTTTCCCATTAAAATGAATGGATGGTCCCCACAAAGATATGAGTACAGGTCTGTGTGTGTGTGAGAGAGAGAGACACTCGTGCCCAGCAGTGTCCCCGGGTATACAGAGCCCCTAGGTGTTAATGCAGGGCCTGTTCGAGTCACATGTTCACGATCAGCTGGACTGGGAGGCAGTATTAGAAAAGCAAGATTAACAACTTGGGACAAAGAATAAGAGCCACCTATTGATGAGGACCAGGAGGTTTTTGCTATGCAGTAGCCTTTACAAAATGAGATTATGGGAGCTGCATCTGGTAATTTTTTCCACTTCTTAACCTAAAATGTACACTAGTGGCCAAAATTGTGGAAACACTTCCAGTATTTAGAGAAAGCAGAACTTTATCCCAGTTAGTCCAGTTACTTATTTCATTGTCCAATCTATGATATTTGTAATGTTCTTTGATTGTTTATAAACTTTCCCGCCAATATTCATGCAGTAATTTTTACAGAATAATGGCAAAAATTCGACACAATCTTGGCCACTTGTGCATGTGCTGTCATATAGACACTATCACGTTCACACCATACAAATCATAACCTGTAATAAGTGCGTATAACAATACATTACGTATCTAAAAAAGCACTACTGCTACTTTAATAGCTGAAAGGTAGTACACTCCCAGAGTCACGCTTTTCAATTCGCCACAGTGACTCTTACTCAGGTGACGCTTCTGCCTCAAGAGTGTCACCGCACCTCGCTCACCGACACAAATTTGTCAGACATCCTCAACAGTAACTTCTGCTTGGAGACGACAGCCCTGGTTTCACCCCCGGTCACCCAGGAACCTCCTCGCAGCTGGCAGAGGGCTGATAAGCGATGGTACGAAAGCAATCGGAATTTAGTGGGTGTGTGTTTATGGTCGCGCGCTCAGTGTTCACATGCACTGCTCTTTGCACATGACCTTGTGAATTTTTGAATGTGTGTGTGTTGCCTCACCGATGATGTCACATAGGTGATGCCATAGTGCACCCAAGGTCAGAGACTGGTATTAGATGACAGCTCATGGCTCCTGACTGGTACAGCTCATGTCTTCCACCCTGCTGTTAACGTGGACGGGCTCCAGTTTGGCCTTCAGAGGGCCGGTTCCTGCCCCCCACCACTCAGACTCTCTTTGTCTGAAAAGACATGGCATTTCCAGTCTAAAGTGTCAGGCGAACAAAGCACTTCACTACAATCTCAACAAGGCTGTTGAGTGAGTCTAGAAGGGAGTTTGCTGATTACTAGACACCCTGCTGGTTCTCATAGACACCTCCCACCCCCCCATCCCCCCATCGCTCTGACTACCCAAGGTGCAATCGGCTCCTCTGTTATCTTCTGGAGCTCTCAGCTGCCCTCCACCCTGAACAAGGTGCTCTGCCTTAATTGGATTATAGCTAAACTGGGTGAATGACATCACCGGGAGACATTAGATACACGGTGGGAGGCAATGTAACAACACAGGGATTAGGGTGCAGGCACAGGAGACGAGACACGGTACCCAGGCAGGGAACACGGGGACATGTTACCAGGGCGACACGAAAAGAGCTATGATACCTTGTTTCTGAAATCATAAACCACACCTGTGGAATGCATCCCATTTGACCGAGCGCAGACCGTTTATCCTGGATGACATGCTAAAATTCCCAAAGCAGACTAAAGGTTCTAGGTCCACCAGAACCCTGCAGGGATCCGCCCAAACCAGGATGAGAGACTAATATCAATAGAGAATGGCTAAGCCTACCAGTACTATCCTTTTCTGCTTTTCTATTAATCCATTAATGTCAATTTGCCCAGTATCAAGAGAAATAAGAGGCATTGACATTGACAGATGTGGATGGAGGTCACGGTAAGTCCGCGGCCATCAAAAAAACATTATGGCTGGGCAATAAGCTAAAATATTAGCTAAGTATTATAAAAGTGGAACAGCAATGCAGATCTCCATTAGGGGACGGAGAGAGCTATATTGTAGCATGTGGCACCACTGTTAAAGGCACAGACCAAAGGCTGTAAGGTCAAGGCATGGCTGCAGAACCCATGAGTGAAGCACTTAGTCTGCTGAAGTAAAGTACCTAGCTGTGAAAATGGATAAAAATGGCTCTAATGGCATGGAGACAGGTGTAATTTTCAAGACACTTCCTGGCAGGAAGAGGTGCATTCTGGGATTGGGCCTTCCCCATGAGCGCCCAGACAACTTATCAAATGTCACACGCCTTCACGTAAAAAGGCTTCGGGATCTTCGACAGCTGTTCGCCCTGACGGCCATAACCCCAAACCGCAAAGCCATTAATACTCGGGACCTGCCATTGCTCACGCATGTGACACATGAACACGTGACACCCGGACATGCTATGACCGCGCAGGGCTGAAGGAGCCCCCACTTGGCGACCGAACCTGGCTCCTCCGCGCTGTGACCTCTAAGGTCGTCTCAGATTTCAGACCTGAGACTGCGTTCACATCATCGCGGAGCTGGCCATCAGTGAAACCCAAAGCGATGACATCGGCGTACAGAATGCAGCAGAGGGGAAAACCAGCATGATGCAGAGGCGTCGATCAAATGAATGAAATGTCATTTCAGTTTAAATGATCGTCTACGCACATACACTCAAAGCGCGCTTAATGTCATAACAAGCAGAGAAAACAGAAACGTCCTCGTACCCGCCTCCTCAACCTTCACCCTACCACACTCTGTCTACACAACTCAACATTATCCCCTTAAAAAGCACATGGAACCTTAGCAGATTCTTTCAAATTCCTACCAATGCAGCCAAGTATCTCCTGGGATTCTATTATCTCATTCCCAGCTCACCGGTTACTCATCATGCACCACAATGCTCTCTATAAGCCGTCCCAGCGGTCGCAGGTACACGTACACTCTGGAAACCCAACACTCGGGGTACAGGATGTTCCTGTGCTCACTCCCATGGCCGCTAAACGAAGAGCAAAACAACCAGCTTCAACTTCCTCCTTCAAATCTGTTGACTTTTTCATTTGTTTATTGATTATTTAAACACGGCTCATTGGTTCCGTCACTCATCATTCCACCCAGAGCAAGAATGCAGTGTAAACACAGGTACGAATACCAGAAATAGTGCCATAACACATGCTGGCATGTTATGGAACGGCTAACGGCTCGTAATCAGTCTGATCCTCTGATGGAATTTGCTGTCCACAAGCTATATGAGTCTCATTTTTTGGTCACAAATAAAAAGATTTTCCTTGCCCTGCAGGTACAGGATACAAGAATGTTGGCTGTGGCATCACTGATGGGTGTGGCGTTAAATCTGTGACCCATCCAGACAATTTATTCTTTAGGGGGGGGGGGGGGGGGGGCACGAAGTGAAAAAT
>JAABNX020000021.1:5379887-5403451 GCA_015163995.2 Mormyrus lacerda
ACGGAAAGGGGCAGTTGATTGTATTGGAATGAGTAAAATCAGAGCAGAGTGAACAATGACAAAAACCGGGGGATTTATGGACAGGAGAACAGGAGTTGTTCTTCATGAAAAGGGGAACAAAGGAAGGGGTGTTTGGATTGGCACCAGCCACAGTCAGGAGGAGGTGAACTTGAGGTGGAACATTCCAGTAATGGGCTGGGGTGGATCTCTGGAAGCCTGTGATTGTGAGGACTTGGGCGTAGGATCAGGGGCCGTGGAGGGTTAATGCGAGGTCACCTCAGCCACCCCACACCCATCTGCGGACTGGTTGAGTTCCTTCCACACATTAATGGCAGGAAGCCAAAAATGAGGCTTTTAAGTAGTGTCTGAGCTCTGAAGTGAAGGAGAACCAACTTGCAAATTTATAACATCCTACAGGTCAAGAGTGAGAGCAGCCGTGAGACAATATTAACAAAGCCCAGCCCCAAACTGCTCTTCATTGGTCACATTGCTCATCTTCTTTCATTGTCTCAATGTGTCTTTTACTGTTTTGGTATTAACAGAATAGTTCGAAAACTTGGTAATGCTTTACTTAATGCATTATAATGCATTATACATACTTCATAGTTCATTATAACATGGCTGTTTACAGGTATAAAAAGGCATAATCCATTATAGTAATATGTTTTATACATTATGAATGTTTTATGAAGCTCTCATTTATAATGCACTATAGATACCTCCATAATGCATTTTAAAGGTCAGTATAAGTATTAAGGATGCTTTGCACTGCATTATTACAGATATGAATGATTTATGAAGCTCTCAATGCATAATAAACGTGGCCATTTATAAACAGTTATAATTGTGTTTATAATGCTTAATGAATGCATCATGATGCATTATGGAGGTATGCATTGATGCAATCACTTTAAGTAAAGTGTTACCGAAAACTGTGATTAAAGTACAAGGCATGTCAACCACATACTGTGTAATAAACTGTATTTCCTGTATTTTCTGAGTTTCACTGTTACTTGTTCTGATATCTTTCTGTGGCAGCATGGTGGCTTGCTTCACATCCCCAGGGATGGGGTTCACATGTTCACCCTAAGCTTCCGTGGGATTCCACCAGGAACCATTGGAGTCTCCAGCCATCCAGAAACACGGTGGAGTGAATTCCTGTCTAAATTATCCATAGTGTGGGAAAGCAGATGCTAAGTCTTGCCTTGAAATAAACTGACTTCTCTTCCAAGATATCACCTGCTGTCCGTGTAGGACATGTGACCCACGGGCAAAACGAACTGGAAACCAGAACGATAACGAAACCAGAACGTCACCGGTCCGGAACGGAAGGTTAGGTTGGAAGACCAGATGGTTGGTCCTGAGGGAGGATGGTAAGGCAGAGACACGTGCAGACACGGTGAATCAAGACCCACACCTGCAATGGGATGAGACTTGAGATCTACACTCACTGGGCAAGACAACGCAGCACATACACTTTTTAAACCACATATAAAGAGCAATGGGCACGCACAGAAAAGCAGGGATCAAAGACACTCCGCAATCGGACATAGTCGACGATTCTTTGCACTGGGGAAACTGGCTAGACCGGTTATATAGGACTGGCAATGAAAACAACACTGAAACCAGGATGAGGCACAGCTGTCAGCATTCCGGTGTGGGAGACTTGGTGGGGGGGCGTGGCTGCAGAGTGGGACCGAGGTTCAGCCTCATCCCTGCCTTGTGTCTGGAGCTTCCTGGGATTAGAGTCCAGGCTCAGTGTGTTTCTGTATGGAATACAGTAGCGTGGAAAATAGACGAATGGATATCATTCTGATTATTCAAAACGGTAGAATGATTTCAATGCACCAGTGATTTGGCTTGAGTGGGATCTCTCCGATAATACAGTAGTGTTTTTCCACCCTTCCTGTAACAGACAGGAAAGATCAGCTTGAGCAGGCAAGAAATATCTACGTCATGAATGGGTAACTGGTAAAGAGGCTTGTGTAATGCTGTTTATTAGCAAGCACTCAGAATGGAAACTGATTCCTAACAGTCAGGAAAACTCAGTCAGGAAACTACATAATGTGGACCACACGTTGAGTGTTACTTTTGTCTGCACTATCTAGAAAAGATTGACGTTATGCACTACCTTACCTCTTGACCTTTGAGTTTAAAAGTAATATCTCCACAAACTTCCTTTTGTGAGAGGCAGAATCATATCTGATCACGCTACTCCAGAGTTATTTTTATTTCTAAAGATTTCAGCTGGAATTTGAGTCCTAACCAGGATTTTAACTTTTCACAGGTTCTATACACTCTTGGGTTGTGCCTTCTAACAGAGAAACACAGCCATGAGTCTTGGCTTTGCCAAGAAGTTGGTAAAGTTCAACTTCAGTGACTGCCTACCCCCCCTAGAGAGGAGCTCACAGGTTGTCAGACAAGGAACTCAGACAAACTTGCCATCCCACGATAAGTGAGAGATATAGGGAATTAGTGATCTTCTATATATGTGTAGCCCATAGGAATATTCAGTCATATATTTTTTTTCTTCCGTTCAGTATACATGAAGCTGTATAGCATGAAGCTGAGATTTACTCAAACCTGTAGCCCCGTTTTGTCAGACAGGCAATGACTGAGAGCTGACTGGGACTGTGTGCTGGATTTTGCGAAGGGGGAGGACCATAAGAAGGCTGGCAAGAGGAGGGAACCGGGCTTTGCAGAGCACTGAGAAAGGTGCTGTTTTTGGCTTACTCAGCTGAGTAATAACAGGGAATATTATTTTCGGGATGAGCGTTTGGCTTGTGCATCCTGTGTAAAGTGTTTTATAGATTGACCATATTACACGAATAGGTTAGTTTTGCTGGCTGCATCGTCATGGCCTAAGAGGACCCCATAGCATGTTACCGGTGACATACAAAAGTTCCCGGGTCTTTGTGGGAGTTCATGGACGGGCCAGAGTACATTTGCTGTGTGGCTCTGCAGGTACCAGTCTGACGACAAGAAGGACTAGAAGGAATTAGCAGTTTTCTTTGGTTTTTTTTTTTAAGCGAAGCGGCCTTTACGGTTTTTGTCTCAACGCACACAAGCTTAGATCAGGTCTGCAACGTAAGAGTGTTTTATTTTTCATCTTTGAATAGTCCAGAGTATTGAGTACAGAGTATTTATTGAATGTTGTTAATGAAAGTCCTTTTATTTATTTTGCCCAGAAAGTGTTCCATTTGTGTTATCTGTCTTTGAATTGAAACACGTATGATGTGAACTGGGCCCGTTCAGTTATATGCTAAAATTGTGTTATCTGTCATTGTCAGTTGCATGTATTGGGATTGTCTGTGACGCCGATTGGTACAGATGGTTAATGTTCATTACAGTCTGCTGTATATATGGAGTTTGGTAAACTGATGTACATATTAGTTTAATGCTATGGTGTGGTCTTTATTAACGAATGGCAAGTTTGTTCATATAATGGCAAATGGTTAAAATACTAAATTTTTTTATGGTAAACATGCAACAGAAGAAGTCAGCAAAGGAAGAGCTCTGAAAGTGATGAAACACACAAACAAGTTCAGTCCCGCGGAGTGAGGAGCTGAGCAGGCTCTTACCACAATGCCCGCTCTCCCTCCTGTGACGTCCACGGTGCCAAACCACCGCCAAACTCCCCGATAATATCAAGGACAGGTTGTAGAAGGGAGCCAAGTGTCACAGTCGCAAGCATCGCCAATGACTAATTCCCCCAAGCTGTGCAGCCTTTTCACAAACAGTATGCAATGACCCCACAAAGATCGAAGACTCTGAGTTGAGTTGAAGATGTCCAGTTGACTGCCTATCTTTTATGGTATGGATCAGTCAAATTGTGGCATCACAGCTCTCAGGAGGGACAAGCAACTTTCAACACTCCCACATAAAAATATCCTTCAGTACTTTTTCAATCAAGGGTCTTTTCAGAGTCAGCATCCATTCTTGTTGCTCATCTTTTATATATGCAGAGCTCTGGAAAAAATTAAGAGACAACTCCATGCTCTTTAAAAAATCTGGCTAAATCCTGGTGTAATCCTGGTTCTGCTGGCAGAAGGCTACAGGGCAGGTTGCTTTCACGCTCAAATATTCTAAGATAGCAGTACACAAGAACAAGGTGAAACACGAGACACTGGGAGCGACCAGAAACCAGCCAGGTAGAGAGCAGAAGCAACTTTCTAATCGCAGAGATGACGATCAACTTATCCGACAATGCCACATAATTTGGAAGATGACCTCAAGTGACCTTGAAAAAGAATGGGAAACATTAAGTGCGAGTGTTAAGTGCACTTCTAGGGCAGTTCATATCAGGTTTCTAGAAGCAGGACTGAAGTCTCATAAAGCAAGGGAGAAGCCCTTCATTAATGAGAAACAGGGAAGAGCCAGGCTGGAGTTTGCAAATATAATTATTCACAGATGCACACCTATAAATTGTGCTGTGGTCTTTTACTTTTTTCCAGAGCTGTATGTGTGTAGAGTGATTGCAAATGTTGGCATCTGCATCTATCTTTTTGCCCCTGCTGTATGCCCGCATCAATACTGTATGTGAACGTCTGCACTCTTGTCAATGTGAATCTGTGACACACATGTTCAAATGTGCAAACTCACACACATTTGGATGCACCACTGTCTCTGTGCAGATCTTCCTGCTGTGTACGGCTTGTGAATATGTCTGGGGACACCTGCTATGTGAGTCTGGAGTCTGCATGCATTGATGTGTGTGCCTATGTGTGGCCGGTTACCAGTCTGTGTTTGACGGCACAGATACAGCACTGACGGCTGGGCAACAACAGAGGGGCCATGCACTGAGAAAACAGCCCCTCCCCTTTTTGTCCACAGGGGGGTCTGCAGCTAGAATCATCACTACCCCCCTCACGCCCCCCCTTCGATGTCTGCCACCGTTACGCCAGTTAAAAATGCAACACGTGGATTGCGGATGATAATTCTTCTGTCCGAAAGCTAAACGCAACTCAAAAGCTAGAGCAGAATGCTTACATAGTGCACTATTTATTCACCTGTTTAATAATTGATTATTGCAATAAATTTTTCACTTACCGTAAAACAGAAACTAGCCCCTCAGCAGGAGACGTCCTTTCTCGGCTCTCGCCTTGTGAAGACCTTGGTGAGGCGGGACCTTGTTCGCTCGCTTGTACTTCCTGACCTCTCTGTCCTTGGCTGGCTTGGCGAGGCTCTTATGTTCCCTCTCATCTGCCATTGCGTTCAGTCCATGTGTGTCTTTAGAATGTGCTAACCTCCTTACTTTGTAAAATTTCTCTTTTCACTTATATCTGTTTTTTTGTGTTTTGATTTTTTTTCCCTTCAGAAGAGTACTGAGGAGAAAGCAAGAATGACATCCTGTGATAGTGGGTATCCTCGTCAGAGCTACAGTTTCATTTAGCCTCCGTTACCTCAATTGTCGAAATAGTCTGTGCCTTACATTATCTTTGCGGTTACAACGGACACTCGACTCAATGCGATTGCTTCTCCCTGCCGTCCCCTCGCAAAATACCTACCTGTTAGAGGGTCGGTGGCAGGTGTTAGATCACATGACCTAATGGCACCATTGGGGTGCTGTAGCTCTCTTTCAGTCTGGCTGCAGAAAGTCTCAGCGTTGTGGTCGGACTCCTGAGCGGGAGACGAAAAGGAACAAGACTCACACACTGCAATTTACCCCCGATGCCCCCAAAATATCCATGCACTGCTTGTTAGAAAAGGAAAGCCAAGAGAAAAAAAATTTATGAAGGCTATCACAATCCCATTCAGTTCCAGATATGTTATAGTTTTCCAGCATGTCTGTTTTATAAGCATCTCCCTTGTTCCTACCAATACATGACATTCTCAGGCAGCTGGATCTCAAAATATACAACTATACCTTTAATCACCTCTTTTATGTTGCCCCAGTTGCGCCAAGCAAAGGAATGGAGCCGTACGTCAGGCAAACTGACAAAGAGTGGCATCAAACCGATGAAGTCGCAGCTGCCGGGGCATCCTGATTGGAGGAGGCTGTTTACTGCCTGAGCTCATCCACCGTGGCACCTTCCCTCTCTCAGTTAACAATAGTCTAGGGGAGCCGATCGCTGCAAAGGTGGTTTGAAGTGATGACGTGAGAGAGGCTGGCGTTTTTGTAACCATGGCAACAAACGCACTCTCCCGCAAAACATGGGCTCATTGAGTGGCACTCGGTCGTAGCCCCGGGAGTGTTTGCCTACAATGAAGCACCGGCTCCAAAGGAGGTATGTGTGACGATGGTGGGCAACAGGATTTCTCCTTTATTCCATGTGCGATGAGGCAGAAATTACCAGAATCTGACAAGCATGAAACGTCACACAAAATGATTATTGATTATCTGATGACCAAAGTATTTTACAGATGATATCCCCAAAATCTCAATCACCATGAGCTTGATCTATGACATATGGAATATAAATATATCGATAGGGGAAAACTTCACTAAACTCATACGCTTTCTTCTATACAATAAATATATTTATATGGTGGCTCCCCGGATTACAATGGTCCGAGTTACAATATTTCGACTTTATGATGGGTAAATGGTTTTCACTTTCAGTACATACTGTAATACTATAAACTACATGACATATTCAACATTTCAAAAAAATAGCTATGTATATACAGCATATTACCTAGTTTAATGATTTTGCCCAACTGTAGACTAATGTAAATGTTCTATGTATGTTTAAGGTAGGCTATACTATGCTATGATGTTTGTTAGGATAGGTATACTGTATTAAAATGCATTTTTGCTTTACAATATTTTCACGTTACAGTTTATCATTTTTGAGCTTCTGTTTGCGTCTCTCTGCTGCCGCCTTCCTCAGTTGTGTTTTGCAGCCACCTACTTCTAAAATTCTGTTTTTTTCTATTCTGTCTTCAACTCCGGACCATGATCAGCTTTGCTGGAGTGTTCTCAGAAGACCAGAAATCCGAATGCCCCCTTATCTCTGTGCACCATCCGTCCACTCAAAGTGGACTTCAGCATTGCATTTCACCCCTTTGACCCACTTCCTGTATCACCATATGCCGCTTTCTGCCCGTCCTATCAATTCAGAATTCTGTCAGCCTTTTCAGGAAGTTCGGCTGCTCCACCTCTGGATATCACTACATAAAGTTACACTGGCGAGGGACAGCTACAGCCATGCAGTGAGGGACAGCTATAGCTGTGCAGTGTGACAGAGCAGTGCAGCAAAGCCAGTGCGGTGCGATTTCGGAGAAAGCTCAATTTAATCTTTGCGATTCTTTAAAATTTATTTCAGTATTGATGGGTCACAAAATAAAATGAAATTGTATATAGCTATGACTGTGACAGTAGCTCTGGTATATGAAACCTGTTAAGGTTGTTTATTGCTGCAGGATCTTCACATAACTTTCTAAATTATTTAGTTATTATTATGCATTTTGCATCAAGCAGGACATTCATAAACTGTAATGTAGCATCCAATACACAAATTTCCAAGTATTACTCAGAGGAACAGTAAAGGCAGTTGCATTGAGATTGTTGTTTGCAACAAACACAAAGGCTAACTGAACAAAGAGGTCAGTTAAAGTAATCTATGATGATGACACATGTGTGAGTGGGCTGCAACGGTGGGGTGATAACTAAGAATCGCTGCTGTCCGCCCTCCCACAAGGCTTCTGCCATGGAACTGGAGCCTCTCTCAGGCCTTTGGGAAGTACACACAATCGTGACAAGCCATGTGCTCTCTCACGCCACCTCTCAGATACCCACACAGACTATTCGGCGGTTAACTTGATACATTCTTGGCTTAACTGGATCCAAAAAAATCAACCTTGAATGAGGGAACCAGTCAGGCTAAAATAGTCGAGCCATGGGACACTGATGGGACGCCATGCTTGAAAAAAATACAGCTTGGGTGATTCTGCTGGGCTAACGTCAGACAGAAAACTAAAAGGGTAATAATTTTACCAGCCCTACAAAGTGAGGATGAGGGAAGGATGGGCAGGACTATTCCATCAGTTAATAAAAACATAAATAATGCATCTTATACTCCTCATTCATAGTGCATGAAGGCTAATCACCAACACCCACCCTCTGTACTACCACTTTAAACACTGTTATTCGAAAGTGTGACTTAAAATTCAGCTCTGACTCCAATTCATGGTCCATTACATACGACAGCCGATAGGTGCCGGTTTCATAGCAGCCGATTCCCATCTGCGATTGAATTTTCCTCCGGCACTGCGTAAGAAAGAGTAACACCAAGACACGACTGCTAGGAACCAAGATCTCACAGCCTTCAAATCGTCACGCTTTTCTCCCTCAGTGGTACAACGCTAAATTATAGCCTTACTGTGAGCCCCTAGTTACAGTTCAGATTCAGTTATTATTAAATCACCCGCCTTTTAATTGCACAGATAACTCACCTTAAGGAATCCTTACCTGGAAGTATCTGCCCACATTCTGCGATACTTTATGATCAATAAACAAAAGCCAAAACTGTCTTTCAGACAAATCTAGTGAATGAAATTAGACTTTATCTGGCTGCACTTAATTAATAAAGACTGAGACACATTTTTAATGCTAAAATTTAGGAATTTGCCATGACATGAGCTGAGCCCAGAGCTAGCGTCTGTCCTAACAACAGACTTGCACAGTTGTTATATTTTATAATACCATTACCATTCTAAATGGAACAGAGTATTTTGACAATGTGTGGGTTGCTAGGCATAATTAGACAAGGTCAGAGATGGACCTCTCTGGCAGAAACGGACGACTGGGTCCAGATCCTCCCAGTGCTGGGGGAGGCAGATTAAAACAGTCCTCTGACTCAACCAGACTGACGCAACGTAGCTCCTGCTTCTATTCACCAGACGACACGCCCCTCTCCCCTGCTGTCGTGCAGTGGGCTGGGAGCTTTAAAACGTTCATTCTTCTGCAAACATCCTGAATCTTTCCAACTCAGTATTTTCCACTATACTGTATTTTCTTGGCAAGAGTAAAATAGTTGTAGGGACAGATATAATTTCCCGAAATAATAGCATCACCCAAGACAGAGTAACAACCCACATCCAAAAAAATACCTTCAAGATACTCAGGAATTAATAACTTTATTGAAAATGGGGTTAAAAACTTTACATGAGACTAACATGACCATTATCCAGGGGCATTAATGTAAGACGTAGAATACACAAACCTGGTAATGCTATTTTGGACATTTATAAATACTGTGATCATCCTAAACTGGGTGTCCCTTGCTTCGTGCTTTGTGCTTCTGAGAAACTCTGGCATTGTACTGGTGATGGAGTCAAAGAAGATTGACAGACAGAATGGGCTCCTGTGGTGTATTTCAGCCAAAGTGGGACTGTTTGCTGATGTGAAGCTAGCAGGACTAGCTTATGGGTAAGCAATTATTTTCCCCACAGTCCAAACTCCATTGGCAACACTAAACCATAATATTTTCCTGGGTAGGTTTCGCTAATCAGGGAAAGGGGTAGGGGGGGGATCCCGCAATTAAAGCTGCCAGGTGCTGGGGGGAGTGTATTGTTTGTGAGGACCGAATTGAATTGTGTTTCGGTTCCGAGCCATACTGGAACCCACCATTTCAGTACCCCAGGATTAGATCATGCTGCTAGATTCACTTAGCAAAGAATTCTTTTAATTAAGCTTATTTAGGTGTCGCCAGTGAGCTGGATCGGCTTCAGAAAATGTGTGACAAGAATTCAGGCAGCACAGTGTAACAGGCAGGAAAACAGCCGAGACAACCAGACGCAGCAAAATGGACAACACACAGAAATCGTGGCGCAACTGTTGGTGCCAAAATTGTTGTTTGCCTAGTGACAGGGACTACCAGCATAACCAAAACTAAAACAAAACAAACCAATGTAATGCTTTCTCAAGCCAGACGTCTTAAGTTTCAGTTCCCAGTTTTACTCCTTGTCTGATACTGCCCTCTCGAATCATTTTCAGGCGTATTTCTCTAGTGCTTTTTCACATCATTACATTGTCTCAAAGTGCCTTACATTATCCCTGCCCAAAGCATCCCTTTCTGCAGTATTGACGGTTTAGCATACTAACACCTGTTATACGTATGTAGGTTACTATAGGACACATGACAGAATAGAGCACAGCGCGTAAGTGGTAATTAAAATACAGAGAAAAAACATTCAACCAAACCACCACAAATACGTGCAGCGGTCTCCAAAACTTAAAAATTATATTTTCTGGGCATTTAAATGTCATGCCTCACAGGCTCCCAATACAAACTGCAACCAAAATAACATTCTACTGATGTCATAGGGTGTCTTTTTTTGGAGAACAAAGAATCAATTCTGCCTTTCCTTTTCAACATACAGTACCATCAAAACAAAGAGAGCAGTTGATAGATGTAGCGCTGATGGCAATTTACACAGCACTGAATTCAGAAACGATGGTTTGCCTGCATATACCCAACATACCTGTGAAACACGCAACGAAGTATTACCTGGTACTTTAGCAAACTGACACAAGCCAATTACATTTTCCTTTGCAAGTACCACTCTCCCAAAACGACATTCTAGAATTACTTAGAAAAATACCTCAGTTTAAATGTACATAGATGTGTGATACATGTTTTGGTTAAATATAATGAATGAAAACTCACTTTTGCGTCAGTCGCTATCTCCAGCATGTTTATTGTGACTGTGAGCATCTTTTCGAGAGCATGAAAATGGATGGTCAATACAGTAGGTTTCCCTGGCGATAAGACTAAACCACACTGAACGGTCATTTGTACAGTTCTTTTAAAAGCTGGATTAATTGTGTCCACATTTGACACCTCCCCATCATTTTTTCATTCATGTTAGGTGGAATATCCTACAGCTTTTGTGCGATATGTCTGATCTGTACCTGTACCTGAAAGAACTAGCGGCAGTGATATATTAATTACAAAGGAGATGCGCTACTCTGCCCAACTACCATCCAGAGTACATAGTGGGAAATGTGTGGAGGTCTACATCACGGGCATGCAGGTGTGAGTGCATGGATGCACCTCACCGACGTCTACAGAGACACTGATAACAGCCCTCCTGACAGAGATACCAAAAGAGAGAGAGAGAAGTATGCCATGAACATGGCAGCTGCCGTGCACTTACCTTTCCACATGGTGTGGAAGGCTGGCAGGTCAGGTGACGATCCCGAGACCACTGAGGACAAAGAGGATCCAGTAAGGATGTGAAGGAGCTGTGAAGGATGAGAAGGACCTGTGAAGGATGAGAAGAACCTGTGAAGGATGAGGACGACCTGTGATGGAGATACTGCAACTGAAGCAAACCTTATTCACTGCAGTGTTGATGTCCCCAGTGGACCCCCCCCTTCCCGAACTCTCTTCTCTGCCTTCAGCATTTGAATCGGGGAGGGATCTGGGGGCTGGCGTCATGGATTGCCTCTCTTTTCACTGGGGTGGGGGGGTGTTTGTTATTGTTTTTCGTCTTTGTTATTGTTGTTTGCTTGATTCAGGGGCTGGAGCAGCAGGCTGGTTTAGGTAGCTCGGTGTCTGCTCAGTTGCCCTAGCAACAGAGAGAGGAGTGTGGAAAAGAGAGCAGGAAAAAAAAAGAGGGAAACTGGATAGAAGGATCACAGCATATTTCTGACCCCCCCCCCCCCGCCGCCAAACAGCACTCACCCCCCACATTCAATGACACACTGCTACAGTCTTTACAGCCCACCTCAGTGATTAAACTGTGTTTTTTCACTGCCTCAATCCTCGTCTCTATTCATTTTCCCCTTTGTTTTTTTTCAGTCCATTTTCATTTTCGGCTCAGTGACTTTATTGATGGAATCGGTATCAAATGCCCGCCCACAAGTGCCGACAGCAATACCCTCCGTAGTCCTCTGTCAGGCCCCCCTCTCAATCTGTGCTAGGACTATCTCTCTCTCTCTCACTTTTGCTCTGTGTCTCCCATGAATTCATGAATAGAAAGTGACGGTGAGGGAAACATGAATGAAACCAAGCAGATACTAAGCATCACAGTAAACCAGTGACATACACACACATGCATTTGCATCCATATCTTTGTGGGGAGTCTCCATTCATTTCTATTGTAAAAACCCTACTCCCAATAATGGCAACCTTACCCCTACCCAGCGCTAACCTTAACTGTAAGTAACCAAACAAAATACAAGACATTTGATATTTTTAATTTTTTGATTGCATTCACAAATCTCTGTGGCTACCCGAACAATGGTCAAAATCAAATGTCAAAATAAAAGGTTTTTATTACATTGTGGTGACATTTGGTCCCCACAATGTAATATATACATGACACACACACATACACACACAAACACCACCCCCTTCCTTTCATATGCAAACAAACACTATCCCTCTCCCAGACCCATACATATACAAACGTTTCCCATTCTCTCACAGACAGACACTTAGGCTAATTGTTATTGCTGTTCACTCTGCCATCATATTCCATATATAGTCGTGACTCATACTTTTGTATTTTGTTATGTCTGAATATCGCCGGGGCTCTGGTAATTATGAAGAAGATAACATTCCACTGAGGAGAAGCACCATCTAGTGGAGAAAAAAAACAAAAAAGTTTCCCATGTTATAGTCATACGACCACATGAGTCATGAAGTGTTTGATGTTCTGTTTGAAATAGTTTAGGGCAGCAGTGACCCAATTGGTGCATGAAATTATAAATTCAAATGGACAGCAAATATCAAGAGGATTAAAAAATGCCTCTTCACTTGAACGCAACAATATTAGCCCTCAAAGCGAATCCAGAGGAGAAGTCCAGCACATAATTACTGACACTGGAAGCCATGCGGATAGCAGTAAATGTGACACATTTTTGCCTTCATAAGTGCTTTCACAGTCCAGTCTCACATGGCCTTGCCCCCACCCCCCTCTAAGACTGCGGAAATGCTCAGTGTTTATTTTTCCCAAAACATTAACAAGTTCTAGGGTTTTCCAAACTCTGGCAGTGTGCATGTCCTCATGTTCATGTGACATAAGCCATGGCACCCAGCTGACTGTTGTTATAATACCTAATATGGCATTGTGGGATTCATGATGTATAACAGTGCCTGGGAGGGGGGATTGGTTGGTAAATGTATAGATTAATAACTGACTAAATGCCGCAGTGGAGAACAAATGGTCTTCCCAGAACAGAAAATTGTGACGATTTCACACACATTTCTGAAGCTTCTTAAAATACCCTGCTGAAATAGCAATTTTAATAGCAATTCGACATGTTTCAAATTAATTGTTTTATTGCATCTAGGGATAATGCAGTTAGACTCATGGTTTACTGAGTTCTCCCTAGCGTGTGCATGTGGCCTGCAATGGACTGACTTTCCATCCAGGGTGTACCCCAGCCACGTGACCATACAATTTCAAAGAAGATTCAGAAACTTCTCAGAACTTCCCAGGCCCTAACACGTGTTCTGTGCTGAACATGCAAGCGATCTGCCCTCCCTCGTTAACACAATGCTCCCCTCGGTAAATCGGAATCTGATGAATGTTTGAGGGGCTGGCAATGGTGACATCATCCAGGGCTACACCTGCACGTCAGAGGCCTGCTAGCATAAGGACAGACATCCATCAATGCACACACATTCACAATTGTCACAATTGTCTTCTGCTCCCAAACATGCTAAATGGTTAAAAATGCAGTAGAAATGAGTCATATGAAAACAAAGGAGACTACATTAGTTATTGAGGAAAAACCATATTCCAGAGTTTGGTTTGACTGGGAGATTTAGCTGGAGAAACAGTCAGAAAACAGGCGTGGAGGTGACTTGTTCACACAACAGTAACTCATAGCGCGTTATGCTGGAAGGTGGAGGACAGGGAAGAGGTCAAGTCGATACTGTGGCTCAGTTTGAGTGGGGTTCACCCTGGGCATGCCATCATGAATGAGAATTTGGTTTGACCTGCCGAAATATTCATTTGAAAAGAATAGTCAGTGGATGGATAACGGAGAGTTAAAGTAAGTAACCTGTATGGTTTGACCTCTACACCCCACACTGGAAAGCCCTTGTAGAACATTTTTGTGACTCTGCTAGATCCAGAAAGATTTCCTGAAAGGGAGCAATCCGGCTTCCTCCAGATGTCACTGATGTCACAAGTGCTAATGCCTCTTACGTCATAACAATAATGAGTAAAGAATTCTGCCCAGCAGGTTTCTTTATGAAACAAACAGGATAAATAGCATTCAGTTGTGCCATGCCCATCTACCACTACAAAGGAGAAACACTAAGCTAGTCTTTTCCTCCAAGAATTTCCTCATTCAGAAATGTATGATTTTATCAGTTTTCCAGAAAATAAGTCACATTACCCACATTAAAGAATGAAAGCTTGGGAATATTTGGTAAAAACAAGTTCTGGATCCCAAACAAGATGTAAAGCAGCTGGGATGTAAGCGTGGTCCTCTCTGATCACATACTAATTTAGCCCCATTAAGCTCCAAACAATTGTCTGACAAAGGCAGAAGTAAAAACAGAAACACCATCAAATAAATGCTGACAACAACTTGATTACACTGTTCCATAGATCACATTAGATGACCCATTGGGGCTTCAGGACTCTGGAGGACCTAGGAAATGCTGTTGGACTGATATGATGGTGAGAAAATTTGCATTTAAAGGACTGGCCGACGCAGCCATTTTCATGAGGGCCCGCCTGATAACATCAGACACTGCATTGACAGGACAAAGCCAATGTAGGTGCGGTGAGGTTCATTTAGTCACCTTCACATTGACCCTAAGTTAGGGAGACTATGAAGATACTGCCAAAATATGAAAGTGATTAATTGTAATTGTTGATACACCGCAGCACACAACAACAAAATGTGCCCTCTGCATTTAAGTCATATGTGACATAGCAGGGAGCAGCTAATTCAGCAGTGCGTGGGGGTGGTACCTTTCTCAGACTCACAGTACCTCAGTGGTACCTTGTTAGCTGGGGATTTGAACCAGCAATGTTTCAAACTTCCATCAAATATGCAGAAACACTTAAGTTATGAAAGGGCCTTACCAAGCCATTTAGAAACTTGCCCTTTAATGTCTTTTGATAACAAGTCCAAACCATTATGAATCTCTATTGTTTGAACAATTTGCTCTGGAACATGAAAACGTTTGTTTCCCCTTTGCCCTTCTTTCAAAGAAGTATAGCACTTAGTAGATTTGCGCTGTTTGGGGTCACCGCATATCGACTTTGCATAAGTTCACATTTGTTCCTTGTTCAGTATCAAACAAAAAATTCTTAAGTATTTAAGATTAGATCAACTTAGGCGAAGATAGCGAAAAGGAAGCTTAGGAACTCACACTCATTGCAGGCTGGTTTCGCTCAAATCTCATATCTCCCTTTACCCGACAAAGACCAACTAGGGGCACTAATTCAACGGTTAGCGGTTAGTCCTGTAGCAGATCATCATTAAGTAGGTCACGTTGGCAGCTGAAGTAAAATGCAGAAAATATGCTCTGGCAGTGGATGTTAGTCTGCAAGACCTATTACCTACCCAGTGGAATCACATATACATTAGCCTGGGAATACGCTATATCAGTACTGTATTGGTGACCCCTACATTGCACATCCATTCCCTTTCTCTGATGTTTCATATTTATCTAGGGTGTTCCCAGAATGCCTTGCAGGTCTTATTGGCAGCGATGACACCAGCTTTATTTGCATTTTACTGCTCCCACATGCACTTGCCCTTCGAATGTCACGCAAAGGATTTGCATATTTGCTTATTTTGGATACAAAACCACCAACTATTAACTGAACTATATACTGAAATTATAGAATGAATAGAATGCTTTTTTATTGTCACTGTACACATATACAATTTACATTATATACTTGTGCGGTGAGATTAAGAGCATCTCTCTGCTTAGTGCAACATGTAGAGACATATTAACAATACAAATAACAATAAATAAGTTATATATATTATATATTATATATTATATATAAGTTATATATATATTCTGTTGTATAGCTAAGCAAACCACAAATGCTCTGCATCTATGATAACTATGAAGTAGCACAAATTTACAGCCCGTCTGTAGATGTTCTCACTTGACTTCATTAGCTTAATAAGGTTATTAGAAAATATACCCCCCATCCCGGGCAGCAGAGGACATGCTGTATTAGGTCTTTTGACTAATTTAGTCACCAATTCTGCTAACCGCAGGTTTTTAGACTTCATGGGAAAGCAGAGAACTCACTGAGAAATTCACATGAACATGAGGAGAACATGCGAACTCCACACAGAACCAGTGGCAGGTTTCAAATCCCAAACCCAGGATGACTAATACAACACATCTGACCCACTGTGCAACCCTTTAAGAAAGTATGTCATTTGAGACAAGATAACTCAAGTGAAAATTAATTTTTAAAAAACAACAATTGGCCAAATTGGCGTACAATCAAAATCACAAGAATAATAAAACAACACAATAAACATGCAAAGACTAGTTTAAAAGACAATAAAACAATAAGAGCTATTAAGACCATAAAAATAAGAAAGAAAGAAAGAAAGAAAGAAAGAAAGAAAAAGAAAGAAAGAAAGAAACTCATATAATGAGATAAAAGGCAAGGAACAGAGATATGTGTTAAGATGAGATTTAAAAACAGGCAATGTAGGGGGCAGCCTAACACACAGAGGCAACTCCCAGAGTTTGGGGGATACAACTGCAGTGGTGCATATACCCTGGCTTAAGCCTTGATTTAAGAATAACCAGCAGCAACCTACCTGACCTTGATGGGACATATGATTGCAAAAGGTCAGAGAGTCAGATTTGAGCTAGCCCATTAATGCACTGACGCCAAACAAAATCTTACAATCAACCCTAAAACATTGAGGAAGCAAGTGAAGGGAGGCAAGTATGAGGGAAATGTTCTCTCAGTTGCATATTACTGTTAAAAAATGAGTTGAAGCATTGTGAACCAACTATAAGCGTGAGTGGGAGACTTGGCTACCACCAACATAAAGGGCATTATAGTAACCAAGCGTGTACAATCATTTGAAAATCATCAAACGATAAAAAGGCTTGACCTCAGATAAGAGCCTCAATTGAAAAACGCTACCTTTGATAACTGAGTTTATCTGTTTGTCCAATTTAAAATCAACCCATTATGGCAGCCATATTTTTACAGTAGGTTTTACATATGGTTCCAGGGAATACAACTTATGTCATGAACCAAGAAGTGCCTTTCGTACCAACACAATGGTCCGGTGATAGATGAGGATAGTGTGGTCCACTGAGATCTAAAAACATGAGAATGGCAGAATCCCTGCAGTCAATACATAGTAAAAGATTGTTAAAAACTTTTAAAAGTTCAGATTCAGTGCTGGGAATGGCTTAAAAATCAGACAGGAACATCTCAGAAATATCACGCATGTCTAAATAAGATTAGAGTACAACTTTCTCCAAATTTTTTTAAGAAACTGGAGATTGAAAACTGGTCTAATACTGGAGGGGACTGGGGTGTCCAAATTGCATTTTTTTTTTGTCACGGTTGCACTACTGCTTGCTTAAAAGTTGTTGGTACAACGACTGAGGTGAAACTGCTGTACATGTTTTTTCGTTTGGTCAAATAGTGTCAAAAATCTGTTTAAAAAAAGCAAGTGGACAACATACTGTATGTTGGACAGGCTGAAGATTTCATATTACCAATTATTTCCTTTAGAAAAGAAAGACACACAGCCATGAGCTAGTTAAAAACACCTCAGCAAATGACAGTGATGTACGTGTTCTAAATGTTCACAACCCTGTCACAAAAAACAGCCCAAAATAATGTGTGACATGATAGGGCCAAGGTCCAGGGGTGCGACAAGAAATACTTTTCATGATGTTGGACTCACAGTTATCATTTGTAGGATCAACTTAGGCTACTCTAGTGAGGAACAGCTTAAATACCATGTGTTTATGTTATTCCATTCCATTCCTACAAACCTATAGCTACGTCAGATACATTCCATGACAGCAGGAAGTAAAAGCACCAAAGCAACAGAATCATACAAGTGGAAATGCTAAGGAGTTTACTGCCGTAAATTTCAGGTTAAAAAAGACTAGAATGATGAAAAAGATAAATATCTAAAATGTTTTAATTTTTTTAAAATAGTAGAAACATAATATTACCAAGGTGGTTATATGCCAGTAACAGTGATGCGTCATGTAGCGAGGTTGGTAAATAAATGCTATTCATCAACATATTGGACCTAGCTGTAGATTGTAAACTTGTAAATGCATTGCCCTGGGACACATTCTCTTGCGCCCCTTTGCTGAGTCGCTAAAAGAATGTGGGATGGTTTAAAAAATCCTAAATAACCCAACTTCCTCTACAGTCCACTGGGAGAGAGAACAAGGGCAAAGACTGGCCCCGCAAAGAAGCGAGAGTTTATCGGACTGAGGCGCAGATCGGGAAGAAGGAGTGACTAAGGGGAGTGTGTGTGGCGTTGGAGGCGGGTTATTACTTTTAAAATACCAGTAAGTTGGAAGTGAGGAGAGTACGGAGCTCGCCAGCCCCACCCAGAAATGTTAGCTCAAGGAACTGTCTTTATTTAATGTGCGATTATTGGCTTTGCCGCCGGACTCCAAAAACGAGAAGCGAGAGGCTGCCGCTGCCGCTGCCAGACAGCGCTTATAAAGTTGAACAAAGTGCAAATACGCTTTACACTAATAGTGAGAGTCTGTAGCGCACCTGCCGGGCGCGGAAGACATGCCAGCAACCGGTCGCGTCTTAGTATGAGCAGTTTCTACACCGCGACCCGCATGATGAGGCGACCGTCGCTGCCATGTGTCGCCTTGACGGCTGTCCTCCTCTTTGCCGTCTTCCAGGTAAGCGCCTCGTCCTCAGTTCTCCACGGAGCGGCAGATTCCGCTGTCTCACGCTGTCCTCTGCGCTGCACCTGTTGCGGCAGGTATCTCTGTGGGCTGCGGATACTCAGTACGGGATTGAGGGCAGCTCGCTAGGTTATGGGTTTAATTTAAAGTTCATTCCTTATCACATGTAGTTAAGGTCACTGGTGACATTTGTTTTGATACTTGCAGATATTTATTGTGCCATTCTGCGAAGTGTAAAATAAATTGTACGTAGTTGATCCATGTTAGCCAATTTAACATTTGGACACGTAGATATTCTGGATTGCTGAAAAAAAAACTAAACCTGTTTTATTTACCGAACGCATTAACAGTATATAATCTACTATGAAATATGTAAGACACAATATTATATTATATATCCAACCATCTCTTTTAGCTATGTTATTTACTTTATATTGAAAGGCCTCAAGGCAGTGAAGTAATATGTATCAGATATTACAACAACCAGGAGAAGGTGTTCAACATTTTAAAAATTTCTCAGATTTTACACCCTTCAAATAGCCCTTTCGGCTTTGATGACAGCCTTGTGGACTCGTCCCCCATCGTTTAGCCAGCTTCCAGATGTAGACACCTGGATTGCTTTTCCAACAGTCCAGAAGGAGTTTCCACAAGTTCTGGGCACAAGTTGGCTACATTGGTCTTACTCTTCATTCCAACTCGCCCCAAACCAGCTCTATAGGGTTTAGGTGGGGGGATTATGGGGGCCGGGTCATCTGTCACAGTACTCCATCTCTTTCCTTGCTCAGAAGATAATAAGTACTATGTAACCTCGTGGTGTGTTTTGGGTCGATATCTTTTGTGGATATATATATGTATATATTTATAATATATGTGTATGCGTGTATTCATATTCGTATTTCTGTATATTTTGTAGCTAAACAGAAAGACTGTGTAAGACCGAAGGTTGAGAACAGTCATTTTATGACATGTTTTTACGAAAACAGCTGTTATATTGTACTTTAGATTGTGATTACCTCAAAATGGGTTAATGTCAGAAGGAAGTATTGGCGAGTTTCTACAATGTTCATACGCTCAATGATGTAGCAGAGCCGGACTTAAGTATTAAGAGAGTACTGGGGGGTATGCTTTGGGGGTGTGTGGAAGACCCAGCCTGAAAAGCATGGACCTTGTAACTCTGAGGAAGTAAAAAACTCACAGACTAGCATATTTTCTCTGAAAAGCATATGAGTTGCGTGGAGGATCTTGCTTGAGTTTTTCTTTTCTTTCCTTTTCTAAAGGCCTCAGCAAAAAAAAGAAAAAAAGAAACTGTGGCAGTGAGCAAATGACACCAATGAACTTTAAGCACTTCTTTTTCTATGAAGTGCACAAGAAGTGTCGCGGTATATTAAAGTACAAACCTGCTCAGGGTGGCCACAAATGCTGTGTGTACGCAACAGAGATGTGGCTAGCGGGACCCGCTCGCGACAACGGCAGCTGATAATGCGCTGCTGAGCATAAACAAAGCCGTGCTCTTCAGCCCAGACGAGTTCATGGGGGCACACCTCAGAGTAGTTTACATCATTGCTTTCCTGTTATTCCCCATTTCCCTCACGACGCGTCCTCGTCCCAAAGCACTGCCCGTGTCCCTCGTTCTTTGGTTCCCCGCCGGAGCAGTTTGCCTTGCTAATCCAGCAATAACATCCTCTGAGGAGTACTTTTTATTTTTCAGGAACCGGAAGGAAACGTGGCGATGACTTCAAGTACCGTCACACAATGCAGCATAGATTAGCTAGACAAGAGTGGTACATGTGCCTTAAAGGGCATGTAATAAACAAAATGGAGTATGAAAACACAGGTGAGACAATACTGACTCACAATCTGACTGAGTTGGAGTTTGTGTAGATGCAGTTAGTGTGTCCGTCTTCTTGGAAGTTCGGTCTAAGTAAAACAAGATCCCCAATTGTCTGGAATATGGTATTTACTGTAACTCTTTAAGTCTGTGAAAGTTGGGCTATGAAGAAGCGTGTATGCCTTCGAACTGTGGTGCCGGAGAAGGCTTTTAACAATACCATGGTTCGTGGGGTAAACAGACAAGTGGATTCTTGATCAAATCAAACCTGAACAAGCATGTTATGACGAGACCCAGGGCATTGGAAAATACTTTAATGCTTGTAAAATTTGAAGGTAAAGGTATAAAGGCATGATCAGAAAATAAGACGTATGGTCTTAATTGTCTCGACAACTAATATACCTCTGGGCGGCCCGAATGTAGCGATTAGCATATAACACAAAGTTAAAAGCAGAATTAGCTAATGGAAATGTGAACCAGCAGGGCAAAAGGATTACTTTTTTACAGGGAAGAGTGAAAACCTTGCAGCCGGGTGTCAAATCCCAGACACGTTGAGAGGAAAACTTTCATCTTCAGCTGCAGACCTGTGCAGGTGGTCTGGTGTCTGCGTAACGTCTGCTGAACAAAGAGGCTGCCGCCCTTGTTTTGTTATTAAAATGAAAAGAGATGAACCGGGCGCCTGCATCGTGTTCGTTTCAGCTACTCATCTTCTACAGGTTCTTCCAGCATTGATGAACGAGCGGCGTTGCTCCCTCAAAGTACATGCAAGTTCCCCTAATTAGCCTGTAATTAGTGGCCCAGGAGAGTACAGCGTTTGCATGAATGTCTGTAGGAAATCTGTGTCAGCTAGCCTATGCATTTACATAAAGGGTATTAACGAGGGGAAAATGGTGATGCGTGCTATCAGCAAATCTCTGTACTGTCTCGGAACAAAGAAGGCGCTCCTTCCTTATTCCTTATAAGTGTATTTCAACAGTCTGACTATGCATAATTCTATCCAAATGGGTCATTTGGGGACAAGTAGCACTTGTGGGAGAACATGGTTGTTTATACAGAAACTGAGCTGCTAGCTCTTGGTCCAGCTGATGTATTTAAAAATGTATTAGTAGACTGTAGAGGTGGCATGGTGCTGCAGCGGTCTCCTCCATGGCCTCCATGTTCTCCCCATGTCGTTGTATGGTTTTCACCAGGTACTCTGGCTTCCCCACACAGTCTAGAAACATGCTGAGGCTGATTGGAGTTACCAAATTGCCCATAAGTGTGAATAGTGTGTGAATGTGGCCTGTGATAGGTTGGTGCCCCACCCTGGGCTGTTCCCTGCCTTGTGCCCATTGGCTCTGGATCCCCTATGACCTTGAATAGGATAAGCAGGTTCAGAAAATGGAGGGATGATCATGATATTTTGTCTGTCAAAGCGTCGGCTTATTCGTTTTAAAACCTCTCCTAAATTCACCGCAGTATTTGTAGTAACCGTCCAACACACCCATATACTTTACCCTCTGTGATAGACCAACCATAACCCTGAATAGGACAAGCGGTTACAAAAAATGAATGAATGAAAGTAGATTGTACTATTTAGTTGCATTTTTATTTTCCCGTGTTATTAGCTGGAGGTGAACTAGTGTTGCCCCTACTTCATAATTGTTAGATGCCGGAAGTCCCTTCTGATAAAGCTTCTGGGGTACTTGGTCTGATACAGACTGGGAGGCACGTGAACCTGGGAGAAAGAAAGCTCCACCAGATGGACGAAGGGCCTCATACGACTCCATACCTCTATGCTTTCAGCTGCATCGGATGGTGCCGTTAGAATCTTTGGATTTGTTTGGTTCCTGCACTTGTCTTTTCAATGGAGGAGGGTTGTAATACAGTATACAGGATGCATATTGAAATGGAGAACAAGGACGCTATTCATATCGCTGACAAAGCTTTAACTTGTTTTCTCAGGTCTTTCTTTTATTTTCATATAACTGTAGCAGTAAATATTTAGTAAACTGTTAATCCAAACTACCACTGCTTCTGGTAAGAATCTCAGTAGCAAGCAGTTTACTTCTAGCTTGTGTAAAACGTCTTCTCAAAGCCGGCCTCGCCAAGTGTAATTCGGGGGGATGGAGGGCAACCTTGACAAATTGCCATATTGCGTGTTCATTTCATGCACAAAGAGTCACAGTCTTGTGTTGAACGTAAATGAGAATCTGCATTTTTTTCCCCCTGCAGTCCAAAGGGGTTATTGTCTGCTGGCAACTTATCTGTTTATCAGGAGTCTCTGAAGGCTAGAAGTTAGGAACTCAGGACATGTCACTGATGGGAAGTAGCAGGGCTTGGTTCCCGTTATACCCCAGGAAACACAAACAAGGAATTTGTGTTATCTCACAGAAGAAGACAAGTTCTATAATTTCCACCTCCGATCAATAAAATTCATTCTAATTCTAATAAATCCATTCCTTTTGGCTCCAACTTGGGAGGGTCAATGGTCACTATGTGTCTAGGGTCCACTTCCGGTTTATGTTTCACCCAGAAAGGCAGCAGTTTTTCATTAACTTTGTTGTCAGATAGTAGGATTGCTGCCTTGGTTGTTTCAACCAAGAGGATATTCTGCTATAACACAACACAGACACTCAATGGACTGTCACTGCATTGAATCATTGCACCTTGCACTGTATCATCTAATAAATTAGTACAGGTTTGCAATGCAGCTACTTTTTAACCATATAGCTGCTGCAGTTTTTTTATTGTATTTTATATATTATAGATATGTATAAATATGTATTTTACAAATCTGAGGACATCACTGTAATATGAAGTTGGCTGGCCATTGTTGCTGTGATAGCCTCTGCTCTTCACTTTCCATTAGGAGTTGGAACGTTGTGCGGGGGGGCGGGGGGGGGGGTAATTTCTGCCATCCAGCAACTTGTCACTGGACA
>JAABNX020000021.1:5423982-5441761 GCA_015163995.2 Mormyrus lacerda
AGCAATACTCAGCAGAATACTACTTTACTTAACACATCCATAACTATTAGTAATCTGACCGCTGGAACTCAGTATACATTCAGTGTCACTGCGATTGCAGGAGATAATCAAACTGCAGGAGCTCCTATCAGTCTGTCACAATATACCAGTGAGTGTTCATTAAACCTTTGTTTTCTACTATAGTTTGGAACTTGTCCAAATTGTAGTATATTTTTAGTAAAGCATATTCATGTCTCACTTTAATACTCAATTTCTTAATTGTTTCTTACATTGTCGAACAGTGGAAAGTTACTCACAAATATATTCTGTTCCAGATGATGTTTTTGACATGTTAAAAATTTAGGATAGTAAAAAATACTTGCAAGTACCTTCAAAGACTGCCTTTGCAGCATCAATAGTCAGTAGAGTGGCATGATGACACAGTGTCCTCATATGTCTGCAGACCGGTCTTTGATTTACAGCCACCCTTGGCTCTCTGTGTATGTGGCATTTGCACGTTCTCCATGTGCTGTCCTGGACTTTGTTTTGGGTTCTCCAGTTTCCCCATAGCCCAAGGACATGCTGAGGTGAACTGGATTTGCCAAGTTCTCTGTAGATTTGAATAGTGTCTGTGTCTGCGATGGGTTTGTGCCCCATCCTACGATGTTCCCTGCCTTGTACCCATAGTGTCTAAGATAGGCTCTGGACCCTGTATTAGGCAAGTGCTAGAGAAGGTGAAAGAATAAGGGAAAAGTACAATTTTTTCTGAGGAAGCTGATGGTAAATTGTTTTCAAAAGCTGGTTCTAGCAAAAAAGTGTCTGACTGCATTATTCTGCCTGTTAAGTTTACCAAGCACTACAATCTGTAGAGGATACCATTGTGTGGTATTTGTTTGGAAAATTCACAAAAAGAATCATTACATTGAAATACTGTTTTCTTCCCTGACCCCCTCTCTTGCACACACAGGACCTGATGTCATCAGGAACCTGACTGTCATTGCAATATCAATAACATCTGTCTCATTGTACTGGGCTCCTCCAGTGGGAAATGTTGCCTTTTACAGTGTACATTGGAATGGCAGCAATACTCAGCAGAATATTACTTCACTTAACACATCCATAACTATTAGTAATCTGACTGCTGGAACTCAGTATACGTTCAGTGTCACTGCGATTGCAGGAGATAATCAAACTGCAGGAGATCCTATCAGTTTTTCACAATATACCAGTGAGTGTTCATTATGAATGAAGCTTTGTCTTTTACTTTGGAATTTCTTCTGGTAATAATAGATATATTTTAAGGCTTATATATATATCTTTTGTGGAAATAATAGTTGGTTTGTTAAAGCTTCCTTGGGTTGGAATAGAGTAGACGGTCATTTAGAGATATACTGTCTTCCTGTAGTATAGGTTTTTTGCCATTTTAACAATGTAACACCATAAAGACACTTGTAGACATATTCTAAGTTGTCTTATTTTCAGTATTAATAGAAAGTATAGATTTTTCTAAGGAATCTGGTTGCTAGATGTTTTCAAAATCAATTTCCAACAAAAATATTGGCTAACTGCATAACTGTGCCAGTATATCTACCCATGAACAGGGATGTAGCTAGAAATTCTGGCCCCCACTGAGAGAATATCACTTTGGGCCACCTGCCCAATATTACATATACTTTTATTTATCCAAGGACCCCTGTTAAGTGCTTGGCCCCCTGTAACTGCCAAGGTATCCATACCCTTCCGACATCCCTGTCCAAGGGTACATGCCTTGGAAAATGCCCTCAGGCAATGAAGGTTTGAAAATAATCAGAAGATGAATCTTTAACGGAAAAATGTTTTCTTCCCTGACCCCCTCTCTTGCACAAACAGGACCTGATGTCATCAGGAACCTGACTGTCACTGTAATATCAACAACATCTGTCTCGTTGACCTGGGCTCCTCCTGTGGGAAATGCTGCATCTTATAGTGTACTATGGAATGACAGCTATACTCAGCAGAATACTACTTCGCTTAACACATCCATAACCATTAATAATCTGACTGCTGGAACTCAGTATACATTCAGTGTCACTGTGATTGCCGGAGATAAACAAACTGCAGGAGATCCTATCAGTCTCTCACAATATACCAGTGAGTGTTCATTATGAATGAATCTTTGTCTTTTGCCTTGCAGTTTTTTTCTAGTAGTAGTATAGTTTTTGTAAGTCTTATACATTTGTGGTGCGGCAATAATAGTTGGTTTTTTGAAGCTTTTCTGAGTTGGAATAGAATGGAATTCACTCAGAGATATACTGTCTTCGTGAAGGTCTTTCTGTCATTTTAACAATGTAACACTATAAAGACCTATAGACATCTTCTAAGGTGTTTTATTTTTAATATTAATACATAGTATACATTTTTTTCTTAGGAAACTGGTGGCTAGGTGTTTTCGAAACCCATTTCCTGCAAAAACGTTGCTAACTGTATAATTGTGCTAGTATAGCTACCCATGAGCAGGGATGTAGCTAGAAATTGTAGCCCGATTGAGAGAATATCACTTTGGGCCCCCTGCCCAATATTACATATACTTTTATTTATTCAAGGACCCCTGTTAAGTGCTTGGCCCCCTGTAACTGCCAGGGTATCAATACTCCTCCAACACCCCTGTCCAAGGGTACAGTCTATAGAAATTGCCCTCAGGTAATGAGGGTTTGAAAATAATTAAAAAATGAATCTTTAACTGAAATATTCCTTTCTTCCCTGACCCCCTTTCTTGCATGCACAGGACCTGATGTCATCAGGAACCTGACTGTCACTGTAATAAGACCAACATCTGTCTTGTTGACCTGGGCTCCTCCTGTGGGAAATGCTGCATCTTATAGCGTACTATGGAATGACAGCAATACTCATCAGAATACTACTTTGCTTAACACATCCATAACCGTTAGTAATCTGACCGCTGGAACTCAATATACATTCAGTGTCACTGCGATTGCAGGAGATAATCAAACTGAAGGAGCTCCTAAGAGTGTGTTGCTATATACCAGTGAGTGTTCATTGCACATAAAATTTTGGCTGTAGTTTTTCTAGTTGTAGTATGCTTTTAGTAAGGAATATCTATTTCCTGTGCGGTAGTAACATTTGGTTTGTTAATCCTTTTTTGAGATATAGTGGAAAGTTACAGATATACTGTGTTACAGAAGATGTTTCTGACATCACATCTATTCTAAATCATAAAGCCACTTTTAGATCATTTGAAAGATGTTTTTCATGATATTAATAGAAAGTACAGGTTTTTCTAAGGACAATGGTGCTTAAATGTTTTCAAAATACAATTCCAGCAATAGAATATCTGATTTTGTAATTCTGCCTATCAGGCATAGTCTAAAATACCGTCTTATGATTGTGAAATCACAAAATTAATTTTTGTATCGAAATATTGTTTTCTTCCCTGACCCCCTCTCTCACGCACAGGACCTGATGTCATCAGGAACCTGACTGTCACTGTAATATCACCAACGTCTGTCTCGTTGATTTGGGCTTCTCCTGTGGGAAATGTTGCTTTTTACAGAGTACTATGGAATGACAGCAATACTCATCAGAATACTACTTTGCTTAACACATCCATAACCATTAGTAATCTGACCGCTGGAACTAAGTATACGTACAGTGTCACTGCGATTGCAGGAGATAATCAAACTGCGGGAGATCCTGTCAGTCTGTCACAATGTACCAGTGAGTGTTCATTATGAATGAACTTTTGTCTCTTACTTTGGAATTTTTGTTAGTAGTAGTATAGTTTTTGTAAGGCTTATACATCTGTTGTGTGGTTACAACAGTCGGTTTGTTAAATCTTTGTTGTGTTGGAGTACAGTGTTGAGTACCTTACAGATAGACTGTATTTCAGATGATGTTTCTCATATGTTAAGAATTTAAAGATTATTTAAAAAACTTGTACTTACCTTATTGTATGTTTTTGCAGCATTAATAGAAAGTACAGATTTTTCTAAAGATGTTAGTGATTTAAGGTTTTCAAAATCTATATCCAGCAAGAAATTGTCTGTTTGCTTTATCCTTCCTGTTACTGTATGTGTACAAAAGAGTACAGTCTGTTGAAAATTCAATTGTGTGATATTGGTTTGGCAAATTCCCCAAATTAATTTGCATATTAAATAATTGTTTTTTTCCCTGGCCCTTTCTTTTGCACTCACAGCACCTGATGCCATCTGGAAGTTGACTGTCATTGCAATATCACCAACATCTGTCTCGTTGACCTGGGCTCCTCCTGTGGGAAATGTTGCTTTTTACAGAGTACTATGGAATGACAGCAATACTCATCAGAATACTACTTCGCTTAACACATCCATAACCATTAGTAATCTGACCGCTGGAACTCAATATACATTCAGTGTCACTGCGATTGCAGGAGATAATCAAACTGAAGGAGCTCCTAAGAGTGTGTTGCTATATACCAGTGAGTGTTCATTGCACATAAAATTTTGGCTGTAGTTTAACTTTAGTAATGCATATCCACATACTTTGAGGCAATGATAATCAATTTGTTAAAGCTTTTCTGTGTCGCACTACAGTGGGACGTAATTAAGAGATATACTGACAGTAAGTTGTAGATTACTTCAGCAATATTTTTATGTAATTGATAGAAGAACAGATTTTGAGGAAGCTGATGGTGAATTCTTTTCAAAATCCAGTTCCAGCAAGAAAGTGTCTGACTGCGTTATTCTGCCTGTTAGGTTTACCAAATATTACAATCTGTAGAAGATGCCATTGTGTGGTATTGCTTGGGAAAATTCACCAAATGAATCGTTATATTAAAATATTGTTTTTTTCAATAACCCCATTGTCTTGCACGCACAGGACCTGATGTCATCAGGAACCTGACTGTCACTGTAATAAGACCAACATCTGTCTCGTTGACCTGGGCTCCTCCGGCGGGAAATGCTGCCTTTTACAGTGTACTATGGAATGACAGCAATACTCAGCAGAATACTATTTTACTTAACACATCCTTAACCATTAGTAATCTGACTGCTGGAACTCAGTATACATTCAGTGTTACTGCGATTGCAGGAGATAATCAAACTGCAGGAGATCCTACCAGTCTCTCACAATATACCAGTAAGTGATCAATAAATGCAAATCTTTGTCTATTACTTTGGAATTTTTTGCAGTTGTAGTACAGTATAGTTTTTGTAAAGCTTATACATACGTTTTGTGGCCACAACAGTTGGTTTGTTAAAGCTTTCTTGTGTTGGAGTACAGTGGAGAGTAACTTGCAGATAGACTGTATTTCAGACGTTTCTGACATGTTAAGAATTTAAAGATTATTAAAAAAAAAAACTTGTACTTATCTTAATGTATGTTTTTGCAGCATTAATATAAAGTACAGATTTTTCTAAAGATGTTGCTCAATGAAAGATTTCAAAATCTATATCCAGCAAGAAAGTGTCTGATTTCTTTATCCTTCCTGTTATGTGTACCATAGACTACAGTCTGTTGAAAATGCAAAAATGTCTTCTAGTTCGGAATTTTTTTTTTGTTGTTCAACAGTTTTAGTAAGTCATACCTGTATGTTGTGTGCCAATATTTGTCAGTTGTAGAGTGGAGGGTAACTCGGAGATATACTGTCTTCCAGAAGATATTTTTCACAGTTTCACAATTTAACACCATAAACAAACTTGTAGGTAGTTTCAAAGATTTTTGCAGCATATTGAAACTTCAGATTTTTCTGATGAAGTGGACAGTTGAATGTTTTCAAAATACAATTCCAGCAAAACAATGTCTTACTGCATTTTTCTGCATGTTAAGTATACCCAAGACCACAGTGTGTTGAAGCTGCAATTAAGTAGTAATGGTTCAAATTTTTGAAATGAAATATTCCATTCTTCCCTGACTCCCTCTGTTACTTTCACAGGACCTGATGTCATCAGGAGCCTCACTGTCACTGCAACATCACCAACATCTGTCTCATTGACCTGGGTTCCTCCTGTGGGAAATGCTGCCTTTTACAGTGTACTATGGAATGACAGCAATACTCAGCAGAATACTACTTCACTTAACAAATTCATAACCATTAATAATCTCACAGGTGGAACTCAGTATACATTCAGTGTCACTGCGATTGCAGGAGATAATCAAACTGCAGGAGATCCTATCAGTCTGTCACAATATACCAGTGAGTCTTCATTATGAATGAACCTTTGTCTCTTACTTTGGAATTTTTGTTAGTAGTAGTATAGTTTCTGTAAGGCTTAAGCATTTTATATATATTAGTATTTGGCTTTAGTTTTCAAATATTGATGTGTTGTAGAATGTTTTTGCTAGTACATATTTGAGTAAAAATATTGTTTGATTGTTATTTATTTGAATTCAATGGATAGCAACTCATATACTCCAATGGATTCCGAAAAATATGTTTCATTTAAGCATTTATTATAAAAAAAAACTTGGTAACACTATCTTTGAATGTCTTTAAGAATCTATGAACGGATTCATACCGCCTACTACTGCCTTCACAAAGCATTATAAACATAAAAAGGCATAACACATTATATTTATTGTGCATTGTGAATGCTTTATGAAGCTCTCTCCAATAATTCACTATAGATACCTAAATAATGCAGTACAAAGCATTAAGGATTAATTCCCTCTCTTCTATTAAAGCTGTCCTCTAATAATTCTGTAACTTGTGAGTAGCAACCAATGGCTTTACTTGTGTGGTTAATGAATGGCTTATACTCAGGGATTGACACAACCACTATGCGAGTATCCAATTGCTATGCAAAGGTTAAGATGTCAAGCAGAATAAATACACAGAAAAGTACACATTTGCGCCGCTATGAAGAAATTGGTACAGGTATATCTTATATGGTGGATGCATTCTTGTCAGTCAGTTATGTCCCATTCTATACCAATACTAGGCAACATTCGGGTCAGTAAACCTGTTGAATGAGCAAATAGAAATATCTGACCTTTCTCATCATGCTGTTTAGAAGTGGATTGCAATGTGTCTTTGTCTTAAAATGCAGGAATTTAAGAGGTTGTGATTGTTGTACCCCTAGATCCGAATGAACCCGGAACGATCATAATCACAAACAAGACTGTAAGTTCCATTTCTTTGATGTGGAGTCCTGCTGTTGCCCAAACAAGTGTGTTTAACTACACTGTGAGCTATGAATCTTCACTACTCTACACAATGACAGTTTCTACGAGCAATGCCACCTTGTCTTCACTGGTCCCTGGGACATCATACAATATCTCCGTGGTAACGGTTGGACCCCAGAACTTAACTAGCAAACCAGTCTGGATATATCTGGTCACAACTTGTGAGTTTTCCCGTCCTTGAAAAATCTCTTAATCTTAGATATTGGTTGTGTAAATACATTCTTTAAAATGTAAATGCATCCAGTCAGCATGATCGGAGGAGGGGTCTCACAGCGGGTTGATGCTTGATGGACCTCAGGGTTGATGGCCATCAGGGTTCAGCTAAATACTGGCTGATTTTTATTGGGTCTGACTTGCCCTTTTTATAGATGATTTTGAGGAAAACAAAACTTTGATATTATTAGGATGTCGTTTCTGAAGCAAGATAAGTTATTAACCCTATTCCTAACGCTGCTATCCAGGTAGTCACTCCACCACTGTCAGACAGTTTTTTTTTTTTTTTTAAGTTAGAGTGTGTTGATTTTCTATTTTGAGACCCATTACTAGTCACTGTGCCGCATAAGTAAAGTGAAACCTTAAACTTAGACATGTTTTATGACTTGGTTTTCTTGTGTTAGTTTAACAGACTCTGTATAGTTTATGGCGGAAAGGCCCCAAACAAGAATGTCTTGCACACACTGAGATTAGGGGCCTTGAAGAGAAGATCTTTTCTCAAGTAGAAGCTCGGGATCATGTAGTCATGTCTTTTCAGATGCTGCTTCATGTTTTTAATTATAATTATTATTATCATTATTAATAGTAATAATAATAATTAAGTACCTCTGGACAACTGCTTTTAAAAAGCAACTCATGCACCCATTCACACCACGTATTCTTTATTTAAGATTTTCTTTTTACCAGGATTTTCATACTTTTAGCGTAATAGATTTGGGATCTGTTACCTTGTTTCCTGATACTCAACCTAATTACCGCGCCTTAGGATTCATGTGACCTCAGTGCCATGAATCGCATTGTATCTGAGGACCTACAATACCTGGGCTCTCCAGCACTGCAGTTTGATACCTGGCATCCGCTGAATATCGAAAATTAGCCATTTTTTATGCCCGTCAGATTGAATGAAGGGTATTCCTACTGGAATCCAAAGGCTGAAGTTATGAGGCATATTGTTACTTTTTGGTAGGAAAAAATAAGTGTGTGCTGTATAAGCATAGGAATTTCCCAGCACTCGTATTTGCTGTTGTATTGTATCAATCATTTGCTTGCTGAGTAGGCTAACTGTGTAACTGTGATAACTTGTCTGTCTGCAGCTAATTCTGTAATGATGTTGCAGTTGTGAGATGACTAACTGTAATGGGACACATAGGATAATGGCTAATGTTTAGATAATTTAGACCAGTCGTGAACCAAGCCCACAAACTTACATTTCACCTCATACCATTACAGACTTACCCATTAAGATTTTCATGATTACTATGCAACCTCTCTTTTTGAGTTCACCAATATGACCTCATTCTCATTGCATCAATCCACATTCAAAAGTGTAGTTGATGATATATTAATAGGTTTATTTATTTTTTTTTGAGCAGAAGTCATGCAAAAGAAATTGTAGCCATATTAGACTTAAAACATCCATGTCCTTTTTTAATCCTCAGTGCCAGGGAGCGTTCAGGATCTCCAAGTGTTTAACACCTCGACGACTGCAGTTACACTAACTTGGACAAAGCCTGAGGATTACAAAGGTTATCAGTATATGGTCATGAAAAATGGGACAAGCATCAAAAACACATCATATGTGACCCTGTATGTGGATGGTCTCAATCCTGGAACATGTTATCCATTTTCCGTGACAACGCTGGCGGCTGATGGCACAGGAAGTGCGGAGGTCATTGTTACTGGCTGTACAGGTATGTACTGCAGCTGGTGCGAAAATGCAGCATATGATCTAGACAGAAAGAATGCTGTCTACATGGTCATGGTCATGGTCATAGCTACCCACATTTTTTCCAGATGCTGCTCCACCAAATAACTTCACGTGTAAAGGCCCAAATGGAGGGGAAGCATATATCAATCTATCTTGGCAAAATCCTGCAGGAAACTACAGTGGCTATGCGATTACCATAGTGGGTGTGAATGTGAATCTGTCTGTGGTGACCCGCGATACTTCTCACAATCAGAGCAATCTTGCGTATAGCACGACATACACAGTGACGATCGTGACTATCGGCCCAGGAGAAAATAGCACAAATGTGTCCGGATCATGTGAAACGGGTGTCACAGGTATGTGCTCTACATCTCAGCTGGCATCAAAATGCCTGTTTATAGCCAAACAGTAGGTTATACACAAGCAGAGACTGTTGTTATACACAAGCAGAGACTGTTGTTATACACAAGCAGAGACTGTAAACTAACGAATTCTCACTTTCATTTTTTCTTTTAGCTCCATTCATCAATGTGCCTTCAAGTGCATTATCATCCTCACAAGTCAGTTACAATAACTTTGTTTTGGATTTACAAAGTTCAATCTTCAATAACAGCCACGGCCACATCACACATGTTGGTGTCTTGGTTGCGATAAATGGCAGTGGTGAGTCTCAGTACTCTTGTTTTCTATGGCTACATTTTGTTTTTTGATAAAAGCACTTTAAAGAATCATTGGAAGTACGATGGCCTCCAGGTGTGGGGTTCAATTCTTGTCCTGCCTGTTGGACCTTTGGATTTTGTTCTCCCCATGTGTGTATGAGTTACACCCAGTGGTTCCGGTATCCTTCCACAAAGTCTAGTTGCCATCTGTCTTGTACTGAGAACTAAAACAAGTAGTTCTGTATTTCATAATTTGGCCCCCTACAAGGCAAATCTTATTGTGGGGGACCGGACAACCCCCCTCCTCAACTGGGCAATTTTTATTATGGAGAATAGCATACTGTACTTCTTCAGATTGAAAGTGGCAATCGTAGGTCAAAGACACATGGTGATCAGGTTCGCATCGGTGCAGAGGTCCATTAAGCACTGAACTGCATTTCGCTGCCCCAGTTCCATGGCTCACTTGAGATCGCTTGCAGACTAGTGGTTCAGAAATCCTGCCCTGTTCACACTCTGTGCTTCCTGCGATAAGCTAAGGACTCACCATGATACTGCATCACAGGAAGCCATTGTGGATAACTGGGTTCCTGGAAAACCATTTTCCTGAAATCTGTATCCATCCATTTATCTATAAATTCATACATTCATATAAGCTGCTTTTCTGCATGAGAAAAGTATCAACCAGAGTGTTTTATTTATATATTCCTGGTCAAGGTTATAGTGGCACTTGGAGCCTAGCAACCTGTATGAGTTCTTCATTTAGTTATTTCATTCTATTTCAGGTAATACAACCGATAAGCAATTTTTAAGCAAATCCTATGATGACTGGAATGCAAATAAAGTCGGTGCTTACCTCGCAGTAGTAAGACAATTTCAGGGAGGGACTAGGCAGGCCAGCCAGGCTGATAAATTCCCTATTACCGTCGGAGACAACTCTAAGTGGTATTCATACCTGAATGGAGCCCTACAACCAACACAGACTTATAGGTATGTACCCAACTACAGAGCACATGCACCAACAGAGCATCAACATCATTTGAAAACCACTGGCACTTGCATCTATGCATTTGCATCTATTTAGCAGGTTTCCAAGTTCAGGTCATTCAAAATATAACATTACCTTTAGTGGAAAAATACTTCTGTATAATATGCAATTGGACTGATGTTCAGTAGTCCAGTAGTCTTCTATTTCAGAAACTATAGTACCGTAAGCATCAACACATTAATTAATGAGTATAATGAATGCTTTTGGTGACACATATATTTAAAAAAATACTTTTTTTCTTTGAATTTCCTATAGCTACTCAGTTGTTGTGTTCACTTTACTCATTATGAAGAATGACCTCGTGGACATCTCTCAGTCCT
This sequence comes from Mormyrus lacerda, assembly GCA_015163995.2. NCBI lineage: Eukaryota > Metazoa > Chordata > Actinopteri > Osteoglossiformes > Mormyridae > Mormyrus > Mormyrus lacerda. Next base: position 5,435,068 of record JAABNX020000021.1, read on the forward strand.
ACTTCGGCCTGTCGGATTCTTCTTCCACCACCCTTCCTCAAAATCCAGGTATTGAACATTTTTTAAAAACTTGATCCCTCTTTGCATTATGATCCGCCTTGATGTTAAGCGTATGTTCCGGGGTTTTGCATAACTTGAGACTGATCTCTGTCATCCTTTTGTATTTGTTCATTAGCTGTCATCGGTGGAGCAGTAGGCGGGGTTTTGGCAGCCTTAATCATTTTAATCATCGTCGTTTTCATCGGTGTGCTTTTTTGGAGAAGGTGAGGGTTCATTAATGCCTTATATTTTATCTCTGTTTATGAAACTATTCTGAAGAAAATGAGAAAATCTATAAATGCAGTGTGACTTTGACATGTTTAATAAATGGATATCATTAAAACTGATCATATATTATTTCTTCTCCAGAAAACAGCCCAGAAGAGAAGTAACGGAAATCCCTATTCAGTCAATGAGGTATCTTTTGCAGTTATGTGTAAAAAAATATAAATGAACTTCAGTGCATTGTGTTATATGTAAAACATAAATAGTAAATTGTATATTTGTTAAATTTGCACATTTTTGACTTTTTATCCTTTTGTTTTCCAGAGCCAAAATGTAAGTTAACATCTCTTTTTCGCAACCATCTATTTTTAATTTTGTGTCTTATGCCGTAACATTTGCCTTCATGCCGTGCGTACATGGTTCCCTTTACAGTTCCATGCCCATAAGGATGGAGGATTTTGAGACCTACTACAGAAAACAACGTGCCAATTCCAACTGTGGCTTCGCAGAAGAATTTGAGGTAAAATTCAGCCTGACCAACTTCTTCCTACTGTCTCTGCTAGTACCTGAAAACGTCCATTCTCTAGCATTGTTGTCTTTAATCTTCCGTCGGTGTGTTGTCGCAGAGAACGGTGTCCTTAGGTCATTTGCACTTTTTAACAGGACCTGAAATCTGTGGGTGTGGCCCAGTCCAAGAACAGTGCCCTGATGTTGGAGAACAAAGGGAAGAACCGCTACAACAACGTGCTTCCATGTAAGTATCACCGGGGGGGAGGCAGCAGTGTTCTTCAGAACAGAGAAGCTTTTGCCCATGAATGGACCCAACTCATGTTACTTTCCCTCACAGATGATTTTTCACGGGTCAAACTCTCGATCCTCAGAGGAGCCCATGATGATTACATCAACGCTAACTACATGCCGGTATGCATTTCCATACCATCAATAAGCTGCTAATTGTATTCATCTGGTTTGCTAGAGTTTAAAAGTTCAGTGTATATTGTGGGAACACTTTACTTAAAGCAGTCATCATAATGCATTACACATACCTTCATAATGTATTATAATGCATTTATAAAGTATTATGAACACATCTATAACTTTTAATAAGAAGGCATTCATTATAGCCATGTTTATTATACACTATGAATGGTCTATAAAGCTCTGATTTATAATGCACTATAAATACCTTCATAATATGCATTAATATGCGACCTTCTGACATGCTACCCTTTTACATGCAAGTCATAGTCTCCACCAGGTGGCCAGTGATTTTGCCTGTCCATGTGTGCAGGGCTACTTTTCCAGGAAGGAGTTCGTTGCAGCACAGGGCCCATTAGCTTGCACTGTCAGTGAGTTCTGGAGGATGATCTGGGAGCAGAATGTCCACACGCTGGTGATGCTGACTAGATGTAATGAACAAGGACGGGTCAGTGCATTATTTTGACTTTTATATATTTATGGGCATTTGTCATCTAATATCTCAAACACAGCACCATTTAGGTAAGTGCTGCGTAAGTGTTGAACTGAATGCAGCATTTTTTCCCGAAATCCAATGTCTAGAAGGTCATAATCATTTTCTCTTTTAACTGACATATTTCCTTTATCAGTGTATCAGTTTCTTTCTGTATGAATGTCCAAGGTTATAACAAGTCTGTAAATGTTCTCATGTGACCGACACACTCAGCTGCACATACAAGCTAATTGCCGAACCATCACTGAACCATTCTCGGTCTGTTGATAACACCTTGCACTTAAAGAAGTACGTGTGTATAAACCCACACACATACACTCATACAAGGTACACATATTACTGTTAACCAGTATCATTGCTGCGATAGATGGCATATGTTTATAGTGAAATACATGAATTATACATGGAAATTTTGACCAGCCAGTTGAGTACTGTGTGACTGTGACTCTTCGTACATGGGCAATTTTTCCAGTATAAATACTGTCCAAATTTGTTTTAATGCCAACATTGCAATTTAAAATGCCAACATTCTTATCAGGTTAAATGTGAAGAATACTGGCCCCAGAAGTCCAAGCATTTTGACAATATATCCGTAACAACCACCTCAAGCATTGTACTGGAGGACTGGACCATAAGAGACTTTGATGTGAAAAACGTGAGTACGGGTCCTGCTAGAGAAAACACATCTTCTTCTAACCCCCCAGCCATGGCTTCAACCTGAAATCTCACTTCCCTCAGGTCAAGACGGCGGAGATCCGCTCTGTGCGGCAGTTTCATTTCACAGCCTGGCCAGACCATGGCGTACCTCAGACCACTGAGCTTCTCATCAACTTCCGCCATCTGGTGCGGGAGCACATGGACCAGTACTCCCGCAACTGCCCCACTGTGGTGCACTGCAGGTGGGTCTGCACCATAGTGCATGAAAGTGTCAGTACACAGTGCATTGCAGCTGAGTCTCAGTACTCACTCATAGTGCATCACAGTTAAATCTTAGTGCTTACCTACAGTACCTCACAGCTGATGCTCCGTGTTCTTCCACAGTGCGACACAACTAAGTCTCAGTACTCATACTGCATCACAGCTAAGTCTCAGTACTCGCATTACATCACAGCTGAGTATCGGTACACATACATAGTGCATCACAGCTGAGTCTTGGTACTCACCCACAGTGCATCACAACTGATTCTTAGTCATAGGAGAAAGTCTGGCAGAGATTCTATTTTGACGAAATTCCAATTCCAACTGAAGAAATGATGCTTAGGGAAAGGTACCTGCAGAAGACACTTGATCTTGTCACAGTAATGCGGAAAGTATTTAGGTGCTTTCACACTGAAGTTCCGGGACCTGGTCCCTGGTTGCAAGTTCCTGGGTTGTCTTGACCAAGACCTTTGAAGCTCCTAGCCACTTTTGTGTGTTGCTTTAATACTGCACAACAGAACTGGGATGTTTATGATAAATCAGCATGGGAGACACAAAAAGCTCATAGGTTAAACTTCACACATAATTCGAAGCTACACTGCCTTCCCAAAACAAAGTTTAGTTGCGAAAGTTGTGAAGTTATTTGTTAGATATCTGTTAGTTATTGAGGCAGAGTGATTGTGATCAAAACAGGACACAGTATCATACAACCTGCAACATGTTTATATTACATTATCAAATCTGGCCAGCAGATTAATCTTCTGGGTATACAGAATAGAACACACTTAACATATTCTGCTAATAAGTACTGGCAAGTTTCACCACCAGCACCGGTGATATTACTGTAGACAAAAGAATTGGTTATCTATCAAATTTTCTGATATAGAAATATAGACACAAGCAAAAAATGTACTCACTAAATGTAACTGAAGTACAAAAGTAATTCCATCTGCTCTGCTAGTTGGATCTCTTTTCCCCTCACTTACACATCACTTCCAAGTTAATGGTGGTGCTTGAGGTCAACCTATCATCGAGCTATCTGTGTAAGCACCTCCCTAGTAGTTTGTGTTTGAATGTACCTAGTCTGGAGTAGGTACTAAAAAGGGGTTCTGAAACTGCCTCAGAGGAACTGCATTCGGGCCAAGTTCCTGTGGTATGAATGCAACATTTTTTTCTGGTTCTGGAAAAAGGTTCTGGTTCCAGAAAAAAAGTTCCTGCAGTCTTCCTGTAGATCTTTTTCATACTTCCCAGGAACATCGTATATCTGGGTTCCAAGTCATTTTAGGTCAAATGCACCAAAACTGAAGCATTGCCACTTAGTGCTGGCACATGCCACAGAAACAGATCTGGTAAAATTGATTACAATTAATCACACAAAGCTGGGCTTTTAATAAAGGCTTGAGGTGGGGAGAGTGTGTAGAGGGATTAGAAACTGTAGAGGTTGGGGGAATGGGAGGATTAAGGATTACAGTAGATGGAGGTGTTGACTACGCTGTCATCTATTCAGCTATTTATGGCCGACCCCCTCACTCCCCACCCCTCGGCCCCACAAAAAAACATAAACACTGTGTGCTTGCATGATTACACGTGACTTCAGTGGCTGAAGGTGCCAAAGTGGGATGCAAATATAAATGACTTTCAACACAAAATGCATCCTTGTTCTCACTATAGTTAGCTATCTTAAGGCACACAGAAATCTTGCTAATTAGAAATTTATCTCCCCCCACATGCAAATAGCATTACTTACTACTAACAACTGGGCGCAAATAGCACCTGCATATATTAAAATATTTTTATTAAACTAACTACAAAAATGTTTTCAGTCAGAAGACATTACCCCAACCACTAATCGTTGCATACATAACATTAACTGCAGTGCAGTGTGGCCATTTACATTTGCTGTATTGTCTATGTGTGTATGAGTGTCTTTGCTGTGGGTGTTGTTGCAGCGCGGGGGTGGGGCGGACGGGGACCTTCATTGCCATCGATCGTCTCATCTACCAGATAGAGCGAGAGAGCATAGTGGATGTGTTTGGCACCATCCACGACATGCGAATGCACCGCCCTCTCATGGTGCAGACTGAGGTAAGGGTCGGCCTTCTCCACTGGCTGTGTAGCGGAACCTTCAGCAGTACACATTTAAACAGGGATCCTGAGCTCAAAGTAACATGTTTTTTTTTTTACTTAACTCTTTCCAGGAGCAGTATGTGTTCCTAAATCAATGCGCCATGGACATTATCAAATCCAGGACTGGTACCAATGTGGACTTAATCTACCAGAATACAGCAGCACTTGCTATTTATGAGAACGTCAATTCCATGGATGACAGCAAGAAAAATGCCCCCAGAAACTAGTGATGAACACGAGGTTTTATTGCACCTTTTGTAAAACGGAGATGCTGATTTTAATTTATTCCTAGAAACAGACATTGCAGGAAATCTTTTATTATTTATTTTATTTAGTTGTTAATCAGAATATGATCATTTAAGTTGTAGGACAATCCATATACAGGATGTTTGCAATAATTTAAAAATGAGGACATTTATTATAAAATTATGCCTTTAGAATAAAAATGAATCTTTTGAGATTATGTTACTGTAAATGCTAAATGTATTTTTTTTAACAATACGTGCAATATCTTTATGAGATTTCTGACTGTAAATATTTATTGTACTGATACTGTAGATGGCACTTCTGCAAAGTCTTAAAGTTCTATTCTAAGAATAGTACAAAAATCTTTTATAGGAGTGCTTCCAGCTCTCAGTGAAACCTTTACGATTTGCTAAAGATTTTATTAAAAATTGTTTCCACGCCCGATTGTTTTTTGCAAATTGATGTATTTTCTGCTCCATTTAAACTATAATTTTAAATTGCAATAATGTACCCATGCAATGATGAACATTTCGCTGTGAGGGTTTTTGAGCGCCTCAGTAAACTTGCACTATATAAAATAGGGATGGGCCATAAATATAAAGTTGAAAAACAGCTATGCAGTGCTCCTGTAGCTCAACAATTACAGTGTTGTGCTGGCAATGCAGTGGCTGTGTATTCAAATATATGGGTGGGCACATAAATTTTAACCCTTTCCTCTACTGGAACTTGCCTGCAGCGCTTATGTATATCCTAATTAGCACATGCATATTATATTAAAATTGCAGTGTAATATTTATTTATTTATTTTGTAATGTAATATCTTTAGAATTGAACCCCACAGCTGTCTATATAGGTAGGTTGCAGAACATGGTCATTTACCATTTTAAAAAACAACAAAGTAAACGTAAAATGTACACAAGGCAAAGAAATTGCACTATGCAAAGAAATTGAGCCGTCTAAGTAGGCTAGGGCGGTATCTACGGTAATTTTGTTGCAGCATAACCAGAATGCTGTATCACCATAACATTGGTCAAGCTGACGTCTAACAGAAACGCGCACAGATCAACGCACAACAGAAAACGCAAAGAAGCGCTGAGCTACCCTATCTATTATTATGTGTTATCTGACAGGAAAACAGTGAGAGGAAATGTGAATGAGATTTCTGAAAAGTTGCTTGCCCACACCTGAACTTTACACCAGAAAATTACTAGCGGAATTAACTACTGGCGTTCTCTTGTACATTCAATTTGCCTGTGATAATTGGGTTTCTTGGTCGTGCTACCGGTTCGTTGCCGAAATTTGTATCTGAAGTGCAGTTAATTCAAATGTTGGTTAATGAAAAATTTGAAAGCTTTTAAAATATGAGCCAAGATACATGAATTCAGTTCAGAGCTCTTTTGAGTTGTTAAGGTGGGGTAACCAGACCTATATGAATAGTGTTGAATGTTACCAAATCAGAACACTTTCCATATCTTGCAGGTAGGTGCAGGGACGGATTGTGGGTTGTGTGGGCCCCTGGGCAAAACGTTTGCGAGGCCCCCCCCCACCACCAGCACCACCACCACAACCATCACAATTCAAGGGCCCTTGATAGCCAAACGCCCTCCCTCCATGTTTCCATCAGAGGCCCTATAGGGTCAGGGGCCCTTGTAGGCAGAGGATCAAAGA